>JAZDUA010000577.1:0-600000 GCA_038098605.1 Gryllus longicercus
CCTAGGGCTGAATCTTGATACCAGACTAAATTGGAAAAAATCACATAACACCAAAAGCACAGCAAGCCAAAATAAAATTAATTCAACTAAAGCCACTCTTAAATCGCAATAGTAAGCTCTCATTAAACAATGCCATCACCATCTATAAATCAATAATTAGACCCCTAATGCTTTATGCATGCCCTATCTGGATCAATGCTCCTAAAAACTAATATAAATAAATTACAGATCATCCAAAAATAATTTCCTCAGACTTGCCACTCATGCACCTGGTTCATCTCAAACATTCAACTGCATAAAGAATTTAATTTACCCCCTATACTTGACCATATCGCGCTCCTATCTAACAATTTCTTCTCCAAAATAAAACACAATTACCCAAGCCACCCATTACGGCCTAGCCACCACCTACCAGCTTCCCAACAAGAATAAAAAATAGATATCCATTAGATTCATTCCTCAGCATATTTTCAGAACTCAATTAATCACGTAGGTGCTCTGTGAGTTTCCTATTCATGTGTATTTAGATTTAGTTGTAAGATTAGCATTTAAGTTAAATATAAGTCATAAAAAATACATATGATGTAGTATACATAATACTGAACTATGTACATTCGTTCACTAATAAAGATATACTATAAAAAAAATAAAAAAAAACATAGACCACTTTGCGTTCGACACAAGGACCATTTCGCGATCAGTTCATTGTTAATTGTTCGTCGAATCTGTTCGTCACAAGGATAACCGTTTATAATCAGAATTGTCAAAACAGTTTTTCACAGCAAGGACTAAATTCTCTTCTGTTGATTTGGATGATTAAGTATGCACTAGTAGCACTTGCCGTATTAATAAAACATCTAGTTTGCAGTTCACATTGATTATAGGCAATATAAAGCCTACCACAATAGCAGCACAACGAATTCAGTGTTACCAGTGGGGTTATTTCACTGCCTAACCCAAAGAGGAAAACATGAATTCAAAATTTACATTCGGCTTTTCCTACTCTTAAGTAAATTCTAAAATTACAACAAATTCCAAGGACATTATCCGGTCGCAGCAAGTAAAAGGCTATTTGTCTGCTATACTTCCGGAAGAATGATTAAAAAAAGACGAGAATGACTTTAATGATTTCGTGAGTAGTGGTCATGTTTTGACAAATCTTATGATACTTTAATGGAATTTTATGAATCTTTCATTGAAAACTCACTTTATGGTAAACAAGGGACTGAAGTATAATGAGCAATGTATGCTTCTAGGAATAAATTGAACACAATATCTTCTGTAGACGCTAATTGAGCTTAGACCTCCAGTACGAGGGCTGAATGAAATTACGTCATAGCGCTCTTTTCATGCGAGAGGGACAGAAGTTCCTTACGGCTCATGGCTCCCAGCTGACGAAGTCTTCGGGAGGGGATTACGTAAAACTGGAGGACGGAATCACGTCGCGTAAGGGAGCCCACTGCTTCAAAAGAACCCGCTGACCAGTTACGTGCGTCATGGGGCACAGGCGGAGAGAGAGAGACTGTGCCTGCGGCCTTTATTATGCAAACAGGTTACTGAGAAATGATCGTATTAATGTTGATTTTCATATCAGAATACATTTATTGTAGCCTATATAGATCTCATTAAGGGCAAAGGCCTCCCACCTCTCGTGGGGTGAAAAACTTCCCCTAGTTTAAATCACCTTTTTTCAAATTTGACACGATACAACGTATAATAGATATAACGTACAACGATACAACATACAACTACTAAAACCCTTCACAGGTAGTACTAGCGGAATATATATTTATCCTGGCAGACAACAGCATTAGAGCAGGATTTTTTCAATGAGAATCCCCTTCCCCAACATTCACATCTCCTAGTTAATATTTTACACATTAAATAGTTTCATTACATGGATTACTCGAAACATGCATTATTACAAGCCATTGAAGTACAACTTCACATATGCACAAGGGCGGAGACGAATCAGCATACTGGATGTGGCTACTCCAGGGGACGAAGTGTTACCAGATGGGTCAGACTCTTTACTGGGGCTTCAGCCTTGCCAAGACATAATATGTCGGCGTGAGAGCGAGAGAGGGGCACGCAGAATGAGGTGACAGTTTGGGATCTGCCTCTCCTACGGCTCTCATTCACACTAGGTGTCTCCTTCCCTTGCCCACAGAATGCCAGCTCAGCGGGGCGTACCCTTCGGAATCAGAATTGAATGCGCTCTCTAGAAATCTATTAGCTAGACTAGCGGACTGCACCAGCAAAAAATGCTGCCGTGGTGTGCGCAAGAAAATGAGGTCGGAGAGGCAAAAAGTTATCCTTCCTCAACGCATGACGTCAGCGGGCGTCGCTAGCAGTGACGCACAGAGTCTGAGAAGGGAGACGTAGCAACCAGGTAGAGAAAATTCACATTTGCATACTCACTGTTTCTGTGTTATTTTCAGTGTTCCTGGGTATCTAACAAAACCATTAACAATTTTCACATGGCCAGAAGCTTCAAAGTTTTCCGTTTACTAATGCGTATACTAGGCGAAACCCGGCAGACGTTCTGTCCGTAATCTCTCCCCCCCTCTCTCCATCTCTCCCCCCTCTCTCCATCTCTCCCCCCCTCTCTCCATCTCTCCCCCCTCTCTCCTCCATCTCTCCCCCCTCTCTCCATCTCTCCCCCCTCTCTTCATCTCTCCCCCCTCTCTTCATCTCTCCCCCCTCTCTTCATCTCTCCCCCCTCTCTTCATCTCTCCCCCTCTCTTCATCTCTCCCCCTCTCTTCATCTCTCCCCCCCTCTCTTCATCTCTCCCCCCCTCTCTTCATCTCTCCCCCCCTCTCTTCATCTCTCCCCCTCTCTTCATCTCTCCCCCCTCTCTTCATCTCTCCCCCCCTCTCTTCATCTCTCCCCCCCTCTCTTCATCTCTCCCCCCCCTCTCTTCATCTCTCCCCCCCTCTCCATCTTCCAGCAAAAGTTTAATAGAATGTTCAAAAAGATATTAATCTGTAGATTACGATGTAAGAAACGTTCCTTTTTAGGCCTTTGACCTCAAAATTTAATTTTTTTAATACCCTAGAATGCTTTGCTCAGGAATTATTTATCGATATAAATTCAAAAAAAAATTCTGCCGAGTGGTGTTGCCTGTTGTGTTTGAAATGAATATTTAGTTTTGTTCTACAGCGCCATCTAGTAAATTTTTTCCAATATTTTCATTATTATTCTGCAATTTGGGGCGGGAAAAATTACAATAAATCAGAGATAATGAAAATTGGTCCAGCCGTTCTTTACTTGTAAAAACACGACTTGGAATACATTTATATATGAGAAAAGATAGGGATATTTGAAAATAGTACTATAGATCTTACTCTTCCCTAGCATTTTTTTTTAATATGTCAAGTAAATAGTGTCTACTTTACTTCTCGACCCTGAATTCGAATCACCAATATTGACTCGGTGTTTGATATATATGAATATCCTAAGACATTAAATACTATCGCACTTCATGATTAATTTGATGAAATGTTTTGCAGTTGGTTCACAGCTAATCGATTCACAGTGGCTTAAGGCACGTATAACCATCACCATTTCAAGACCAAAACGTTGATATAAAATTATGAAACTAATTGTTCTAAACTTGAAATCAAATGTTTCAAATTTTATTATTTAGATTATTCTCCATTTTAATATTTTGTGTTCAGAACTAAGAAACTTAATCTTATTGCTTTATGGGTAGAATTACAAGTCATGTGATCAAAATAACGATGAAATAATATTTGCTGTCTCCAGCTGAAAGGAAAGGAAGTTTCCGAAAAGAACACGTTTCATGGCTCATGTCTTTTCGAGTCGATTCATTTGCTCATCACCGTTCCACGCACCCATTCATGTTATAATGTGCGTCAGACACACTTGCACATGTCGAAGAAATTAAGAAAAGAGTATGGAGATACCACATTCAGAAATACGACACGAGAACATAGTCTTTTCTAACTCACTCGGTAAACAAAAAACAAAATGCTCAGCTTGCAGAGGTTGCTTGTTGACAAAGAATACGAATTGTTTCTTCAGATTACTGCACAGCAAATACTGTACTTGAGGAAAAGTATACGCACATATGAAGTGCTCCATCTCAGCTGTATTTAAGATAAACGTTCTGGTATGAATGGGAACTCTTCCAAGCAACAGCATCCTCACGTGCCCTTAAGGACCGAGGCAATGCATACGCACCCTAATACGAGACCGCGAAGGAAACGGGACACTACCCAACACATTCGAACCAAATATAAACAGTCGTGAGAAAACGGTGTATACTTTCTTGCTGTAATTGTTGCTTTTGCAATTTTTAATAATTCAGGGTTGAACGAAAATGAAAAGACGACATTTTTATGATCATCCTTTGTTCTATTTGAAGAAACAATTTTTTTTAATTGAAATCTAGTTTGATTCTTTTAAACTTCTTGCCCTTACTTTGTAAGAAGAGAAAGTATTGTCATCATTCGCCGGAAAACTGTGAATTTAGTAACAAAAGACTAGTAACAAAAAACTATATAAATATTGTTAAAAAATAGAGTAAATTACTTCTAAAACGTGATGTGGTTAGAATCCATTGTTTTGTGGGTCACTGATACTGAAAATTTTATTGAGAGCAAAGTTTTTCCGGTCAACGCTAGCGTCCAAACCGTTCAGGCATTTTTTTAAACTCTATTAAATTTTTAATTTCTCTAATCACGTAGCAGAAGTCGATAACACTGCTGCACAACTAGAACATCTCGCCTGCCATTTCTGACTTATCAATTGAGAAATATTCTTGAGAGGATTCTTGCGGATCGTTTAAATTCGTCCAATGGTAATTTGGTTCATTCTTATGCTGCTTTCATGAAAGTAAATTATGTATTATGTCTTAGTTGTTACTGAAGTTGAACATTGATACCTTTCACTGATTCGTCGGGGTAAACGATACATCACGACGTAAATCGAAATGCGTACTTTTTCGAACAAAGAAGGGATGAAAGAAAGATAGTTGTAATATCTTGCACTGTTAACTTGGTAGACTACATTTAATGAGCGTTTCGTCAATGACTATGTTATTAAAATACATATACTTCCTGTACAATACTTTCCAGGGTACAATATTTTCACAACTATACTAATATGGAAGGTTAGAAACTCCTTTCCGTTCTGATGTGTAGATCACACTTCTAGTCGTGATTAAGTGAAAGAGGGGTTGTCGGCATAAGGGGGACTTCATTGAAATGGATTATCCAGAGTAACGGTTAGCCGAGAAAGTTGCTAATGAAACTTTGTTATTGAGAGCAGCGCGCGCAGAAAGTGAAAAGAGCCGGGCGGGCAGCGCATCGCGCGCCAATTCCCCAGCGCGCAGGCAGCGGAGTAGAATGCGCGTAGCGGGACGAGCCATGTGGGTCAGCGCGCCGCGCCGCCAGGGGCGGGCTCCGCGCCCTCCTCGCGCAGCGAAAGTGCCGCGCGCGGCGGCGGCCGAGGAAGGGAGGCGCAGCGAGGGCTGCTGCAGCGGCCGCAGAGACGTGAAGGCGAAACCAGAGGAGCCCGTGGCGGAGGCAGCGATGGATGTGGAGACTGAAGCGGTAGCGAAGGCGGTGGAGGAGGAGAAAGAAGGTGCGGCGGCGGCGGTGGCGGCGGCGGCAGGTAGAGTAGTGGCGGAGGTATAGATGACGAAAACTGGAGACAGCTACAGCGAAAACTACAACGAACCCGTGTCTGCTGGAACAGGAGTTAAGAGGAGATGGCTGTGGTGAACTTCAAAGCTTCAGAAATCAGAGGTAGGAACCGTAGTCACAGGGAAGGTGACAGCGGAGGCGTTGTTGAAGTGACGGCGTAGGGGTAATGCTATTGCGACGCCGGTAGCCGCTGAGTTTAGTTAAGACGGGGGCGGCTACCTCACGAAGGGCTTTTACAACATTTGTCCATTGAACTCCCGTTCCCCATTCCCGCCACTCGATTTCCAGACCGGCGTTCCCACCCTCTGTATGGACGGACTCACTGCCCATGACTGGAAAACGACGCTCCCGATTTCGGGGCAGGTAAGAAGATCAACAGAAGAGGGCAGAGTCCGGCCAAGCCCCTACTGCAGGTCAGGGGCTAAAATGCATTCCGTGTTCGGAGAAGTGAGAGAAAAGCCACTTCGCGGGAAACAGGGCCATGACGCGCAGCAAGAGCCTCGGAGTTTCCCCAGGCACACAGAGGCACTGCAGCCCCGCGACCCATTCGCCAAAAGCACAGCGATGCATTTATATTGATCCATAACATTGGACGGGCTCCTCTAACTACACGACTTTCTTTTGTTCAGTCTAACCCTTCTAGCCAACTATCAGGGAGGCAATATCGAGAGAGCCGAAATTACTTGGTGAGTTGAGAGGGATTTGATCTTATGGTTAGATCCAGAAATGAGTGCATCTGCTTCGGTATTGGAAATTTAAGAGCTTCACAGTGACGTAATCCCCAAATACACAGGTTACGTGAAAGAATACGAGCTAAAGGGTCCTGATACATTTACCTCCAAACACCTCTGTAAGATTCCTCTGGTAAACAGGACTGAGGAGAACTGATATGATAAGTTTAAATTGTTAGAGGAAGGAGAGGGAGAGAACAAAACGTATCGATAGAACACTGAACTCCCAGAAAAAATAATAAGTGTAGTAAAATCATAAGTTCACCATTAGCGCCGATACACATTAATATTCGTAAATATTTGATGATACACGGTTCGATGATACACGTGAATGTTCGGAAAGCTCTAAAATGTTAACATGCCTATGAAAATTGTACCGCAGACCTATCCTTTCCGATGTTTCGGATTTATGGCAGCATTGGAGAGCGGGATTAAAAATGCGAAGAAAGAAAACAAAGTAGGATCGCTTATCATTTCGAAGGATGACGCAACAGACGTCTTAGACTTGCATTGTCAGAAATATTTTGTATCTAAACGAATTTTCTCCCTTTAATTTATTTTTAATTCCGTAAAATGAAATACAAACTAACTTCGTTTGTCCATTCATACAATTCTACATTAATTACCTTTTATTACCATTTTAAATAAATTATTTACTTATATTGGTAGGCAATAGAAGGTTCGTATTGGAAGTTACTTATACTAGTTAGTTATTGACAGTTTCGTAAGGGTTTGGTTTAATAAAATATATTAAAGGTTGTTTTGTAGAATAGTTGTGAAATTCCACTTGCGATTAGCGTTAAAACAAAGATTTTGATTGATTAAGTTTGTAAAAAGGAAAAAAGATATGGAAATGAGAGTCAATTAGTAAATAATAAGATGGAATTGTATTTCGTAATAACTACCGTCTCAGATTTCCTCCTATTTTAGACGGTGCTGCTGCTCCTGCGAGATCAATTATTTTTCCTGGCGAGTGTTATTTGCTCTCTCTTTATTTCGAGTTACATCAGAATCATCACATAATCATCCTCAATAACTACTACATTAACTAGCAATACCGCGATAACTACAATCTGATTTCTTAATCAATGCTTTTCCTCGCACCCTGGCGGGAATGGCTAGAATTCTAGGGTGTTACGTACAACAGAGTAAGTCATTTTCTTTTTCCAGGAGAAGCAAATACTAAGTGAGTACTAACGTGTTTCCTTTAGAACACTACTGTAGGCTACTAGAGTAATTTGTTATCATTATTACGATATAGTGATGTAAATGAACTATTTGCTTCCCTTGAAAAATTATGTTTTCCGGCTTATTTGTCTTTTCCCTGTCACCCTACAATTGATGGGCGGTTATTAACGATAATGTTACGAATGCTGATTTACAAACGCCGAAGCAAGATAGAGCAAGGAAAGTACTATTTATTTGTTTACTCATGTACAGAAGCACGAGTTCAACAAGCTGGGGATCGTGCAACGTCTCTTGCAAATGAGGTTCCTCGCGTGGCTACCGCCGGCTGGCCGGCCGGTAGGACGCGCACAAAGGCAGTCGTTAGCGTCCTTTTACGTAACGAATCCGCGCGCAAAAACGCCGCGCGAGACGCGAGCGTCAACTGGCGACGGCGCGTTTCCCAACGGCGCGCGGAAGAGCGACGCGAAGCGACGGCGCGAGGCCTCGGATGCGGGGACAGGGCGCTCTCCGCCGAACGGCTGGTACTGCGCCAATCCAAAACTTCGGGACGTCCTTTTTCAAAAATGGTTTTGTATTGTCGTTTTTTTTTCTTCCTGGTATTTTTTCCAGCCGATTTGCGACTATTCGCACCGGAAATCCACTATGTTCCTTCCTCATAGGCACACACATTAACCTTTAAACTAGACCCTGGTACAATTGTGGGCTGCAGACTCACAAGGCCTTTCGCGACAACACACGTACATGAAAGACAAGAAACAAACGACCATGCCCATGACGGGACTCGAACCCACGACCCTTCCAATCGAGGCGCTGAGTCGACACACGCTCTAGTCACCTTGACCATCCAGGTCGACAGAATTTTACAAAATACTGTGAGAGCAAAACAACGAGATTTTATATTCGAAATGCACAAACAGCACAATATTCTGGATATAAAGAAATTGTTGTTTGCAGAATTGACTTCGCCAGCTGTACTTGAAGCCAGCAATTCCACCTATTTCTGGAAAACCCGATGGAGCAAAGAAATTAATTTTTGGATATTTATAAAGCAGAAAAATAGCTCGAATTTACGGTTACAGAAAAAATGTGTTTTGGGGGAGTGGCCTCGCCGGCGCAACGGCCCCGCTCCTCACCGCTCGCCCGCCCGCCCGGGGCTCGCCCACGAAGGCGGCCGCGCCGGCTTGCAGCTTTAAACATTTCATTCAAGAGTACTCATACATGCAGTTCGAATGGGAAACATTTTTAAAGGGAAAAGCCCGTGAAGATAGTAAATAGCGGTCGCAAATTAAAAGGGCGTGCAAATTGCAGGTGCACGTATTACACATGTGTAGATGTATGGTAAACATGACTTAAAAATACATCTTAAAAAATTGCTGTGAAACCAATAATGAACTTCCTATTTCGAAAAAAAAGAAAGAAAACGTTTATTGCCTGTCGTTGAAACGCTAGTATGTAAACGTACGTTTACATGCTGAACTATGTAAAACCAAAATAACTGCTTACAACTACTTTCAGTGCTTCTTCCAACACTTTTTTCTCTAACGCCACACACCGTCTGCGATATCGTAGCGATGGATTGAAATTTCGCAAGTGAAGCTTCGCAGGCCGGAAATACTGTGATGGAAACTCGGCCAGATGAACAGTTCGGTCGAAGCTGATCAACGCCACACTGACAATTCCACAGCGCAGGCGTTTCCATCGGCCGCTTCCGGTGTCGCCTCCGACCCATTCCAGGTGGCGCCGGAAGGCGCGTTATCCGTTCTTTCGCATCCAGTCCTCATTAGCGCCGAGCGAAGGACCATTCGCCGTTGACGGAAGAACCACCGGCAGACGTCGCTGATCCTGGACGCGACACACCAGACAATGTGCCTTGTGCTGCGATAAAAGTTGTATTAATAATGACGAGCCGATGTTACGCAAGGAATGTCATTACGCGATTACATAATTGAGCATTAATCAGTATTCTTTCTCTAGTATAAAACATATTTCAGTTTGCCGTATCAAGACGGTGGCATGCAAAACCATTCTAATTATTTTAATGTGCTGTATTTTCTTGAACACTATATTCTTATGAAAATATCAAAAATGGAAACGACTACGTAGGCCAACCACGATATCTCTCAATTCTCGAAAATGAAATTAAACAACAAAACTCATTGACGTAGAATATACGAGCCACACTTATTATATTCATTCTTCTTCGTTTTCATTATGGTTCAGGATTAACGTCAATTTTCAAATTTGTTTGACGAGGTTGCACGAAAACGTTATGAAGTAAAACTTGCAGTTTTCAAGTGAACAAAAGGTGCGAAAAATTAAGAACTCGCGACTTTAGAAACAGGTATATTCCTCCTGGCCAAGAAAGTGCTTTGTCTTAATTTCACTCGTGAAAAAACTAACAAAAGTCACGTAACGTAATTTAGTATAATGACTAAAGAAGAGATCCTAACCTATCTTCATCCAACATTACCCTTACATAATGCACTTCCGGCGGTGTCGTATAACGGATAGACAACTATCTAACTTCTTCTAAAAACGAGATTTATATATTTATTGCATAATGTTATGCCATGAAATATTACATATAAATACACACACACACACGTATATATATATATATAATATATATATATATATATATTATTCACATTTCGAAAGTAAAAAAAATTTCTTCAACTTCAACTTTTATTTAATATTATTTTAAATAATTACCGCTATTCACACTCCAGGGAGAAGCACTTAAAACTCCCAACATATTTTTCTCTCAACACATTCAACACCGTACCCTTTAAATGTTGTATATTATTTAGCTATAAAAATTATTTTGCGTAACTGATCGAATTATTCCACAACTATAAATATTGCACTTCAAATTGCTTATGATTACTAATGTCCCTTACATTTCCTCGGTTTTGATAAATATATAAATCGAATCATTTCCTTGAAAATTAGCCATTTAAAATTGTTATTAAAATGTTTACTTAATTTGAATGAACAATTGTATGCTTTACATCTCATGCGTTCCGTCTTTAGCCGGGTCGGCAAACACTCCGCATCACGCAATTTCTTCCTGACCACAGACCCAATGCTATATTCCAGAAGAATATTTTTATATTGTCAACCATGTATGTGTGTTACCATTCAGTGATTCAAAATATATATTCACATGAAACAAAATATGGAATGAACGTACAGGAAAAGTGACATTATTTGCAGAACAACGAGCACGAGCAGCCACTAAGTGAACAGACTTTCGAACACACTGTCATAAGTACGTAGCTTGAATACTATTAGGCCTCATGAAGAGCACTTCGCAAACCTGTCACCTGTCAAATATGATAGCTTGAGAAGAGACACATGAAATAATTTTTGCATTAAATCAGAATTTTAAGCAAACACTCGGAAGAAATAGATGGATGACGATAGGTCCTTATTTTTTCCCTATTTTCATTCCTGAAGCAGGCAACGGAGCAAGTTAACGCCACTACAGTGCCTGCAACGTATAAGCGACTGACTTCTCTCGCCATATGACCTGCTCTGAAGCAATCAGCTCGCGAGGATTTATTTACTTTCTTAGAGCCAGGGTTCAGCATTGCCGCTCATCTGACTCACACGAAGTCGCTGGGGCGATAAGGTTTGGCTTTGGCGAATATTATGAACATAATATCAAGACGTGTGATCGCCTGTCGGTAAGTGGTAATGTTTTGAGATTCCATTTATCTGTCACGTATGCTGGGCCATATGCGTAGTAATGTGTAGCAACTGTGTATCGAAGTCAGAGATTTTTATAGGCCGCCAGTACTATACGGTCTCCGCTGTCTAGACTTGATGATAATAATAATAATAATAATAATAATAATAATAATAATAGAAGTCAAACACATTCGCCTTCTATAGTACGATTTATTTAGTCGTGTACTTCACGTAAATTACAGTTACATCCAATCGGGAGCTTATAGCTATAGTGACGTTACTACGGAGATGTTCAAGCTCTCGATTGGATGAAACCGTGCCAGCTGATTTACGTGAAGTGCACGGTTAAATAAATTCTACTATACTGGGTGAGAAATGTAGAGTAAGCATGATAGAGTAAACAGTGATAAAAGAGGATATCCGCGAGATTTGGGGATAAGATAACGTCCAGATGACAAACATTGTGGTGTGAGAAGCCACCTCACGCCTGCCAAGCGTCCCTACGCACTCGCACCCTCCCAAACATCGACACTACTCCTGCTCCAGCGAGGCCCTTGCTAAACCACTAACGTAAGAAAGTCAACTTCAAAAAAATAAAAAAGCTCATTAAACGAAAATGAAACGCAGCGTTCGGAACAAACAGCTGACGCTGAGAAAATGCTCACAACCGCTGCGCCAGTTCAGGCCGTAAACGGACAAATTGGCTACGGCGGTGGCGGCAGAGATGGCGGGGGCGTCAATGGCGGGGGCGTCTATGGCGGGGGCGGAGGCGGCGAGATCACAAGGCGTGTGGCGCGGCGCAAAGCGGCGGGGAACCACAGGGCGCCGCCCGCTGCTTCTGCGAACGGAGAAGGAAAGAACGCAGACGACGGCGGCGTCGGGGCCTTCCCGATCCAGACAATTGTACGATTTCCTATTCCGACCCGAACCGGTCCTATCCATATCAGCTCTAGGCCGATCGGATAAAATAAATACATTTTTCAATTTAATATTTTATTTCCATTCAATTGAGAATGATTTTATATCGCATTTAAAGGCATGTTTTAGATACGGTTTGACCATGTTCATAAATTTCCTGATTTCAAAATTTATTATCATAAATCAGTTTTCATAAAAGTAGGTATTCATTTGAAATTATATTTTTTTTGGATTCATTAGCGATTCCGGACGCGTCAACTGCTAAGGTCATTAGTCTAGTAAGTGTAGTACATGACTTATCCCGAGAGGTGGCGGTGATTTCCTTCCACTTGATGTGAGACCCGTCGGCTTGAGGGTTTTTCCCCAACTAGGAATGTCCCACCAGCGGGGAACCGCCTCAGCCGGGATAAGCTCTAACCTCCCGACTGGTCTCCCGGCATGTGTGGTAGTACAATGCGTGTAAGAATTCTAGCGACCCCCTGCTCTGATTGGTAATTTTTCATGATTTCTCTGATTAACACCAGGCGAATGCTTGAGCAGTGCTCTAATAAACGGATCACGGATCACGCGCGAACATTTCTTTTCCTTTCTTGCCCTATATTCACCCCTTACATACACATACATATCCACACTCAAATGCACTGCACTACTACACCGGGAGACCAGTCGCAAGCTTAGAGCTTGTCCCTGCTGGTGGGAGATACCTAGCTAGGGAAGCCCCGCTAGCCGACGGGTAGGTCAGCGCTGGATCTCGCCAGCTATCGGGCAAGATCACCACCACCTCCCTCGATACAACATGAACTTCACTTACAGTTCAAATGACCTTAGAAGTTAACGCTCCCGGAATACACCAATCAATCAACTCGACCACCATCCAACACCACTCCACCTATCCAACTAAGGGTGCCTTCCCACGTCACCACGGCGGGGCGCTTCCGGTCAAGCAGCACAGACCTTCCGACGCCGCCACCGCTGCAGCCACGGCCACACCACCACCCGCCATGGAAGGGGGATGGGTTCTGCAGGGGTAGGTTTCGCCGACCCTCCGGCGACGAAGAACAAAGGGGCCGCAGCAGGTAAAACGGCGCGACCGGCGGCACAGTGAGAAGGCTCCCATTTAAAGCTATGTTCTGCTAGCGGTGGCGCGTATGCCCTCCTGCGCTTCGCGTAGCGAGAGTCCACGCCGAACGCCGCAGCGGCTCGAACCAGCCGCACGTGGGACTGTCTCCATTCAAACCAATGCTCTGCTAAGAGCCGCGGTGCTCGGAAGCGCGCTACGGTGGCAGCGTGTGAAGGGGCCCTAAGGGCATCTTCCCACGTCGCGACGGCGGTCGCTTCCGAGCAGCGCGGCGCGTAGCAGAGCATTGGTTTGAATGGAGGCCTTCCCACGTGCAGCGGGTGACCACTGCTGCGGCCGCCGACGCCGAACTCCAGCAACGCGAAGCGGAGGAGGACATACGCGCCACGGCTAGCGGAACAGCTTGTGGTCGCCACCTCCCCTTGACGACTGCCGGCGCCCCGATGGCCGGGACTGCGGACGGCCAGGCCGCTGGCCTCGTCTGCGAGACCAACTGGATACTCAACTGGATAACCGCACTATGAAATGTATAATTCAAAGAGTGTAATTATCGTTAATTACCAATCCGGTATTCTGGGTTTCCTCGAAGCGTCCTCCCTAACCTTCTGTCATGAGGGCACACGAGCAATATATCAGATTTTCCTTATACAACATCTGTCGATGAGTGCACCTCTTGAAAAGTGCACAAAAAAGTGAACTTTTTAAAAATAAACACAAATTAAATAAGTGTGATGAACTGGTTAAACCACAATCTTTGCAGTAAACAACCGATGACAAAGCATAGGTGAAATACACTATAATATTAACAAACAGTTATATTTAAAACTGTAGTTTAAATAAAATTGTAGTTATAAACTGCAGTTTTATTTCCCAACAAGCTACTATGTACTACTTTTTTTTGTGGTACTTTTATAGCTTTCATGGAGCGTCTTACGACCGGAGGAAGGACTTTTGGTAACGTCAGCATCGTTTCAGCAGCGGGGCTGTTTGAATGATCGCAAATTCTAAAGGAAATCTCATTTACGAGCGCGCGTTGCGTATCTGACGCAGAGTAAATGAAGTGTTATTATCACGGCCTGGGGAAGTCCTGAATGCGCCATTGGGAGAGGCCGCTAGCTGCACTCCCCGGATCTCCCGCCGCATCTCGGCAGCAGCCGAGCGCACCGCCCGAACAGCAGGAGTAAGTGACCGCAGAACCGAGAACATCGCCATGCAAGTCATGGCCCTCCAGCGGACAAGGCCGGCGTGACGTGACGTGCGTGACAGGCCATTGTGAAGTTGTAGCAAGTCTCAGAGGCCGAACAATGGGATCCGTTTCCGACGGGCACGTCTTGATTCCTTTTCAAGTCTGGGAAGTAATCGTGCAACAAGGTCACCTTACAATATCGAAAGTCAACTAAAGCTGTTAACAATAATTGTTTCCCTACCCTATGTATATGACGTAAGAACGAATTTAAGCGGTTTTGCTTACTTGTCTTGCAAATTGCGACTTTCCTGGTAACTTGTTACAGTATCATGAATCTGGTATACTGCAACTGCACTTTTTTCGCGAATAATAATAATAATAATAATAATAATAATAATAATAATAATAATAATAATATTAATAATAATAACGAAGATGTCTTTAGAAACGGCGCGGACCACAACGCTTGTTATTCTCCCCGATAACACAAACTCTTAAATTAATGAGTCTTTACTGAGAACATATTTTTAATACTTCTTTAGCACTCTTTCAGAAACATTTTGCGTATTTTTCGCAATGCATAAGTCTAGGATGTCATTATGATATCCAGCGATAAGAGCAGGTTCCTTCCGTTGAAATAGGAAAGTCCCATTCACCGCAAGTTCCCGCTCTTCTTATTCGTGCCATTTGCTCCATTCGCACTAATGCATGGTTACGACATGGGACAAAATTTAATAAAGGAAAATAACAGCTGCCAGAAATAAAACGCCCTCTCAATCATTTATTAGGGGTTCAATTGACATCGAAAACAATAGCCTAGAAATATCCGTCTATCGTGCCAGCGATTGATAAGTTGAAGCAAAAATAATTAATTGGATCCGATAAGACTATCGTGCTTGAACAGGGGGAAAATATGGCAAATAAAGTCAGAGTTGGAAAATTTTATTTGAATACGCCAACGGATGAACTATCGAAAAGAGTGACGAGTACTTCTTTTGTAGTTTAAAAATAGAAAGAGTTGAGCATCAACAGCAATTTATTACATTTTTTTGCCGATTGTACATTTGTAGTGATTATTTGAACGTGAAAGCATGAAGCTTGAGAGATTCCACGGTTATGCGTAATGCTTACGTTCACATTTAAGAACGTTAACATTTACGACTACGTTAGCTATCCGAATGGTTCCATAGTATAATTGGCACCAACCTTTTGAGTGAGCATTACGTTTACGATTTAGAGTGAATTACGCTTTGCACTCTTCAAATTTACAAACGGAACGTCAAAGTGTCCACATAGGAACCTCCCCCAGCTCGGCATGAGCGAACCGGCGGCCTTGAACCCACCAAACTACTCCAGCTACGGCGCGCGAAGCCGTGGAGCGAATGTGGCAACTGCGCGCGGCGGTGGCGGCGGCGGCGGCCGGGCGACTGGCGAAGGCGGCGGGGGTCGAACCCGCGGGCCGCGGGCGCTGGGGCTTCAGAGCCGGCGCCGCGCGGGCTAGCGCCACCAGGCACCGGGCGCGCGCCAGCCACGCCGTCTGCGGAGGCCGATCGATACGGCAATCGCAGACGCATCCACAGGCGGCGGCGGCGGCGGCGGGAACAGCAGCGGTGGTGGGAGCGATGGCGGGAGTTGTAGCGGAGCACGAGTGGACGGAGGTGGTGATGGTGGCGCTGGCGGGAGTGAGGGTTTGGAACAGTGGCGGGAGCGGCGGGTGGGCGGTGGTTGGTAGAAGGAAACGTGATAGTGGTTACAGTGATAGCGGACGTCACAGAGCATAGCATACTCTGCAGCGGCAGCTAGGGAGGGGGAAGGGAGGATGTGTAGTAGGGACGCGGGATGCCGGGGCCGTCTAGTGGGCTAAGGGCTGGGGCGAGTGGACTGGGGCGAGTGGACTGGGGCGAGTGGACTGGGGCGAGTGGACTGGGGCGAGTGGACTGGGGCGAGTGGGCGGACGCGAGTGGGCGGACGCGAGTGGGCGGACGCGCGCGGACGGGAGAGCCAACCGACAATAGCTTCGCGATACAGCGCGTCTCTTGCAGCGTCATGGCATTCCCCGCGCGTCACGGGGGAAAGGAATGCTCTCTGTTCAGCAGCGAGAGCGAAATACCGGAAGAAAGAACAACGTGCAGAGATAACACAACTATTTTTGAAGATGTGCCTACGCTTTCTTAGGCGACAGCCAAGTTCAGTTCTGATGACAGGGTAAATGCAGTTCCATATTGCGAATTATCATGTTGGGTGTATCATTGTTTGAACATGCGTGAACCGCCGTAGTTTAAAGAGAAAATAGGTTATATTTAAAATGTATGTCCACTGTATCACAAGAGTGTTGTCTAAGTCTTTTTGCATATTTTTAATGAATGTACCTTTTTATTTATGAGGATCGTTATATTAATGAAATAATTTACTTGCTGACGATTTACAAATATTTACGATTTATTCACCAAATATAAATATAACTTGTGAACTTGTAGTATCTGCTTCAATCATAACTAATAAAGAGAATAATAAATTATTCTCTCTATTGACTGAAAACTGTGACACGCACGTTTCTTCGAACGTCTCATTTACTTATGAATAAATCGCTCGATAGCTGAGTGTTGGATCAGTGCGGTTTCGTTTCGGTGACATCGTAAATAAGGGAAGCACAGCACCCCTTATCAAAAGACTTGACAGACGTTGCTATCAGCAAGGAACTAGAATCAAAAGGGCAATAACTTTCCCCTGCAAATCTCAAAGATGTCAAACACGTAGTGCTCGCCATCTAATTGTTAAACATGAAGCAAAAGCAGATGCTCGTCAAGGAAAAGCATCTAAGAAGGATATTTTTCTGTGTTTTATTAATATAAATGTGCCTAATATTTATGCAGTGTATTTGAAAAGAGAAAAAATTCGATGAAAAACAGCCGTTCCCCTTTCTATAAATTAGATTTTCATTTAGTCTTTAAAAATGCATAGATGCGATCTAGAATTGTTGGAAGTCACGGAACAGTGGAGAACTCTAGAGGGAAAATCTTGGAATAAAATCCATATACAGTATTCCAATAACCTACGTTTATTCGTCCGGCCGTTCGTCACGATTAGACCCTTTCCTTTCCACCAACCGAATCAAATGATGCGTCAATCGACGCATCTCGGTCTCCTGATGGGAGAGCGATAATTTGTTTTCCGATCCGTTAAGATGATGACAAATTTTCAGAAAACGGGTTTTTGCGATTTTTAGCGCCACGATATAGCGGTGACCGAACGCAAGGCGTGCACCCTGGAGGCGACGACAGGTCGCTGTACATTGTATCTCTTTGACATCCGCTGTTCACAGTCTTCGGAACAGGGCCTGCATCATTCGGAGGGGAAGTCTCGTCGTTAGTGTTGATATCCCGGGGACAACTATCGTTTCATAGGTTAATTTTGTTTTGTGTAGTATGTACTATTGTGCTAATGGGATAATCTCCTTTTGTAGGATAATATGAACTACAAGCTTATATTATAATATAAATAAAAACAAATGACCCCTTTGCGAACTTCCTGCATTTTTCATACGATGAATGATACAAGAATCAAGTTTTTTTCCTCCCGTATTGTTTGTCAAACTAATAATTTTGACAAGTGGGAAGAAGTTTAGTAACTGAAGCGAAAAGAGCGGAAGAGGGGAAGGGAACTGTAGGAGTTGGTCCATTCGGCAGTCAATTGAAACTTGTACAAGACGTAAAGATCAGCTGGGGGTAGAACAGTACAGAAAATACATGCGTAAACCCACCAAAAGGCAGAAAACATGGTGTATTGACTGAACTGATAATGTTAAAAAATATGAAACTTTTAATTACGTAAAAATTTGTTTCGTGAGTCAAAAATTTAAATTAAATAGAAAACTGCGCATGTAATCGTTTGGCCAAGGACCGTAGCTGAACATTCGCGTAGGATTCTGCATTTGTGAGAACCAAGTGAAGGAATGTGACAGACGCGCGAAAAGCGGCGAACGCGGAGGCGTAGGGAAGCAGCTACCGACATGCGAACGACGAACCGCGAACGACGAACCGCGAACGACGAACCGCGAACGACGAACCGCGAACGACGAACCGCGAACGACGAACCGCGAACGACGAACCGCGAACGACGAACCGCGAACGACGAACCGCGAACGACGAACCGCGAACGACGAACCGCGAACGACGAACCGCGAACGACGAACCGCGAACGACGAACCGCGAACGACGAACCGCGAACGACGAACCGCGAACGACGAACCGCGAACGACGAACCGCGAACGACGAACCGCGAACGACGAACCGCGAACGACGAACCGCGAACGACGAACCGCGAACGACGAACCGCGAACGACGAACCGCGAACGACGAACCGCGAACGACGAACCGCGAACGACGAACCGCGAACGACGAACCGCGAACGACGAACGACGAACAGCGAACGACGAACAGCGAACGGCGAACAGCGAACGGCGAAAAGCGAACGGCGGGCGGCGCAGGTTGAAGGCAAAGCAAGAGCTCGCTCGAGCGCTCGGCGCGCGTCCCTCTCCGAAGAAATGAAAGGATGCCCTTAGGGCAGTGGTGTCGAAATCCTCACAGCCTCCGATCACTTTCCGAAGTAGGCCTCAGAGTGTTATACTTAAAAAATCTGTTCTTGTAATCGGAGTTTTTTAAAATATTAATTTAATAGAGATTTCATTTAATTACAAAATTTCCAACATATCTAAATAGCAGAATATTCTTATTATACATCTACTAACGGATCCCGGCAGACGTTGTCCTGCCCTCCATCTTTATTTCTCCTTCCCTCTCCCTTTCCCTTTCTCTCTCTCCGTCTCTCTCACCGGCCCTGTCCCCGCGTCTATCACGCTTGTCAGCCTAAAACCAATCAACGCGCGTTCATGTGCCCAGGGATATGCACATTCTCATCGTACTATACCTATATTCTTCCCACAAGTACTAGCAATAACTTAAAAAGTTTTGTCGCAATCGGATTAACGGCACGGCAGCGCATTAAGCGCGAACAAACAAAACAGATTTTTTTTAATATATTAGATTTGTTGGTAACATTAGATCCATCGTTTACCAGGGCATTCACGTGGCGAAAATTTAAATGCTAATTCAAAATACATTTAACAAGAAATAGTATGTTGTTTCCTTTCCTTCTTCAGATGTTCTTCCATTCATTAGGGTACATAGTTGCAGTAGTTACATCTCGCCAACTACCGTTGTCGACCAGCAATTTTAGAGTCATTCCTCGGTAAGTCCAACGACTATCCACGTGGATTGAATAACATACATACAGATATAGTAGATACGGAGCGAAGGCGCGGCCGTGGTGCGCCGGGAAGTTATTCTGATATGAGGCAGCTTGTCTGCAAATGTTAAGCATTTAACGTTCATGTGCGGCTTTTCGGGTGTAATAAAACTACACACCAGGATGATTACACAAAGAGGTGAAAAATGTTTCTAATGTCATTTTGGCGAGAAACACTTCATTACTTCACTTCAGTTTGACGATCGTTTTCTCTACGTCTATCAGATTCTCCTTTTGACTCCAAAAAGTAAGCTGCCTCAAATCTCGTCGAGAAAATCGTCTGAGAGAAAATCTACCTTGTTCAGAATCTAAGAAAAGCATAAATGAATTGGTCAGTTTTTTCCAAGGTATGATCCGTTAAGATATGCCTACAAGCTGCGATGAAATTTGAGATTCAGGCCAAAGACTTTCCAACAAAGGTTTGCACGTCTCTGCAGACGAATCGGTAAATTAATTAATACTAGGAAATATTTAGATGAATTTAATGCTATCGACTTATTAGATCCTGAATATTTAGGTTCTACTCTTGACAAAAGAGCCTAACCTAAGGGAGGAGTCAATACAAGTGAATGATGAGTGATTCACAAATCTACATTTTTGGTTTATAATCCATAAATATTGTATTGTTCTTTAATAAATTAATGTCCGAAGGCAACTTCTACACCACAGATCTTTTATGACGATTTAATGACTTCGCGAAATATAGTTGTCACATTTTTTATGTTGACTTAAAAATGATCCACAATATATCTCTACCTCAGAATTGCCCCGAACCAATTTCCGTTTCTCAGTCGGTAAAAAATAGAGTACACCATACAATCTCGCAGCGGATTCCCCAAAAATCATATCTCGAAGCTTCAATTTTCCTCTTCGTGGATATGAACAGATGTGATATAGCTCGTTCTCATTGAACTCGAGTGTTGGAAGTTAATTTGCATATACTTTTCACCAATAAAAAGGGACTGCAAAATATCAAATGACACAAACTTAGAAAAGCATGGAAAGCCTTCGGAATAAATGTGTGTTCCCAAACGTAATTTTAGAAATAAAATTATGCATAGCACCTCAATGTCGTTTCTCAATTAGAAGTTATGACCTAGTGTTTTACAAGTGCAAAACAGGTGCTCAAAAACAACATTAAGGAACGATAGTATAAGTTATGCTGATGGTGTGGTGGAAGATAACTAAAATACCAAGGGAAATTACTCACACATGTCAACAGGATGGAATCAACGGGCATACCGAATTCCGCTCTCTAATCGCTATTACAGGGAGGTGAGTAGGCAGAGCAAGCGATGGATAAAGCATTCGGAGGCTTCAAGGGGACGTTCTACAAACACGTAAGCACATTTCGTCATGTTTTATCCTCTTTCTCCTTTACACAATTTGCAACAAAACTATCATATTCCCTATAGTGCAAGTTCATCATATGACTTCTCCCTCTTTCGACTGATTGGAATAAAAATATCATTTCAGTAGAATACTAACTGGTACACAAAGAAAATAGTTACGCTACCATTTGGATTTCCCCCCCTCCCCCCAAGTAAAAGGGCGCTTTTAGATTATTTTCGTCTGTTTACCAGATTGTCATCAAATGAGACACCTTTTTGCAACAGATTTAGCCCCATTTCAGTTTCTCGATCCTTCCACAGAGAACAATTTCGTCCACAGTCGGCAACCCCTCTTATTCCAATTGCGTGAGTATACGTATTTCATGAATGACTTCCTGAAGGGGCCTTCGGTTTCCAAACGTTATTAAAGAATGAGACGATTGCATTTAACCAAGTCTCACAGACGTCATCTTCCCATCGCTGTCAAACATCAGGGGCTTCGTTCAGCAAACAGAAGCGCAACGACACCGCAGGGTTCTCGTTTGCTCGGAGACTTAGCGTGTCCTTCCCAGGACGCATCTAATGCGGATGGTTTTGAAGGCCCATCAAAGGCCAAGTTCTAACGACTACTGACCTCGATCACTGTCACGCGACCGTGTGGTCATTTTTACCGTCATGACAGCACTCAAGCCTCCAAGACGTACTTGCCTAGTCTTCAAACAACAGGGAACATTCAAAGAGCTTCCGAGATGGACTACACTTCTCATTATCCGTCACGATTGATGCGACAAGGAACTACAGTCACCTTCATTTTTTATTCTAATGAAAACAAATTTAACTGTCAATACCAATAAACTTTTATAGATATGGAAGAACATCAACTAACCTTTTTTTCATCACAATATACCTCGATATCTCTGAAATACGAAACAATAACTCGTATTTTGCTGAACGTCAGAAAAGAAAGCATACAATTAGTCTATTTTTAGCATTTATTACATATTCATTTCTATTTAACAATGAAATTATTGAAGTAGTTTAATATGCCTTTGTTTTAAGTATCCTTTCTTATCTCATTTTTACGTTGTTGCCTTCTGTGATTTTTGTTGTTTTTATTGACACTACTGCTGAACAATAATACGGTTAAAATTAAAGTTTCAGTTACTTCATTATATTATACATTATATTATTATTTTCTTATACATTATATTATACATTATATTATTATTATTATTATTATTATTATTATTATTATTATTATTATTATTATTATTATTATTATTATTATTATTATTATATTCTTATTTATGTATCATTTGTTTCATTTCTGGACACGATTTTAAAATTCGGTATCACAAAACATTTTTTGATTCCCCAATTTTCCCCAAGACTCCCCAATTGATTTTTTGTAGGTTTTTAATGACTCCACATTTGTAAATTAGACTATTAACATTTAATGAAACAAACTTAAATGTTAGACCATTTGAAATGGCGACATAGTTGGAATAAAAGTGCATGGTCTTGAGATACGGCCCCATTCATCTGATATTGATCCAAGAGAAGTGTGCAACCCCAGTGTGCAGAGTCCCGAAACAAGATTTACAATAGCTGCCAGAGCTGCATCAAACTCTGTGAAATAAAGACAAAAGAGTTTCCAGGCATCATGCCCATTTCCTTTCATTTCCAAGGCCATGCCTTCATCTGCGTCATTCGTTGGGAAGGAAGCGACAGAGGCAAGGCTAGACATCCGGTCTACTCCTATGTGGATAGATTGACTGGAGTTCTTCCTGCCATCTGCAAAGGAGCGGAAGCTGAAACCAGCCACGTGACAGGCTTCTCACGAAAACAGACTCAATTCAACTTTATGTCAAGAAATAAGTTGAAAAAATGTAGAATAGAACCAATATACATTTTTGTCACCACAATTATTTGAGATAAAACTTTCATTATCAACACCAAGAATGCTTTGTGAATTCTCCATAAATCCACCATTTTCAGTCAAATGACTTACAAATGTTAATATTTTGTAAATTAGACTTAACATTTTCGTCGTAACTACACATGGTTAGTTCAGCACAATAACTTAATAATAATAATAATAATAATAATAATATTAATAATAATAATAATAATAATAATAATAATATTAATAATAATAATAATAATAATTAATAATAATATTATTATTATACCATTATTTTTAATATCAACAAATATTGCCTCTATGTCCAACATTGATGTAATCATAAGTAAATACTTTGAACAATTCAATAGTTTAAGTGAAGGTAGAACCTCTTACGTATGTATTCATAACCTCACAATACGAGTCCTCTACGTTGGCTTTCCGCAAGTGCTACGGAAACTGTCTGTACATCACGATTTCATAACCTTGTGCATTACATTTTCACTGGTGCCATTGCAACCATTGAGCTCAACATGGATTTCACGCACTCTTTTCGTCCGTACTATTTTATGGATTTTGATTTCACTGGTACCTATGTACCAGTTTGTGTCTTAATGTTTTGATTTGTAATTATTTTAATCTAGCTACCATTTCATTCTGTTGAACTTGTAAGTTATTTGCAATTATTTCAATTTGTGAACAGTGCAGCGTTTTAAGACATGCAATTGAACTAGACTTTTTGAAAACATCTCCAATCTACAATTGCATTTCTTTTTAGTGTAGCAATTGCTGTTTAGATATAACCTGCTATCGTGCGTTTAAACATATTCAATAGTTGTTACCTGATGAGATGGTCAAAGATTAAGAAACCTAGTGATTGGAAGTAATCTATATATGGAATTCCAACACTTACTTTCCCCAAAGTCATTTCATTCGAATAAAAAGGAATTTTCGAGAACTCGTTTGATAATAACACTATATTATTACAAGCTCTATATCATTGTAAGGAAAACATCTCCTACTGTTTAGTATGAGCGTAATAAGCATGTATTTATCAACCCTCGAGACGAGACCATGTGAATGTACTCGCATAAATGTGGTTTTGAATAAAGGTTTCATTTAATCTACTGCGTACTAGCAAAGACCGTCAGTGGCAGCTCTAAAAAAGGAATACACAACAAAACCTGACTAAAGGAGAGAAAAACTCTTTACCTGGATTTGAACTATTGATGTAGGTGTACGTCGAAATTAAGCACCTGCGCCATCGTCCGTGATAAAGGAAGCTCCCGTCGTCCGATGCGGCGGGCAGTGGAGGATGTTCGCCGCGGGGGTGTGCCGCCCGCGCCGGGAATGAATAAACACTTCGCAGGACATGCGTTCGCTTAGTAAGCACATCAGCTCCGAAAAACATTGCAAACAGTAAACGCTGCAGGTCGGCATTTGTCCAGGTGTCGGCCTCCTGAATTTGTGGAAGCATAGAAGGAAAGAGAAGGCTACAGAAGGCTGCGATTCAAAATGGTGGCTCAAACGTAAGCGCGACTGGATTATCGATCAATTAACAAACAAAAAGCTCAATCCTACAAATTGTAATTACCAAATTTTAAGCCTCTCGCCTGTTGAAATTACCTCAGGGGCGAAACTTTCTCAATTGTGATTCATAATTATTTAACTCTCGCGTGCAAAGTATTATTTTATTCGTAATCGCTGTGTTAGCGAAAAATAATAGTTATTTATGATACGTGACAATGAAAATAGATATTTCATTTTCCGAGTCGATGTTGCGATGCAAGACAAGCCGAGTAGCGCAATTCTACGAGCAAAATAAAATCAGTTTAACCAGATTTGTCTTACACTAATTTTCAAACAGCCTTAATACCTATTTATTTTAATTCAAGTAAATAAATCACCCAATTGAATATCACGTTTCTCTCATCAGCTACAACTGATCTTGATGGACAAATTTTGTTACTTTGTTGCAGGCACAGTTGAGCATCGTCTCACTTTTCACGGCTTGCATGTCCTAAAAGCAACTGCTTTTACTAGTGGCGTCTAAGAAGCTCTCCACGAAATAAGTACCGTAAGCCATCTTATTACAATACTTATTACATACATTACAACGAGAAGAGACAAATTATTTGACCCCCTGTGAAAGTACCGAGAGTTGTTAATTGTAGGTCATGGATGGATCTAGAGCTTATTATTACGGAACTGATTTGAATTTCGTTAAGTTTGACTCGAAAAGGTAGAAGTGGATGAATAACTATTTTCAGGCTATTATGGTATTTTTGTTCAATGTAATGTTGCATAATATGGAGATATAATATAAAATATATTAAGGGTGTCTTACAAGAACAAAAACGTCCACAATTCAGTATTTTCAGATATTTCACCAAGCTATTCCGTGCAACTGGCACTATCTACTGGGACATTAACTTTCGGCAAGTACCAAACAGATTGAAAGATATAAGGCGTAAAAAAATCAAATTCATTACTAAGCACGTCGACGCTATGAAGTTTTTGGTGCCTCCTGAAAAATCTAGGATTATTTTTGTTCTTGTAAGAAACCATTCATATATATGCAACATTGGTGTTCAAAAATCTTAATATTCAATTTTTACGTCGGACGCAATTGTTGTTACTTAAAAATAATATCTAACTTCATGCGGATAATACAGTATTATTTAATGCAAATTCAAATATTAACAACACTTGCAAAGATCTCCACTCAGACTTAAACGATTTAGTCTAATGGAAAATTAAATGGAGGATTGCCATAAACCCTACCAAATCACAGACTAAAATATCATCAAGAAGAATACATCAACCACGACAAATTAAAATTAGTAATACAGCGATTCCATGGCTTCATAATGAAACACCTGTAAAATATCTGGGTGTGTTACTAGATCAAAAATTAACATGAAAAAGACACAATCAAGCAATAACGAACAAAACATACATACAAATTAACCAACTTTCTCTCCTCAAAAATAACAAGTCATCGCTTAGTCTGGAATGTGCATGTTTGAAATGATAATACGTCCCTTATTAACTTACACCTGTCAAATTTGGAACAATGTAGCAAACACTCATTCGAAGAGACTACAAATCATTCAAAACAAGTACTTAGGAAAAGCAGTACAAGCTCCTTGGTTTATTACAAGTAAGCAAATGCACACAGAGCTAAAATACCTCCCATTAATGAATAAATTTAACGGATGAACAGATTTTTCACCCTCTTCCGCCTTGTACAAGTACACAAATATTTAATCTGAGCAAAAATGCTTCCATTCCAACCCGCATTGTCTGCCGATACGCCAAAGACACTCTTATACCACCGTAAATTATAATCAATTCAAGCCCTCCAATACCAATTTTGCTTCAAGCCAACCAACCAATTTTGCTGCCGAAGCGTCAAATAACTGAATATAAAATGTTTTAAATAACGCTTCGGCAGCCTGTTGTTTGGTGCCTGTTCACACAAGCCTCGTGATGGAATTTGCTGAGGGCACGTTCTTTTCTGAATCGTTCTAGGTTGCGGACTCTTCCTGAACTAAAATTAACCACTACACTCCAGAACGAATAAGATAGCAGGCAGACAAACAAATGGTGTTTCGAAACCTCGAAAATGCCGACCGCGGATCGCAACGGAGAGATGGCAACGATACTTCGATTAAAACAGGAAATCCTTCCACGGTCATGAGCTGAAAGATTTGGGGGGAGGGGGGCACTGTCGACCAATCGGAGCTTAAGATTTAACGAAGCACGCGATTGAATGATAGTGCCCCTCTATCCGACCACTTCATGACCATGAAATAGCTTCCTGTTTTAACCAAAATAATCAGGATTGCGACGAGGAGGCGTAGGAGCGGAAGGTGAGGGCGGATGTAGCGGAAGCGAAGATGTGGAAAAGGCAGTGGTGACGGCCGAGGCGGAGGAGGCAGCGGTTGCGGCTTAGAGCAATTGCTTTTTTCATGGAGCAATTATTTCTCTACGGTCGCGGCGGTGGCTGCGATAACCTTGAGGCGGACTGGGACTTGCGATAAGGGCCCAGCAGTCCCCTTCGGCCCCGCACGCCACCTGCCGGTGGCGGCCACCGCTCAGCACGGCACGGCACGCACCGCCTCCGAATGCAACACGCATGTCCGCCGCCACCGCCCGCACCATTGAACAGCCCGTGAGGAGAATGGGGAATCGCACAACGCGCGCGGCGAATTCCGTCCACCATTCTTGCCGTTGGGGGTCAACAAATGAATAACTAGATGGTGAAATAGGTTTTCATTCATTCAGTCACTTATTCGTACCTAATCATCGTCTATGATGATCAGAATCATTGCCATCACCATTATTATCGTTGTCTTAATTAGTATTATCATCATAATCATTACTATTATTATATCATTGTCACTATCAAAATTGTTAGGGATCTCGGTAGGTAAAGGGGTTAGCTTGCTGGCCGCTGAACCCCCAGAACCCCCGTTCCATCCTGGATTAGATATTCGAAGGAAAATCTACAGAAGCCATGTCACACTAGTGGCATGTGAGTGAATCTATCGGTAATTAAATCCCTCCGACCACATCCGCCCTAACGAGATCTCACTTTCCCCCAGACAGTTCGGATATAGTAACTGAGACAGACGTCTGGCGGACAAAATGGCAGTCAAATTCCTGGCGCGTCATGTGTCTCCTTGCGAGGGGCCTGCTCGATAACGCCTTCAGACCTGCGTCGGAGGTAGGCTTGTAAGAAGCCTGGGTCGAAAACTCGGGGAAGGCAACGGGAAACCACCCTGAGTACTTATCCCACGAAACCCCGTAATGGGCCACCTAAATTCCGTATATGGAATATAGAACCAAAGAAGATGGATTCAATAGAAATAAGAAAATAATATACTTGATAATAACATTTATAAATAAGATGATAGTAAAAAGAAATCAAAGAAATGTAATATTGAAGTGGAGCAATTACACTTTGTGTTCACTTCGTCTTCCTTCTTTCCCAGAGCAATGTTGTCTTTTTTCGGACAATTTTCTTCCCTCCACATTTTGCCTTTTGTCAGTTTGTTTTTTGATTTATGGTTTTTATGTGTATTTACTACAACTTTTCCATTCGGTGTACGTAATATTAGCGGCACTTAAGTATTCAATTAATTGGCGGGAGACAAATCTGAAGCAGTGCCTCTATTTTCACGTACCAGTTCGAAAGCAATAAATGGTAGGAAATTGAGAAGTGTGTTCATGTTATCTTCTAAAAAAACTGAATCAACGTTATATGTTATAGTACACGGTAAAGCGGAAGCGATTTTAGTTAGAGTACGTTTTAAAGTAATTGTATTGTTCGATATGTCTATATTAACAAAGATTTTCTTAAATTATGTTGTTAAAAATTGCCCTTTCAGCGAGTTTATTACAATTATTGAAATCAATCGTCCTTCCCAGCGCCACCACAGACATTTTATGAGCCATTCAGTTACAGGCACAGAGAAAAAAAGCCGTGAATATGTTATGTTCAAAAAAACTCATTACAAAAACACACTTTGGTTAAAAGACTGTAAATCTAAACGGATACTATATTTCTGGCACTTGTAGTGCACAGTACAGAGAATGGTAATGCTTGGACAAACGACGATAAAGTCAAAGAATGCGAGATTACTGTTGTACAAGATTAGCCTTTAAAAAGGTCGTGTAGCTTGTAATTGCTCCGCCTACCACTTGAAATTTATTTTTCCTCTTGTACTCAGAATGAGGAAACCACAACACACTCGAGCGTCGGGGACCGGCTTACGTGGCTCAGCAAACTTCTAATTAAAGGATGAATAATCAACGGCGCAACCAGGCTTTCCCGTGCCGCCCCACATGTCAACCTGCGAGTTTCCCCTCCAAGTATCTCCTCCAGCGGGGCATCGCCCCAGCTGGCACAAGCTCTAAGCTGGTGTAAGGGGTGAAGATAGTACAACGAAAATCGCGCGAGGCCCGTTCATTTATGTACTATTCCGGCAAACGCCTGGTACTGATCAGAGAAACCAGAGAAAACTACTGACCCCACCAACCGGCCGCTAGAATTCTCCATTCTGTGGCTGAGTGGCTCGGCTGTATAGCTAGTGCCGAAAATCCGCCTCCGACGAGGCTCGAGCCCAAGGACCTTCCAGTCCGACTACCTGCAAGGATGAGGGAAGAAGCGGCTCTGAGCTAAACTCAGCCGGCACTGGAACTAGATTCTTAACCACGCCTGAGATGACCAATGAACGAAGTTAACATGCACCTTGTTTGGGTATTCTTCTCACCGCCTTTTAGTTAATCTACCCATCAATGAGAGCCCGCGCGTATATTGCCACTTTATCATAGGTAATACCAGGTGTGCTTTGGAAAATGTCGATAAATTCCCGACTCGCTACGCGAGGAGGGGATTTATCTGATAATTTCCAAAGCACGAGTGGTGTATAATAGGAATATTGAACGAGTGAAATTATGCCCACCAGATTCCAAAATGCGTCAAATGTTGAAAATAACTGAAAGCGTAAATTGAAATCAGAGGTTATGTTAGAGTACATACGCTGTTTATTGGACATCGACATAGCAATCGATGTATAACGCCTCCTAAGATAGACGGGTCACAGTTTATGATTGGCCAGTAGGAAGAAGCGGTAAGAAATATCGGATAGAAAAAGCGATAAACTTTTTGAGATACAAAATGCCCCAATCAGGGCGGTGTATGATAGTTAAACGCTGTTGGTTTTAATTTCACGAGTGGAATATTCTATAAAAAAGAGACACTTCCCTGTAGATTTACAATATTTTAGAAATACTCTGTAGTAGTATATTGATATGTTCTAAAATATGTCCCCGAAACACCTCATCGTCAGGACGGTTTCGGTGGAATCTCGCGTTGACGGAATAGAAAATTAAATTATTTTCCTCAGTAAAAATAACATTATTTACATACATAATTGCATTATCTATTCCTTCAGTATCTTCACCACGCGCTATCAACGCATTGCCGTCTTGTCTCTTCGGTTGTCTCCGCAGTCTCACCGCCTTTTTCGCGTCCAACATCAACTACTCCCGAAATTCAAAGCTCAACTTTATTAGATCAATATTTCATTAGTATCGTTGGGAAAACATACTTTTCAGTAAATACTTCCGCTTTCCTCATTAACGTACGTAATTCGTCGACGTACGTACACTTATGTCATCTTACTACTAGGCAATCCCGTCCTACTACTTCATTCATATTTTCCATCTCTAGCCGAGTGCATCCGATCGCGTTCCTGGAATGTCCGGGAAGCCCACCCCGTCACGACGACGCCTCCGTTGCTGCACAGCCTCGTTCCAGAGTGCGGCCGCAGCTGTCTGTCTGGGTTCACTGGTCAAGTGACCGCCGACATCCTGGGTTCCGAGCGCTTTCCGCGTTTCTTTTGTTTTCTTCTCAGCAAACAGTCGCGCATTCTCATCCACATTTCCAGTAAAGAATCTCTCATCTTCATCATGAAACTAGGAATAATAATGCTTTTTCGGCAAGGGGGAGGTCTCAAAGTCACTGCCTTATCCCGCGTTTCCGACGTCGACAAGAGTCGTCCTAAAGTACAGTTAAGCATTTTATTTCAGTATGGAACCTTATAGGCATTCCTTCTTTCTATGAAGCTAATAATTGAAAATAAATAACTGTTTTTAACCAGTTACTCTCACGATACATTTTTCCAGAATGTAAGAATTTACGGTAATTTTGCAAAATGGTTTGGTGGTTTAATTATGAAGAAAACTGTTACGAATGAGAGATATACGTTAGCTTCTAATGCTTAACGTACTTAAATTTTCGCCATGTGAGAAACTTTTCCATTGAAAATCTCATTGAAAATCGGTACAAGCATTCAGTAAATGAAACTACACGGAAAGTCGGATCTTCGCGAATGCGAGACGATATCTTTATAAATCATGATTCTCGTGTTACACGGTGAAAAAACGAACTACACTGGTGTTTGTGAAAATTGAAAGCCAAGGAGCAGTCCTACTATCACAATGAAATTTATTCCACAGACTAGGAATATCATAATATACAAATGTTTAGAATCATAGAACTGTACCTGCATTTTGACCTTTAGAATTTAGTACATTGCGAAGCCGCCACGCGCTGTCATCAGAGCCTCCAGATGAAATGGCATTAATTGAAAGAGACTGGATTTGCTGGGGAACACATGGCCACGTTGTTTCTATGCGTGACCACAAAGCATCGACAGTGGCTGCAGGTGGACCAGAACGAACAAATTGCTGACCGATCATATCCATGGGACGACATGTCAGGCGAACGTGCGGGCCAGGGAAGTAGTGGTACCCGTTATTCGCAAAAAGCTTGCACATTCCACATGAGGTCGGGATTTGTCTTGCTTAAATAAGGCATGTGAAGCTGCTTGCAAATGAGGCAGTACCTCGGACTCTAAAACCTCCGTAATACAGAAGTTGTTGTACAGATTGTATTAATACGCACGAGACGAGATCGCACATTGTAGCCAATAGCCCCCCAAACCATTACACTTGGCGTTTGACCTCTATAGCGCGGAACAATGCAGGCTGGCAGATTGTGATCACCACAGTAGCGTCGAACACGTATGCGACCATCGCTGTACCACAAATTGAATCGGGACTCGTACGAAAACACCAGATTTTTCCACTCAGCACACCAGTAAACTCGTCCACGTGCCATTGCTGACTGAAGCGTTGGTAGTTTTTGGACAAAGAAATCCGACGCCATGGTATCCGTGCCACCAGTCCAGCCCTCGGCAAACGGCGTCTAACCGTCGACGCAGACATTACTACACCAGTTGCAGTGCTCCAAAGTCGAGCCAACACTGTGGACGATGCCTTTCTGGTAATTAAGGCCATGTGGGCAAGATGGCGGTCATCTCGCTTTTCGCGGTGTACGACCCTCCTCGATCCACTCGTTCCATTCCACTCGTTCCTTCCAACCGCAATGTCACGGTATGACAAACCCACTTCCCAGAGATCGATCATCCGGCCCCGTTCGAACTCGCTCAGATGCTGATATTGCGCCCATTGATGTCGACGAGGCGTACTGGCACCTGTTTGCACGTTTCCACGTTGTTTGGCGGCTCTACACAGACTAGGTGTGGCGTAACTCTGACCTGACCTGTCATACAAAAGAGGGCGCTGCTAGGCCACGATGCACGCCATCTCTATTCAAATTTAATCAATTCTTATGGGTTCACTACACATCCACCGAATTTTCAGTGAATCCGACCATTCCTTCTGGACGTGTCAATTTTCACAAACATCAGTGTGTTTTGGGCGCACGGAACTACTTCTGTTCTGAAATCGCTGAGTGATTTTGAAAATATTTGAGACATGTTAAGTACCCCCCAAAAAACCAAATACGTATTTTAAACTAAAAGGGTCTCCAGTTCATTTAAATCAATAGAGGAACATCAAAGGAGAAAATCGGCAGAACGGTAGAATTGACCACAGACGCATGGATGGGCGGAAGAATAGAGACAGACTTTTTGCCGTTAATCGATTTTCCGGTATCAAGGGCCCCCAAAACATTGATGCTCAAAACACAATGTTAGAGGAAGTGTTTTACTACATATATGAACAATGTTTATCCACTCTTTCGTTAGCATGGCTCGGCAATAAGAGTTTCTACGCCAAAAATTCGCGTTTTCTGGTACACGATTAAAAAATATATCCTCGAAGGGCGAAAAACATGTGAACATATTATAGATGTCCGGCTCGTACATTTCGAGCATAAAACGTTACAAGAAACTCGTTTAAAATACTTGTTAAATTTTTTTACAAAATTAGGTTTAATCACGTTAAGTTAATTATCCTCAATATGATAAATCAAATAGTAAAGATACGTGAAGTAGTATAGTAATTCACAGTCTTTCAGAAATGTACTATTAGGTTCCCTGATAACATAAAAAACATGCGGTTTTAAAGATTTCCAGTATGACCACGAGCGAAGCGGTTAAGAATTCTGCCATTCTGAATTTATATCGAGAAGAATTGAATAAGCAGTTGATCACTTCTAGGCGCCGCACATCACCCAAAACGCAGTTAAGTTGCATAAAATACGCAATTTTTAAGACAATTCTTTGAATCATCCGGATTGATAGGCACAAAGCGCTCAGTTCCCGCACTAGGAAAACAGGATGCGTCACATGACGGCTGATTTGCCCCAGCCGGAAAACCGGAAAGGATCTAACCGTACGTGACGGATGTACGCAGATTACTCGATTATTATTTAAGCTAATTCGTTTTAGAATATTCGTGAAAGATTCACTGAGAAATATATTTCATTCCAACAATAGAATACATTTAAGCGTTGAGAGCTGTTATTCAAATATTTTCAAAATATGAAACAAGCTGTGTTTGTTCCATTTTCTTTTCTTTAACTACTGCCCGATTAGGTATCATAATTTACAGAAAAATCAGAGTTCTCTGACAATGAGAACAACGCCCCAGTTGAGTAATGTTTTTAAACGTGTGATAAGAAATTATCGAACCTGCGCAAAATGCTTTAACGTATAAATTTAACCGAAACTTGCAATGTCAAGTTCATTATTAAACAGGAATACTTAATGCTATTAGTTGGCAAACTCAATATCGTAGTTAAGCAACACTTATAATGGCACTGCAGAATAAAGGCAATGGTGAAGCTAGTAGTGCTACAGCAGCATATACTTTCTTGCATTATTTGTAGTTTCACCAAATTTCGAAAATACAGAGAGTTCACGGAGTTTCTTATTCAATTCGAGAAAAAAATTGGACCCGTTTTTAAACTATATTTTAATGGCCAATATTTCACACAAAATTATCCGAAAACCACTCATATTTTTTTAAATAAATGTACAAGACCTTAAAGATCTATCTTTGAAAAATACAATTCATCAGGTAAAAATATATCAGTAATATTGTGGTTGTAGGAGATGTCGAAAAGATTTTGAACTTTGGAAGTTTAGAAAATACATGTTGTTCAACGAAAATGGCACCTGCACTATCTTTAAAGCACTGTTAGAGAAAAAATGAATACATAATCTTCTAGTCTTTTTAAGAAAATTTTACATGTAAAGTTACATGTAAAGTACTCCAAAAATTAAAATACTAGTTTTAAATTTGCAAGATTTGAGTTGGGTCATAAGTATGGAGAAATCTCAATTTTTGAAAAAATCGTCTTAACTGTTTAGGCGCTAGAGATGACCAGAGACGGACGGACGGACGGACGGACAGAGACCATCCTTGCCATTAACCAACTTTTCGGTATCAAGGACTACACAACGTCACAGAGAAATTAATGTCCTGTATATTAAAATAAGATTTATCCACCTTACAGGTGTATCAGGGCTCTCAAATCCGAGTTTTACTGGCGGAAAATCGTGTTTTTCAGCAGCAAAAAACTTCCTCTTCAGCACGAAAGTATATAATAGAGGAAAAAGTAAAAAAACGACTAAAATTACCGCTAAAGAACACAGTGACATGCGATAATTATAGCAAAAGAGGACATAGCAACAGCAGGGCTAACAGTTTGAATGAGAAAAATATGAATATGATGACGGATACAGGGCAAACGTAAAATACCTCGGAATAGTCAACATTAACACAACTGAAAGCAATGTGTACCGCGCGAGTTCCCCAAAGTTCAGACTTAATTGTTTAAAACCAACAATGATTATGTACCAGACCGCGATGTTGCGAGAGTTCTCCTTCGCTGTCATGGTCGTAAAAAAGCATTTCAATGGGAGGAAATTCTTGTCGACACAATCGGTCCCTAACTTACCTCTAGTTTTTGTCTCATTATTTTCTAGTTTTCAAATGATGCTATCCATGTTTATCTGAGCATATCATTCGAATATGTGTAGTAAAATGTTGCAGTATGGATTCTGGATCTTGAGACTTGCGCTGATTATACTTTTCCCTCGTTTGTTATATATAAAAGATTGAATTCTTTAATGTAAGATTCATATTTTAGCCGAAGCAACTCGCTACATAGTCACAAATCCTTACATAAAACTGATTGAAAACATACGTAACCTATGTCACAATTTTAGTGTATTCCGTTTCTAACAAATGTTTTTCTTCGTTAGTCAGTTTAATTTAAAAATGTATTTTATGGCGAGAAAATGTATTCTGTAGTAATAGTCTCCTTAAAAAAGAGAATATGCAGTACCCCTTTTCATTTACTCTTTCATGTACCCGAAATTTACTCGTCACAGAGTAAACATGCCATTCTTTACATTTTAAATGTTGCAAAGACAGACATGATATCAGCAACCACATACAAGTATCCTTAAGAAAAGAGGAAACACAGAGTTCCGTTCGTGACAGTTTAACTTGGCAGGATGTGGCCACATACGCTCGTATTAGGCCGGTCGGATAAAACGGACCTGCTAAACCTGTCCGTATCTCGAGCGAGTGTGTGCATTGTGAAGGGACCGCCATGCGAGGGACTGCCACTGAATTTAAATTGCGATCCAGCAGGAGGGCGCGGATCTTGGCGTCCAACGCATGGACCTTCATGACATGGGCAACCGCGAACACGTACGCTGCCAAACATCAGGACGCGGTGGGTTGCGTTCGTGATCGATCGAATGGGGAAAATGGAGCGGGAAAATTTGACGAGTATCCCGAGCGTGTATGACTGGAGGGAAATTTTTGCGGCCGGCTGCTCCGATTCGTAGTTTACCGTGGTTTCTTTGATCAACACCGCGCAAATATCGGAGCAGTATCCTAACAATCTGACCACGAACATCGCGCGATCTTTCCTTCCCATTCCTTATTCAATCCTACCTCTCACATGCACTTACACTGGCATGTACTACACCACCACACATACCGGGATACCCGTCGGAAGCTTGGAGCTTGTCCCGACTGTGGCGATGCCTCGCTGGTGGGAGATACCTGGTTAGGAAAAACCCCGTTAGCCGACGATAGATCGGCGCCGGATCGCCGCCCCCGAGGAAAAATCATGCACTTCACTTACGGGACTAACGACCGCACTAGTTGACGCGCCAGGAATCACCAATCAATCAATCAATCAATCAAGAACGAGCGTGTGAAAACAGCGCGTGTCCCCAGGAGCGGCTATGTATCCTGAAGGACAGTCAGGGAGCAAGCGCGTTCCGTTCGAGACGGCTTTACTCCCGGATTTCAACCACAGACATTACACCAACGCGTTTCCAATACGACGCGAAATGAAGGCCAAAACTTTGACAACTTCTGGATACAATGTATATTTTATTGTAGACACGAATTCGTGTGTAATGATCTGTTTTAATCATTCAATCGGATAACAGTTGAAGGTGGCTTTCGAAAGCTTCCAAGATGACATGTAGGTCGTTAACAGTGTTGAAGCACGTCGCAATTTTGGCAGATTGCAGTAAAATAGTTAAATTGTTCGATGCAAAGGTTCTTAAAGTAGATATTTTAAGCTTCAATCTTACCTAAATTGAAAGTATTTTGGATAAAAATGTACGGAGCTATGGCCATTTGAAAGGTGTCCATTTCTATAGTTTTAACGTAAAATTGGCCATATTCGGACATATGTGGCACACTATTTCAGTGAAATAAATAATGTTTAATGATCATAAAATCATTTCGGGATACCGTGGGCACCACCTCAACAATATGTTGATAAAAATACCATTAATTAACATTTATTCGTTATTTTCGAAAAAGTAGCGGGAAAAGGCCGGTAAATGGGCTGATTATGGGTTTTGTAGCACCCTAAACCCATTTTTAAAACTTTCATTGGTGCCGATGTTCTTGCATCTCAAACTGTTTTTACAGGTTCCTATTTTTTTCGTACACCCTAATACATATATGTAAATCAATTTCTAAGAATAAATAGTTCACTCGCGTGCAGCACTACGACACTTGCAACACGCTACAACCGTCAATCATTAGCCCAACTTTCTCGGACCTCCCGGGCACACGTCACTCGCCCACTGCGCGACTGGGCACTGCGTGATTCATCAGCCTCGCTTATTGAAAGAATAATCGGCGGTCATGGCACAGCCCACTGGGCATCAACCGATGTCAAACGACAATCGCTTCAATCGATTAAATTTCCCCAAGCTCCCCGAGAACACAAACCAACAGTTTACATTTCGAGATTGATCGTGTCGATGCGATGTTACTTCAGTGTGCATTTCCACACAGAGGAATTATATTAGTGTTCTGTGCCAGCTTTACGTCAACCACCCTCGCTGCATACGAGCAAATACTTCCTACTAAAATATTCTGGAAATGCTATTATTTCACATTCATTTCTTCAAACCACAAAGAGAAAAATAAAAAAAAATAACAATGTCAAAGAAGTACCGAAAACTGTACCTTTTTTATAGTTAAATTGGCATTTTTATCGGAAAATTGTTCCACTTGAATAAAATAATTCCCTGTTCGCTGAAGATACTGTAATATATTCCTTTAGAGCAGAGCTTTACAAGCAGACCTAAACATCCCCTCCCAGATTTCCGATTGGGGCAAAAACTGGCAAATCAAATTAAATCGTACAAAAAGCCAAGCCAAAATATTCACGTTCCGCATACCGAATCAGCCATCTCCCCTCTCATATTGAAGACAAAGTAACGTTTGGTTGCCATCCAACAAAGTAGTAAAGTACCTAGGTGTATCACTTGACAGAATTCTTACTTCGAAACCTTCACCACCTAACTCTGGAAACCCGGCAAACTCCTCAGTTATATCCTATCCTCAAAACGGCATCCCATCACCGATCACATGTTTCAGTTCCCCCCCTCCAATCCTCTTCGCTTCTATTAAAACATTCGTACACGTGTAATTAAACAAGTGATTGTAACGTAGTAAGGGATTGGTGGTGGCAATTTCACGGCAACACCTTATACGTGTAAAATAATTAAATCAAAACCGCTTCTGAACTCGGCATTCGGACGCATCCGTCAGCTTTGCAATTTCCGCGGAGCTGATACATTTTGCGATATATTCGTGAACATAATATTTGTGCCAATGAAATTGCAACTTCGAACAAGTTTGCCGATTTGTACTGTCAATGAACGAAGCAAGCCTTGGTCGAACATTGCACTGGACACCCTAGTAACATTCTGGATTAGACGCACTCCTAGACCTGCTGCCAACCGAACTGAAGGCGGCGAGCCGAACAACAAGAAATATCGGCTGGTGGGTGTTACATGTTTAAACGCTTCATTTTGATAGGAATACCACGGAAAGTTAGATGTGACACGAAAATACAGCTTTACACTTCCTTGGCGCGCCTCTTAATGCATACGGAGTAGCGTACTGGGATCCTCAGAGGGAAGGGTTAAACCCAGCAGGAAACAGGGGATTAAATTCGCGAACAACGCGGTGAATGTGAATTGGGAATCAGAAGTTACACGTAGAAGGCACGACTGTATGCCCTTTCAAGGCAACCGGCGTGGAAAACTAGAAGTAAAAGACTTGATATGCCATGTTACCTAAGGAGGGGCGATCACTGTCGCAAAATAAAATGCAGAAAGCAAAGGACATAGGAAAATTCAGATTTGTAAACAGGGCCTTTGTTGACCGAAACACTTTACCTGCGGGGGTGCTAGTGACTCTTCCCAAGAACACCGAGGCTACGCGTTGGATAGTTCTCAAGGACTGAAGATGTGCAGCGACATTTTACAGGACAAGGAAATGAAAAGAAAAGTAGGGCAAAATGTGGTGCTTATATTTCTGGTTAAAGCGTAAACTACTAGAGACCGAAGGGACATTCAGTGAAGTGAAGTGAAGAGATGGGCTCTTTAATCTATTTGTTAGACTTGTTTATTCGTGTTTCTAGTTTAATTTCTTATTTATGAAATGTTATTTCGACAAGTTTGTATTGTTTCTTAGAATTTTTACATTGGTATCTTTTTTGCTAAATATCTTCATTGAGCGTACGCTCAATTGCAGTAAGAAATTGTTATTATTATTATTATTATTAAAATTAAAATGTACTGTGCACAATATCCATCTTTGTAAAAAAAAGACGGTAAAATAAACGGACATTAACAAGAATATTTAAGTGTAATGAAACGAGAAGAAATCCATTTGTGTAAAAAGGAACCAGCTAGAATTAATTTTCTTTCAGATATAGTATTTAATTAGTAGAAGGTGGCGAGACTCGGGCCATCAGGCCCGTTCTTTCGTCTGACCACGCAAATTTCGCTACGTTCCTTTCACCTATTAGCGGAGAAAGGAGGTATCACTGGGGCGACGAAACAGGCGATTTAAATTTATCTCAGAGGCGTTATTTAGGCTTGTGGGTCTTTTATTTGCAGTAAATCTACTAACATGGGACAACCGGATGTATTTCCCCTCCGAAGAAAGGCGTACGAAGGATATTTCGCCCTTAAAAATCCATGGCTTCGATCGGAGTTGGACCCGCGGACTTGGGTAACGGTCCGATACGCTAACCGTTACATCATCGCCGCCGCTTATTTATGTGATTTACTCGTTTATATATATATATATATATATATATATATATATATATATATATATTTGAAAATAATTGCTTTCTTTAAAGCATATTGTTCCTTTCAGTAAGGTTTTTGAGTAACTCCACTGGTATACACCGTGGAAGAAAGACCGGCCACAATTTGACAAACGTTTTTTTAATTTGGCAATATCGGGATTGGAGTTGGAAAGGGTAAATAATACATCTAGTTACCTGATTTGAGAAAATTAAAATATAAAACCATCAGTTCAATGTAATAATTGTATTTACTCTAAAATAACTTTGTAAATTTAAGAGCCGACTAATATTCCACTCTTTCCCCGTGATGCGGCTTACATGGAATAATTAATTCTCTCGGATTAGGGCTATATCTCTCAATCCACAGAATGCAAAGATTCGCTGGTGCGGTCCAAAGGAGAACACACTTGCCGTCTTGCTACGAGGGGCTTTCCCCAGCACATCACCAACTGCAAACAGCACTTCACGACCACTGGCCTCCGGGCTTTGAGCAAACAGTCCTGCTGAGAGACTTAAAGGCAGATACGCTCGAAAGATTCCCGATTTAACACTTCTCTCCTATTGCGATCTTCACTGGAAACAAGTGTTCGAGTGGCTTTGCTAAGATAAGAGTACCTTAGATGTTGCACTGTTTACTGCATGTGTATCCTTAGGAAATCTTTCCAAATGTCAATTCAGAATTCAACGTAATGAGTTCACGGTCATGGCTTCCTTAAAGATCATCCTTTAGGGCGAAACTCGTGTTCAATCTATTGTTACTAGAATTGCAAGGAGACTATACGTATATCCGCGCTGAGGAGTTTTATTTGCCATTTCCGTCATGTCTGGCATTTCTCTATCAGTTTGAAGCCCGGTGATTCAAGCTCAGTGACACCTCGATAACACTCATTCCTTGATATCATGAATTAGACGTGTTCCCGTTCACCCTTTTATGTTTATGGTATCGGGATATCAGCAAGTAATATCGAAATATTCAATGTTTTACTCCATCACATTGAAGATACCGAGATTACAACGAATATTTCTTTCGAAAACGTTTGTGATAATATTATTACTCACATTATTGTAATTCTATTCTGCCATTCTTTCTCTCCTTGGCCTGAGGTACCGAGGAAGTCTGCAGATCATTCTTAAATTTGTTAGATATTATTATTGTTATTATTATCATTATTACAAACACTGTATTATAGATTTTTGGCTTCAATGAGATTACAACGCCACGCCTCTAAGCAAATATGAATGATACGGACGAATGATACGTGACAGCTTGCCAGTACCTTTCGCACAATCGTCACAAAGATAACATATTGCTCTTCGCGGAATTCCAATGAGCACATCGGTTGCCGCTGCAGCTGTCTGCTTTCCGCAGGAATGAATAGTTAGTAGTGTTCAGTAGACGGAGCCGGAGGTTGTGGTTGCGAATATGTGTGGTGCGTGGGTGATTTCACCATGTGAGTGAGGCACTGTTGAATTCTACCATTCTACCATGCCCCTACGTCTATTATTTTCATGCCATCCATAATCGACCGATTATCATCGTCATCATTTACCCCCCTCCCCCGCTGAAGCTCACCTGTACATTTGATCAGTGAAGGGAATGCAAGCTATGAAAGAAATAGAAAGGACAGGGCGTTAATGGCATGTCTGCTCTTTCGCCAGCTATCTGAAGTTAGCAACCAATAAACCATATCTAAAGTTTATGGCTGATTTTAGATTAATTAACTGCCCCGAAGTTTGCACTCTTGTGAATTTCCCAACATCGTAGACACTGCTTACTTTACTCTAAAGCTAGCAACGCTCTCCTAGAAAATACCACTTCTCATTAATTTAGGTCAACGAAAATGCAAACAATATTAAATACGAAATAAAGGCCACCTTCACACAGGGCCACTCACCAAGAAGCCCTGCGCCCCTTCACACACAGCCACAAACCGCGAGAACGAACGGATTCCTATTGACTCCTCCGCAATGCGAGCGCCAGTGACAGCAATGTAATCAATAGGTAAAACAGGTTCAGTGCGCGTTCGAGTACTCGAGTGCGAAGGCTGCCACTCCGAGCTGAGTTGGGCTGGCGGTGGTGCGGGCGACCTTCTGCGCGTGCTGCGGAGGGTCTCTTCATTAGACTAAAATTAGCCTTTCATTTTGGATATGGTTTCATTGTCTTAGGTTTTTGGGGCGCTCTAGACATAGATGGTTCACCTTCGCTGAGAAATGAGAGATGCTTATCCATAAGGCTTGTATTGTTATTCTTCAGATAAATACTTATCGTGTTGAAGGTCATAACTACTGGTTACGTATATTTGGAGATAAGGAACAAGAACTATAAGGAATAAGAACTATAAGTGGTGGTGGTAATAATAATAATAATAATAATAATAATAATAATAATAAAATAATAATAATAATAATAAAATAATAATAATAATAATAATAAACGAATAATAATAATAATAATAATAATAATAATAATAATAATAATAATAATAATAATAAGACATGTCATAGAGACCCTGAAAAAAGTCCTGCCTTGGCGCCCTATCTTCCGGCTTGATTTGGTCACGCAACTCCACCACCCGACCATGCGAGGGACGCCGCGGCAGCACACGCACAGCTGCGGCGGGGGCGACGAGGCGACGCGAGGCGCGGCGATGCCAGGCCTTGGCCCCCCGTCGCAGCTGCTGGGCAAGCGCGCGAGCGGTGGCGGTGGCGGGCGAGGACTCGCCACGCTTGGCAGTGCTCCTCGGGTCCACATACAGAGAGTAGTTAGTTCTGATCGGCCGCCGTTTAATATCCTCTCATCCCAAAGCACCGCCAGGCAGCACACGAGTGGAGGTTTCATTGATTGATTAATGCTCAATTCGACCTAGCTACCGAGTTAGTATCCAAAATCCTTCTACCGTCAGGACTCAAACCCAAGACAGAGGCACTGTAGTGACATCAATTGATGCCCTGGGCCAATTATGTCGGCACGAGTGGAGGACAAATAATAAATTCAATGTATTATGGAGGTTTTCGATTGGTATTTTGGTAGAATGGTGGTTCCCAACACACAATATCCCTTCCACCTCTCTTGACAACTCGTTTTAAAATGGTGGACTCGGCAGCGAAAAGAAATTCGCTACTCTCTGCCTTTACGAACTCTGTGTTGCCGCTGAACAAGTTATCTTGCACCGGGCGTTTAGTTTCATTAGAAAACACTGTAGAGAAGAAATAACAGTAATCAATGGTTTAGACCGTCTTAATCTTAGCCCGCTAGCCGGGCGTCAAAAATGTGATGCACTCGTTGTCGCAAATGACCCCTCATTATCTCCCGAGTCTACAGAAGTGCTTCGAGACTTAAAAATACCCACAAACGTCCGGTGGCATACAGGCTGAGATAATATTGTGTCGCGGTTAAAAAAAACTTCGGCGGGAAGGTATGCTTCCGAGACCACGTTGAAAACATTTCAGAATTTTAAAATTAATTCTTTTTAATGAAAGCCAACAAGCAGCCAAGGAGATATTGCAATAATTTTGACCGAATACCCACTGAGCGAGCGAACGTTCAGATTTGAAACTGTATGCACTGTCCGCAAAAATGCTGAACAAAAATGTATTTTACTGACGGCGAAAATAACTTAAACAAAAATTGAACCAAGTGTGTGAGCAAAATATGTATCGTAATAATTGTTAACACATTAGTTCCCCCTCCTACAAATTTTTTTTCTAAGAGACCCTTATTAAAATTTTAATTTTTTATTAATAACACCTAAGTATTTATTTCTAGCAATAAAAATACTTCCAAGAATCAATCCCCATATTGCCTAGAAGACACTATCTTTAAGTGCGAGTTGAACGATTGGCTGAACCCTACTCTCGAAACGTGAGTCAAAGACAACGTCTGTGCATCATTAATTGCTAGAGGCCTACTCTTCTGTTTCCTGCCCCTCCCCTTTTAGCACCTTAACGTTTCGTTAGGAACATTCCGATTAGGTTAGGGGTCATTCCGATAAGCTTCGTGGTGAATGTGCCCCCTGTCGAAATGTACGACTTCCGAGAAAGGTCATCTCGGCATGAACAATTTGGGGACAGACGTCACAGGTAGTAAATACCTCCGCGAATGTTCTGTGCAAGACATTACTTTTTTTGTTGAAGTCGCCCGAGGTGGATTAAAAAAAGGTCAAGTTATCTCATTGCTATTCATGAATTCCATAATACACTGAGTCCTTGATCTCACTCTTTGATCTTGATACTCACAACACTTCATATCTTTTTCATAGTTCATTTTCTTCTTTTTTTATTCATATCAAATTAGTACTTATCCTTCACATTTGAGAAATTTCTTAGATCCCAACATGAATTAGCACCTTCATTCGTATGCAATTCCATTTCAGTTTATTCTAAAAAATATACTCCTACATTCAAAGAATTTCATAATTACCATTAGAGATGTAAATATAGCGAGAAGAGAGTTGAAAGGTCTCAGACTTCGTGTAATGGACGATTTTCCAGAAAATTCCAATTACGTTGAAATTCTTGGTTAAATCTCGAATTATGTTCCCATATCTGACGGATTTTCCTTTTACGAACTAGGTATTTAATTTCTATATGCTCTAATATATTACACTCCGAAATATTTTATTTGTTTATTTATTTATTTTGAATTTATTTATATTTATTTATTTTGTACTTATTTATTTTTCAACAATACCCTATTGTGGCGTCTTTGCCGGGGCAAATAATTACAGACGTGAACGGCTTGTAAATATTTAGTATTTATTAGAATAAAGATACTCCGACACCATAACACTATATACAATATTTACAATTAAAGTTAACCGTTACAAGAAGGAACCTTCCCTGGTTACCACCACCGCTGGCCCGATAATTAATTACCATCCCCGGTGTGATGCACCAGTACCTTACGCGAGCATACATGCGAGTATGCCGCACCTGCCGTCACGACGTAGCACGCCGGCTTCGATTCCCCGCCTCGGTAGCCTATGCATTACAATGCAACGCCGCGCACAACCCTCACGACGCCCTACCGACGCGCTCAAACCTGAAGAATCAGAAGAACAGAAGAAAGCTCTTAGGTCGGATTCCGCTTTTATACCCTCTGGGCAGGCTGACGGAAGCGCGACACCCGCAGTGTCTGCCGATGCTTTCCCGCCGGCTTCGGGGTTTCCAAACCTGCACCCACGACACGGCACTCCTTCCAAAGCCTTTGTGCGGCCCGACGTCACTTCCGCCAGCGCTGTCCACATGGCTGATATAGTACGTTTGTGCTGGCGACAGATATGACGCCACACTATCCATTCGACGAGTATGTCCGCCGTGAGAAAACTTATTTGTAGGCCAATAGAACCGTCCGTTCGGAGTGGCGGCGACGAAATGTGCGTAAAGAATGTTTATGTTTAAATATTTACTTGTGTTTAAGGATTTTTATCTACCGTTCTGAAATAAAAATAAATATCCATCCTTGAAACAAATTTAGCACTTATTCGTCTTCAAACAAATCACACACACAACCCATCTATAACAATAGCAAGAAACAAACAATAAAAAACCTTTGCCAATTGACATTTCCCTTCGTATCATTATTTACAACATACACACACACGCCACACTACTATTGATTTCCCCGTGCACGCTTGGCCAGTCTTTGTCACTTCCCTGGTCTGTTGATCCACTGCTCTCTTGGAGGAAGATTTTGGCTGGCCTTCCCAATTATTAGAACCTAGTCCAAAGTATCGCCAGTCATATCAATTTACTGCCTTTCCATTACAATAAACACCATGTTTAAAGCTCCTCCTGACCACACGAATTCTACCCAGTCGATCGCCACCACGGCGAGATCGCTTTTGTCTTCTCCGCTCATAGACCGCGCCGCTCACTTCTTTAGTTCCAAAATGCGCAGCACCAGCCCCATTTCGTTTCTTCTTCCTGGTTTTAAGCCTATTTTCTCCTACCTCTCACGCCCCCTCTTTTCTGGTTGGATACTCATCCTTCGGCGTCTAATACTGTTTACTTTGTCTTGCGATTCTCCCATACTCTTATAATTTTAATTAATTACACGGAAATTCCTCATGTGTCCATATTAAGTTTGTCATTAAAATAATATTCACTATTTTAGCTAGTCTATTTATCCTACTGCACATTCCTAGAACTCTCGTTGTTTTTGTAATTGCCATATGTTTATTGCGGATCCCCATTGTCGACATCGTCCAAATTTTCATAACACGTATGTGTTTATATATATATATATATATATATATATATATATATATATATATATATATATAAGTATATAGTTTTCAGTAAGTACATAGTTTTCAAACAGATCCCCAAAACTGAGAAGCTGTGCCCCCCCCCTCCAGATTACACGGTTTTAAACTTATGCGAAATTCACGTGTATGTTTTAAGTTGATCTTGATACGCCACCACGGTCCAACGTGGAAACCAGTAGTTTTAAAATTAACATTTAGCATGCTGCATATTTATCGCTGCTTCATTTTGTGCATTCGATTGCTTGAATGAAACGAGAAAATGTTCCTGCAAGAGAACTAACAATGTGATTAAATACAGTAATGCACGTATCACTGCAGCATAATATCGATTATTCATTACCAAGGACTCTGGAACAGTGTACGAGTAGTATCGATTACACTCACTGCCGGTGCTCTCCGTGTCTGCCCATTCTTCAAAGGCCTTGACGAAATCGAACGTTGGCAATCGGTCGCAGGGCAGTTGAGAGGTATCGATTTACACTTATCGATGCGTTCAACCATCTGCGATTGCTCTTTGATCCGCGTTAATGGGCAGCTGCTGCAACCAGCACTGCGTTCCACGCAGCATGGAAAAGGCTGCTGATTATTGATACGAATGCAATTTTAAAATGCCACAGGGAGAGAAAGCACGATACTGATTTCATGATACGAATGAAAAAATACACGCAGCGTAGTTGGGGCATCGTATAAAAAAATCTGGAAACAATGCTGATTAGGTTTTTTTTGTAATGTGAACTTTCGCCAAAAAAAAAAAAAGAACGGCCTGTACTGGTTTCGTTTCTCAAATACGAACTCCTAACAAGAGGCGTCGTTTCACTCGAGTACTCAAGCACCCTCCGAAAATATGGTTGTCACGAGTAATTGAGTTCTTCCTATTGAGATTGTTTCTTACACTACTCGCGGAACGTCTGTGTTTAGATTCATGCATCAGCTGTCATTATTTTGGCAAAGTTAGATTTATTCCATCTCTATTTTGTAAAGTGATTTTAGGTCGTTCTTGCCGGTTACCAGTGCGGACCTTCTTCGCTCTATGCGAAATACTTTACGTTGCTGTTGTGAATTTGATTTAATTAGATTTATTTTGTCATTAAACAGTAATAACTGTAGGGCGAGCAGTACAATCTGTGCAAGTTTTCTTGAGCTCGAGTGTCCCTTCCTCACCCTGAACTATAAACATGAATGAATGAACTTATGAATAAAAGTAACAACACAACATGCGAAAGGAAACATGCGAAACTGGACATTTACACTCCCGAGTTATAGAAAATGGTTTTCATTGGTAGATAAACTACAGAATTTACAAGAAAACGGTAACCTATACCCCCAACTCTACGCCTACCGCAACTAGCAAAAGGAGAGCTGAACTGAACGTGCGCGTAGTGAAGTGAAGTGAAGCATTGTGAAGTGTTCAGGAGCAAAACAAGGGAACATCACAGCACTTGCTCAGTGCATCAGGGAAACTAGACCTGGGGAGGAGAAGCTGGTGAACAATAAAATATCTATTTATTGTGAACCAGTTCAACATGAAATTGTAAATGATCTTTCTGAAAATGTAATGATTTTTTGTAAATTTACTAAGATCTGCATAGCGAAAAAACATATTGTATTATTTGTATTACCTTAAAAACGTAATACATCACATAATTACAATCAATGTTTTTTTTATTAAAGGACACGTTGAAAGACGATTGCTAAGCATCATCTTTACACACACTCACAAATCTTTGTATTTAAAAACACTCTTGGAACTCAAGAAACCTCGCTTTTGTTTCTATGCCCACAACTTTACACCCATGTTTTCTCGAAGAGGAAATGCCGAATGCTTTCGGGAGCAACTCACACAACGAAATAATTAAGAAATGGCGGCGGATAATCATTCATTCTATTGATTTTATTAAAATTTAATGTTTATATTATAAAAACTGTAAATAGCAATAAATAATCTAACGCCAATTACTTCATTTGAAGCCAAATTCCCGAAATTGAGTTGAGTGGAATTCTCAAAGTTCTTTTTAAAGGAAAACCCTTACTTTTAAATGTATATATTTTGGCAATTTTCTAAATATCAAACGTTTTAAGGAAAATTGGAACTATAACATACATATAAATGAACTTGTTTCTTTATAAGCAAAAAATGTTCAGTCATTTACCAGACAATACTGAACATGTCATAAGAACTTTATGTAGAGCACCTCCCAAAATTAAACTTCCATGATTCATCCATCGATCGAAAACTTCCTTCAATCAACCGATCACATCCATCCATCCATCGGATCATCCATACACATAAACAAATCAATTTTCGGGTACAAATTTGCATGAATCTTCTCTTCATCTGCACCAAAGTTACGGTCTTTGAAAAAGCACATTCTGACCGTAATCCTAAAGCGTGTGCGAAATTGCAGCTCAAAAGAACCTTAAACGACTTTTTTTTCGACCGATATTCGAGATAATAAGTGTTCAGGTAATGCCACTATTTTTCCTTCCTACACTTAGTATAGGAAAGGGGATCCACAAAATCTCTAAAAAAAGACGTCTGTGCTCTGTTGCATCTTTTATTGTCCCGTTCACTGGCCTGTTTAAACTCGCCTAACCAAATGAAAATTCGTTGCATGACCGAAGCAGCGCAACTAAGCGTTTCGTAAGGGGCGGCACCTGCGCTGGGCTGAGTGGAGAGTGCGGGAGCGGCGGGGGGCGGGTGGGCCGACCGACGCGGGCGCTCAGCTGACGCCGGCGCGCCCCCACCCCGCGCGCGTATATTTAGCGCCCTCGCGGCCTTCGCACGCGCTCGCCCCGCCCCCACACGACCGCCACCGCTGCCAGCCCGCCCGCCCGCCCGCCCGCCCGCTCGCGCGCAAATGCCCGCCGGCGCGCTCCTTCCACCCTGCAGGCGCTGCTTTTGCAGTGGTCGATTAACGACTCTGGCCGCGTCAACTGCAGAGGTCATTAGTCCCGTACGTGTAGTGCAGGTTTTGCCCCCTCGGGAGGAGGCAGTGCTCTACTCGCTGGATGGCGAGATCCGGCTCCGGACTAGAGAACAATTCTCCTAAGGATGGGATGATTTGACAGATCGGGAAACAAGTGAACATCACGTGTACTTCAGAGAAGTATCCATCCGCCGCGTCAGCTGTTTAGTTACGCCCCTTCGTAGTGTTTGTTTACGGTTCACGCGAGACATCAATAAAGAGATGTCTTGAGTTTCGCTTAGTTATATGCACGCACGCGAGTCCGGGAAATATAGAAATTTATTTACATAAGTGGGAAAATGTCTTAACGTAATATCACATTCAATAAAAGAACAATGCCGAACACAGCACAATGCCGGAACACGTGGACCGTCTCAACTACGCATCTCACATTCAAGACTCGATTTTAAAACAAACATAATACTTATCACATAAAAACTAAATTCAATATAATTTTTATAAAAAAAAGAATTTTTACATTAGAGCACAAAGCTCTGCACTTCCTAATTTCAATTATTTCTCGTGGCGCACTATATTTTCGTCGGACGAGGACATCACAGCAGGGAGCGTCGTGGCTTCTTACAAGTTAGCCAACTGCAAACGAACGAATGGAGGAAGGAGGGTCTATTAAGTTCAAGGACACAACGACCACAGAATCGTCAGTTGTGTTGCCAGCACTAGCTGTCAAATCATCCCATCCTTAGGAAGATTCTTCTATACGGTGATGCCGGCTTAGCGGAGTTCGCACCCAATCGGGAATCTCCCAGCAACGGCTCTCCCGGCATGGGTGTTAGTGTAGTGCATGGAAGTGAAGTGTGTGTAATACGGGGTGAAGATCGGACAAGGAAGAGGAAGGAAAGCTAGCGCGGGTGGCTAACGGTGGCCTGTTTGTTAGAGTACTGCTCCAGCATTCGCCTGGTGTTGATCGGAGAAACCACAAAAAAGTACCGGAACAGCCTGTCGCCTTTCCTCCAGTCAGCGCCTGAATTCGACCTAGCTATCTAGCAAGTATGAGAAATCAGTATGAAAACTCCTGTCGGAATTCGGACCTCCCGGCCAGAGGCACTGCAGCGACATTAGTAGACCCCCTGAGCCACGTCTCCCAGTCCGCTGCTTCTCGATGCTTTTATGGACGTACTACATCGCACAGGAATATTTATATTACTAATTTACATTACGCGCAGAAAAAGCACTTTTGAGACGTTTCTATGTTTTCGATTCTCAAGAACTCGGAAGAAATACAAACAAAAATGCAAAGGGGGACCCAACAAATGTATATACTCTGACAGTGAATATATTTGTAATGGGGAGACATACGGCTGCGGTTTTTACTAGCTATTTCAGATGGATGTTTTGTTACATGCTCTTGCGATTAGGTGTGTTTAAAGTGACCCTCATTAGCAGTTAAACATCAATGCCGTTGAACTGCTCACCGAGTGTACACCTTTTATGGACCCCTCTGTACTTTATTATTTGCCAGTGCTGACACCTATGGAAGACAGATTCCATTTCTATCACGTTAGATACACAGGAACTCTGAGAAAATACAAAATCCATGGTTTAATTCAAAAGTTCTCTATGAAACTAATTTAGGTGGCCAGTGATAAAGTAATAAACTTCACCGTAAAGTAAGTAAAGGTTTTCCTTTGGAATCACCCAAATCAAATACTCAGCGAGAAACTTTCATATACTTAGAGATAAATGTTTATGGAATATTTTAATTTTTTCTAATGGATTCTTGAAGACCAGCTGCATTTGCTAGCTTAAAGGATGCCGCTCATTATTATACCTCAAAAAAGTACAGATGTACAACAATAATTTTAACGAATTCGATTTAAATTTCAAAAAACAAATGGGTGGATTGTAGTGAAAGATGGCTGAAAAGTACTATTAAAAGCAAAGGTATTCGTTTTATATGAATTTCGAATATGGTACGTTGTTTGCTCTATACCGGGCGAATGACAAACATTCCATGAAGAACCTGAAGTATCCCTCCGAAAAAGAAAAATTTAAAAAATCGTGTGCCGTGATGCGTGTATGCTGGTTCGGCGTTTGGTTAAACACAACACATGGGAACCCCCACAGGTACACGTGGAAAGTATGACGAACGTACGAGTCGTGGTGCGTGCGCTCGGGGGGCGCTTTGTGTGCAAATCCTACGAGCGTAGACCTACGCGCTATTGTTCGGCCGCTTGACGGACGGAGCGAATTAGCGCCGCTCGACCTCAAGACTTCCGCCCGCGCCGCCGTGCGGGGCTCGGTGCTCCACGCCTTCGCAACATCGCCGTAGCGAGCTGCGTAAGACGCCGGGAAAGGGGAAGGCATTCACGTAAAATAGGAAGCACAAGTAGGGTGTAGATGTAAGAGTCATACATAATAGCCTGAATGAACTTGGTCAACTAATAACGTGTGCGAGGAAACGCTCTCTTCGCCGAACCGAATCAGTGCCTATTAAAAATTGCATGTTGGTAGCAACCAACTCACTGGGAAACAAGTGAAGGGAACAACTACATATATAAAATTTTACAAGCTGTAGCTCGTGATACCAACTAATTCATCTTGCTATCACTCTCACCAGCAAGGCGCCACAGCGGAGAGAGAATTTCCCGGCGCACTGTCGATAGCCAACTTTTTTCAATACAAATCAGTTTTATTGTATGTTCTGCTGGGGAAAAAACAGATTTCTTACAAAAAAATAGAGCATAGATGCGAAGTTTCTCTAACAATTCCTGTTCCCGATTCGAATCTTCATCCACTATCACCATTACTTTCTTTTGTTGATGTATGACATGATCAAACGTGAGAACGTAGTTCTGGCTTAAAAGATATTTTCAACGATCATACCTCAAATTACACAAGGTGCCCAGCATACGAAATAACTCTTGATGTTTTGATGTTGTGATCTCATAACATTAATTAGATTTCTTCTAACTAATTCTACAGAGAGAAAATCAGAATGAAAGCTTTTGGAAAATGTAGGCCAGAGACCCGGAACATTCACTGACTCGGTATAGCAAATTTTATCAGCGAATCTAACGTGTGAATGGACGAGAAATTCAGTTTCATCTACCTTATGCGACAATGTACCTACGTTATACATTAATCACTGATTATAGTAAACACTTGATTCACCGAGTGGAAACTTACGACTTCTGATTCATTCGAGCGCGCAAGATCCTCGCAGCGCGCACTCTGGCGGACGTGATCGGTCCGCTACGCAACGCACGTTGCGCGATCGGCCTCCGAGATGGGATAACCGCGCTCGCCCACGCCACAGCAACGGCCGACGCGACGCGACGCGACGCGACGCGGCGAAGGTGTATTGAGATTATTGTAAGAAGGGTCCCTCTTGACAGCTAATGCTGACAACAGAACTGCGGGTGTAGTCCATGCACACAATCCGTCAAAGAGTTCGTTTAGTTAGCTCATTCGTAAATGGTTTTCGTCACCATCTCTTGTAATGCCATCGCTCTACATGACGTTCATTTGTTTCCCGATCAGTGAAGCTGGTCCCTGCTTAGAGGAACTCTGTACTTCGTATAGGGACGTCTTCGCGACAGAGATGCCACATCGCCAACAAAATGTCGATGTTTCATCAATCGAAGAAAAAATTTAAAACATCCATCCACAACCAGCGATGTTATTAAACATGTATATTTTTAAAACTGCATTACTAACCATTAAAGTCCATGCGGGGAAATTTAATTTGAAAACAGTCTCATTTAATAATTTTTAATTGAGATCTAACTGGAAAAACAAAATCAAAAAAATCATAATGACAATTAACAAAAAATCCTATTGGACAATTAAAAAATAAAACAAGCCTCTTTATTGACGGAAATTTGAATTTATTTATTTTTCACTCTTGGTAACTTAGGTCGGAAGAATATTCAGTTAATGGATATCTAAAAATGATTATATAATTTTATTATATAAGCCTCTTTTCATTTACAAAATATCGACCACGTAAAAATATCGAAAACAAAACATCATTGTTAAAAACCATAGGCTTAAAAAATCGATGTAAAAATACATTGTTTGTTTTACAAATCCATCGATGTTTTCAAAACATCGACAACGAAATCACATCCCTCCCTGTCAAGTTGGGCAGCAAATGAAAAAGTAAGCAACCCATGCCAGTCAATGCAGCATGTTTCTTGTACAATGTCCGGAAAGAATTCGTGAGTAGACCGCGACTATGTAGTATGCAAAATGTGTAGTTCTTTACTTTGATTTCAAACAAAGAAATGGATTGTCAATATTTGTTGTATTACTAATTCGTTCTTTTGATATCAAATGACATAAAATTGCGTATTTCATGGGTAACTGTATCTTGTGATGGGCAACAGGTAACGTTCATAGCCAAGTATTACATGCAATTTGCTAGACCACAATGCCGAAAAGGATTTTATTTATATATCCTAAACAACAGTTAAAAATAAGTGTCGTACTATGGGCAGAAATGTATTCTGCGCACGTTTTTTGAAATTAATGGACCCCTACCCTAACCCATACACAAGTTGAATTCCAAATACAGATGAAACTAACATTTTTGGCAAGAATTGATCAGAAATATTCACTCCAGTGTAATAAGAGCTATTTGCAAAAGCAAATCTACAGATAATTTGAACAACTATATTACTCACAGAACTCTAGATCTCGTCTAATTAATTATTACTTATAACAATAAGTAATTATAATATTACGAATTATTATAATATTATTATTATATTAACTAGACATCGTCGAAAACAACCACAACAACACGAACTTACGAATCCCTTGTACTGCTGCACTAGTAAAGTGTCTTTTAAATTGACATGAATGTGTACATGAATAACTGTTAACTTCAGAACAAATTAAACTTAAAACTAATAGGAGGAATCACGACAGTGAATTCTAGAGTGAATTTACGACTAGACCTATTACGGAGTACGAATGCACATTTCTATACTTTCCTTTCATTGACGAAAACTGTAATATTAACGCTGCCAAAAGTAATCATATTTAAAATTTTAAAGTGCAAAATTCACGTTTCCCTGTTGCGTATATTTGGAACTCTAATTTTATTTGATTGCAAAATAATATTTTTTTAATTTTGTTTTCATCGAGTGGATCGCCGAAAATTGCTGGACTCAAAATCTATTGTCAAAAATTGTAAAGTGCACACAATTGCACATTTTAAGGATTAACATCGTTAGAACAGGCTGGACAGGTTGGGCGTAAGAAATAAGCGGGCCACACCAGTAAAAGATGAATGGCGAGTCTTGATTGGTTCGAGTATTCTTCGGAAGATTGCCCAAATAACAAGACCTGTAACTACACGAACTATAGTGGCCTCTTTTAAAACAATTTTAACCATATTAAAACTTTTGTTTTCTTACCTGTCGTTTTTCAACAAAATTTTAGTAGTACAAGTTAATGACATCACTTGCTTTCGACGTAATCTTTCACGTATAAAGCTCTTTCCTGGTATGTGTTAGGCTTCGCGTGGCGAAGAAAATGTTTTCGGGAGACTGAAAAGGAGACCTGGCTAAAAGAATAGAATTTTACTATATTAAGTACGACAAGCGTACTTCGACTTACGCCGATCTTGGCTAATTTGGAATCTAAATCTAGCGGATATTTGTAAAACAAAAGGTCCGTCCTGCTGAGAAGTAACGCAGTTCGTTCAGTCCGAGGAGGAGCGCAGATCCTCCTTATGGATCACTGAACCGAATGAACTTCACGGAAAGTACGAGTCAACTGTGACTCCTTGGCATCGGCAGTACTTACCCTGGCCGCAAACAGTGAAGAATCCGCTCTAAGGGCCAACATCCGATTTGGGGGCGCGTATCCGACATCTTTACGAGAACGTTTCGCAGTTGGGATTACTCATGAGTGTTTTTGCACCGCCTGTATCATCTTACCATACACTCTATTAATCAGCTTTCGAGCCTATGCGCATGCGCATGTGCAAACTCCAACAGAAAGAAAACGCTACTTCACCAGAATTAGCAACTGCAATCACGTGACTTGTGTCGTACACTATCCCAGTCACGTGATAAACTAAACTTGTTTCCAACTGTAAGGGGCAGAACGTGTTGCTGACCATATTCCTAGAGTATGTGGATACAGAGAGCAGTACATTTCATTGTGCTGCCGATTCCGCCATTTTATATCCAGTTGTCAGGTTAGTTCGAACAGTGTGTTTTGACAATCACCAATCTATCCAAAACTAATATTAATACACAGTATACTGTGTATACACAATATACTGAATCTTTGAATCTAGGGACTCAACATTTCCACGAAACTACACAATATTTGTGGAACATATTTAATTGCCTGAATGTGTAATTATATTTATTTAATTTTAATAATTGTGTAATAATAATAATACGTATGCATACGTCAGTAGTTGGTGGGTAGCTCAAGTCTAACAAATGAGAATCAACATGTGGCGTTTTGGAAATTCTGGGAACACACTACCGCCACATTCAGCAAGCAAATGTCTTTCCTTTCCTCAATTTCCAAAAACACCTATTCTCGGTGCCTAAGATGCCTGACATAATGTGCTCTGTTCTTCCCTGTTTGTCAAGTTCCCGTATCCATAAAACCTACGCATATACAAATATATAAAGTGCAATATTCTTTATAAGTTGGCTTATTTATCGTCGCATTTATAGATAACCGAAAGTCCTATTTCTGACAAAAGAATTAGTGATTGTAACTTGCATTTTATGCAAATGCACATTACTTCACTGCACTTTCAGATATGGAAAACTTATTAAGCGTCCGATTCCTAGACAAGAAGCGTAACTGTCAACTTTAAAAGTGTTTACATTAAATGTGAATATTTTATGGGTGAACGATATCTTCGTTTAATTACATAAGTAAATTTAAACAAGCTATGTCAAAGCTGTGCATTTGTCCATTTAGAATGTTTGGGAAACATTTTTGACTAGACTCCAAATTTGCATAAAACGTAAATTTACTTTGCTCTTTGCCGAGAAATACAGAGGGGTCCCGGACCAACCGTGACAACGTATTTTAGATTCCCGCCCTTACTTCGCAAGGAGAAAAAGTATTGTAATCATGCTCCAGCAAATGGTGAATTTTCAGTGAAAAAAAATCTTATTGCCGTCCCCTGGTAACGAAAGATAAACCTTGTCCTTACAGTAAATGACTGTCTCTAACACGTTGTGTAGTCAGAATCCACGTTTTGTGGCCCTTTAAAACCGAAAGATTTAAAGCTTAAAAACCGTACGGTCAGACACACTTTTTCAGTATCATGGACCCACGAACTGAATTCTCACTACACAAAATACTAAGAGGTACACAGGAAAGCAAAACAAATCAATAAAGAGATGAGGTTTTATGGTTTACACCGTTACCTTTTAGAGTAGTAGACGTGGTGTTGATACAAATCCTTTGCGAAATGGGGCGCTCTTTACTTTGGCAAATAGTAACAGCGTGAAAAGCATATCATGAAAGCGACGTCTTGAGGAAAGCAGACTCCTCGATCTAAATCAACGCAGTCATCATACAAACAGCACCTCTTTCGCACCTCTTTCTTATATGCCATCGACATGAGATATCACGGCGAATCAAACATCATTAACGCACTCTCACTGTTTGAAATACTGATGCAATTAACGCGCATATTTCAGTACATCATTTTTGTATTGGAGTACATATTGTAGCAATTTTTAATGCATTCGCGTTTAAGATTTCTCAAAGAAATCGTAAAAGAACTCAAACAATCGTAAACGTTACTTACGCATTGGCTAACGACAATTTATAAATTTATTGTATCCAAACAAGGAAACTTTTTATGTTATATTCTCAAATAGTTTTAAAGCTTTCCCCCCCCCCCCCAAACAGTGGACTCAGACCAGACTGTCCAAGACAGCCGGGGGCTATGCACTAGGGCCACACGCTAAACTTCAGGTCGGTTCTGGGGAGACCAGGTTCGAAGTTGGGGATGCCGCCACTGTCCCTCCAACGTGACGCGCTAGTCCCAAACTGTTCGGTCTTCAGGCAACGAATACTTCTGTCATGCTTTCCTATTACTAATTACCAGGTAATGTATTCACGATGACTGATGTTTCCAGTTAACAGAGACTTTCGCCTTTTCCTGGTCGTCGCGTAAGCGGGATTTTAGTACATTTTTTTCAGCTTGTTCTCGGAATACGAAACGATCGCTGTTGGAAGTGCAGCAGAAATCGCTATTTCAGAGCGGCAGCGCGGCGAAGCGAAGGGGAGAACAGAAAATGCGGCCCAACGTCGCCTCGGACAGTTTCCGGACAACGAAGCCCTGGATCATCTTTTGGCGCGTCAGTTTTCCACTGATACTGAACGCGAATGTTGTTCTTTTACAACACCAACTGTGTTTACAACCTTTTTCCACATTTGAAAGTTAATACTTTTGTCTCCATTTTTAGAAGGTACAAAACTATCTGACAACTATTCAAAACAGCATCTGTGAAAAGAACTTCACAATAATGGCCGGCACATCTATACGATACATTTCGAATGTCTGGTCAGACACGAAAAATATATTTTAAATATTATCTTTCGGTGTTTTTACATTACATACCCTGGGTAATGACATCACAAGTCGATTTTTTAAAAGACGAAATTATCCTTATTTTTTGAGCAGGTTAACCATTTTTGAGCGAGTTGACCATCAACGGTCCGCTTTTCAACTGTTCAAAATCAGTGACCGACCGACCGACCGACCGACCGACCGACCGACCGACCGACCGACCGACCGACCGACCGACCGACCGACCGACCGACCGACCGACCGACCCACCCACCCACCCACCCACCCACCCACCCACCCACAAACAGAAACAAACATCCGCGCCCCGGGCGGGATTCGAACTCGCGACCCTTCAGGCACGAAGCAGCCACCACTCTTCAGCTTTACCAACCTCCGCTATCCAGGCCGGCAAGCGTCTTTCTATAATGTCTCTAATCAGGAAGGGAATTTATTATACACAAATGAAATATTTATTGGATGGAGCAGCTATTGTATGATACGACCTCTACCAAAACAACTACTACCTAATAACTGCGGATAACAATGCTATTTAGCAGACAGTCGAAAGGTAGTCAAATAAATGCCATATATAATAATAATAATAATAATAATAATAATAATAATAATAATAATAATAATAATAATAATAATAATAATAATAATGTCTTTAACAAGTTTAGAACACTTCAGAACCTTCAAATTATACACAATATCACGAAATTGCTATTTGGAAAAAGAATTGTTCGTCTTAAAGACCAGCAAAACGTGCAAGAGAGAAGCAATTATTGTTTTTGTAAGAAGCCAGACCTTAAACGATAAATATTTGAAACATTTGAGAGGAAAAAAAATAAACTATTCGTAAATTTGCAATCAAAACGGTTTGAATCTGCGCCAGTCCCGTGCCATTGCACACTACTACATTCCCTGAAAAAAGATTTTCTATTCACAATAAAAGACTAATAATTATAGTTACTATCATCAATGAGCAAGTTACTTAAAATTAATGTTAGAAGTCTCCTAGTTGTCAAATTTGGCACAATCGTATGCACTAAGTTACAAGGAAATACACTTAGGGAGATTACAACGTATTTTCCCGAAGTAAGGTTTAAACGGAAAAAGCATTATGTTATTAAAAATACACATAATGTTCAAACCAGATAGTACGGCTGGGATTACAAACAAAACGCATTACCTCTTCCACTAAGTACGTAGTTAAGAATAATTACTAGAAAACGAATGTACTAAGTTGTTAACCCTGCTCTCCGTGGGGGGCGGGGCGGAGCGGGGCGGGACGGGGCGGGGCGGCGCGGCGCGGGGCGGGGCGGCGCGGCGCGGGGCGGGGCGGGGCGGCGCGGGGCGGAACGGAACGGATCAAAAATGGAAACAGGATGAGTAAGTACTATCCGTTTGATAATATTTAAAACATCGACAATTTAAATATGTTTTGTCCATGTTTTCATGGACATCGATTTTGGTGAAGTATCTAAAGCCGATGTATAGGTGTTTTGATAAAATTGTTCATCACTATGCACAGTAATGATGTGATATCGATAACAAAACATCAATGTTAGCAAACAGTTTTTATGGTTCTCAATTGGCCGAATGAAAGGTCCGACAAGAAGGGGCGCACCCTACGCCCACAGAGTGTTTGTTGACCACTTCTCAATGTACGAAATGAATATGTAGGAAGAGGATATACAAGGGCATGGAGGTCGCCTCGGGCGACAGTGTTTGGTCAATGAACGATGTACTACAAACAGCATTCATTTGGAGTGAACACAAGAACTAAGTGTTACAATCAGTTATATTTCATGTTTTAACTTTTACAGTATTGTGATCATGGGAATTTGTAATTCAGAAACAAAAACATCGATGTTTAAATCATCGACGTTTAAATCATCGACGTTTAAATCATCGATGTTTAAATCATCGATGTTTAAATCATCGATGTTTAAATCATCGATGTTTAAATCATCGATGTTTAAATCATCGATGTTTAAATCATCGATGTTTAAATCATCGATGTTTCTCCAAAATATCTTTGTTTTGAAACCATGGACATCGATATCGCATCCCTAATTCACAGCAATCGGCGCGCTCTCGTGCCGCACTGCGAAGGCAGCCGGCCGCCTCCCTCGCCGTGGCGCGGCGCACGTGGCTCGGCGTTGGCGAGGCGGCAAAAAGAGGGAAACGGCGAGAGCGACGCCTCGCGGTCACGAGACCCGGCGCCGACGCAGAGCGCCTGGCAGCCGGTCATTACACCAGCGCGACGCGCCGTCGCCAGGCCCCAGCTGCCCTCGGAAAGCGGCTGGCGACCGTCTTTGTTGCGTGAACACCGCTCTTGGAAGTGGACCAACCGGAGCAAGTGCGCTCATGGGCTATTCATGGAATGTTAAGTTCCTGGTAAATTGACTGTAGCTTTACAGCTCTTGAGATTTGTTGTGCAACTTCGCGTCGGAGTTGCATAAGAATATAACGTCTAAAAAGATAATCACGCCCTTGTACAAAGTAAGTGTGACAAGGACCAGACCTGCGCGAAAAATATACACGAACGTGGGAATCAGAAAAGCAAACTGAACATTAATTATACACGTTCGGGCCTATGCAACTAGCAGGGATATTTTGCAAACATTAATATTTTACTTTTTTCTTTAAAGTTCGCCCGTATTTACGTCTAAGAAAATCATTTTTAACCGTATCTTTCTAAGGGCCTGTATTACCACTTTTGGTTATAACTGCCAGTTAACTAACTCCCGGTTGAAGTAACTCCGGGTTAAAATGGACTTCGTGTATTACGAGTGTGAGGTAACTGGAAGTTAGCTAACTCTCACTTTAACGTTTACTCTGTGTTGGTTGGCAATACTTTCTAGTACTCACAACGATTAATAGAGTGCAGCATAATGTTTTCGATATTCAACTATTCGCTGTAGGGGTGGAGATTTGTTTTGTTTCCGGTGTTTTGGGCTTGGCGACAGTCCGTCATAATTCGTTGTAGCATTATTCGCTTATTAAGTGCCTTTTGCGAAATGCAGAATTCCGGCGAAATGTCGAGCATGAAAAAGAAGCGTTCCGCCTATTTTACGCGGGAGGAATGCTCCACACTGGTCAATCTTGTTGATCAGTACGTTGAAATTGTGGAGTGCAAAAAGTCCAATGCAACCGCGAATAAGGAAAAGGTAATTTAAAATTTAAAAAATACTATCTTTCATATCAAAATTCAACTTACACTTCTGATATCTTTTATTAGTTTTAATATTTATCTTTTCAATATGTCATTAATCTATTGATTTAATTGTTTTCAAATTTTGCAGGACCAAGCATGGGAGAAAATTGCCGTGAACTTCAATGCAGCCACTGCTTTTTGCCGTACTGCCAAACAATTGAAAGAAAAACACGACAACTTAAAAAAAGATGCAAAGAAAATGTTAGGCAGAGAGAGGCAAGAAATCTTGAGAACCGGAGGAGGACCAGGAACCAGCATTCCAAAGGATCCTATTTTAGAAAAAGTTGCTGGGATTATGGGAGTAAGTGCTGCAGGAATGCCATCGACACATGATGACGAAGATATAAGTACAATGTTTGAAGAAGAAGAAGAAGAAGTAGCAGCAGCAGGAGAGGAGAAGAAGAAGTAGCAGCAGCAGCAGGAGGAGAAGAAGATGAAGTCACTGACTTTCCTGTATTACATATTAATGAATTGGAACCTTTGGCAATGCACAATAGTGAAAGTGAAGTGCAGGAATGATCTAAATATACACCTGCTATGCTGAAGCGAAAAAGAAATTCGAGTTTAATTGTGACTCCGAGTACGTCAAGACGAAGACCCCAGATGTGCGACACCACAATAAGTCCTTCTGCGAGTGGGCAGAAGTTGCACTCCTGGGCTTCTGCAAGAACTGAAGTGGCCTTTCTGCAGAAGGAATTGCTGCAGAAAGAATTTGAAGCTAAGCAGGAGAGAGAGAAAGAGCTTCATTCAATTAATATGAAGATAAAAGAAGAAGAACTTCGGTTAATAAGAGCTGTTAAATTAACTCTTGAGAACTACACTGCATTTCACTTTTATTTATAACAAAATACATATACATAAACTCTTATTGAACGTCTTTGACGGTCTTTTACAAACACTACATTGCTGCACAGTAAGACAAAAGGACGAAAGAATATGATCATTCGTTTACATACCAAAAACAGATGACGACAGTGTCGGCGCGTTCACAAACCTCAATCTCTCAATATAGAGTACATTTCCAATAATATACTAGACGCAGATGGCGACACTGTCGACATGTTCACAAACTTCAACCTTACAATATAAATGTATATTTCCAACACGCCTCCTTACATTTATATACATACTATCTTAAATTCAGTTAATATTCATCATATTCCTAAAATACACAAACTTGTCTTTACACAAAGCTTTCGTGAAAATATCTGCCATGTTATCATCAGTATTTACTTTGACTATATCAATTAAACCATTCATATACAACTCGTTGACAAAATGATAATGGACTTCAATATGTTTTGAGTTTTTTTGTAAAGTTACCATATTTAGCGATACTCAATGCTCCTGAGTTGTCTTCGTACATTACAATCGGTTCATCAAAATTCAAATCAAAAATTTTCATTACATCTTTTAGAAATTTCACTTCACTCGCAGCATCTGATAGCGCAACATACTCTGCATACGTCGAAGCTTTTGTTACACTTGATTGTTTGCGAGACTTCCAAAATACAACATTGTCAAACATACGGATCACATAACCTGTCGTAGATTTACGATCTATATTGTCACCTGCCCAATCTGAATCTACATAACAATCAAGAACTTTTGCATTTTCGTTTCTACAATAATTCAATTTCAGGTTTCTTGTCAAATACAGATATTTTAAGATTCTCAGACAATACTTATAGTGTGTGCCGTCATAACAATTCTGAAACCTGCTCAAATAATTAACAGAATAACTGATATCTGGCCTTGTTCCTGAACTAATATATAACAACGCACCAATCAAATTTCTATACTTTATATCATTACGCAATTCCTGAGTTGGTTCTAATTTCAAGTTAACTTCCATCGGTGTAGCATATAATTTTGAGTCTTTAATCTTGTATTTTTCGGCTAATGAATTAATATAATTTTCCTGACTCAAGCTCATTTTGTTTTTCTTGTATTCGTAATTTATATCAATTCCTAAATAACTTTTAACCTCACCTAAATCTTTCATACTAAATCTATTTGACAACAAATTTTTGATTTCTTTAATTCGACTTTTCTTTACACAACAAATGAGCAAGTCGTCAACAAAAATTATCAAGTAAATCAGGACATTACTTTTTCGCAAAACATAAAGGCAATAATCATATTCACTTCTTTGGAATCCTAAACTTTTCAAGAAAGTATCTAAACACTCATACCAAGCTCTCGGACTTTCTCGTAAACCGTACAGTGCTTTCATCAATTTGCACACTCGATTTGTGCCGTCTTCGTAGCCTTCAGGTTGTTTAACATAAACTTCTGACATGATTTCGCCATTTAAAAAGGCTGTTTCTACATCCATTTGTTCAATAATTAAACCAAAATGACAACAGTATGACAGTAAAATCTTCAAAGTTTGCATTTTAGCTACTGGTGCATATATATCATCAACACATTCCTTTTGTTGAAATCCCCTAACAACTAATCTTGCTTTGTACCTATTATCAAACTTTTTAGTAAAAACCCATTTAACATCTATAAGATCTTTGCCCTCTGGCTTACTAACTAACTCCCATGTGTCATTTTTCTTCAAACATTCAATTTCCCTATCCATAGCTTGACTCCAGCTTTTCGATTCATTGCTATTAATCGCCTCCTCAAAACTAACCGGGCTATCTGCACTACATACGTTAATATAAATAAAGTTACTTGTATTATCATCCCTATAGCGTTGTGGAGTTTTAACCACTCTACCCGACCTTGTTGTTTTTTCCTTTAGCGCTGCTTTTGGAGATTCGATTTCGACTAACCTTTCTTCGTCGTCGCTGTTATCTTCAGACCCAGTTTCCCAATTTTCACACCCAGATTCATCTAATCTTTTACTCACGGAACCATTATCCTTTAAACCTACACATCTAATATTTTCTTCAACAACCTCTACATGCCTGGCCACAACAATTTTATTATTTATGAGTACCCTATATCCAACGTCACTGTAACCTAACAGAACTCCCAAATCTGCTTTTCTATCCCATTTTGACTTTCTCAATTGTTCTGGCACCCTTACAAAGACTACTTCCATACAATTTTAAATGTGTGACATTAGGCTTTTCTCCAAAAAATATTTCATAAGGAGTTTTCAATTCTGCGGTATTTGCAAGACATCTAATTTTCAGATACGCGGCAGCACAAACTACTTCTGGCCAAAACCTATTGTTAACTTTTGCTTCGGCTAATAAACATCTTGACATGTCCATGATTGACCTATTGAACCTCTCAGCAGTTCCATTCAACTCATGCACATATGGCGGGCACGCATTTAAAACAATCCCCTTTTCCTTGATGTATTGATATATATTATTATTCATGTATTCTTTTCCATTATCACACCGCAATTTCTTAATCCTTTTCCCAGTAAGATTTTCAACCTCATTTACATACCCAACTAAACAATCATATAATTGGTCTTTAGTTTTAATTGTGTAAACGCGTGCAAGTTTACTATAATCATCAATAAAAGAAACAAAGTATCTTTCACCATGCATACCTACTGTTGAATGTGGCCCATTTAGATCTGTGTGAACAATTTCTAGGATTTCTTTAGCCTTATTTCTGTTGTTTTTAAAAGGAACATTATGCATTTTATTTTCTATGCACACTTTACATTTCATAGGTTCAGACTCGACGTTTTGAGGGATTCCATCTACTAATTGATGTTTGCAAATTTTATCTAAATAATTGAAATTTACGTGCCCCAGTATCCTATGCCACTTTTCCTTTATTGTCATATTTTCTTTATTGCAGAAGTTTACGTTAAATTCCCCTTTGTTGATCACACTTGTCACTTTATATAACCTATCTTGTTTCCATGCAACTGCAATTAAACCCCTATCTTTACTAAAAACTTTTGCGCTGATGCCTTTTGCAATAATATCATGTTTCTCAGTGACTCTTGAAAAACTAATTAAATTCCTATCTAGATCTTTAATGTAAAATACATTTTTCATTTCAACTCGTTCTAATCTGTCAAACACTAAAAAATCGCTAATTACATTACCAACTTTAGTTGCCGTTAAAATCTTTCCGTTCGCGATTTTTACATTAATCGGTTCTTTTAACGTTACGCATTTAGAAAAATATTCCTCGTTATTAATTATATGATCTGTACAACCGCTATCTAACAACCAATTAATTTCAATCTGACCTGAATCCTGTGTTACACTGTTTACTTCCTTGGCGAAGACCTCTGTCACGAAACTGCTTGCGCCACTTACATTCTGATAAAACTGTTGTTCTCCACGGTTCCTACCACCATGGTCGTCCTGTCGGTAATGTCGGTCTCCTTGCTCGTTCTGTCGGTAAGATCGGTCGTGACCATAGCGACCGCCTCTGGACCCACGTGGTCCTCCTCTGCCTCCGCGATGTCCATTTTCATAACTTTGGTTGACATAACCTCCATAGTTACCTCGTGCTCTTCCGCCACGTCCCCGGGAACCTCGATGATTCTCAGTTTGTCGACATTCCCTCTTGAAGTGTCCTGGTTTACCACATCCGTAGCACACTTTTTGGCCGCTCGCACTAGGTCTCTTCTCCGAGATGAATGCATTTGATTTTACGCCCTCACTGTCCTGGTTCTCCTTGATGCTCTTCATCCTTATTTTTGCCTTCACGTACTCCGCAGTCCGGTCTTCCTTCTTCAAAACATCCACTAGATCTCCGATATAACTTAGTGACTCGGGCAGCGTTTTGAGCATGTAATTTAGTTTCTCTTCTTCGTTTACCTTGGCCCCAGCTCACTTCAGTTCGTTTATGTATTTCTCAAACACAGTGAAGAATTCATTTATGTCGCTGTAATTCTTTAATCTGAGTCCATCTAGTTTGTTCCTGCAGACAATCTGCAACGCTGTTGACTCTTTGGAGTATAGCTCGTCAAACTTCTTCATAACCTCGAAAGCACTTACTTTATCATTCACGAACTCTAGCTGCTTGTTAGTAATTGCACTAAAAATGCAATGCATCGCCTTCAGGTTCTGTTCTTCCCATTCTACGTCCTTGTCTTCTTCTCGCTTCGACCTCGTGGTCACCTCATGGCATTTTTTTAATTTCAAATAGATAGTTAACCTCGTTTTCCAGTTTGCGTAGTCCTCTCCATCAAAAGCTGGAATGTTCAGGTCGTCCATGTCGCAAACTTCCTCGAATCGACGGACACTGGGCTGAACTCCAATATAACCTCTTCAGCAATTCATCTGCATCCGGAAACCACGCTCTGCTACCATGTTAAATTAACTCTTGAGAACTACACTGCATTTCACTTTTATTTATAACAAAATACATATACATAAACTCTTATTGAACGTCTTTGACGGTCTTTTACAAACACTACATTGCTGCACAGTAAGACAAAAGGACGAAAGAATATGATCATTCGTTTACATACCAAAAACAGATGACGACAGTGTCGGCGCGTTCACAAACCTCAATCTCTCAATATAGAGTACATTTCCAATAATATACTAGACGCAGATGGCGACACTGTCGACATGTTCACAAACTTCAACCTTACAATATAAATGTATATTTCCAACAAGAGCAAAGAGAAAACTTGTGGAAATGGATGTGGAAGCAAAGGAGAGGCAACAAAATAATGTTTTTAAAAATTTGTAAACTTTATTTTTTAAATATAATTTAACTATAAATGAATGTTTAACATTAATTTCTGTGAATTCTATCTCTGAAGAACCTCACAAATGTTTCCCGAACTGCTTCCCTTTGTGGCATTTCTAAATTTATGGCAGGAGTTATCTGCCCTTCTTGAACTGCCAATTGCAATTGTTGTTGATCCATTCCTGGAACAGGTGGAGGATCTGCTTCCTTCCTCTCAATGGCAATGTTGTGCATTACAGCACATGCCACAATTATGTGCTGCACTAGTGATATATCGTGCCTTATTCCCAGTGCCAAAATAGGGAATCTAGCTTTCCAAACACCGTATAATCTTTCCACTGTATTACGTGTTCTAATGTGTGATTCATTATACAAATTTTCCTCTGGTAAATAAAGGTTCCGAAGAGGTGTCAACACTGTTGGTCCTATAGGATATCCTGCATCGCCAAGCAGCACCCCATTCAAAAACTCCCCTCTCTCCACCCGAGCCTTAATTACAGAGTTTCTGTATATTGTAGCATCGTGGCTTGATCCAGGCCACCGTGAACTATATTTTGAATGCGCAAGTCTTGATTTGCAATGGTTTGCACATTGAAACTGAAGTAGCCTTTCCTATTTCGAAAAACTTCAGCGTTGTCTCCACCGGGTGAAACAATGCGTACATGAGTGCAATCAATGGCACCTATCACTCTCGGAAAAGCAGCCACTTCAAAGAACTTTCTTTGAATGTTTAATGTTTCTTCTCTGCTTCTCGGCATGTAAATAAATTTTTTCCTTAGAGGTGCAAGGGCATGAGAGACTTTTGTAATTATTCTCCCTGCAGTAGTTTTAGGCACTCCTGAGAAGTCACCAACAGCAGTTAGAGTGCCGGCAGTTGCATAAAATCTCAGGGTGGGCAGTAATTGATTCATAGGAGACAAAGAGCAATTTCTGAAACAAAACAATAGAGTTCTTAATAGTTAGAATGTTTCTGAAGTCTGTATATAAATCAAAATATTTGAATTCTTAACCCAAAATTATCTACTTTCAATGTCCACTTAATGAAAAGATTTTTAGGTATTAAAGAAGAAATTTATGAAATACAAATGTATTTCATAAATTGTATATGTGTGTATATATATATACATACATTTCATATAAATACATAATATATTTTATATATAAATATATATATTTCATAAATTGAAAACAAGCCTAAATGAAATGAGAAATAAAATATTGCTTATAATACTTCACAAAACACTAGTATTTTATGGAAAAGTATGTTAAAAATTGTGTTAGGTGTAAGATGTAACAACAAGTAGTACTTTAAAAATATGAATTGGATCTAAAAAAAATTAAATCAATTGAAATTTTATTGGCATGAAGTGATATTTTCATTTAATTTCTAATTTACTTCAGAAATGTTTCATGCTTATTTCTTAACGAATGTATGCAAAATATGATAATACACAAAAATTATTCATTACATTAAAGTGTAAACTTCTGAATTTTAGTAATGCAGAAACTTGTTACAATAGGAAAGGGAAAGTCATCAAAGAAAAATATGTAAATTTCATTAAACACTATTTACCCTGTTTTAACTTGAAAGAGGTTGGGAATACATAATAATCACATTAATATTTAATTTACATAATAATCATTTAAATTTCAAATGTGGTTAAAAGTTCACCAACAATTTTCTAAAGAATATTATTTAATTTCAGTAATATCCACAAAGATTTAAAGACAATCAAAATAAGGTTTGCAGTATTATTCATTCGATATTGAAATGACGACTGAATAAATAATATAGCGACCTCATGTTGACAGTCTTCAATTCTTTTGTGTATACCACTAAAATTAAGTAATCATTTAAATAATAATAAAAAAATTGGTAATAGCACTTTATTAACAAAAAACTGAAATGACATGGACTTACTTAAAATCAGGTTGACAACTAGTAAACCATTAATAAAAATACTAATTCAATAATAAGTAGACCAATGAAAACGATTATTTAATAAGACAGTAATATTAAACATGTCAAATTCAATAATATATCATTTCAATGCCTTACAGCCCAGAAGGTTACAACATAACCTTATTATTTCAAAAATTCAGAGAGAAAGCTAAGGAAAGGTTCTACATCTACCTACAGAGGGAACATACTATAACTAATGCCATTAATGATTTATTATATACATCCTCATACCTGTCTGTAATGTATTCCAGTTCATCTTCAATCTGTTGCAATACGAACAAAGCAGTTTGTTTCGTAATCCTGAAACGTGCGAAAAATTCGTCGCAGTCCCACTCTCCGAAGTTATCCCGTCTGGGCCGCAAACGTTTGAGACGTCTGGTATTAACAAAATATTCCAATAGCATTTCGTCTTCAGAATCAGTTTCTACATTTATTACATTCGCCATTTCACCTAACCGTCAGTTAACTCAGTAACTCTTACTTCAACCTCCGGTTAACTTAACTTTCCGGTAAACCTCCGGTTTGTCTTTAACCGACGCTCGTAATACGAATTTCTCCCGCTAACGTCCGGTTAACTCTAACTGGAACTTTAACCGACGGTGGTAATACAGGGCATAAGATTCGTAAAACACGACAGAAATTCCCAAATGTGCACCAAAGCTTCCTCGTCCTGCAAATACGCAAAAATAACTTTCAAACATTACTCATTGCGAAAAATGCGTCAATACCCGTTCATTTAAGGCCGACGAACAATGCCAAATTTCAGACACGCTCTCCCATTTTAGCCTCCGTACCATCTCTTACAACAAAGCCTCCATCTCCTCTCTTTTCTTCTTTGTATGCCATCTCAAAGGCAAATTGTTAAATGATTTCTTGGTGACTGTATTATGATAGGTAATGCTTATTCTGGATAGTGTTTGGTTTGTACCTCATATGGAGTACTTGTAACTTCGACCCGAAGATGAAAACGTTTATGCTACTTCTAGGGAATTGGAACCGACAATTTCTACGGGTGACAATTGCATGAATGGCGCAAACGGTTGTAGAAATTGTCTGTTCCAATTCCCTAGAACTAGCATAAACATTTTCATCTTCAGGTCGAAGTTACAAGTTTTCCATATAAGGTATTAACCAAACACTATCCAGAATAAGCATTATCTATCATAATACAGTCACCAAGAAATTATTTAACTACACTTGGTGCACCAACATCTTGGCATGAGATGAAATAATAAGCAAATATACGGAAATAAGCGCACGAAGACTGTCCACAATCCAGGAGATGGCATCACGCGTGCTCGATCAAACACGATGTAAAGCATTGAATATCCTACAGCTGTATACCAAGACGGGCGAAACGCTGTACGTCGACACAACATCGAGAGGATTGCTGACCACGGAAAAGTCCTCCCCTGATAGGCCACTGCCATTGCTCATTTCCCGCGGGGCCAGGCGCACGTGGTGGCTGCGCGTGCCAACGCGTGTCGTGTGGTAAACCGCGAGCTCCGTCCTGTCGCCCTCCGCCCGCAGCCCACCATTGTCTACGGGTGCGTGCGAAAGCGCGCCAGCGGACGAAAGACCCTTTCGGCCAACCGGCCGCCTGGGGCGCAGATACCTTCCTCTACGCATGCGTAGTCAACACGTCAAGGGGCGAAGAGGACCTCGGAAACTCCAGGATGCAACGATTCGAAGATTTGTTGAGTGAAACGAAAAATCTCGCCACACAGTCTGGATGAATCCTAAATTGCTCAGGGGGAAGTTTTCGTGTCCGATTTTAATTTGGATTCCTTGATTTGAATATATCGAAGTGTAGAAATTATAAATAAAGTACCTTATGTGGATGCATTGTATCCCTGACAAGGAGAACTCAAAACTTTTCCAGCAAAGACATCAAACACTCCTATGGACTATTTCTAGCATCCTCCGTCAATTGGCAACCCCGCCGCAAGATATTTGAAGGAAAGACCTACCAACAACGTCCTGATGATCACGTCCGCACGTCTTTTATCCGCCGCTGTTAGACGTAAATTAACCTCGACTTCATTAGCTGAAGTAACCAGAAGTGTTTTGATCTGGTTTGTCCTTGTGACGCCGCGTCGCAGACTGAGGTGCGACGTTTTTGACCATTATATCGTGATCTTTTTTACGGCTGTAGTGCGAAGCCCTGAAGAAGACCACAATATGATGGTCGAACGTCGGCACTTCAGCTTACGACGCGGCGTCACCCGAATATTTCAGATCATTATTCTGGCCGCGGTAGCTTATGACATTAGAACTGTTTTTCATAGTATCTGCTTCTCATTATTTATTCACAAAATAAAATTATTATAATTCTAAACATTGCAGAAAGGCATTGTTTTGAAAAGTCCAATTTTAGGAAAACCGATATTCGATGCGCAGGACAATACTTAAGGAAACAATTTGGACAAAATCCTTTCGAGAACACGTAAACGGAACACAGGTTTCAAGTTATTGGCAAGTTAAATTATTTTGAGCCGCAACGGTTAGCTAAAAGTCTTAAGAAGCAGAATCGTATTGCCCCCATAGCACGGGTTTTCGTCTTTCTTCCAGACGTTTTATTGCTAATACTCTCACTTTTCCGTCTGGTGATAGCATTACCGTCTCACGAGTATCCAGAAATCACGCCATCAGCCATCTCGCACGGCACGTCGGGCCGATGAGGCGGAACGCGTCCGTCACCGTTGAGTTTCAAATGAAATTCAACGTTACGCCACGTGTAACATTTAGCATTAGTCGCTTCGATTACGCGCAAAAACTCTCCGGGGACTATAATGATGCTTCCTTACGGAAGTCTGAAAGAACCATCGTAATGTTCATTCCACTCTTTTACGCCCATCTCAATCGGTTTTTAGAGTTTTTCATAGCTTCCCGTTCTCCAGGCAGCAACTGCTAAAACTCCTATTTCTCCATTTACAAACTGTTTATTTTTGGTTTGTTTTAATAAGTGCTGGCTGAGTTGCTTCCAACAGAGCGTCATAATACTGTTCGGAAATGTGATCCTTCCAAATTCATCCGAAACGCAGATCCATTATAGTAATGAAAAATGATACGTGTATTACGAAAAATGAAACTTCTGCGATGACTGTCTCAGAGTTCAGATGCAAGTTCGTCGTTTGCTCACCGAATAGGAGCTAGTAGGAATAGAACCCATTTTCTGCTTTAGTCTTTTGTGACTTATGTTTTAGTCAACTTTGCTTAAGATATCCAGCAACGTAAGGAAGATAAATGAGAAATTTCAAAATAATCATAGGTAAAAAGATATTGAATATAAGATATATATTTGAATTTATATTATGAAGGATCTTTTCTTCGTTAGGGTTACAATTCTTTCATTACGGGAAAAGATGACATTTTTGTAGAAAAAAAGAGGACACTTCATTTAAAAAGTCCTAAAATAATAATTTATTTTCTTAAACACAAAATAAATATTTTAATATATCGTCACTTTCACAATCACATATTAGGCGTACTTCATTATCATTACTTTTATCGCTTTTGTACCACAAGAATTTGATGGATGATAATATCTTCAACAATTTATTTCGTCATACGTAGTCCTACAGGTTAAAATCTTAAAATTGTATTGAACACATATTATACATTAAGTATGTTACATCTCCTCCTGTCTTTGGACGACTGTGAATTTATAGGAGATAAGATGCGTTAGCATTGCGACTAGGGATTGCAAAATAAAATTCGCCAATGTTTAGGAGTTCATAATGACACACAAGGCTTGGAGACAGAAATATTGATTGATTAATATCGTTAGTTAATATAATTGCATCGCTGGTGAGATAGATACCTTCTAATAAATTAATATGGTAAATAAAAGATGTCTGGTATCAAAAATTGTACCAATTTTTTTGATACCAGACCACTTTTATTTACCTATTTAATGACGATATTAACTTCACAGAGCCAGCCAAATAGTTTTAACACCACAGACAGCAAAATCTATAACTAGCACCAGCATACAATAAGTTGTACAATATGTTGTATCAGCTTATTGCAGCAGTGTCGAATTTCATGGAGTAAAGAACGAACATGTAATATAGTTTTCTATGGACTGTGGCGGGTGTTAGACGAGATAAATAAAGTTAAATAGCATACAACAATAAAATGTTATGATAATGGGGACTCGAAAAAGTTGAAAAAAGGTGCAATATACTTTGAATATCATACGTCTAGGTTGCATTTAAAAGTCACACGTCCTATCCAAAAAAAGAGGTCATTTCATAATTTCTTGTGAAAATCCACCCGGACAGTTTTGCTTACATCAAAAAGAGGACATGTTCGGGAAAAAGATGTATGGATAACCCTATTCTCCCTGGAATGGTCTTAATAAATGCTACTGTCGATTTGGAGTTATCAAGATAAATACATTTTATACTTGATTATCAGTGAACTTATTGATCATTTACAAAGCTCTCGTGGACTGATCTCGTGGATCTGAGGTACTCACAAACTACCTCAGATCTTCCATACTTTACTAACACACTGTAACCATTCTACACCAAGTCCACTTTTCTTTGCTGTGTCAGGCCTAACCCTAATGGTTTCATTTCTTTATACATTCTTTTCAAACGTTGAATCTAACTCTTACATTTACCTTTAATCAATTACACACTGTAGCGTCGGCGGCTAGGAGCTGCGTAAGCGGGCCGAAGTGAGGTTGAGAAGTCCAGAGTCCGGTGAAGCCGGGAGGGGGGGACCCCCTTCGATCAGGCTGTCATCTAACATCTAAGGGAACTTCGTCAAGACTACTGTTTTGGTATTGGAGCAACCGATTGGATGATAATGTCCTCCGCTCCTTCCAGCTTGTGTCCTTGAAATGTCGCTATGTTTAAATGGAAGTATATAAAATGGGACAGTCTGCTTTACTCCCTCCCCCTTGGAAGGCGTACGAAGATTTTTTAGGCGGGTGCGGGTGCGGCCGCGGTCTGTCCTGTGCGAGCGGGGGGGGGGGGAGGAGCGTACGGGCACTGGGTTCGCGATCCTACGTGAAGGTGGTCCGACTACACATGTGCCAAGGAGGCAGTCGCACGACTTCACCCCGCATTTGCTGCGTTCACTCGGAGCCACTCGGTAGTGCGACAGTGAAGCAGCGAGTGCTTCACACGCAGCCACTGACAGCGAACGATGAAGGGTTTGTGAGTCACACCGCTCTGGACTTCCCTGTTCGAAAGACAGCCAGCATGTTAAAACCGGTTCAGTGGCGCGTCCTAGTGGTTTGGTGTGAAGGTGTTCGGTTGGAGGCAGAGAAAGAGAGCGGGAGTTGGCGGACGCCGGGCTGTCGCCAAAGATGCTGCGTGTGCAGGGCGGCCGGAAATGCGAGCCGGCAGCTGGAGATAAGCAGGCGCTGCGTCGAGGCGACGCGAGGCGACGCGAGGCGAGGCCAGGCCGTGCGCCCGCCACTGAAGAGAAGGGACGCGATACGTGGTCCTCGGCCCCCGTGCCGCTTTGATAGCCACTGCTTGGCTACTACTGGCAGCAAATCTGGTCCCTTCTTAGACTAACTTCTGTACACCCGGTGCAGTCTCTGAGACTGCAAGCGTTTCTGGCACTGAGAACTAGTCCATTATCTCCACAACTCGACTTTTCTAGGAATGGCCATAGTGTGGCGTGATTTTAGACCCTACCCTCGTCATTAACACTACTACCAAACTGTTTTATACGATCATTTTTTTCATTTTTCGACCGACCAGACTGGATGTAATTTGTACTAAAAAATAAAGCATGCTTCATTTCTCGGTATAGATTTCATCCACTACTGCGCTCCTGGCGTCACTTTTCGAAACTTTCTCTGGTTTGCTACGATTGGGGTTCCTGTGGCACAGTTTCGAGAGCGTTCTCATGTGTTGAATTGTAATATGAAGTGGTCATGTAGAGAGAAATAAATTATGTGCTGTGTTCTAATGTCTCGTTCCGTGCTCAGTCCTAACTCCTAACCTAACTTAATTTGTTTCCCCAGATGCGATGTTCAATGTTGGTCTTCAGCGCTTTTTTCGGCGTCCGGACCATAAAACACCTTACGTTTCTAAAATCAGATCGTGAGTTTCAAAATTATAATGCAGACAGCAACAAATGTTACAAAAGAGGAATTATAAAATCCGCGTTGTGTAAACGCTGGCGTAATTACAAATGTTAAAATATATTTGGATGGGAAATGTAGATCACGGGATTAATTCGGAGTGACTTACGACATTAAAAATATTAGTTTGCCGACGTTTCAGAACATTTTTATTCCACTCTCATGGCTTACAACATAATAGGATAATTACACGAAAATTACAACGTAAGAGCATAATATACATTAAAAAAGTTGTACAAATAAACCTAAGTTTCATTTGTTCAGAAATAACGGAGAAGGAAGTTTTATTTCCCAAAGTTGCGAACATCTAATGGCTGTACTATACGTATAACGACGCTGCAAGGTGTCAAACTGATGTGTCTACGTAACTTATTTCATCCACGAGTATGAAGCTACAACTCCTCAGAAGTTCCTTCCATACACACGTGGAATTCAGCAAAGAAAATTGAATCAAAAGCTGAGATGGTCCCGTTGGACACACTTTCAAAATTTGCTTGAAAGGGCAATTTTTGTACCTCCAGGGCAACGTTTCACTTCACATGTTCAAGCGTTGCACTCTAATAAGAAAACGTTACAATGCATCGAAAAGTGTGTAAGGAGATTTCGTAATGAATACATTATATTATTTCATTTAAAAAATATTGCACATAGGGTTACAGAGATGATGGTTCCAAAATTACTTTTATTTTTTACTAATTCGTCATAGCAAGTTATTGTCTTCGATACGGAACGCGATATACTCTGCAAAACTATCCTGGATTGAGAACGTTGGAGGTACGAGGGAATAATGAAAACAGTGGAATGGTGCTATATATTCTCTAATGGAATTATGAAAGGGAATTGCGGGAGGGAAATATGAAAAGACAAACCGAGTCAAGTTAACATCTCGTTAATTAGTAAATAAGTAAACCAGAATCAATAAAATTATGCAACAAATGTATGTACTACCGAAGTTAACTGGTTCTTATGATCGAGTGACGACAAAAAGCCCTCAGGCCAGTAGCGTAACGAAATGTATGCAGGCCCGCCAGAAAAATATTTATCCAGGCCCCCTTAATGAACGTGTAAAGCAGACACAAGTAATAAATAATAAAAAATATCCCCTAATAAATACAAAAATATCCCCTAATTAAATACAAAAATATCCCCTAATTAAATACAAAAATATCCCCTAATTAAATACAAAAATATCCCCTAAATAAATACAAAAACATCCCCTAAATAAATACAAAAACATCCCCTAAATAAATACAAAAACATCCCCTAAATAAATACAAAAACATCCCCTAAATAAATACAAAAACATCCCCTAAATAAATACAAAAACATCCCCTAAATAAATACAAAAACATCCCCTAAATAAATACAAAAACATCCCCTAAATAAATACAAAAACATCCCCTAAATAAATACAAAAACATCCCCTAAATAAATACAAAAACATCCCCTAAATAAATACAAAAACATCCCCTAAATAAATACAAAAACATCCCCTAAATAAATACAAAAACATCCCCTAAATAAATACAAAAACATCCCCTAAATAAATACAAAAACATCCCCTAAATAAATACAAAAACATCCCCTAAATAAATACAAAAACATCCCCTAAATAAATACAAAAACATCCCCTAAATAATACAAAAACATCCCCTAAATAAATACAAAAACATCCCCTAAATAAATACAAAAACATCCCCTAAATAAATGCAAAAACATCCCCTAAATAAATGCAAAAACATCCCCTAAATATATACAAAAACATCCCCTAAATAAATACAAAAATATCCCCTAAATAAATACAAAAATATCCCCTAAATAATAAAAATATCCCCTAAACGGGCTCTCTTTTACCCAGGCCCGCCCGCCGGCATTAGCCCGCCCTTACGCCACAGCCTCGGGCGTTTTGTCGCCACTCGATCATCAGAACCCTCTTTACACCCTTGGTCCTTAAATAGCCGTTTTCCGCCATCTTTAATAGCGTCTCAAGTTAAATCTTGTGCATAAACTGTCATAATTATAATTCCGCATTGTTAATGCGTACTCGGGTGTCAGTACGACTGCCAATGCTAAAAGCAGTGAAACGGATCTTTGGTAAACGCAAATGGTCCTACAACAGCACATGTTTTCTAGCATCGTTTCACACGTACGCTTTTTCGAAATTTCATAAATTTCAACGAGAAAGACATTTTTGCAATTTTTAACCATCCTTTACTTATCTTACAGGAAAAAGTTTAAAAAAAACATTTGGAGCCGTTTTTGAATTTTTTTTATAAATTGCAGACACTTCAAGCAGATAAGACTACCCATTTTAAAAAATGTACATGACCTAATTTAAAAATCTAATTTATAGAACAACCAATTTAAAATAAAATCGCTCATCAATATTATACTTTTGCAATGTTAATTTTATGCAATTTTCGAAAATACAGAGAGATTTTGCAATACGCATCGGTTACGAAAACGTCTCTAGCACATTTTTACAGCCCTTGCTACACACCAGGGAAACATTTGGAGCCAATTTGGAAAAATAATTGTTTAAAAAATGTCTACATTTCACATAATATTACGTGAAAGCTACTCACATTTTCGAAAAATTGATCTTTGCCATATTTCAAGATCTTTCTTTAAACAAGGTTTTATTAATCCATCTCTCCATCTCTATTTTGTAGTTGTAAAAGTTCGCTGAAAAAATTTTGAACTTTTGCAATTTTCGAAAAATTAGGGAAAACTAATAAAAATTAGACCTGGGCGTTCATTCAACTGTTGCCATCTGAGGACAAAGTTTTATAAAGCAAATGAGACATTTGAGGAAATTTCAAAAATGCTAAGGCTTCGTGTAAAGAACCCCAAATCGAAATTTCCGTTTCAAACTCGCGGGGTCTCAAGGTCCTTCAAAACTTATACCCAAAATGTTTAACAAAAATGAACGTAATGCAAATAGTATTTTTTAAATACTGTCAATAATTATTAAATTATTGTAATTTTAAAATAATTCTTTTATTCATTGGTCTACAACAGTCTATGGCCAGGAGCTGCTTGGTGAATCTTATGTTAATAATATAATGTTCAATAAAAATAGCAACACTTAAAATACAAATGAGTATTTTTTTAATAAAGTGATTTCTCAAATTATTTTTATTAATTTTAACACGGTATTAACAAATTAAAAATTATTTATTTTACCGTTTTATTTAAACTTTATAGCAAATATAAACAATTAATCGACGCATTATAATTGCACGAAAAATTAATCAATTACCAAAGAATCTATTAATTTTTTATAATCGCCCATCCCTGCTGCATATATTATACACTATTTCAAGGGGTACATTGTTCATGTTTAGATATAATCTGGCTCTGCCCACACACTTTTACTAAGTCAAATGAAGGAGGCGGCAGCTAATGCATTGCTCGAAATGCTAATGAAATGAGTTGTCTGTGATAAGCTAATGAAGTGCTGATTCACTTCAAGCATACGTATCTTACATTGTGAGTTATGCTAAACTCACTGACCATTTAGGCGGCATGTAACTGCAGAATAGCAATTATGTTACAAAACTTACAAGTAAGCAAGGCTAAGACTTGCATGGAATTAGATAATGCCTTCTTTTCATTATTTATAATCAAAATTCTACTGTTTCTGTATTATGGGTTCCTCGATTGCACACACAGATTGCCTTCATAGTTATCTACTCGGCCAAGAGATTACGGAAGCATCAATGTTTAGGTGTAACACACGAGGAAATCTAATCATGCCAAATGCGAGTTTCAAAACAACAGTCTCATTGTCACCGTGCCTGAGCTCACCTGCCACAACCCCCGACTCGGAGACCGACTCACACTGCAATATTATTTACGAACATGTTACGGTCATATAAAAGAATAAGAATTTGATAAAACAAATAATGTAACTAAAATTGGTCTTAAAATTGATTCGAGACCTTGAATGTTCTTTGCAGAATTGAATGCGTATTTTAATTAATTTCACAATATGCTTACATGTCAACAATGCAATCTGTTACTTTGGCAATAAAATCTATAGACATCGCACTCTGTAAGAAACAATTTTCACAAAATTAACCAAATCTAGAAAATATGATGTAAAACACATTTTTTACGTGTAGTAATTACACAATGGTTTTGTTTACTTTCACGAAATATTTAAATTGAGGAAAAATGTATTATTAAAAAAAGGCGCATATACTCCCACAAAACATAGATTTTGAATGCACAATATGTTAAGGGAGTTAATTACCTACATATGGAAACAAGATTTATTCATTTTTCGTTACCTGGACCCGGGTATAAGAGTTTTTCGGACGAACAATCGCAGTTTTCCGTGGCACGTTTTAAAATACTTCCTCTTCTTACGAAGTTAGATAATAAAGTAAACATCAGGGATTTCAACGAAAATGAGACCCACACTATTTCAAGAATTCTTCACGTTTCTCTGAGGTCAAAATGTAGTACTTTTTTAGATTTTTTAAGAAAATTATGAAAATGTTGAGGTTTTATGTATCCTTCAAAATCAGAATTCCATACATGTGTTTTACCATATATTACTTCCTCTAAAACGTGATGTAATCTGAATCCATGTTTTGGGGTCCTTGATACTGCAAAATCGATTGGCAGCAAAGCGTCTGTCTATGGCCAACGCTAGCACCTAGACCGATCAGACGAATTTCTCCAAAATTGCATTTTCTGATTATATAAACTTACACATACACACACGCTTACATACATCTTTTTCGACAACAGAGTTTGGCAATACGAAATTTTAAAAACGGAAAAAACGCGTTATTATTTTCTTTTGCCAGCATTACAAGGAACTAACTCTCTGAACTGCGAAAGCAATACGCCAGAAAATAAAAATTACGTATACACAATTTTTGAAAAACCAAACAATATATCATATCATCAGATGACACTTACGTCATCTGATGCAATGAATTTAGCCCAATCAGAATAAAATATTTAAAGAACAAAAATTGGGCTACGTTTCAGAGACCGTTTTTATACTGTCCATATATCACTAAAAAATTCGCGAAAACTTAATGGAATTTTAACATTAAGTTAACATTAAGAATAGTTTGTCATTTTTTCAATAAATTGTACACGACATTAATTAAAAAACTAGTTATAAAAACATTTCATTTGAAGAAACCACATGTTTCTTCAATAATGAATATGTATGAGAGGGTCCAAAAAATTTCAAATTATTGTAATAGTCGAAAATACAGAGTTAAGAATTAAAATCGGACATATGCCATCTTTATAACTATTTCGCTCTATTCTTACAAGATATTCAAAGAAAATGTTTGGAACCGTTTTTGAGAGAGTACCAGGGGCTTCATGAAAAATACTCCCAAAATTCACAGATTACTTTCCAAATCGAATGGCCTCCAGTCGGGACTCCATTGTCAAGGAACATTTTGAAAACCACCGTATGATTTGGGTGTTAGTGACAATGTCATTCGAATGGTTTGGAAGATACACTTTCGGTATTAGGGAATCTCAAAATGAGTATTTCTGTTAAAATCTCAAAATCTATTTAACGCACCATTACATAACTTTTTCTACATTAAGTATATTAACCGTATATGCGTATGTATACGAAAACTTAAGAACCATCTTTAATTGTGCTTTGACATTCCCTGCCGACATTCCCTGCCGACATGTGGTTCAATTTCAATTACATTTTTAAAACTTGTTCGTGATTTCAGGTTTCACTTAAATTTCATAAATATATATTATAATTGACTGTGTCCAAAATTTCGATGAAAATGTTCAATGTTCACCTTCAACGACACACGAAAAATTTACAACATTGAATCACACAAGAAACTTCATTCGAAAAGACCTTGGAAGCAAATTTCTTGCATCCTGCTTGCGCTCAGTTCATTAAATGTGATATGTGAACAGGAACACAATGGAAATTTTAATGAGATTTTCAAGCATAGAGGAAATAATGATGCGAAGAAAATAATGACGAAATTACACATTAACACATTTTACGTCTACCATCTTTACCGCTAATTTCACAGGAAACTGACATACTTGTTTTAATAAAATGATTCACTGTCAGAGAACCAGAAGTAAAATGATGAGATGGCTCGCATCTAATATGAACAAATATGAAACCATATGAACTCCCAAATACGGAAAACCGAAAATCCGGAAAACCAGGGGGGTGGGGTCTTCTATATAACACTTCCGAAACGAAGTAATACTGCAAACACTCGTATAATCTCAACAAAAGAACTTTGATTTTCAATGAGGATTCACCCAGCTTAATTATCTTTCCTTTCCTTATCTGTGTGATTTTCTCCAATGTTGGTAAATACTATACAAATTTCCGTTCTTATCAATGAATTCCATCTGTTCGCATACGTTTACGTGCCTCGGTAAGAAAATACTTATGAACACTCGAGATACGACGGAAAAAGCTATGTGATGCAATTTGGTTGCCCGAGGACTATTTGGTGAATGTGGCAATAAATTAGATAGATAGGGGCCCTGAATTGTTTTTAAATAAAATCTTATGGTTAATGAATTTGTAAATTATGTACGTTTAACTGCAAAGATTATAGTATACTTTGTAATCATTTGAATATAACTGTTTAATATTTCATACGGCGTTTAGATATAAATGTAGCCCTTTAACATTCTGTACAGGCGTAGTTAAAACATTCGTTTACAATTTACCCTTAGTGAACTCCTAAAATAACTGACGACTACATTTCGTATTTTCACAATAAAATATATTGGGTTTGATTTTTAGGAGATTGCAACGTTAAAAAAATTATAATTAGGACGACGGTGACAATGACTATGACGATGACAAACAATACTTACAAATAAAATTAAATAGCTGTCAGTGAAGATATCAAATTACATATATAGAGAATTAAACTAGTGTTGCTTTAACAGTACGCACTTTGTCGCTTTATTTACAACTCTTGCAAATTCCGAAAATTTCGCGAAAAATGATACACTATTCTTTCTTTGCTCTATTCAGGAATAAATTAGAGAAAAAATTGGAGGGGTTTGAGAATTTTCTTTAAAACACATTGCATAAACTTCAATCGGAAATTACGCAAAAACTACTAGTTAGTTGTTATTTCAAAAAAAATATACACGAACTTATATCTAACTTTTTAGAATAAAAAGGAAGGGAAAAAGACCTAATATCAATATTCTACCTTAGCAACGTTAATTTTTTGCAATTTTCAAAAATACAGAAACCGTCAATGATATCAACACTGTGCCATTTTTATGCGTCTAATGTTCTAAGGATGAAACTTACAGAAAAAAATTTGGAACAGTTTTTGAAAAAATATTTTTTTAATTGCCTCCATTTCAGTCAAAATTACATGAATACTACCCAAATGTTCTATACATTGTACGTGACCACGCAAATGAGACCTGTGCAATTTACTTTTAGAGTCCAGAACTGTAATTCCATGCAAGTTCCTCGAACAGATTCAATGAACTAAATAACATTTTTAAATATGAACTAAATCTTAAAAACAACGCAGAAATAAGTCAATAAAGAACAACAATCGATGGCAAGCACTCCGCGTGGCAAACACCCGCAGCAGCTGCACGAGGCAGGCGAAGCACGAAAGTGCCTCTTGCAACAAGCGAACCCCGCTGAACAGCGCAGCGACCTCTTCGGGGCGGCCTTCCGTCGCGGTCGTCGCCGGCGCCAGGCCGCGAATCGAGGCGCTACGCTGCGCTGCGTTGCGTTGCGTTGCGTTGCGTTAGGTCACGAGCCGGGCTGCCGTGCACCAGCGCAGCGGCCGCGCACGCCACTCACCGTGTCACGGGATGACGGCGTCGAACCCTCGCAGCCCCACTTCACGAATGCACGCCTCGCCAGTGCATTCACGTGTTTTCGCTCTCCCTCCCTGTACTGCAGTACCGAGTATACAAAACATAGATATCACATCAGCAATATGATTAGTGCCGGACCTATACAATTTTGAACCCGGGTAATCATAAAACGTAGTCCCACCCCCCGGAAAAATTAAAAATGTGAAAGTTGAAACAAGAAACTATACGAGGTATTTAATCTAGACAAATAACAAAAATTATGTTTAAGCTAGAAAAAGTTTTTGGAAACATATTTTAAATAATGTACTTCTATTCAGCCCTAGCTTCAAAGAAAATACATGCCGTATATTACTAGACAGTATTAAAGTATATTGGATGTTAAGAAAAGAAAATTTGAAGGCTTAAAAAGCTTTCAATGACAGCATTCTTTTATAAAATTTACAGAATTGTCTGACATTTCACAGTCCTACCTACAGTAATGATTATAATTAACTATTTAAGGTAAAAATAATTGAAAATTGTAAGAAACAGACGACTGTATCGCGATTTAAAAAATTACGATAACTTTTCTTTTTCAATTTTTTAATATTTTTCCCATCAGTAACATCCTTGGGCCCATTGACTCCCGGGGTCCCGGGGGCCCAGTCTGCCCATGCTTGGCGCCGACACTGAAGACATTTCGAATATATTTTGTAAAATCCGTGTTTAACGTTCGTTTCAGCTGTAACTTGGCACACAAGTCATGATAAAGGTTTATTAATGCTGTTCCAAAGATGATTGAGATTGTGTAGGTGGAGAGGAAATATATGCAATTTTTTTTCAGAAAATCGATTTGCATAGTATGGATGGATGTGTCACGCACAACTCCCCTAGATTGGAGCGAAAATATTGTTCATTCGTCAGGAGGAACATCTCGTTTATCGCTCCAGAAATATTCGTCCTCCGTCTGTCCTCCTAAATAACTCCGTATGATTAAATAACTCCTGAAAGATTCTACCAAAAGATGTGCGGGAAATTAGAGTATAAAATTTCACAGAAAATTAGGAAAAAACTACAACTCTACACAAAATTAGGGCAAGCACGACAATTTTTAATAAAAAATTGGAGTCATTTTTGAAAAAATTTTAAAAAATGTTTCGCATAATGTACCCTAAAAAATCAAAATATCCGCTTCAAATTCGGAGGACCTCGAGTTCATTTAAATCGATTAAGGAATATAAACTTTGGAAAAAATCGGGAGAACGGTTTGGACGCGTTGGCCACAGCGGACAGACACACGGTTTGCCGTCAATCAATTTTTCGGTATCAAGGATCCACAAAACATGTTCATCGTTTTGCATAATTTCTACATGAAATGTATTTTAAAAATTTCTAAAAAGAAACTACCTCAAAAACCTCTCCATGTTTTTTCTTCACATTGTTTCCACGGAGAGCACAAGGAACGCTTAAAAGAATTGCGCAGGACGTATTTTCATTGAACTCTTCAGTTTTGAAAATTGCAAATTTAGCAATAATGTGAGACGTGTGTGCTGTTCCAGCACCACTATTTCCGTATGAACGACCCATATGGATTCTGACAACATAACGTGTTAGCGAAAGTAACTTACTACATGGGAGGTAGATTTACCCACCTTTTCGTTACCATGGCCCGGGAATAAGAGCATTTCTGTCGAAAATTCGGCGTACGATTACCATACTTTCTATTCTTACAAAGTAAGATCAAGAAAGTAAAAAAAAATCACGGTTTCTGAAATTAATTCGAAAACTAATTCTATCTTACTCTACAATGCAGCCCTTTTGCAGATCGGTTATTTACCATCTTGCTTAGGGTAAAAACATATACATGATATTTATTTCAGAAAAATAGGAAGAACAAAGGTGAAATATCAAATATCCGCGGAAAATTGGGATATATTAGAAATTTGTATCTTAAATAATTATTTTCGAAAAAAAATATTTTGTTAAAAAAATGTATTATTATAAACAAGTGGTGCTACATAATGGCGCAAACTTTCTTACACTTGTTAATTTCCTAATCTCGTCAGTCTGAACTAGATTTTCGGTTTTGCACCACCCTCTTCCCAGCTGCTACCTAACGGTGCCTTTTCTCAATTTTTTTTGTACCCGTAATAGAAGAATTGAAGTATGACTATGAATATTATAATTCACCTAGGTTCTATATGCAAATTTTCATTGAAAAATTTGTAGATGGCATTCTTAAAGAAAGTTTGAGCGTTTCTGAAAATGTGCAATTTTAAGTACATTGTCACAGACAAGTTCGAGTTTTCGAGAAAGTTCATTAGAAATTATTTGAAGCTCTTCTACTCACAAATGCAATAATGTGTACAAACGCGCGTTATATAAATGCTAACGACGTGAGATTAAAATAAAACTTAATTTTTGAAAATAAAAAAGAATGTATCAAATAGGGTTAATACCACGTTATTCAGTGCGATTAGTACTAGCCACATAGCCGTTTTTGAGACAAATCTGGTTTTTAACAATGCCTATATTTCACTCAAAATTAAGCGAAAATTGCTATTAAAAAAACTTCACGCACATTAATTAAAGAACTAACTTAAGAGAACAAATTTTATTTTAGGAGAAAATATCTTAAGAAAGAGATAGCATTCACCCCATTCCAATCACTACCAACAAATTGCCTTCCAATGACAAATTTCAGGTTTCTTCTCATATACAGAGATACATTTGTTTACTTAAAGACAAATATTTCGAGGTTCTATTCCCAAACCAATGACAAAAAACGCGAGGGATACTCTTCTAAAGCAAAACAAAACGAGAAGATGACTGGTAACGGGCATGTCCTGGAGCAGAGCTAGGGCAATAAAGCATCCAACCCAATATTCAAGTACGAACAAGATTAAGCTAACAGTTCATACGTATATCACTTAGCATATGCAAATGTTTAATGCATGCAAGACGCAACATGCAAGATATATTAAAATAAATTACATTTAAATCATTCGAACATCATTGGGTGGAAAATGTGGCAAATTCCTTACTCTCGTTAGAATAACACGTAAAACCGCGGAATCATATTAGTCCATGAACGTTCGGTTGACGAGTGCCACGAAAGAAAACTAGCTTCGGCACTGGCACGACAGGAGCACGAGTCGGGGTGAACGAGATCGAGGGCGAAGCCTGTTGCGGCTCGGCGCAGACCACGTGCAGCCAGCAATCGCCCCCCGACCGCTCAGCTCAGCTGACGGCCCTGACCTGCCCGCGCGCCCAGCCCATTGATCGAGCCCCTCGGGCACCCCCGGCCACCCCGACCGCCGCTCCGCTCGCCCCGGCCGGCTTCGACGGCGCCACGAAGCTTACCTAGTGGAGTGGTGAGTCGGTCGGCCGCCGCCGCTCCGGTCTCCCTGCGACACACGAACCGCTCTTCCGCGCTCACGGGGTCCTCCAACTCCCGCGGCGAGGGACGATGACTCGGACACCCGACCGCCTCTCCGCACGACCCAGCGCTCACTACCCGTCTCCGCGGGTGGTCAATGCCAGCACACGATTCGCGCGTTTGCCGTCGACCAAGATATGGCGCTGCAGGAGCATGTGGTTCTCCCTTTGGGCGCGGTGTGGCGCTAGCGAGCAGAGCCACGAACGATCCTCGCACATTGAGAAAACCTATGGGCAGGTCCAGGTTGACTTACTTACCTGGGCAAGTCATCCAGATCAGTAGCGGATCCATGTTAATGAATAAGTTTACTCTTTTATTCATTGCAATTACCTTCATGGTTATGATTCGTATTCATTTCTATTATGTCCGAGCGGACAGCGTTTCAAGAAGAAATTCACATCGTAGAATCATATCATTTTCCAAGAACAACTTTTTGGAGACGCGTCTAATTTATGAGGTCGTCGTAACATAATTTGCTCCCTTCCCCTAAATACTTTCTATATACGCGCCTATTATAACATCATGTTCATATATTGGCTTACTGGTTGTGAGATCTATTTTGTTATACCAATTTCAGTCACTGCAAGGTGGACGTGCAACAAGTCTGGGTTTCGAATAAAATAAAGCTTTAAAATCTTATAGAAAATTTTAAACTAAAAGAAAATTTTATTTAAAAATTTAAACGACAATATTTCAGACAGTTTAAGAGATAATACAATAAGTTGTTTTATAATCAATAAGCTGCGGAGTACTGCCTATTTACCTACTTTTTCCTTCAATGGAAAATAATAATAAAATAATTTACATTATTTATTCGTTTTGGGGGTATTATATGAGCATTTTATAGTGCCTATAAATGCCTATTTTATGTTTAAATTCCTAACTGTTAAATATTCTCGTATTTATTGATCAAAATGCAATTACCCTTAATAAAAATTTAAAAATTGTACTATTGTACTGTCTCTCCATCGTATGAAGACGAAATGAGACAAAATTGTACGCCTCAGAATGAAATAAAGTGAAGGAACACCTGTCGTCAGAAGACGAGTGCAAACTAATCTACCAAACTCTCTAATATATTTATTTCCAGGTGTACATTTCACATGTTTTCCTTTCCGCCTTCGTAATACTCAACTCCTGAAATGAAACAGCGACACAGAAAATCGTCTGCAACCTCGTCTCTGCTCTTTCATCTTATACATCCATTCCCATCACAATGTGTAGATTTATAGATTTACTTATTCATTTATTTATTACTTAATCACTTAATTTCCTTGTTTTCTAGCCAGTCTACACTCCGGTGTGCTTACTTCTAACGAGTTTTTTTTCTATTTACTAATTATCTTTTTACTATTAGCATGAACAATTCCTAGAAATTTCCTAATTCTTTCATGGAGTGAGACCTTTATCTCCTAACATGACCTAGGAAATATTACGTGCCAATCTCGGAAGAAATAGTTTCCCAATCCCATCAGCTTTTTTCTCCATGTCTCGATGGAACATCGGTTTAGGAGGATGTGAATCCAACCTTCCACAACGCAAAGCACACAGATGAGCCATGTAAGTCTTTCAATTAATGTTGCCTTCCTCCCCGGTCCTGAACCAGAGCCCTTTCTTAGTGCGTAAATATAACTTTAACCCATAACGGACTAGAGTAAAAGTGTACCACGAGCCAGTGTTTTTCAGACGTTACTGCTAGGATATTTTGTAGTTTTTATACTCGGAAGTCTCTTAGAAATTAACCATTCTGCCCAAGGGAAACCCCCTACTGCATCCCGCAGTCAATTTTCCCTGGTCCCCGCTAATCCCTTCACTTCACGCACATCCCGTTTCATGTGGTGTTTCGGAAAGAGTAAAGTTTTACTTAAGTTTGCATTCATAAGTATCGCACATAGATGTTCTCGTACTAGTCCAAAGAACATCTCGAAGTCAGGAGAACATGACAGAATCTTTGGAATTGTGGTAAGTGAGGAGGGCTCGAAGATGCTGAGATATGAGGTTACAACTTTTGTTTTCACAAACTTTTAAGCAGTGTTTTTCGACGTTGGCAATGCCCTAAAAGGGCACGCAAATGTTTCTTGACAACTGACAGAAGTGGACGAAGGGGAGCAAGGGGAAGCGTAGACATCGATCCTTCACTAAGGAGGAACACGGAACGGGATGCAGCAGGTCACGGCCTTTGTGGGGAGATAGACAACCGGCCTAGGGAAAGTTGACCGCGGGATGCAGTCGGCACACGCCTGTTCTATCTCGCGCTCCCCCCCCCCCCCCCCCCCAATTGCTCCCACAGAGGTGTCGCTCAGACCCATGCGTTCTAATGAGCTTTCTTCAATTATATAGTTGTATGAGGAGTTAAAAATACTTTTAAAATTTTGCGATTTTCGAGGATTAAGACGTAACAGTGACAATTGCACTTGGGTCGTCATTAAATGTGTAATCTGCACGTGTATAATGCATTCCGGCAATACATTTATAGAAAACATTTTCGAGCTTTCTTAGAGAACATTTTGAAAATATTCGATGGATTTATGTAATGTTAAATCCCCCAAAATTAAAAGATTCGTTTCAAATACGCAGGGTCTCGAGTCGGGCTATATCCATTGAGAAATATTCATTTTACAAAACAAAACAAATAATAATAATAATTCGAATTTGTAGGAACATCATACGAATCAGAAAATATACGAAATTCATGTAAATTAATTAAAAGTAAGTTTAATGAAGGCCTACATTGAAACATTACTTGCATAATTTTATGCATAGTGTTCGTGCCAGGTATATACACCTCCCGCGCACGTGGTTCTGCCTTTGATTTCCACTGCGCACGTAAGTGCTTGTGTTATGTACCGAGAGAATCAGCGCGCGCGCGCGCGGTAACAGGATTCATACAAAATTTTTGAACTTGTTTCGAAGATATGGTGATCGCACTCCAGCGCTTTGCAACAAGCACTATTGTTTGGACACGTTTTACACAAATAAAACTCGGACTGTAACTTAGTCGTAATTGCAACCGGAAATATACACTCACCGTGAGAGACAGAAAGGGACTTCCTTCCAGAACGGCCAGCTTTACACAAAGATGTCAAGTGTTCATTTTGAATCAATAAACCTGATATCAAATAAACACAACTTTTCCAAACATCATAAATAATGAGTTCAATACCGTCAATAGTTGACTGCACTTGCGTACTCTGATTAACACGCGAAATTCATTCAATTAAGTTAGAGAAAGTGTCAGACGAAGACAGAAAATTGGTATTCTCCCCGGACGCCGCGCAGCGCTCGGCGACAATACCCGCAGGTTTTGCAACCGAAGGCCCAGTTTAGCCATGTGTTGAAGCGAAGAGCCAAGGCGTGACGTGGTGCAAAGCCTGAGAGAGCAACGGACCACAGAAAAATATTCTTCCATGACCACTCACCGGAGAGGGCGCTCGTTGGTTCAACTGATTCCATATGCATCCATATTGTAGAAATATCTTCAACAGTGAATGTCATTAAAACGAAAATGCTATATTTCTAAAATGTCATACAATAGTTTCCGATTATCTGGGTGTTGTGCAATCTAAGCACAAAACGCCACTAATATTAATATCCATGTATTGTGAATACAGACAAAATTACGAATTACAGAAAGTATTTTCTGTATGAACGAGCAAGAAGTACCCACTTTTACGGTTTCACTGGGCCACAAAACGAATTCTTCAGAAAAAATAATATGGTGGTGACTTAAGATGAAGGGTGATATTGTTTAAATTGCAATGTTCAGAACAGAAATTTGGAGTTAGGATGAAAAAATTGGAGAGAGTAGGAAAAATATTACAAGTCAGTGGTAAGACTAGGAACTACTTGTGCACCGAAGATTTTTACTGAGGAAAAAAATTATTACTTAAAAAATTAGGGATAAAATCAGGTATCGGAGAAATCAAATTTGACAAGATAAGAAAAATGGATGAAGGCCGATAGGACTTAAAAATCGTGTTTATTGTAAAGGGGGGAGAAGAAAAAACTAGCAAAGAGATGGAAAAGTTTTTAAATAATTTACGTTGAAGTAAAATTTCATGAGTGGAAATGAGGAAAAGATTGGAAATCATCAAGGACTTGGAAAATAGAGAAAAATCATCTAAAAGCAAGAAGAGCAGAAATGGATATAAAAAATGAAGAATTATTGCAGAAACACGGAAGGAAAAGTAATTGTTGGCTAGGGATGAAGAAAGAAAATCTGAGTGTTGCAGGATGGGAACTTTATACAATTGAATCCGAACAAGCAAAAGAATGGAATGGAATGGAATGGCTTGAAAAAAAAATATACGTTTTAGATGGGTAGAGTTGAGGAAAAGGCTGTAGAGGAGGTATGGAGGCAAATAGCAAAGGAATAAGCAAAAACAAATAAGGGAAACAAGAAGTTGAGAACAGAAATTCAGTCACAGAGAGAAACAAAATGAAGATAGTAATTGCAGGAGGCATAGGATCATTATAACTGGTGGATCAATTAGCTCATTATGGATAAAATTTCCCATTTCCCCAGGAAAAGATTTCCCATTTCATGAACAACAGGACAATGGGGACAGATGACAGAATAGTTGATATTGGGCAATGGGGTGGGAAACAATTCAATACTTGAGTGATGAGTATAATTTTTGTGAGAATGATACTGAAGTGGTTGTGATATATTAATTTTCTAAGATGTACGGTATGTCTTTCTGAGCCAAACAAGGCTGAATTCTTCAACTTTCTAGTTTTGTTAATATTTTGATATTTTACTAATATATTCTATCACCCTTCTAATTTCTTCTTTACATAAATATATATAAGAAGAAATAAATATTGTAAAGAGGAAGTTACATGATACTGCGACAAAAAAAGTGTTTTTTCAACAGAAAAACTGGTATAGTGGGGACACGATACTGAAAAAGTGGATAATTTTGTTCCAATATGTGGTAAATTACTTTCTCTAACACATTGGTAGTCAGAATTCATGATTGAGAAGCGATACCAAAAAACTGGTTTATGGCAAACGTCCAAATCCACTGTCTCGATGGACATGTTTTGCCTTTACTATTCATAAGGATTTTGCCAAAATGAATATTCCCTTAACTTTCTGGTCTGGTTGAAGGCCCTTTGAATTTGAAAAAATTTCTTTCAGTTTTGGAGTATTTTACATATTGTCCCTGGGACATTTTCTTTAAATTTCTTATAAGAAAGAAGTGAAGTACAGTTACAAAGATGAATTTAGTTTGTAGACTTTTTAATCAAAATGTACTAAAAATTAGTTTTTAATTGCATATTATCAGAAATAAAAGTACAATCTAATAGCAGTATAATTTGAAAATTATCAATATGGGCTAAAATGTGCACTAAACATTTAGCTGAATATACTAGGTTGTAATTAGATTGAGGCCAGATCTTATTTTCTTCTATATGTATATTGCCCCTACAAAAATATTCAGAGGTAGTTTTACCATCTCATCAATGAATAATTTATAAGATTTGTTTAATGGTATTTGCCAATGAATCAATTTGTTAATAAAATTGTGAAAAAAAAGTTACTTTTCAATGTACTGTTCTTTCTTAGCAGAGAATCAATGACTTAAAAGTTAGGGTTTCTGTTTTCAAAAAAAAAATTTGAAACGAAGTTGAGTACCCACTGAGGTGACAGTCATCTTACCCTGTAATTCTTTACAACAACAACAACAACATAAAAAAATCACTACGTTTATAACACAAAACTTGTCATGTTTAAAAGCACTAAGAATGACAACACAAGCATTATTAAATATTTATTAAAACATAATTCATAGAGATAGCATGACCTAGCCCTGTCAAAGCATATAACTAGGTAACAAACAACTTCAACATACATAAATATATCAAAATCTGTAACATTTGAACAGGGAACAGGAATGAAACTTAAGAGATGTTTACAATAGAGAAGATGTTTACAATCATCATAAATACCAATCTTAGTGAACAAAACCCAAAAGTTTCCTCAGAATAATAAGAATAATTGGAACTTCTCAAATAAACTTTTTGCTATTAACGGTTAGGAAACTATTAGGCACATAACGTTATGATATACACAAACCAGCCAAACAACTGATGACAGCATTGGATTTTATTTTTAGGTAGTCAAAAACATAATGCTTTGTTCTAACTTCTACTCTTCCAAATGTCAAATCCTCACTGACAATGGCAACTTGCACTTAAAAAGTTGATAACTGTTACATAAACATGAGTATAAACATGATGTGCACTTCAAGTAATCAAAAATAATCTTCCTTTGGCTCATGTTTTCCTGCAAAATCACAAGCCTGAGTAATTTGACAGACCAAAACCCTGTTCTTGTACAGTTGTAATCAACAGTTTGTATGTATAAATACGAGATATGAGCAAGCAGACACAGGAATATCTCAGTCAGCCACTGCTACGTGAAGTAAACAATAACAATGCCAATAACAAACAATGTGAAGATCATTCCACCAAGGAGAATGAATTTGTCTTGGTACGCTCGGCGCTCAATTAGTTTCATGGTATGATTAGACAGTCCAAGAGTGTTTGCAATATCATACAAACGCCGATGAGCCCCTTTTATTGTAGTTCTTTGGTCTCTAAGATTTTCCAGAATGCTGGATCCAGATTGTAGAATAACATCCACCCCACGGTTAGCATTCTGGAACAAAACAAAAAGGAATTTAATTTTTAAAATGAAATGTAGTATAATGAAATAATTGAATAAGTTCTTTACATTGAAGAGCTTAATTATCATAACAACTTACACATAATTTTCTCTAAAAAAATTTCCTGAAATAATATTACAATTCTCTTAAATAACAAAGAAATTATTTTTACAAAACAAATCAAATTTTAAAAAATCCTATGATAAAATATTCCAATGAGTGAATCTAATATTTGTAAATATGTTGATACCGATTTACATGAATAACAAAATTCCATTTCACAGGAATAAACAAAAAAGGTTGTTTCAATAAACTATTTTGTTGATTCCATTTGCATAAAATCACAGATTCATTTACACAAATTTTCTCTAATATCTTCTGATTGGGGACAAATAATTTTATATTTTGCGTACAGAAAAAACTTAAATGACTAATTCATTTCTGTGGATTTTCTGAAGTTGCATGTCTGTCTAAAAAAACAGACAACTTTAAAGAACAACCCTAAAATTACTAATTTTACCTGAAGAGACATATTGTGTTGGAGTGTATGGTCAATGAAGATACTCGTGTCAGCCTCACTGTTCTGGGTGAATCGTCGATTCAACAATTCCTCACGATCTTGTTCTTCACGCAATCTTTGATACTGACGATGTTGAAACATTCGAAGTCCTGCCTGGAGAACAAGTGAGGTTTGAAACAAAGTACATTTCTTATATTAAATACAATAATAAAAATATGATTCAAATTATTATTTTATTTATTTAAAGAACATTCTTAAACATTAAATATCAAAATTGAGATACAATGTTTATTTCAATAAAAGAAAATTCACAGAAAGGACACACACTTAAATGCTATTACATGACTGTGACACAAATATGAAAACAGATATTTTCTGAACACACAAATGGCTGAAGATAATGAAGTATTTCAGAAGATTTTAAAATCGTTCAATGAAATGTCTAAGCTAACTCTTCACTGGCCTGCTTACCTGCAAGTGCTGGTTGTCATACTTCAATTGATCAATTCGCAGTTTTGCATTTTGCCTGCGCTGTACAGGCTCCTTGAAGAGCATTATATCCAGCTTCTCGCAATTGCTGAAACATTCCATACGGATAACATACGTCCACATAGTTTCATAACCTTACATCATATGGTTCATACCTTGTAATCTGATCTATTCTAGCCTGGAGCTCTTTTTCGACCGACTCGGTATTAGCAGAATTGACCTTTTCCAGCTGTGAAAAGCGATGTTGAGTTTCCTGCACCAGTTTATTGGTCTGATGGTACAAGGATTCCATGGCGAAGGTTTAGTATTTCACTTAACTACAATGAGTTCAATTTGGTTCACTATGAGATAGTTTCCCACGTCACACTAAGGCAACGAGAAACGGTCTCCTCTCCAAACATGCCACACAGTCATTCTGCTAGTGTCACGACACTCCTGCACTGAACTAATGGGATAAGCAAAACACACAAACCACGGACAACATACTGACGTTCACTGACGCGTCACCGGTCGCATCAGCATTCGCCACCTCCACCTCGTTTGTTGTATGTTCTCAGGGTCCTCGACGAACATTTGCTCAAACAACTTTTCCGTCCTTAACGCACGTCATGAATTACAGGTAAATATTTTATATGTGTGTTGTAATTACATCAAAGGGGAAAAACACCGAATCCATCGATATCTTTCATGGTAGAAACGTTTAAACAGTATTCCTAAATGAAGTAACAGGCAACTCGTCTATCAAGAGTGTATTGGTATGACTGTTATAGTCACGGGCGGCGTTCTTAAAACCTTGTCTCATTCGTTCCTTTACTCTGATCATACTTTCGTACTTCTCGTTAACTGAACATTGCGGTGGCGGCACCTTGGGTTAGGCATATGATGAAAATATAATAGTTTACACTATATACATTTCGCACACAATCAAATTTAAAAGTCTGACATTTGTAAGCATTTTTAATCAAAGTATAATACGAACTTTTTATTATGAACAGTTACATTCTCAATATTGGCGTTTCATAACAAACGCCCGAGCTATCTGTCTCGTTTCCTCTCTTCTTGCTTCATCTCACGCACGTATAATTGAAGAAACAATCTCGCCCATGGTGCTAGGCCATGGCTGTAAAGCTCCGCCGCACCGATTTTTGCTCGTTCTGCGCAGCACCAGATACGTCACGAACTACGGGACCACACTGCGCACACCACTAACACTTCGTTTGAAAAGCCAGGTCGCCATCACTCAATGCTTGCGACGGCTTTCGTTTAACGAAGCCTATCGTACCTATCAATCCTTTCGTACCAAAGACGCTCCGGCAACGCTAAAACAATTAGCTCGATACGTCCTCACTATAGGACAAAGAAGACTAACACTCTCCTCTGATATTCTGAGAGCGCAGTGCAACACAAAAGCAGATTTGGTTACTGACTAAGGTCCGACGCGAACCCACATCAGCCACTTACACATAGCAGTAAAACTCGAAATGCATGGGAACTGCAACATAACTAAAATCACACAAACCTTCGGCTAAGCCGAAAAAGAAAAAAATGCTGGTCACCTTACGGCATGGCAAGCAAGCAATGAGACGAAGCAGGAAGAGAGGTAACAAGACAGATAGTTCGGGTGTTTGTTATGAAACGCCAATATTGAGAATATAGCTGTTCATAATGAAAAGTTAGTATCATACATTATACAATTTTGGAGTGCCATAAAGTAACAATTTTGAACAGTAACCAACCAAAAATAACACGATGGACCTTTAGTTGAAATAAAAGGCAATAAACTATTGCTAAGGCTAAGATTTGTTCCTTTCTAAGAAAGCTAAGTAGCCTAATTTTTGCATTCCTTGAAAGTTCTGGTAGAACCGAAATTACTTACTTTAAGAATATTACAGAAGAGTGAAACTTCGTTCTTCATGGAAATTTTCGTTGAAAAATTGGGAGCTATTTTTAAGAAAATGTTATTAAAGATTTTCTGTAAATGCAAAATTCGAAGCTTTTTTTCACAGAAAACTTTTGACTTTTTCACAGAACTTCCCTGTCACAAATGCAATAACGTATATAGATTGCTGGTAAGATATTCATGGCGTGAGAGATATTTCAAAAGTAGTGGAGCTACAACAGCACATACTTTCTCACGTTACTGGAAATATTGCATTTTCTGCTCTAACACCCCAACTGTTATTTAAAAACGTCCAATTCAAACAAAGCGCCTATAATGCATATCTGCAGCCATTTAAATAGTTAGGAGTAGCAATTATTTCTTACTTTGACAAATGAAACAAATAGGAATGCATTTATTCGTAGCAAATTATCCAGAAGCGCTGTTGCCAGCGCACCGTTGTCAAAACTATGTACATTGCCTAGGCGAATAATATCAATTCTTGGCAAAACGCTTATTTTCATCTGTATTCAGATTTCAATTTGTTTATCGGTTAGTCATAGTACACCATACACAGTTGATAAATAACTATAATTCCAATAAACTAATTAAACTACGAATATAGTACTATTTGTAATGTTAACCCATTTCAGCCTAGCCTTAGATATATGTAATGCTAGGTTTGGCAACGTGTGGCAACACTGAAACGATTTCCAAAGCTTGATTTTTATCTCTGTGCAGTTTTAGGAGTCTATTGTTGATTAAACAGCAGTATCTTTCTACTTCTTAGATGCCGTTCTCTCTTTAGAGCTGATTGAATTAGAATCTGTGCTTCCATATCCCGTGTTATGACGAACTTCAGAAAGTAAGTTTTTCCCGAATAAATTTAGAATCTTAATTTCAATATCCTGTATTATTAAACATGTTGAACTTTGCAATGAATTTAGTGAAAAAAAAGATATTAAATCTTCAACGAAATTTAACTCAATACTATACATATATGAAACACTAGGCAGATTATACCTGATGTTCTCCACTTTCAGGAATCTTTCTGCTCATGAAATAATGAAACTCTTAGAAGAAAGAGGTTGTTTAGATACCATAGGCCTTTTTATTGAACCTCCTGAACCAAATGACGAATCCGATGAAGATTCTGGCGAGGAAGACAGTGGCGGAATGTTTGATAACCTTGGTGCTCGACAGCTGGAGCAGAAGCTGTTCTATCTAATAATGACAGGATAGGATTTGAGCAACACGATGATGTATCTTGTCTATAAAAAGGTTAACTAGAAAATTTGATATTTCACACTCTTACAGATAAAACCTTTCTTATTATTTTGACTTTTTTGAGTTGATTAAAAATAATTAGTAATTTTTTAATAAAAAAAAATGCCCTAATTTTTCGACATTTGTCGACAAACCTTTTTTTAAAACAATGTTTATGTAAAAGGTCAATTTATTGCCAATACTACAAAAACTGCATCCAGTAAATTTCAATAATTTAACAATAGTTTCTGAGAAAAGGTACATTAATTACAAAGTAAGTACATTTTCGTGAAACGCTACTTGAAAAAAAAGTCTGTACTTGCCGCTGGTCTACCAGAACATTCCTTCTCCGTATTCTGGATCATCTTGAGCGGAAAATACCAATGCTACCACCGTATGATCAAGCAGCAAGAGCATGTTTAATTAACTCATTAACAACCCAATGTGCTTTCAAAAAAATACCACATACACTGTGCCAAAAAAGTATGCAGTGTCAAAAAGGGAGCGTGGTTCATGCGCACTAGGACAAATAAATAAGAATTAAAGGGACTACCAGGTGTCACAAAAGAAAAACGTTGATTGGAAATAGCAAGGTTTGAACTATTTAGTCAAAAATCGACAATTTGATCCATTTCGTGATACCTTTACGCTTTAAACGAAAGTAATATCTCTTTTTCAGGCTGCACAAATAACGCTATTGTCAGAAATGTCTTGTCAGCACAGCAAGTTCTCGTCAGGCTCCTTCTCACGTCGCAGTCGCAATTCCGAACACCGCGGCTCGTAGCAGAGCATTGGTTTGAATGGAGACCTTCCCACGTGCGGCGAGTGTGCGCCGCTGTGGCGTTCGGCGATGAACTAACGCTACGCGAAGCGCAGGAGGGCGCACGCGCCACCGCTAGCAGAACACGGCTTCAAATGACGGTATACCCACTGCGCCGCCGATCTCAGAGTTTAGCCGATCTCTTTTGCGGTCCCTTTGTTCATCGTCGCCGGAGGGCCGACGAAACCTACTCCTGCAGAACCCACACCCTTCCACGGCGGACGGCGGAGCGGCGGTGGCGGCGTCGGAAGAGCCTTGCCGCTTATCGGAAACGTGCCGGTGTGGCGATGTGTGAAAGGCACGAGCGAAAACAGCGACTTATCAAATAGTTTCTAATCATTTCTAAGAGGTTAATTTGGAAACACAAGCTCGACTAAATAAAACAACTGTATCTTATCACCGCCACCATCTCGACGTTCAACAACAATGAGCTTCTCAAATATCGATTGTGGCATTGTTTCGCAAATTTCACTTAAGCTTTGCGAATTGCTTGAAAGAAATAATCAATACATTAAGAATACAAATTGTAGAAATGTGTCAGAAAGTAAAAATATAATTAACATTGGTATTTTTAATTGTAAATTATAAATAAATAAAATAAATTATTTTTTATATCAGTCATTCAATTTTTCTCGCGGCCCATAGTTGGTGTGACACCTGTATATATTTCATTGATTTGAAGCAGAAATTATCCCCAAATTACTCGTTTTTTCAAAAAATTGTACATGACTTTTTTTAAAGACTCTATTTTAGTTGTTCGAAACTCTCTAAGTATTCTGCCTTTGTAAGTTCACAAGATCTGTAATTAACTGGGGCGAGTTAAAAACGACTCGGTTCATTACCTCTATTGTGGGTTGCGAACTTTAGACAATTGCAAGCCACCCTCCAGTTGTGGATGATCCAAAGAATAGGGTTACTATAAATACGTGTACTGTGGGTTTACCATACGTCCTCTTTTCCTTGGACATGTCCTCTTTTACAAGGAAGAAAAACTGTCCGGATGGATTTTAAAAGAAAGGATGAAATGTTCTCTTTTGTTATTAGAAGGGGGGAACTAATTGTAAATTGAACCAAGACGTATGATATACGAAATATACTGCGCTTTTTTCAACTTTTTTGTCTGCTACATTATCACGTTTCTTTGTTGTATAAATAAATTATACTTAACTTCAACTGTCTCACCTAACGACCACCAGAATCCATAGACCAACTATAACTACATTTATGTTCTTTACTCCATTAAATGCGACTGTCATCAGGTAGTACATCGTATTGTAAACACATATGAAAGGAAACAAGAACAATCATCTAGTGTAGTGTGATGTGAATACTTCAATTAGTCTCCAAATCTTGTGTTCTATTCTGAACTCCTAAACATTGGCGAAATTTTATTTTGCAGTCCCTAGTCACAATGCTAACACAGAACGCATCTTCTCTCTTTTTAATCTCTCTCTCACTATGTACCAAAAGCGATAAGATTTAACATTGAAAATAGTAAAGGTATAGAGTGTGTTCAATACATCTTTAAGCAACACGGATCCTCTTTTTCCACAACGGAAATTAACCCTACCAAAGAAGGCTGCGCCTGCAGAGGTCCCAGCATTGCGAGTCGGGTCTGCGCCCGTGGGATAGAGAGATTCTTCTCAGAAAGTGCCGCTTTGGCAACTACTGCTGAGCTGCTGCTCGCGTCTTAGTGCATTATTCAAATCAATAAGACGTGATCGTCCGTGGAAGGAAGTACGGGCAAGATTATCAAAAGAAACATACGTCGCGCGGAAGGATCAGGCTTCAAAATTCGGCAAAGAAAACAGAACAGATGTAGGTAAATTCTCATTTGTAAACAGAACTACAAAATTGGAACGAATTACCTGCAACAGTGCTGGAGACTTTCCCCCAGAATGTCAAAAGTTTTCAAATTATACTAAATAAATTGTAATCATTTTTAGAATGTGTTACAATGAAAATTACTTTTTAGTATTATTATTTTATATTAGGTCAGCTTTTGTCTTATGAGTTTAATACATTAATTTTGTAAAATTATATTAAGTAATATGTAAGTATTATAATGTTTCTTGTGTTTGTAGTAACTATCTAGTAAACGCTACCACCGGAAATATTCTATGTATTCCTAAGTAGCAAAATAAATGTTCTATTCTATTTTAAATTACATCGAGGCATGAGACACCGAGAAGAGCCACTCTTTAGACTTTGGCTGATATATGTGACTGCACGTACAACTGACCGACGCTCGGCTGTCCTCACAACACTAAATTTTTTGACAATATAATTATGGACTCATTAAATTTCACGGGACCTGCATCCTGACCGTGTGGGTGGCGCCGCATATATTGGAAGGCCCTGCGTTGTGTGCGGGGCCGTGCCGGTCAACCTTCGCCGCTTCACGCGGATCTTGCCTGGAAGCTGTTGAATGAACACGGGAACCGGGCGTTTTATCCCGCGGCACGTAAGTACGGGCGGCAGCTGAAGGGGTGGTCTACTGTCCCGCCAATGACCCTGCAGGGGAGGGGGGTTGCGGCCGCGTAGGCGCTCACGATCTCTGGTGGGGAATTGCAGACGACCACCCGGACCCTGAGTTTCACGGCGGCACTCACGCCGTTAGCTTCAAGGTGGAGGCAGTGAGAAGGCATATGCCCCGTTTTGCCGGGCGTGCCCGGTAACCCATCAGTTGGGCCTCTGGCGCCGACCTCTAGGCTGGATTGGGCGAACGACGTTCTTCGGAACGCTCCGGATCTCACATACAGAAGTCCAGGCAGGGACAACGTACGGGTTGCCAGCATACTGTCAACATACAGGCACTCACGTCGATAGCCTCAAAGTGGGGGTAGTGAGGAGACGGGAAGGGGGACCCGAGCCTCTTGGACCTTAGTTCGGCGTGGCCCCCTGTTGGGCCCTCGGCTTCGTCGTGCAGTGGCCGGATACTCTAGGCAAAGAGGAGGGACTTGTCCCGGCGCATTTTTTTGACTCTACTCCAGTCAATTGGTGCTCAAAAGAATCCGATTCAGGAAAAAATTCCGTAAGTATTTTTCTCAACGGTTCTATTTGTTTCTGAGGGTGCTGAATTCGATTTTGATGATTGCCACCTCAAAAAGGTCGGTTTCATAGAGGAAATTGCAAAAAACCCTTAAAATTTTGCAGTTTTTCGTTTTTTGCTTATATCTCCCAAACTTTGCGTTTTATTAAAGCAATTGTTATTTGCAATATTAAAGGCGATACAATTTTATACATATTGCATATATACATTTTAATTTTCTGAAATACTGTTCAGGCGCTAAAAACGGTTAATTTTGGACCTCTGGCCGATGCGGGAGAACAGCTCCTTCTAGTCATCCTCTCTCGAGGCGGCACTCTTGTTTCACTTTATCATGCTTGAAAACAACTATTGTGAACTAATAATTGGCATTTTTACATAATTAACACTCCGATAATCACAAAGTCAGTAGGGCATATTTTCTCGCGCGGAGTATCTGTAAATCCTTGAAACATGCAACGTAAGGTATACTTGATGATACCAATATATCGCTCCCATGTTTTATAAGAAGTTGTGCTTTAACTATTTTTGGATGATAAAGAAAATCACCTTAAATCACATTTATCAATTATTCAATGGTAAATTGGTATTCCTCGTCACTATTTCCAAAACAACGAATAATTTTTTGCTTCATTCTAAACCTGCTTCATTCTTATTTCAACATTCTAAATCATTACCATTTCTCGCAAGTCTTAAAACAGTTTCTTTATCAGCTAATTTTCTCACAGCATATACTAGTTTGATTTATGATGTAGGATTGTTTTTGATTTGTTTTTTCGCATAGTCTAGTGGTACTTGCTCTTAAATATATATATATATATATATATATATATATATATATATATATATATATATATATATATCTTGTAGACAAAGTCAGGTATAAGTGAACGTAGTTGAGGTGATTCATCCTCTTTTTGAGCTCTCTTCACATAAGCAGAAATCAATTTTTTCATTTACTTATTGCCTCCTACACTTATCGAGAACTTCAGTTTCAGTGTTACATTTAAATAAAAAAACAACTTACCATCGTGTCGCCTCTCACTTGCGTCAACGATACTTTTCACCCCCCCTTCTGTCACAAAAGGTGCCTGCGTTCCATCTTACAACGTTTATTACAAATGGCTCACTCCCTACGAGACATTATGCACACGTGATACAACTGCAAATATTACAGGTTCGTATTATTTTACAATGATAAACTAACTTATTACCGACTGCCGAGCTGGCACCAAAGATTAATTTTGGGTTATCGCTGGACAGCCAATCTCACACTGGTGCGTAGTATGGAGGTGATATTTCAGGTATGACAGTCAATAGCCGACGCCTAAAATACTTGGCGGAATAATATGAAAGTTCTAGATTTTCACAATTAGCAACGAGGATTGCATATCACACGCGAGAATCAGAATTATATCTATCGCTGTCCTTTTCTTTGGAATTATTTAGTATATCGGCGTCGGAGATTTTCAGAGGTTGTCTAAGTTCGCGTGGACTACATAACGTAATAGTAACAAACCTATCTTTAGAACTACAGCTTGTAAAGATCAGAAAGCAGAAAGAGAGAAGGAGATATTTTGTTTCAAAACCGGAGGTACTGAATCTCATTAAATATCATTCTTGTTTGGATCAAGTGTCTTTCTCCATTGCAACGTTACATCTGGCCAGGCCAGACTCCATACACATCTGCTAATGTAGCATGTTTGCACGCACTATGGTTCGGGTTTTAAAAGAATAGATTTATCATTGTTTTCTCCATTGATAACTACATAATTAATAATGAATCGGCAAATCATTGACATAGATATCTTCTTTACACGTCAGCGATTGGCAAGATAATTAATATACGTATATAATATAATGTAACTATCATATGTTACTTCAGACGACACATTGCTAATAGAAGAAAATGAAGATGACTTACGATTACTGTAAGAGTTCAGTAAACTTTGTAAGAATTTTAATTTACAAATACCTACCCAGAAGACGAAAGCTATGACAAAATGTGTAAATTGGTAGTGGATAATCAAATAATAGAACGTTGTTTGAGATGAAGTATTTGGGAATAACTTTAACAAGCTCAGGACATACGGAGAAAGAAATAAAAGAGCAAATAATAAATGGTAATAGGATCGCTGGCTGTCTCAACTACTCAATTTGGTATAATAAACATCGAAAACATGACTCGAGGTTTAGAATATATCAGTCAATAATTATACCAATATTAACATATTCAGCAGAAACAATAAGCGAAAAGAAACGTACCCAACAACTTGGTCGCCAAAATGAGAGTTCTGAGCAAAATTACAAACCACACTCTACTGGATAAGGAAAGAAACAAAAAACATCAGGGAAGAGTGCAAAGTTAAGCCCATTACGGAATGGGAAGCAGACCGAAGACAGGAATGGAACGATCACATTGAGAGAATGGAGGAGAAAAGAATCGTGAGGATTGCCAGAGATGAAAGGCCGAGGGGAAGAAGTTGAGTTGGTAGACCAAGGAGAAGATGGAAAGAGTCGTCATAATTCTTGGAAAGGAACAAGTCTTAGACTTTTTAAGAAGATATAAGGAAACTAACTAGTACAAAACGAGAGTTTGCACCACGACTAGTTTACATTTTAGCTAGTGTCATCCAATCTTGGTCAACATTGCCAGACTATTACATCCCCATTTAAGATTTTGTATGGTATTTGAATACCCATATCTAGTTTTCCGGGTTCATGAGGAAAATGCCGTCTTGTACTCTCACGTGGTCATGGTTTACCTTTCACTCGACTCCGGACGAGCACACATGAGTATACATGAACAATTCGTTTCAAAAAACCAGATATTGTTTATCTTGGTAACGATAGTGATCATTTCTCGCATATTCGAACTGTTGTCTTGTAGCTATACAAGAAAAGCAGATATTTTGGGAGACTTTTGTGGCATTTTTCAATAGTCGTTCAAAATTCGCCGATAGCTAAAAACTTTGGTACTTGCTTTTGTTGAATTCCCGGGACTACATGAGTAGTTTTGTCTGTGACTGAAGTGTACATTTTCCTCATCTGCCTATCAAAGAACCTTGATTAAGATAATTTAATTCCGTCAAAATCAATGTTCGAGGCAGTACACTGCTTCATCAATTGTCGGGGTATATAAAAGTCTGGGCACTGAGAAGAGTGGAAGCGGCAAATTTCTGTGATGCGTTAATCTCGCTCTGACGTAGGAAGGGGCATATAACGCGGAAGAAGAGCTGGCAAATCAAAGTTCATAAAGCACGTTTGCGACAGGATTCTCTTTCTCGTGGGCAGGAAGAACAGGTATTCTGAGAAATTCAATGAATTTGGAACGCAGTACTACCTCTCACTAAACTTCGCGCCCGAACATTTGGTCCAAAGACACCAGCGAGTACACTCCAAGTTGGGAAGTTCAACGAAGCCTGACAATCAATACAACACGATTCGATAGCCTAGATCTATAAAGAGTCCCCGGACTACAGCTTAATGCTCTAAAAATAAAACTGCTGCAGCAAGGAGTACGAGAATGTGGTCGCAGTCTTCTGTTCGACGTGAATATGCTGCATTTGTCACCCTTCTTTGTTTTTATGAAATTTGCAGGGTTCCCTCACTGCAAGACGCCGGAAAGGCCGCAACTTCTAACTCGCAGAGTCTAACAACTTTCACCCCTTCTTAGTTCATTGTGCATCGTTCTAAGATCTCAATTTTGGCACTCTATGAACTTCAACATTCCAAACAAGTCTCACGAGTCGGATGCTCGGAGAGCGTAACTCGGGACATGAGGTAGTCGCATCATAAACGCTCCAATTCAGATTCTCATTACAGAAAGTGTTTATTATTCTCACAAGTAAATCATTACATTTTGTACAACCATATACAAGTTATTTAAGTGATTTTTTCATTTTATTATTCAATTTCTACAGAGATTAATATATAAACGTACGGTTACGCTAGCGGGAAGGGCATTCGCACGGCCCGACAACGCCAACACAAGACAGCGGGAGACAAGGCGTCGCGCGCTACCCGCTGACCCCCGCAAGGGAGATCACGCGGGCGATGAAACTCGTAAACATTATAATACACTTCCTTCACAAGCTTGTACATCTACAAATAACTTCGAATGTAAAAAAGAAAAACTACTAAAGTCACTAGAGGTCATGCAAGACGATGGTAGTAACTACAAACGCTTCAGCGATAAATAACAGTAAAAAAAGTTTATTTAATAAAAACACACAAACCAAAGTGGGAAGGCTATTCTATGGACTACATTTACTCTCCATTAAACGTGAAAATCATTTATGAAGTTGTAAGCTAATAAAAAAATCACTTCACATAGTATTTGGAAGGCAGATCACCACTTCACAGAACGAGTCTGTATTCCCCATGTCTCAATTTCAGAATGAAGAGCAAGGTTATTATTTATTTTATTTTGGGATGTGGAATTTTTGGAGAGTGCAATTAAGCATTTAGAATCAGAGATAAGCCAAAGATAAATGCTAAAATTTACTTGGTGAAAGAAAGACCTCACTGTTTTATTTGTGAACACCGTAGCTGTACTGAATGATGTTTCACTGAAACAAGAACACATGAATTTTGCTCAGCCCTCACTCTCCGCGACAAACAAGAGCCCAAACGTGATTGGGTCCGCAGGGTATGTACGTTCTGTCAAAGCTGGGATCCACCTGAAGCCTAACTACACAGCTAACAGCACAGTGAGACTTTGAATTTTATTCTGCATTTAAATGTAACCCTGCTACCGAATTGAGAAGACCATTTATAAAACACGGTAATTTGGTAGAATGTTTTCATACATACACAATAATATATATATTTCAAGATACCAGTGCTTGGATACACAAGCCATTCATTAAAAGGGGCTGCATCTGTTCACAGGCATTGAAGTGCAAGTTAAATTCCAAATAGCAAACAAATTCAAAGGAAAGCAAGCTTCCCATTTCATCCAACAGCTTGCATTTAGAAGGAATGGACAAAGAATTATGTATATGTATATTATATATATATAATATGTATAGGTACAAAACAGCCTAAATTTCTCATAGAAGCTTTTCTTAAAAATTCTCTTATGTACTTGATTTTATACAGGTTATAAACATCGATTTCTGTGCAACCAACCATGTCGTACATACATACATACATTATACAAATGCGATTACTTAAGATTCACATCTTGCTTTTTGCAATATGTAGGTTTCTGTTTTTTTAAATCATGTACATCAGTCTTTCACAAAACTTTTTAATATATATATATAATATGTATATATTTATATATCATGTATAATAATGATAACTATCTAGTAATCCCGCTGTCTATACTCATGTGCACACATCACAATTTGAAGTTCATGCACACAAATAACTTATTTCTAGGCTGAGGTTTATGTGAAGACACAATTGGTTGTACAAAATGATCGGGTGCCTAGCTTTATGTACAGAACTAGAGGCCTTGTTCCCAGACACAAGCTCCGAGGCCACACGCAATGCCAAGGATTGAATGCACTACAAATGCAAGGATATTTACAAGATCTGTGCTCTGCAGTAATGCACAATAACCAGAAGGCTGCAGAAACTGTGTGACCTCAAGAAATAATTCGTAGAGAAGGTGATTGTCATCCTATCACCTGTCTAGGACAATGTGGCAAATGTGCTGTGAAGTTGAAGTGGAAGCAAAGCAGTTCACAAAGTTGAAATCATGTTTTTCTTTTCACAGGTAGTATACCAATCCACACACAATGATAAACTTGACCTTGAACTTAAAACTTCAATTTTTTTCACAGCACTGAGATCAAATGTGTCAGCACTCAATTTGATAAAAACTAGGAAAGGGAGTGGAAATTTTGGTTTCTGAAATTAATGAATCCTCAGCCATATTTTGAACACAAACAGAATTCTTATTTAAAACGACTGTTTCATTTCTGTTCACACATTTATACCATACATATGTATAATTATTATACTACAGTTAATTGTTTTGTAGAAAATACATGCAGCAAATATATATGAAAAATGTTTATCTGACCTACTGTGGATGTTACAATAATGCACAATAAACAAATAGTGCTTGTGAATTATATTACACCTTAGGAAAGTAAAGTATGTTAATCATGATAACTTAAACATAAAAGCAGTGATAACAGTTCAGGAAGCAATCTATATCCCCATATGCCTTGGTCACCCAGGCTTGCCTGCACACAAATGGGGTCGCTTCTGATTTCAACATAGCCAAAGTTCATGAGCGGACCTAGTGCAGACTTTATCTGCCAAAGAGTGGACGGGAGTGGTGGGACGCGAAAGACCTGCCCACTAACCACGTACAGTCTGGCACACGGGGAAGCTACACCCTAGTGCTATCCCCAACACACAAGAAATCACTGATATGTACAAACCACGTATAGACAGACAGTGCTTTTAAGTAGATACAAAAAGAAAAGGTCAGATACAAACTTTATACCAAACATGTACAAAAAATAAATACTTATTATCACTGTACAATTCCTTGTTTTTCACTCTACAGGTTTTACACTTTTTATAAAAATGTTTACAGTAGAAATACAGTAGTATGTAACACATTTACAAGTTCAAGGATTGAGGAAGGGGATGGTTTGTATACAGGGGAGTAGGAAGTACTCGTATGTACCACGCACGATTTTTTAAAAAACACAATTATACATTGTACACGATTGTTCAGGGATTGAGCATGCTTGAGGAGATTCCCCAAGCGCCAGACCGGCCTCATTGGCGCAGACAGGTGGTGGCAGTGCAATGGGGCTGGCGTCATTAAAAGCTTGTTCACAGCCCCACTACCACTTAGCACAAATGCAGCAAGTTAAACCCCAAACCACCTAAGCCTCCATATAATGCAGGGAATGTACGCGAATATTTTGATCATGTCAGGGCTAATAATCATTTTGTAACTACACAATATCTATGTACATTGGTCCATCATCGTAGGATCATTTTACACATATGTATAAATATTTATATATTTGGTTTTGGACCCTAGGGGAAAAGCTCCAAGGAGCCAACAGATAGTGATATAGATTGCCTTGGGAGTGTTTTATAATATAAACAATCTCCTCACATCCCAAACTCTACAAATGTACAAAAAAACAATACACTGAAAATGAAAACTTTAAACAATAACCCTATCACATATCAAGACCTGCCATCATCCACATACAAAACATGACAGATATCTTCCACACATATTAATATTAAGAATGATAAAGATACCATCAAGACAATACAGATCCATACACTAAACATATCTAGAGCTTATCACTGCACAGTGACCAAGAGGCTGACAGATGGCCAGAAATGTATCCATAGCCAAATTCATTATGTGGCCACACCAATGAGATATATGTATGGGCCCCTCAGTACCTATGCAGAATGCGTAAGTGTGTGGACACACAAGGTTCTAATAACGAGAAGGTGACTGCAGAAAATGTGAACACTATAAACAACACCCAAAAGAAATGTCAACAAGAAACAAAATATATCAAAAATGATTTTCATACATGGGTTAAGGCCAAGAAACAAAATTTCATTGTTAAATCTTCTAGCATGAATCTCATTGCTTAACAAAAGAATAAGAAATTAGATCATCTGAACACAAGCTAAAAAAGACGAAAGATAGCAGGTGTGCAAAGATTCTTCACATTTATGTATACACAATAATATTATATATTTATATAAAAATCATGACCTTACAACATGAAACAAATTGAAAGGTCTTTTTGTATTATATATGGCAAAGACCTCCAAGTCACAATTAAAAATTATATGTTCATTTAATTACAATACACTATACATTTAATAGTTTTTTTTTTCGAGTGTGTACGTATGCTTCGTATGTTTATAAATGCAAAGGTAAAGTTGTGAATATTGAAACATGTTTCTACATTAGTACAGCAACTTGTGTATCATAATGGGATTTTATAATTAATTACATCAACTGACACCTTAAAAGTGCTAGAAATGGGTCGGGGAGGCTGTGTTGACCACAAATAGCTTGTGTCACAAAGGGGAAGGAAGATTATGTGTCCATCATACTATTCATTATTCAACTCCATAAGAAAAATAGCTTAATTTGACTCCTCAATTTCTTTTGTTTGCCTGTACACTTTACAAGTTTGTCAAAAAGTATGTTCAAAGTAGCTGAAAATTATTTCATTTACTTTACTACTGTGTTGCGATTGATAGCAAAATTTTTACATGATGAAGGATGCAATGTATTTTTCCTTTTGGAGATGACCACAAATATTCATATCAATATACAATTATAAAGATGATCATGTGCTGCATAAAGTGCAGTCTTCCAAACCTTGGGAAACAAAATTTTCTGAAAATGGAAATGTTTTAATATCCGGCCTGTACACCTCCCTCTGCACACCACAGCCATGCCTTGAATCTCCATCCAGCCACCCCTCAAAATATACACACCTACACATCAAGCCCTAATGCAACGCTGAAATGCTCTTGCACACAAAACAAAACAAGTGTTTTGCATACATAACTGGAGTGTATTTACAAATTTTCTAGATTTTCCAAGTTGTCTATTAAATGGGTTTGATAGTGGGGGATTAAGTAGGAGATCATATCTGCATTTGATCAAATCGGTCAAAATTATGCTGATAAAATGTCTTTCCTAACAACGTGCCCCAATCGGACAGCAGGGAGTGTCATGATCATAAAAAAGAAAATAAACGAGAAAAAATGAAGCATATTTTTAAATGGTTCCCCCATTCATTTCCTCAGAAATTGAGCAATAAAGCAGTAAACTTCAAACTTTCAATTTCTACAATAGCAATTTCTAAAAACAACCTACTAAGCTTTGTTCTTTGCATTTATGTTCAAACAAAATACAAGTGTGTCTCACACTACACAAAACTAAACCTTACCTTCTCACACACTTCAATTACAAATTAAACAAAATACAGTAAATAATTCATATACACTATGCAAGTGAAACTGCTTGCATTATTCTACAGGCAGGAGAATGATGGTACTCAGTAGTGATAGCAAACCCTGAATTTTATCAGTTCTTGTAGCAGCATGAAAGAGAAATTTACACTTTGTTCAATAAAACAATTTATCAACATCATGTTTAAACAAAACTGTACAAGTATTTTCACCTATGTACTTCCTCCTGTCACGTTTGTACACAACTGTTATAGAAATTCTTTTTAAAAAGTTAGCAATGGTATTTGATTTATACACAGAATCTGTATAATTAATGTACATCATTGAAGGTCTATGTATATTATGTATATCTTTTTGCATATTTAGTTTTTTTGGAAAATGCAGAAATCAGCAGTGATACAACCATTATTTTACATTTTATTCAGAATAAAACTGGTTCATTTTTGCCCCATTAAGTGTTGAAAGTTAATCTTGCAAGAAGGTACATACTGCATGGATCTCCAAGTATTTACACACTTTAGTGCAATTACATGTTTTCTACAAACAGTAGTTTTTTCAACTTTCATTTTAATTAAATATTTAAAATCCCTTAGTAACTATTACCTGAGGGGTGTATCACAATTTGATCATCCTTCTGGGGGAGTTAACTTTTGTTCTCATCACCACAGACAGTAGAAATGATAAGAGCCCCTCAGTCTGTTAGCAAGTGGCTCTGATCCTTAATATATCGATGAACAGTGAACAAGAATTTGGCAACTGCCCTCTCTTTCCTGCATTATTTCCAAACACTTTCCAAAACATGGACAAACACACACACACACAAAATATTTCTTTCAGGGATCTGGAACCCCTCTAATTTTTTTTGGCATCAGTCCAAAGACACACCACAGAGCCACAGAGATAAATATCACAATAATATGAACTGTACAATAATCAAAGAAACATTCAAAATATACAAATAAAAAAAGGGGAAAAAAATTATTACCGAAAGATACACTCAAGGGAACCTACCCCTTCTCAGTATATACATTGGGAAGTACTCTCTCTCCACAATCATGTTCTCTGGCTAAACAATCACTTGGCGAAGTACCTATATATTCACTGGGGCCATGGGTGTAACCTTTGAACTGTCCATTCCCTCATATCATTCAGGGTCCCACTTCCACAAAGGCGTTGATGCCAGTACCACCTCACAGATCTCCTACTCAAGCTCCTCCTTTCATGGCCATACCATCAAGTGAAAAAAAAAAAAATCAACAGATTTAATATTGATTTGTAACATACCATTCTCATGACCAGTGAATATTTCTTTCCAAATCAATTATCTTTACATGTCTACAAAGGAACAGCTAATGAAGCTGAATAAAAAAAATTCTGACAAGTTGCCTCACTGGACCTAAATTACACAGGTTCTAATCCTGTTATTATGTACACATGCTTGCCTCCAAAGCTATGGTGATACTCTGAGATTATACAATATACAACACAGAAATTATGCACTTCCCATAATATAAAACTGCTCAGTAATACACATTTACAGAGAAAAAGTACAATGATGTAAACCCAACAAAAAGACATGAATTACGAATTTGTCCTTCACAAAGAAAGAAATTGTTAAAATTCATGTACCTGAAATTCTAAACTCTCCCTGTGCAATGACTGGGTCCCCAGGAAGCTGCTACTACAGTGCAACCCCTGAAGAGGCATGGACCCAGAAGAGGCAGAAAATTTATCCAAAATTACAACTGCTTAAAAATAAACACCTTTATACAATTGATTTGACTTGAGGGTGACATCTGCGGCAGAGATGCAAAAGGATGGAGTGCTCGCCAGGTTTTCTTCATGTCTTCTTCCTCTATGGGCCATGAACATGAGCAGAGATTACAACTGCCTTCTCCATGAGCGCACACACATGCACAAGTAGCATCACAACCCAGGCTCCTCGCCGCAGTCCCAAGTCCAGTGATTTACAAACCACCATTACTGGGGGGTCCAATTGGACCCAGCTCTGTGCCCACAGGCCCAACACCTACCACCTGCCCAACGCCCATCTGTGGCGGGGAGGATTTCATGAAAAACTTCTCTAGCTTTGCAATGATGTGTTTCCCATATGTGTACTTGCGCAGAGAACTCAAATGAGGCCTGATTTTGTGCATCAGCACTTTGCGTTGTGTTGGCTCAGAGACATCAATCATCTTTTGTACAACGTAGTTGGCATACTGGTCCTTCATCATAACGTGCAGGGCACTGTAGGTAGAAACAAAAAAGAAAAATTTTGTAAATCCAAAATGACACAAATGCATGTAAGTAAAAGTAACTTCTTTAACCCTACAGTACTCGCATCCCATTTTGTAACACAAAGGATCATGCGGGATGCACATGTATGCCAAGATAAAACAAAAGCCATTAAAAAACTCTTTTTAATAAGTACCGTTATCTCAAAATATTTATTTAAATACTATGAAAAGGACAATAAAATTAAATGCATGGCATTTAAATCCACCTGTGTTGCCTCCCAGATGAAAACCTGGGATATGTTATTTCTACTAACACACAAAATATATTATTTCTTCATTAATATTAATTATAAGTTATTCAGGCAATTGTTTATCACTATAATATACAGAGTCTTTAGCTTAACTCGCAACCCATGTCTGCATACACATCCTCTTGTTTTCGCAATTTGGCAATGCATAAAATACTTTTGGCATCCCTTTCACTTTTAGCTACTCAAGGCTGCATGCCCTCAGATTTTGGAGTGAGAGAATATGGCTAATTTTAGTTGGAAGAAAGAGAAAGCAATTATTCCTTCGTTAGTATTCAACGTACTGCAGCCTCTACACTGTAGAAAGTAAACACTTGTGTCTTGGCAAATGAGTGGTCACTTTTTAGCATTTACTCGATAGTCAGTGTTTTGTCATTTTAAGGAAATTATATTTTATTATTTTTTATTAATTATTTTCAATAATTATTAATTTACTACTGATTTAGGGTTTATTGGTATTTTTATTAATTTCATTAAGTTTTTCTTAATTATCAGATATAATAATAATAATAATAATAATAATAATAATAATAATAATAATAATAACAATAACAACAACACATTATTGATATAAATAATGAAGAGGTTGACAGTAATGTTTCAACAGTTATCTTCCCGTTTTTTTTCTGAGCTTACTTTCATTAAATAATAATTATTGTTACATTGGTGTTAATAAATTGATAAACAGTTATAACTTCCCTCCACATCTTCAGTATGACAGTTTTGTTTCTTAAGCATACTGGACAGAATGCCTAAAAAGACATTTTGTTTCTTGCTTATGTCTCTGCTCACCCTCCCAAACCCACTCACTCTGTGCAGCAGGAAAAGCTTCTGGCATGTGAGCCACGTACCTACCCGCCTAAACTCTTGAATGAGAAACACAGAGAAACAGGAAAAGTTGCTGCAGGTATGACCATGATGGTCATCTCCTCTGCTGTCTGGACGTGCGAGGCACGACTGTCTTGAAAGGTGGCAAAAACATGCGATTGCCAAATTTCAAAAACAAGTACAAGTGCTCTCAGACATGAGTTGCAAGTTAAGCTAAAGACTTTGCATAACAATGACAATAGCTTGCTCTGCATGAATTGCCTGCTTGAAAACGTCTTTATCACCCTTAACAGTAGTGCGCACACAGGATAAAATTGAAGCTCTACTGATTTCAAAACTATCTGACAACAACATGCTTTCTGTGAAAAGCCTGTTAACAAAGACGACATGTTTCCTGCAGTGCCATGTAATACAATTTTTGATGATGGATGTGAAATGGAAACACTAAATGTTAAGCAAAATTAACATTTATAAGAGTATATATTTTATGTACATATAAAATTAGCCACATTCTCTCACTCCAAAATCTGAGAGCACACAGCCTTGAGTAGCTAAAAGTGAAAGGGATGCCAAAAGTATTATATGCGTCGCCAAATTGTGAATACAAGAGGATGTGTATGCAATGTAACATAATTTAAGAGTATGAATTTGAAAAGAATGTAGTAGTCCACGATGCTGAAGGAGTAGAAAGTTGATTTTTATTTTAAAACAATGAAATTCTTTTTCAAGCCAGAAGGCACAGATAAGAATTATATTCAATTTTGAATTGAGAATTGCCAAGAATCCATCTTGGATCAGTCTCACTTACATTTCCAATTAAACCATTTTTATCATCAAATTCACTAAATATACTAGTGAATATTATCCACATTTGCACTGATATAAATATGAAGTAGTTTACAAATAATATTACTATATTGAAGAAATCTTTGTATATTGCTATGTGTCCCAATGACTTGGCTCCTACACTTGAAAAACCTTTTCACATTGTTAAATTAATTAGAAGTACATTTGTACAACTCACTTCCTTAGGCATTTTCCCAAGGAAGGCTTGCTGAACATTGAGTATTCACCATCATTACAAGAAAATTAAATAGAACCAAAAAGCAATAGCTTTAAAATGCAGCACAGCACAAAAATTATCACACTTTTCTCAAGTTTACAAGGTTTCGTTTAAATTGAGATGAACATTTTCTTATTCAATACACACTATGTTAGCACAGAAAACGGTTTTGGTGATAAGATAATAAATAAAATGATAAATAAAGTCATTGTAGAAAAAGACTGACTTACTTGTCATTAAAACTGCACACTTCTTCAATGAGGGCACCCCGTTCATTGCGAGTAGCGTGTGTCACACACTTCTCAACCACATTGGAAGCAAATTTATGCTGGGATAAAACCAGCACTTTCCCACGCACTGATAAAATAATCTGTAGCTTATCTTCAGGCTTGCCATGTTCTACAGAAAAACAAAACAAAGGACTAATAAATATATTCCCTAATTTATAATGCTATTCAATTAAAAAAATACAAAATTTGTTTAAAATTTATCTTAGAATAAACAAACACTGGAGACATTGCCATCTTTTCCAAATGCAGGGTGAGGCAGAAGGACAGACGTTTGAAGCAGATAGTATTCGGGCTCAAGTACAAGGAGTGGGGAGAGTGATGTAGTCACACGGTTGGTAGCTCCTGCCATTTTGTTTAGTCAAGGTAATGTATCCGTGGACTGTTGTGTGTTAACTAACGATAGTTTTGTAAGTAATGATGAGCCTATTGTTGCAGTAAAGCGTGAGTTTCAATTTTGCAAGACATGTGTTTCCATACATAACACTATGAGTTATGTTGAGTTGAATCTTTTCGTTTACGAGGAACAGTGATGAATAGGAAATACCCCAGGGACAACTTGTTCAGTACGCACTCTAGGAAATGTGGAAAGAGTTCGACAAGTCTTCCACCTTGGTCGATCTCATAGGAGACATTTTGCTGTACTGTGCCTCAGTAATCGTCCAGTGAGGCGTATTTTACAATTGAACCATAGAGATTATACACAGTGGCTGAATTTTGCTTGAGAAATGAAGGCCATACTTCAGCAAAATTACAACATTATTTTATGTGTGATGAAGCTCATTTTCATTTGAATGGCATGGCAAATCAGCAGAACTGTCATTATTAGCCCACTGAAAATCCAAAACTAATGCAAGAGAGACCATTACATAGTTCCAAGGTGACGGCTTGGGGTGCTGTAGCTGGTACAGATATTACTGATTCATACTTTTTCCAAGACGATAATGGGAACACTGTAATTGTAACCTCACAATGTTGAGAAAAGATGATTACTGAATTCTTCCTTCCTGAACTAAGAAGAAAACGTATTCCTATCCAGTGAGTTTGGTTACAGCAAGACGGGACAACAACTCACACAGCAAGAACGTCAATGGAAGCAATTCAGACTATTTACCGGGGTCGTGTCATTTCCCGGTTTGGTTTGATTAGTTGGCCTCCTCGTTCCCCAGACCTGTTCACATGTGACTGATTTTTGTGGGGTTACCTCATATCATGTGCATACAAGCATAAACCAAGTATACTTGAAGAACTGAAGGAAGCAATTCGTATAGAAGTCTTGCAAATTGAGACAATTCGTATAGAAGTCTTCCAAATCTGAGTGCAGCTTGGGAAGTACATTGCTGAAAACAGCTGTCACCTAGGAGATGTTGATTTCAAGCATTCATTTCGTGAAATGGTAATATCATTTGAGTATTATTCTGTAAATAAATTATTTTTTGAAGTCTGAGTAATGACACTTTGTTCTTTTTTTTTAAACGTCTGTCCTTTATGCTTCACCCTGCATCAGTGATAACAATCATGAAAACAAAACTTGTTAAGAATGAGCTAAAATAAAAATCCACATTTTCAAAATGTCACAATCACTACACAATTCAGCGAAATTAATCTTTTATACATGTTACTTTCTGCTGGAATGACTCACCTAAAACATGCTGGATCACATAGTTTCCATATTGATCCTGAATCAACTGTTCAGTGTGCTGATGCAATTCCTCCAAGATGGGTGCTGTCTGCTCCATAGTGCAATGTTCCAAAATACGTTGAATTACACGGCACCCATATGGGTGAGTAGAAAGAGAAAATACCTATAGATAAAAAAAAAAAAAAAATTCATAAAATATCTGTATTGTTTGTTGAATTGAATTTTGAATCAAAATAAAATAGGTAACTTTTGCAAATGTACCTGTCCTGAGAATGCATTGATTATAAACTGCAATGCATGTGGATCAACACATTCGATGCATTTCTGAACAACATGATTGCCATTTTGATCTTTAACACACTTCAACACATGACCATCAAGTTCCCGCACTATTTCTTGTTGTTGCTCTGGAGAGATGGACTCCAAAGCTTTCTGTATTACGCGGCAGCCATACATCTGGAGAGCCAAAGGCAACACATGCCCACGCACCTGCACACAAAACCACTCAGTTACAGATCTATCGCTGGTCTACTGTAAGACCAAAAGGAATCAACCAGGGTCAAGATTTATTTGAGAAGTTTTTCTCACAACTTTCAAAAATAACTGACCTTTTGAGCTAGAGTTGTTTTCTGTTCTGGTGTTCCGAATTCAAAGAATTTTTGTATGACATAGTTGCCAAATACATCAGTCATGAGATTATAGGCAGCCGCCAAGATTTCTGAAAACACCATCTGCTTCTCAGCAACAGTGGCACGTTCTAACTTCTGTTGGATGAAACGAGATCCATGTTGGTCCTGGGAGAACTCCACGATGTGGTTCACCAAGTCACGCAGCTGCAGACTGGGGAAACGGTTGTTCCTGTGAGACACAACATACGTCAGTCCACCATCAGGTCTTTCTGGCCAGATGGAGGATTCGGCGCTAGTTGTACAATATTGCAATCTATTGCATTTTTAATCCTTTTTTGCAAAACAGATTAAACTGTTTCAGGAGAAACAACTCATATGGTACTTTAAAGTAATTCCATAAATGTAAGATGTTTCTCAATAAAAGTAAACAAAATTTTAAAAAGTAAAAAGAATATTAAAAACAACAAAACTGAAAAGTTTTATTTTTGTTTTTATAGGCAACACTAAATACTGATCTCAAAAATAACTTTTTAACAAAAGGGATGGCGCATCCTACTAATTTGTTTAATAAACAGTAACACAAAATGGTATTTGGGCCACATTTTTTTAATTCTTAAAATATCAGTAGGGGTGTACGACTCAAGTATTTCTAAATAATTAGTTTTCTAAATTAAAACATGTGCCAACAGCTTTCTTTTAATTCACAAAGTCATGAGAAAATATAAAATACTAACTCGCTTTATATACAAAACACTAAGGTGAAGTAAAAATTGCTTTGAAAGCATGCAAGTACAATATCAGGTTTGTGAATATTAAAAAGAATCACAAATTCCAACACTGACAACAAAGAATTTATTTTCAAACAGAAGAATACTATTCACCGTACAAACATTACTTATGCACAAGTAATTTTGTTGAAATAAATATTCTCTAGTAAGCTTCTCTGGCTGTAAATCCAGCAGTCTCACCAGACCCTTACCTTAGAGCCACGAAATTAATATCTTTCAGGAGTTTTTGAGACACTTTTAAGGCACAATTATAGTAACGATGATAAGAGATTGGAAGTTTAGGCACCATAAATCTCTGAAGTAGGCATGCAATATCCATATCAGCAGCAACTAAGTTTATCTAAATTATTATCTTTAAAGTTTGTAAATAAGAATATTGTTTTTATTACTATTATTATTAGCAATCCCCCCCCAAGCACTTTCTGTAGCAGTGTAACGCAACAATCACATGTTTCAATTATTTTACTAGAGGATGCCCCGTTTCATCCAGTCACGTGATGACTTCCTACAAAAAACTGAAATGAGCCACAATAAAAAATTAAATGTTTTCTAAAATATTTGTAAGTTTATTTGGTAATCTGACAATGATATTTTGTACTTATGCTTCATTCTTAATGATACTTGACCACAACATCTAGTTTAAAAAAATTGGAGTAATAGTAAACACAGCTGCTAAAATCGATGTTCATGTCATCAGATTGAGGAGGTAGAGGCAGTTCTTCAATAAAATCTTAAAATATCCGAATTTTTAAATGACCTTAAATATTAATATTGGCAATAAATTTGTTCACCTTGAGAAATAAATATCACACTACTTCTGTCACTGTGAAATGCATGATCCATTCACATTTCGTGAAGCACAGAGAGAAACCACACTTTCAAGCTTTTGTCGAGCTACAAAAGTAATGGGAATATGTTGTCTTTGCCACATCCCAGGTGGTGGTGATAAATAAAAACAGTGTGCTGCAAATACTGCTGGCTGGCAATATGATACATCTGATCCCAAATGACAAACTTATACATATATATGCATCTGGTCCCCTAGGTATCACTAATCTTGTACAAATTATTTTTTGAGATTAAAATTGTACTTAATACATCACATTATATTTATATGCGGATGTCCATAAAGTAAGTAATACTGTAGATTTGAGGTAGTGTATATTCTATATTACAAAGGGGTAAGGGGAGTTTATTGCTTAGTAATGCTGATATTATATTAATTTTTCAACATTTACAGAAATAGAGCTTTTTATTTAGTCCCAAGCAAAGACATCAAAACAATTTATAAAGTAAATAGTAATGATGTAACAGGTTGTACGATGCATATATAAAGAAATATTTTTTCACCAATAGTGTATAAATGAATTCTGTTAGATTAGAAAGAAAAAAATCAAAACAATAGTTTACTCGTTACTCCAATTAAATTAGTGACAATTCCCACCTACGACTTGTCCACGGTGTTACGTAATTACTTAGGAGGGGTTGACGCTGGAGTTACCGAGCACCGAGTGAGGGGGATATACTTGTATGTTCGGTGGCTCACCTGAAGTCCTCAAGCAGGCGGCTGCGGCCGGGTGGCTTGTCTCCGCCGGACGCGACGCCCGCCGCCGCGGCTGCCGCGGCCGCCGCCGCGCGCGCCCCCGCGCCGCCGCCGCCCAGCTTGGTGAAGAGCGACGACGACGAGCCGAACATGCCGTTGGAGGCAAGCCCGGCCACGCCGCCGACGCCGCCCACGCCGCCACCGTTGCGGAACTTGGCCGCCTCGGCGCCCGGCGCCGCACTCAGCACCCCGCGCCCGCCGGCGCCGCCCAGCGCGCCCAGCTGCAGCCCGGCCGACGCGCCCAGCGCCGGCGGCGGCGTCAGCGACCCCGACGCCAGCCCCAGCGGCGACGGCGACGCCGTCACGGTGCCTGCGCAGCAGAGGCGGACGCCGTCAGATCACGCCGCTCGCGCCTCATCAGGCGCGCCACTCGACTCCTCTCTCAGCTGGGGCGGGCTACGCTTCCACCCGACGCGGAATTTGCGTTGTTCTTTTAATAGGGAAATCGCCTACAAGCTTTTACGATCATTTCAATTTCAACCAACACGAAATAAGTCAAATTTATAATTAGGAAACTATTGGTATCTTTTAAGTCCAAGTGATCAAAATGTGCGAAACGAAACGAAATTGATTCGTTTTATACGAATTTAACGAAAATATATCTATCGCGGGCAAGAAGTCACAAACGACTGATAAAAGTTTGAGAATCAACATTCAATTTGCAGTATTGACTACTCTCTCGCATGAATATAATATTCTTGTTTTTAATACTTCCTCCGACGGTACTTAGTTGTGGAATTAAAAAAAAAAAACAACTTATTAAAAAATAAATCAACAGATCACTTGGCAACAAACAAACTTGCGTATCAGACTCCCGCCAAAGCGCTACGACGGCCTTGAACCCGCTGCCTCTTGGGCTGCGCCCTGTCCAGCTGGAGTCGAGACCAGTGGCGAGCTTCTTCACGCACGCGCAGAGCCGCCGTCGCGAAATCTCGTTACTGCGCGTCGCTCCGCGCCACCTGCCCCCGGCCCGGCTGGCGGTGGCGCCGGGTGTCTCCGTCGCTCCGCCCACCCGACCTAGTTCAACGCACCCTGCCGCATCCATCTCGTACGGGAGCTCTATTAACGAGGACACAATTTGATTCTACTCTCATAATGAAGACGTGAAAAAAGTCTAAAGCACAAAGGAGGATGCAAGCTCTCGAGAGTCGAATTATGTCCTTTATCGTTAGGATTTAAATATGAGGAAACATTTATGCGAGCTAATGGATGCTTGAAATGTGTATCCGAAATTCTATTCTTCTATAGGAATGTCAATCGGAGTGTACTAGTCGATTATCGATCTATCTATGGGTATCAAGCCAACAAATTCGAAAAAATTACACTTATTCTCTATGAACAATTAGAAAACCGAAGATTATTCAAACGTAACTGAAACATAGGAAATAATAATCACACCAGTGGCATGTGACTTGTATTTAATTACATGCATGCAATTATTCTCTTGAAAATAATGTTATAAAATGATTTCGAAAACATCGGCAATGCATCCAACCCGCGCGAGCGGGTCGCAGAGCGCGGGCAGAGGGAGCGGCGCTAACGAGATTTCGAGGCGAAGGGAGAGGCGGGAGCGGGCTGAGGGGGGCGGGGCGGCCTACCTCGGGGCACGACCCAAATGCTGTGCAGTTTGCTCTGCTGGTCCTCACCCAGAGCGCCGTAGTTCTGGGGCCACTTGCCGCGCGCGTAGTCCAGCGACGGGGAGAAGGCGGACGTGCTGCGGTCGAAGGAGTCCCGCCGCCCGGAGCCGCCGCTGCCCAGCCCCAGCCCTGTCGACAAGCAGCGGTCAGCGCCGCCCTGCGCCGCCCAGCGCCGCTCTGGCCCACCGAGCAACAGGTGTGCGGGGCCACTCGCTCGCCCCGCGACCAGTGGAATTGCGATCCTCTTCAAACGACAAGCTGCCTTTTCGCTTTCGTACTGAAGTGCTCGTTACAAATTATAATTTGATAGGATACTCACTGCCGTTAGAGTAGGAGAAGATGGTACACAATTACGAACAAAACAATTCCTTACAACTAGCACTTTTACACACAAAGCTACCCAGAATGTTATTGCAGCATAAAGTTTGGTGTCTTTTGAAGAGAATCACAATCCTGACGAATCTTTCCTTACCACGGAGAAACGTCACATAGTTGAAGTAAGATAGGCAAACGACTACACAAAACACATTCCAATAATTAATACGAGTCTCTTAATAAAATTCATTGCGATGGGATTTCTGCAGTGAACTTTATGTGCATTTAAATATTCCTCTCAGTCTACTCAAGCCCAAGAAAGTCATATCTCAAAATATATATGAACTAATCAATACTTCCAAGACGCACACTCACTACACTACGCCTACTAAAAGGAATGGTCAAAGATAACGCCTAAATCAATTTCCAGTCAAGTACGTGATCACACACGGCCAGTCAAAATACGAATTCTGTAACGAAATCTCCGGGCGGTTCGACGAACGATCTGCCGCAGAGCACACGAGGTAAACGCGCAAAACGGAAAGGTCGATCTCGAGCACATGCAAATGACGGCAGCGCGGAGGGGCAACCGTTCCATTCACCGGGCGGCCACAAAATATTAAAGCCAAGCATTTCTATTCGATCCCATCCGTCACGAGACGGACGCCCACACGCGGGCCGCGCATCGTGCCTCGAACGGCTCAGATTCCAATAACGGCAACGCCCGTGGCTATTGTTTCTCCCCCAACGGCGCCCGCCCGTCAGCCATTTGTCAACGGAGCGCGGAGGTGGAGATGGAGCGGGCCAACGCCTCCGAAGCGCTCGGGCGCACGCGGTCGTTCCAGCGGCGAAGCGAGGAGTAGCGAAATTAACGCACACATCACTTCGTGTCACCACTCACCATATATACGGAACGGCCCGACACGTTTTTTTTGCCCCCCCCCCCCCCCCATGTCGGAGGTAGTACGCGTGATGAACGTTACCGTTTCACTTCTCGCTTTCCGAAGCAATCAATCTACGCAGGCGAGATGTTCACGCTCCAATCAGAAAACTCCGAATATTTTTATCACACTGTCTGGTTGCAAATGGTAGATATTTTCCAACAACTGGTTTGAGTCCTGCAGCTTCTGACATGCTCACGTCTTCACTGGTCAAGTCTAAACAGCGATCCCCCCCCCACTATGAAGTTACACACTCGCATCATGTTTTATGGTTTCCGAGCATTCAAGTCATCCCAGTGCAAGAATCACCAAATAAGCTATACTATACGGGCGATCTACACAACAAATAATATCCCAATTAAGTTATCATTCGCGTGCAGTTATATGTTTATCCGTATGGCAACTGGCTGAGAAACTTTATCATTAATGTCAATCAACAGACCAGACATTCACGTACGACCTTGCTTTATACCTGATTTTGAAGGGAGTATTAAAACTCTTGGGGGTTCTTGTTCCGAAAATTACAATAAATTGAAAAAAATAGAGACAAAAATTTACAAAACATTGATATAGTTCTCCCAATTTTTATAATGTACACTTTTTCCTTAAAGACAAAAATGAACAAATGTTTCGAAACATACATGCAACAAATAACATACGTATAGGGCAAATTTCACCATTGAACACATATGTCTACATCTATTTACAACACATTGTTACGTCTTTATTAAACAGTCATGCATCTGCCCACATCACACACAGTAATTGCCCACCGAGAGTACCGACATGTAAAACCAACCTTTGTTTTCTTCAGGCAGGGCAAAGGAACACAAGGTAAACATACAAGAAAATGCTACAAATATATGCACTACAACTGTTATCGGTTAACAAATATGAAGGTGCTCCTGCACCAGACGTGTTACTTTAGTACGTAACCAACATGCGCCCGAGTAGGAAAATTACCCATTTAATACCGTGATCGCACTGCATCAGCCAATGCGAGTGATTTTTGAATATCCGCCATTACTAGTGCAAAAGAAATATTAAAACAATCCACAATAAAAGAATCTCGCGTATCTAAACTCCTTTGTATTTCTAGCAAATGTGTATAAACATTAAATCACAGATGCAAGTAGAGAAAATAAGCAAGGCAATTAAATCCCACCCACAACCAAGACATCAAAATTAATACTATGAGAATCGTTCACATTCCCACCGCAGCAGATTACGTTCTCGAAAGGGTCATGTTGGTTACAGCACGGAAGTCCACGCCTAGGGTTGCGGAGGCGGCGCCGCTTTCGTTCTGGGGGCGGCGCCGCGCCCGCGGGCATGCAAGAGACCGCCCGCCCGCACGCACTCGCACGCACACAGCATACACCGTCGAAACAAGCCCACGTTAGTCCCACGTGCACGCAGGCGCAAGGCAGGGTGGAGGCGGGGCGCCCAAGTTACCCTCTTAACTTTCCAAACTGGACGCAAACGCGAATGTACACCGGCCTGGGCATATCGCCGGCTTTCTACCTCTCAACGTATTTACTGGAGGGGCTCCGTAAGCACTTTGACACTACAAGTGTGGGGGAGGCGGAGACGGGGGCGGGGCGGGGCGGGGAGGAGGCGGGGCTTGCTTCCACGGGTGGGCGGGTGGGCGGGCGCGGCGCGGCTGCGGGCGGCCGGCGCGCGCTCGGTCGGTCGGACAGTCACCTGAGCCCAGGGACGAGGGCAGCGCGGGCGAGCCCAGCGTGCCCAGGCTGCTGCTGCCGTAGCCCAGGGTGCTGGCCAGCGAGGCAAACCCACCACCCACGCCCGAGCCCGACTGCAGCCCTAGACACACGCGGCGCCACGGCCGGCGCTCAGTGGGCGAACCCGGGGGAGAGGCGGGCGGGCCGCACCCCCCCGCTCCCGCGCAGGGTTAATCGCGAGCCACAAGCCCGAAAGCCCCACACACAGACGCACACGCGACAGGTTAGTGGCAACCGGGCGGGCGCTGGCAATAGGAGTTCAGCCCCACTCGCCGGCACCGCACCGGCGGCCGTGTTAGTATGAGGGATGCTCTGGTTGCTCTCCACTCAGGCAAATAGTTCTCTACCCACTGCCAGTCGAGTTATGCAACGGTTTAGCAGTCATGCATTACAAAATAATACAAACATGAAATTGCTACCACTTGCAGCAACGAGAAATTTCGAAGACTCCTAGGAATGAACATACACGTTCATGGCTTCAATAATTGTTGGGGCGACAAGTTATTCAATGTCATACTAGGAAATATGGCGGATATTGAGCGCGTGGCAACAACCAGAGTAGGGGAGAGGGCGAGCGGGGAGGCACAGGGGCCGGGCGCGGTCCACGCGCGCTCTCGGCCCCTCCGCATGCACCTCACCCGGCCGCCCTCCCGTTCACAGAGGGGAAGGGGGCGGGGGCGGGGCGCACACACCCGACAAACACACACGCGCACGCACCCGCTGCCCGGCCGGACGGCGTCCGGGGCACGCGGCGCTCAGCGCTCACCTCCGATGGCAGTGCCGTTGGACTGCGCCGAGCTGTACAGCGACGGCTGCTGGCTGCTGTTGTAGAGCGACGCGGCGGCCGGCGGGGTGGCGATCTGCTGGGGCTGGTTTCCTAGCAACCTGCCTGCAAGGTCAGCACGCGCGAAAAGCGCCCGGTCAACGCGCGCCGCTCAGACGCCGCTCACCGCGCGATAGCGCACGGCGCAAATCTTACAACGCAGAAAAGGAGGAAGAAGCCTGCGGATCTAACGAACGCAGCAAGCGAAGGGCACCTTGGCCACCCACAGCCATCGTTCTCAGTGTATCTCTCTTTCGACTATTTAATGCTTTTAACACCGGTACGTACTTTTCATCCAAACTTAATCTAAAACGATAAGCATTATTAGTACAGAAATATTACTTGAAACGTTTTGTTTAGATATTTTATTTTCAAACCGTTTATGAATTTATCTATGTACATTGAACGTGATTATTATTTAACAATTTAATTTATTCGTTTCAATGCCCCTTTTACTTCTTGAAGTGGCCCTAATTCTTTTCTGTTGTCGAGGGTTGTAGGAGCGCGGCACTGCGCCGGCCGATGGGGCCATTAAGAGTTCGCAACTCCGGAAGAGCGGGGCGCGGGCCCTTTTGGAGGCCAGGCACTTGCGGCCCCGCGCGCGCTGCCTGAGTTATATCTTCCCGGAATTCCAAACTACTGCAAGTTTCTCTAAAACAGCTTGGCGCGCATAAAATGATGAGCGTGGCTGTCTCTCCGGGCAACAGGTGAAACGACTTCCCAAGGTTGCACGTGCAAACGGAATATTTTACTCAGTAATAAGCGACCTAACAAACAAAAAAAAATATATTTTCTTCCTACTCTAAAATGACGTAATTATTACTTTTCCCTTAAAAGATGCCAGAAGCTTGTTTTGAAGCTAAATATTTAATCTTTCACACAGCGATCCCACTTTCAATTCATGGCTCATGAATAAAACAACAAACAGGTCACGTTCAGTTCAAGTAATTTTGAAGGCTTGTTAACTCTCAAAAAATAAATGTTACGTTTAACAACGTAGCTCTAGTTTCTCTGCAAACTCTAGACGAAATATTAGCTTTTAATACAGAAGGGATTAAGAAGGAACTGCCCTTACTGTGTAGCGAGAGGTGAGTACACATGTGCGAGAGAAATTTAGAAACTCCCATGAGCGAAAGAAAAGCGAAAACTTTCCCACCCATCAGATGGACGCGAGAACCCGAGAGGCAACAGGGTTTATTTGGTTGCTAAGTGACAGTCCCATCAATTGCCCTTGGTGACGTTCTTGTAACGACGTTACTGCGGCTATGATTGGGCTCTATTCACGTCGCCAATCGAAAAGGCAGAGGCTTTCCAGAAGATCGACTGCAATCTACTGACCAATACAGAAACTTCAGCTTTCAGGTTGCAATTCCACCTTTTCATCTCGCCCGGGTCCTTTCACCTATTTGTCTTTAAATAACACACGTGCCTGGCCATCTAGAGCACCTCCAGTAAAAAAAAAAAAAAAAAAAAAAAAAAAAAAAAAAAAAAAAAAAGTTATCTGTCTAAAAAAACTATCTCAAAATTTTCCTCGACTTCTACCGATTCTTCGAGTTTTCCCGATTTTTCGAGAAAGTGGCCACCCTGATTATAAACAACTGCAATTTATTTCAAACAATGACACCCGACAGAGTATTCCCATTACGAATATCCATTTTAGGAAGTGGGACTTCAGGAAAGGATTGAGGGACAGGGAGCGCCACTTACCTGGTGTGCCGGCCGCGTTGACGATGACGGGCGCGGGCGACACGAGGCGCATGGGCGTGGCGCTGCCGATGCCGCGCACGTTGCCCATCACGATCGAGCCGTTCTGGTCGTAGTAGGCGGGGATCACCTGGTACTGGCCCTGCACCTACGGACGCGAAGGCGGAGCGCGCGCCGCGTTAGCACAGCGCCGGTCGCGCCCGTACCTGCTACGTACAGTGCTGCCCGTCTGCATTTGACGAGACGCACTGGCCAAGCGTGCAACTGTGCAAGCGAGCACATTGCGACACAACTCGTATGCAACACAATTCTCAATGCGGGATTCGAAGCTACTCTTCGATTATAATTATCTCACAAACCCACGCTGTCTTGTATCTCTTTGCGACCTACATTTTTTTAACGTACACATGTACGTTAAACGGACCTACATTTTTTTAACGTACACATGTACATAATGTACATTATGTGATTTATGGAAATGTTTACACACAGAAGTCCGAGATGCGAAACACACCTAAATATTTATTTTCAAATCAGAGGCGCAGATCTGGGACCGAGTTAATGCTTCTTTTTTTTAAAATCTCTAGAATTAAAATTTTAATGTAGGGAGAAATTCCTTCTAATAAAGAGATGTTTTTTATTTTCATCTTTTCATTCTATCATCTAGATACGAATTTTCAATACATTGTTCCAAAAATAATGTACATTAAAGTAGACCGACTTTCAATACGTTAAAATTGAAGGCGCGTATCTTCCAACTTCAGCTCTTGATCCACAAGAGGTAGAATTATGTGAACAATGCCAGAAATGTAATCACCATCCTATTTGTCGTGAACGACAATTAGTAATTTTTTTCGTTACTCGCAGGATTTACATTGTAATTTCAGCGCAAAGTGAATAGACAACTACATATAAACATGTCCTAACATTTAATCCGATAACTGAATGAACATACATTATATATTCTTTCAAAAAACATATTTTGAAGAACTTTTTGGCATTTCACAACGTTACCATACGAGCGAAAGCTATGACAGGTGTGAAAGCATCGCGACTATCGATGTATTTACTGGAAAACAGCACGATTTGTCACCATTTAGCTCGACAACAACCAATCCGTCACACCCCCGCAATGTTTAATGTTTATCGGGCCAGGGCATTTCTCGGGTACGCTTGGTGGCACGTAAAAGCGAAGAGTTGCGAGAAAAAATTTTATTTTATTGGCAATCACCACAGAGTGAATGATATATGAAATGCGTCTGCTGGATATGTAATTAAACTGTCAAAACGATGAAAGTAATTTTACGTTGACTGCTGCGTTAAGAAAGTGATATTGGAGAGGTTTTGCACAGCGTGAAACTAGATAAACAGCTAGTAGTCAATACCGTGATCATTTAAAATTTCGTGCTGAGAGGGATTTGAACAATACTATCTTTCGGTACATTAAAATAATACGTTGTTGCGGCAACGTATTCTTATCACTTAACTGCTAGGATGCTACTTTCCTTTGATTTGCACTTCGTTCCAATTTGTTTGCTTAGGAGGCTAGTGAAGCGATATCAGCGCACACTACCATTACAAATCGTAACTACTTTCATTAATAAAATTGGCGTGCGTACTCCAAGATCTTTATTTCCCTCGCGTAAAGTGCGACGAGGCAGGTACTCACATTGGCGACCTGCGCGGCCGTGAGGCTGGGCGTGGAGGTGGGCAGCTCGGCGGCCGCCGACGACGGCGTGAGCGGCCGGCGCTGCTGGGCCGCGGCCGCCGCCGCCGCGCCCTGCTGGATGAGGTTGGCCGGGTACACGCCCCACGGCGCCACGCCGTAGTACTGCGGCACCACCGTCGGCCCTGCGGGACAAACGCACGTCAGGCGCGCCCGCCCGGCCGCAAAGCAAGGCGTTTAAGGAATGCTTCGCTACAACTACTTTTGTGGTTAAAGAAAGCAGAAAACATCCTAAAAAATGGAACTCTCCATGATTCGCAAAAATGTTAAATTGAAGGTCGACGTATATAAACAATTACGAAGGCACACATTGAAGAAAAGGCATATAAATAAAAATACGATACGATATTTAATCAGGCAACGGTTAGAAAGTTACTTTCGCTTTTTCTCGAAGAATGTACGTTCTCTAAATGTGCCAAGACCTAAAAATATTGTGTGTGCGCCGTTAAAGCTACTTCGAATGTGTGTATCGAATGTGGGTCGGTCCCTGCGACCTGTCGGTCTCCCGCCCTGCGGTTGGGAGCCCCGAGACGGGCAGCGACCGCACCACTTATCTGCCCTCTGCCCTCGAGCCGTGCCCTGCTCCCCCTTTCGCTCGGCGTTGCTCGTTCGCCCTCCGAGCCCTGCGCCTCCTCTAACCACCGTACGTACCCCCGTGAGCGACAGAGAAGCGAACAGGGCACGCGGCGCATGAGGAGCCGTTGCGAGGGCGGCCCCGGGCGAGCGCGCTCGTGGCGAGGGCTGGGCCAGGGAGTGGAAACGGGATGCAACGGGGTGGCGTTTCGCAATAAAACAGGCGTCACAAACGTTATTTTCTTAATGGACTGTGGTGGCGGGCGCGGCTTTGCGATCGGAAATCGAACCCACGCGCGGCGGCTGGGACGTCATTCGTCACAGCGGGGCTGGGCGGAGCCGATGTGTGGGGTTCAGTTCTGTCGCGTTGCAGCTGGATTGTCATTCGCGGTGGCCTCCGTTTTTTCTCGCCATCGAAGCCCACGCCGCTTCCATCCTCACTACACCCTCCTCCTGGCGGCCATTAGCGTAATAGTCGGCGGCCAAAGCCACCGCCGGTGCGTGAGCCGCGGGGCACGCGAATGCCGCGAGTAGGTTGCACGAAAACAGAATGGTAGGAGAATGCAAGAGGAAGGGGGAAAAAGTTACGGATACCAAAACGTGGCATGTATAAGGAGAAGAAACCCGATTGGAAGAAGCGAATCGAAAGAAGCGAATCGGAAGATAGCATCGACGTATATTACACAAAGCAAAAGCATTCATTCGCTCAAAGAAACGCAACAGATCGTCTACATCTCTGGCATTAGCCCGTTTCCAACAGGAAGCCCATGTACTCGCGCTCGGGCTTGTTGTTTAGGTATGGCAGAAGCTATGACCAAGTGTGACGGAAAGATGAATCAGCGCAATGGGCGTGATCGTGGAAGGGAACCCATGTTGTAGTGGGAAAGAAATAATGAAGGCAATGTGAAGGGAGAGAGAGGGAGGGGAGACACCCCCTCCAGAAACAAGTAGTTTCCTTCTACCCTCTAAACGAAAATGGAGTTAAACGAAAACGGAACCGACGGCCTTTCATCAACGTACTTTGATCTATTCGAGGATAGAGATAGATAGAGAAAAACGTTTTAATTGTCCAATATTCAACGCAAAATTACTCCAAAAATACTTATATTTTCGAAAAATTGTACACAACCATTTAAAGATGTCTTTAAGAAAGATAAAGAAAAGAACATTTCTCAATATTGTGGTAGAATAGATGAAAAAATTCAGAATTTTCGAAATTTGCGAAAATTTAGAATTCAACGAAATCAAGACCTGTGCCATTTATTTAACCGTCCTTTGCTGTTTCTGAAGCAAAAATGAATCCAAAAACTTGGGGCTATTTTTCAGAAAAATCTTGACGTTTGGGGCTTCATTTGAAGTACCTCCAAAAAATCAAAATCTGCTTCAAATTCTCAGGACGTCGAGTTCGGCCAGATCGATCGGGTGTCAATTTTAGAGCAAATCGTCGGAACTGTTTAGGCGCCAGTGTTCACCACGGACGAGTCGATAGACGACTGACTTTGTCGTCAACTTGTTTTCCTGTATGAAGGACCCACAAAACAAAGGCTCTGGATACGTATGTTTGGAGGGAGGAACTTACTGCACGTTGGGGCACTATTTATCCACATTTTGTAAATTACCCCCCCCCACGTCTTTGTGTTAACGATTCGCCACTTTCAGCCACAGCATTACCTTACTTCCTCCTTACTTGGAAAGTACGTAGTAGGCTAGAAAACGCCAAGGAAGGGAATGATCAGGCGGCGAGGAAGGTGACTATGAGTGGAAATAAACTAGGACTGCGCGCTCACGGATCGCTTGCGGACCGCCGCACCACTCACCTGCGATGAGCGTGCCCACATAGGGCTCCTGCCCGGTGTTGATGACGTAGGGCGCGCTGGTGAAGGCAGCGGGCGCGGCCAGACCTGCGGCAGCAGAAAAGATGCGTGGAAAAGACCTTATCGCCGGATGGCGTGTGTTTGCCGCTCCTCCCCCTCCCCCCGCCACCCTCTCGTCCGCCGCGCATAACGAGCGCCGCGCCCCACGCCTCGACGCTCCGGAACTAGGGCGCCTCGTAGCACGCACCGGGAGCGCCACTGACGAATCACTTTGCACCGCGAAGTAACGCGGTCCCGCCACGTGACTGGGGCTCGCGCATCACGTTAAACTAAAAGCCGTAAAGCTTGTTTATTAGAGAGATTAATCACAAATCATTCAATTCCAAGGCACGAAGTTAGTTCCATCTCAACAACTAAAGCCAACATAGGGTGCATTTAAAACTCAGTGTATTAGCGTTTTCATCACGGGTGCCTGCAAATCGACGAAGCTATTAAACTCCACTCTAAAAGCACTTAATTTAACAGGATCAATATCACATGTCCGGCACTTTTTTTTCATCAGAGTTATCAATCAGAATGTTATTTCAAAATTAATTCGTTTTATTATACGGCTTAAGTAAATAACATCCGTCATTTAGGTTTGCCTACGCTTCATTAATGCCATCATCGCAAGCTACCTGGAAAACATTTCCGAGTATTACACGAAACACAGAACAAAACAAAACAGGGGCTCTACTTACAGATCTCAAAAGACCTTTGCCGAATTATCATTGACATCAATCACTTGCCACCGAATCGTTATCCTTCAACTTTTCCCAGGAGGCCTAGATTTCAAGAAAGTTCAGTCTTCAGAAAACCGCGAACTATCCTGTTTCTTCCACACGAACGAGCAAAAGGTGTCTTCGAAGCGGTCGACTCTCACACAACCATCCTATGCTCTCTTTTTTCAGTTGCTGTGGTAATGGAATACGAACACCTGACTTCGCTAGAAATGCACTCCTCCTTATGAGCAATTCCTTTCATGTCTAAAAGAGGCAGACATAAAAACCGCACAGCAGAAAATTGCTTTACGCTAAATGAATGAACAATCTGCAGACATTTCATCGCATGTGGTGTTACAAGTTTGCCTAATGTGCCGCTAATCCTTGGAAGCAACATACCAAATAAACTAGCTAAATGTTAAGAAACTTTTTAGTAACAATGATGCTAATTATTGCATTAAAAATCATAATGTGAATATTTTTACATTCACAATACTTGTCAAAATTTAGGCTGAAGGCCTAATGTCACTGAACTCACCGAGTTGCTGCTGTTGCTGCGTGGCCAGGTACTGCTGTTGCAGCAGCTGAATCTGCTGTGGTGTCGCTTGCGTTTGCTGTTGCTGGGGACTGCGGAACAGCTGCTGCAACACACAACACACCGCACGGTCAATCACAGCGCAAGTTGTAGCTCCGTGCTGCGCGACATCATGCACACATCTCATCCAGACAGACGAACAACACAATGTATCAGTTTTTATACAAAACGTCCAATGACGAATTATTCGTAGACCAGTTTTTAAACGTGAAGGAAATAAAACAGTTTAGAGTATGATCGAGTCGACATCAAAAATTACAGACTTTAGCTGTGAAATCTCACAGACCTCGGATATTATTTCCTATTGTTATTTAGAAAAGAGTTGATGGGAGATTGACAGCACAACTTTAGAAGGCTTCTGAACGACGGAAGCCAAAGCGCACCACACTTTTAGGTACAATACGTCGCCGAAGGGCCGCAAATGGACAATGGAAATCCCATTGCGACCGCCGTAAGTGTGCGGACACACCTCGAAAAACTCCTTTGCCATAGCAAGACAAATTGCTAGACTACGATCTGATTTTCGCGTTTTCGGGCACGTCCACTAGTCAACGGCCATTAGTCACGCAAGTGCAGTGTATACTTCACCCCTGGAGGTGCCGGCGTCCCCCCTCCCTCACTAGAACGAGAAATCGGCGCTGACCTAATCGGCTTGCGGGGCACCGCTCCAGCCGGATAATGGGTGGATCGTTAAGGTACTGGATCGGGATTCACGTGGTATTGGTTGAAGAAACTAACAACCAGAGCAGCCGTGTGCTAGAAATCTCCAGACAGCGGCTGAGTTGGACCTAGCTGTCTAGGTATTGGCAAAATCGCCACCGTTGAGACTCGAACCCTAGGACCTCTCGGTCAGAGAGGGGCCCGAAAGCAATGCCAAGTTCGACGAGACGAAGAGCGGCCGAAAAAGGAGTCCACAGAGCCGGCAAAGCGCCGCCGCTGGCCGCGCGCCAAGGCCACGGCGCCGGGGAGCAGGCAGGCTTTTTCTCAATGGCGGCGCTGCTCTGCAACCCGCCGCCCTTGGGGAAGAGGTTCAGGTTACCGGCCGCGGCGGCCGCATCCCCGCCAACCCACCACAGCCTCCCTGCGCCTCGAGGGCCGCCTCATCACCGTGCTAATTGGCCACTCGGGCGCCCGCCCCCGCCGCCAATCTTATCGGCTGCTGATGAGGCTGCGGGGGCGCAATTACCGACGATTAGGCCGCCGCTGCGAAATCGGGCTGCGCCGAGCCGCGAAACGCCGCGGCTTCGCATTTCGCGTAATGCGAAGGCGGATTCCCGCGGCCCCAGCCGTTTCACGCGCGACAGCGTTCGCCTAACCGCCTGCCCTCGCCCACGCGAAGAGCCAGCGCCGGCGCCGGCGCCCGTTGCTGTAGCTCTTTCCGAGCTACGAGAGCCGAGGGAGCAACGAGCGACGGCTATCGGCGCAGGCCATCTACAAGTAATAAAACTACACGTCAGAGGAAACGCCTGTCGCGCGCGCGCGCACGCACGAAGTTCGTGGCTGTCGGCCGTGGGGCGCAGGAAAGCGCACGCTGCCCTGGACGGAGGACGCTAGCACTACTACTCTCATCAAAACGACGCTCACAAGACTGCTAATGAAATTAGGGGCGCCGGAGCAACACCTTTAGCTCGATGAATCATCAATTTCACACATTCATTTTCCATCAGAGTTGAAACAGGTAAAAGCCAACTTAAACATTTCAGTAAACGTCTACTTTAATAGGGAGGCAATATCCCAGATGATGGATTCGTCCTAAATGACAATTTTTTGTTTGCAAAATTTGCAGCAGTTTTCAAGAAAATGGCGCTTAAGCGCTACTGCAAATTTGAAGCTCTTTTTCACAGAAAATCTTGGAGTTTTCGAAAAACTTAATTTGAGTACATTAACTTACAAATACAGTACTGTCTACAAATTGCTAAAAATGTGCAAATCAACGGCATGAGAGATCTTTAAAAAAATTTACATGTGTAATTTTGAGGAAAAACAACGAAATTAACTTTACGTCATATTAAAGAATGCAATTACAACTATCCGTTCGAAATGTTTCAAGAAAAAAATTGGAGTCGTTTTTGAGAAAATGGTGTTTGAGTGTTTCTGAAAATGCGGAATTTTGAGCTAGTTTTTAAAGAAAACGGTAGTTTTCGAGAAACTTTATCTGACATTATTTAATTTTGTAGTTGTAGGAAGACACCCGAAAAATGTTAAAATTTGCGAAAATGTGTTAAACATGATAATCGGACCTATGCCATCTTTATGTGTGTGTTTTACTCTATTCTAATAAGAAATTTAAAGGAAAAATTTGGAGCAGTATTTGAGTAAAACACTATGAAAATGTCCGATAGGCTTTATGTTAAGTACTCCCAAATTTTAAAGATTTCTTTTTTCCCAAATTTCAAAGATCCGACTCGAGCCAGATCGACACAGGTTTCTTCAATTTCGAGAAAATTCTACGCATGGTTTAGGTGCTAATACTGTTCACAGACACCAGACAGACGGACATACGGACGGATGTTTTGAACAAAAAAAACACTTTTACGGTATCAGAGGACCCCATATATTTCCGTTGAAACTTTCAAATCGATCATTCGAATCTTCAAAGCTTAACTCTTCCGCAATGATGTGCATATATTTTATTCAATTGGCCATTCTTCCCTATCCTCACGCCAATGGTTAGAGAAGTCGCATGGCTGTCCTATTTATTATTTGGAAGCAATACAATAAAGAGAAGACACACACAAACACACACAAAACGTGAAAACAGGAGCAGTACTGCTCGGCAACGGAATCTTTAACCCTCGAAATGGGAACAATTCATTATATAGATTGAAAAGTATCGAGATATACATAGTTGTTCTAGTTTATCTGTTAGAGGTAAAAGTTCTAGCAATTCAGTTATTCTCGAGTTTGAGAACAATTTGTAAGAACGCTACAGAAATTTAATTGTTTTAAAACAAATTTTGTTGTGTTGACCAACTTATCGATGCTGCATTTCACCTGTTTTCAAACTTTTTACATTTTAACGAAAGTGTTGTGGCATCATATGTTTTAGATATCGCATTTGTCACGTTGTTTTTCCAAATGCGCACGGCAGTTTCCTTCAAAAATGACTGGGCGTCCCCGATTTCCCGGCGCGCGGGCCGGCGTCGCATCGGGGCGCTTTCGTCGCCAGGCGCGAAGGGAAGCGCGGCGCCGGCGCTCTCTCGCGCGCCTCCGGGAAGCGAACCGAAAGCGCCCCGTTCCCCGAGCAGCTCTCGCCGGCCGCTCCGCCCGGAAGGCGGCCGCAACAGCCCTAACCGTGTTCCTAGCGCCTTTTCCGCCAACACAGACGCCGCGCTTCGGAACACGATCGGCTACTTCCCGCGCGCTGCACAAATACCTACTCGGCAATTAAAGCAACTTCCTCGGGAAACCTGTCCCCAAACTGTGGCGGAAAGCTAATCGGCACGATCGCGACCAGAGTAGGAACGCAGAAGAATGCTTAAGTTATTTTTATTGAAATGTAAATGGAGGACATTTGTAACTATGACCTTTACATTATTCCTAACGTGGTCGGAAAACGACATTACAAAATACAGAGATTAAAAAAATACCTCTCTCGTCTTAATTGAAGATTAAACCAATCATATTGTTTACATCGTAGGTGAACACAAAAGCCAAAATTAACTATTACATTCCTTCCCCGCTCTTTTCTACTCGCGTTCTAATGGAACGAATATTTGGAAAAATGCCATGAGAGGTTGTTGAACCATGTTTGAAAAGTAGAAGCGACGTGCATGGTTTCGCTTGAAGAAGTGTGCGTTGATGAAAAGATAATGTCGGAAACCATGCACGTGTGTACATATTCAGAGCGTCGCGTAGTGTACTTACCGCTGTTCGTATGTGGCCTCATATCATGGACCTACTTCTAGACATTTTTAATGCTCAGAAATGAAAGGTCTGATGTTTCGAAGCGCTCGGGTGCATGCTTTAGCAAAACTGAACTGTACCAAATTACTCATTAAAATACGTCCCTAATGTTTTGAGAGGATTCTGCTGGACAGCATGTGAAGATAAACTTCTATCCACTCGCTTGGAAGTAGAGAATTAGGACTCATCTTTTAAAAATAACGCAATGCCGTAACGAGAAGGAATACATACATTTTCTCTCCTGACTTGAAATGCACATCACTGGAAGCATCAACAACTGATTCCACCTAAATATCTAGCTTACAATCCACTTCAATATCCGTTTACTGAACCTACTTAAATCGGCGTCTGCCGGCAATGATCGTCCCGCAAAACCTTTACAAATTAAACGTCCAGCACCCACACATTCCGTCTGTCGAACATAAACGTCACCGTTTTCTGCGAACGACAGCAGTAATAGCGTGCCCTTCCAGCCGGTGCATTACTCGGGGAGATTGAACAAAGAGAAGCGGCGAGCGTCTCGCGATGTTACTTCCGAGGCGCCTCGGCGCAGCACGGCGAGGAAGGATGGCGGAGGGGGCGGGGCGGGAGGCGGCAGAGCGTGACGGCGAAGGCGCTGACCGACGCCGCAGCGAAGCATCTTCGCTCTGGCTGCCCGCCGCACCACGGACGTTCGCTTTCCTCCACACGACAACGGAAGTTAGGAGGAACGGTTTATTCACACACACACAAGCATCGGACCGCCTTTCGATCTCACTCCACGTGACCTTTGGCATTTTAATCTTGATTTCACACGACAGCTCTCAAAATTAAATGGCAGGACTCAATTAATTTTCATTACAATTTGAATACAATAAAGCTGAAACCTTCCAAGCATTTTTCTCCATCAAGTTAATTCACAATATCGAATTCTATTAATTTACCGATGCTTCGCATGAAAATGTAAAAAGGTGGTAACTTGTGGCACACGCAATTCACAGGCCAGATTTCATATCCACATTTCACAATGCAAGATTGTTAACGCTACAACCCTTTTTGCCACCAAATTAATACGACGCAGCGCTGCCCCATGAACGCTTCCGGCAACTATTCGTCAACCCCGAGTTTACTTCCAAATTTCTCCGGATGCTGCCTCTTGCTGACGCGCGAGGCGCAACGATCAGTCGCTCGGCGCGGCGCCCAAGACTCGATTGAGGATGACGCCGACTACGCGCCGCTGAGGCATGTGGAAATTCACCGGGGGCGAACGAGTTACGGGTCGCGTACGGACCTCCATCAGCCAAGTTACTGGTTGCAACTGCCTCCACAGACTAATCCACGAGGCGCGAGAACACGAAACACTGGTTTGGATGGTACACGCCACAGTGCCGAAATGCTGAAGAGAAGCACGACAGAACACGTAACCGCAGTGTGTCATTGTAAAAGACCGAATGAATGTATTCAGAGCCCTGACCGAATTAAATCGGCAAAAGGGTATAAACGATTTTATCTTTATCTCGGAACGAACATATCTGTAAAACTGATTTAAATGAATGGAAAATAGACATGTATTCTCTTGATCATTATTTATAAAGGTAAGGAGAATTCCTTTCTTTTCCGCAATTGGTTATATGTTGCCTGACACATGGAGTCCAATCTCTCTACATTAATCCGCCGCTCCGGGCATAAGATATTCTGAATGGCCCGCGGGTCTCAGAACACTCCCAAACTATATAATATTATAATTACATTATTTGCTTTTCGCTTTCTCATACGGATATTTTAGAATTATTTCGTGTAAACCCAAATCTCCGAAAAACAATTTGAAGTCAAATATTAATTTCGCTTTCAGGAGTACGATGTGCGTGTCGTGTGCCACAAGTTCCTCCATTCCTTGGATGTAAATGTAAGACACTGGCATCGGTGCAAAGAAGCATCCACGATTCAGAGCGCAGGAATCGACGCCCGGGACAGCGAGTGCGCCCCGCCTTCTTCCGCGCGCCGCGCGCTCGCCGCCGCCCAAGCGCGCACTGTTCCCGGAGGTGCGGTGGGGGCGCCGCGCCGCTCCGCGTCGGTCCTCGAACCGTGTTCTACACGGCCGCAAACAGCGCTCTCGCAGGGCCCGCGGCGCGGGGGCGTTGACCGCGAGCGCGGGCGCAGGCGCGCCGACGAGGCCGAGGGCTCCTCCAGAGGCAGCTCTCTGCGCCGCGCCGCGCCGCCTGTGCCGGAGGAGGCGGCGGACGCCCACGATCCCGCGAAATCGGGTTGGCCGCCGCGCCGGCAGGGGAGCCCTGGCGGGGGCGGCCTCCTTTTGCATTTCACGCCGCCAGATGGCCAAGGTCTGAGCACGACGCGTGGGCGCGCGCTTTTAATTCAGGGCACCTCTGTACTCCAAACGGCTCGACGGAAATAGTCTTGACACGCACTGCTTTTCCAAAAAAGGCATAAGAGATCAGCCCCATTCCTTTGCCCTATTTTCTTTGTTTGCCAACTTCGTGAGAACAATTTATTTACACACAATGCACGTGTCCAGAATGATCGTTGTGAATTCTGGTGGTGTAAAGAAACAATGTTGGGGAGTATCTGCCAAATGCCTACTTCCCATATGAAGTAAATCATCGTAAATAACATTAAATAAGCTACGAGAAAATTAATTACCTCAATTACAATTTAAGGCACAAAATAAAGCGACGTGTTTTACTCGCTCCCAAAATAATTTATATTATATACACTCTTATTTCTCCTTTTTGAGTCAGAATGTGCGAGTAGCATAACGTCTAGATTCGCACACTACCACCAGCCGGAACGAGAGGGCAATTATGTGGGCGAGAACGGAACAAGAACCCCTGCTTAGAAGCGAAACAGTAGCTGCAAGAGGAAAAGAAAATTCGGCACGAATTGCCCAGGGTTCGATGCCCCCTTCCTCCGAGTCGCCACCTGGCGAATCCTGGCCAGCCCTGCCGACGCGTCACGCCCGCCGCGCCACAATGGCCTCCGAGCCTCCCAGACACCGGGCACGACTCAGCCGCAGGAGCGGCCCCGACCTCGGCGGTGGCTTGACAGAGCGCGACGGTGTGACAGACGCATGTAGCGAAAAACACGAAGTTTTCACATTGACCCTATATAGGTTATTCACACATATGAAAAGACATGTTTTATTGTACCATACATAATTCAAAATGTTTTGCATATTATTATTGTGTAAAAGGCCAACAAACAAATACGACATCGGAAGGATCGTACGTGGCTCATGGCCTACTCATCATTCTCACGAAGCACCGAACGGATCGGAGGCCGAGCCAGCGACCGCGTGCCGCGATAGCATCGTCTCCTGCGCCCAAATCACGGGCGGTCGCCCGCCCGTCGGGGTCGTCGCCCGCGGCGTCAGCGTCCGTGCTGGCGCCGTGCCTTCTGCGCGAGGCTTCTTCCGCCGCGGGCAACCCGCTAGTCGGTGTCGCAGGGCGAATCGCAGGAATGTGAAGACACATCCCGCATAAATACGTTAAATGCTGTTCCTATTATGTTCACAATTATAAATACGATCTCTCAAACTAATGCGCTCTTGTGGAAAAGTGATTAATTCTCTTAAGTTTTTAATTTATCTTTAACATTTTTTGTAATCTTTGTTTTACACTTTCCAGCAACCAATGAATCCCTTCTTGCAGAGAAAAGCGAAGTTAGTCACGAGGCCTTTTCTTGCCAATACACCTCAAAGCGGCACCGCGCGTCACAATTGGATTTATATGGAGTGAAAGCGAACTTCCCAGTTTCGTAAACTCGGCGTAAGGAGCGCGGCTTCCACCGCAGCTGCTGCCAGTGTCTCTGGGAGGCGGAGTCGGGCGCCTCCTCGCACGGGATCGAGCAACCGCACCGCACGCGCCGAGGCACGGGGCAACGGCCGCTGCCATTAAGCGACACCGCTAACTTTGCCTGGCGCGCGAGCGGCGAGCAGTGGAGGCGGGTGGGCGGCCTGGCTGGCAACTTCCGGCGCGCGAGGGAGAAGGCGAAGGCGAGGGTGAGAGGGAGGGCGTTATGCAAGCATCATTAGGCGGCGAGGACGCGCGGGCGGGCGGCGCCGCCGCTGCCGCTATCGCTGATCGATAGGGATGGCACTGCTGCCGTCAACACGCCGCACGCGGGGCCGGCCAACGGGACGCGCCTCTTCCTCCGCCGCACGATTGTCGTGCGCGTGCGCGTCGGCGCGGGCCTCGTCACGTCTTCCGGAGTGCCGGCGCACGCCTCGCGTGGTCGTGAACTTCGCCTGGACGGTGCAGCTACGCGCAGGAACAAACTTACACGTTTACCGGCCACGCGCAACACGTTAGTCAACGGGATTGCATGCGTCTTGAACAGTCATATGCTAGGTTGAAACTGGTCAGACACGGTGTCGTCGTCGTCGTCGCAGGGCGTTCCCCCCCCCCTTTTTTGGGAAGGGAGTGACGTAGTGGTTGTAGATGGGGTCGTTATTATAAATCTTTATTGTTCATGTAGTAATTTGAATACATAATTGCCCGAACTGACAAATTCTCATTACAGTACTGATATTTTTTCCATTCCCTTTGTCCACCATTAAATACTAATAAATTTTTGATATGAGACGAAAGTAGTTATCTCGATAAGTGGATGCATTTTTTTACAGTACGTTATACACTCAACCAATTAATCGCAGAAATAATAGGCCCTAAACTGCCATCACAATCTTCATATAATTTATCATTAATACGTTAATACCAAAATGAGGATAAAATGAAACAACGATCGTTAAAAGAAAATCCACCACAGATTTGCACAAAGTGGCATAAGCACCTAACGTCTAAGCCAGCACCGTATAATAGACGCAGTAACAACCCAGCTGTACAACAAAGCCGAGTCAATTTTCTTCTTTAAACATGCTTTCAAAACGAGGACTACGGCTTAAGAAAGGAGGTTATCGTTCTGATCCGGGCCAGAGGCGCTCTGATGGCGTCGATGGGCAGCCCTGACGAGCGAGGAATTCCTCGCGAGCGGGGGCCGCCACGTCACGCTCGCCAATTCCGCGGGCGAAAGACAGCGCGCGCTACAATAGCCACGAAGCGAGCGGTCGCCCATCAGACGGGACGCCTCGACGTCGCTTGCGCCGCAGGGTGCACGTCTGCGGGCGGTCTGCCCGCGGGAGGGAGGGTGAGGGGCTGCGTAATATCAGACGCAGGCGCCACGCGGGGGGGGGGGGGGGGGACGCGAAAGGGCACGTGCTACGAGCAGGCACGCGGCCGCCGCACGCGCCCTGCGGAGGGCGATCAATCGCCACCCGCCCGCCACGTGCGCCAGCCATTGTTGGGAGGGGCCGGGGCGCTGACAGGCGACGGCAGGTGGACTGCGCCTCTCGGTTGCGGAACTTGTATAATATCAGGACGGTTTTTTCCACATCACGAAGAGAACGCCTCGCAGTAACAGCGCCCGGATACGAAAACTTGTTTTATCTTCATAGAATATTAATGACAATGTTAACCGGTATTCGTTACTCAGAACTTGCTGGACACGACAGAAACGTCCACATTCTACTGTAAATATTATTGTTAGTCTTCAAAGAATCTCAGACTTTTTACCTTTTTGAATCGAATAAAGTTAAATAACAAACAAACCATTTCTGCAAGGAACAAATAAACAACTCATGAATATTTCAGGGGTTTTACACAATATGAAGTAAGACACTGAATGACCCGTTGTCATCTAGAAAACTACACCAATACCGGTGTTGGAAACGCTTCTACACACTCAATCGCATACGCTGTTTTTAAGTCTTTCTATGCTCCGAAACCCTTAATTTTTTTATTACTCGATAACGAAACTGTCCGGATTATCGCGGCGGTCCTCCAGAAGCACTCGGGCTCGCCCTTATGGAAAGACTCCACACGACCTCCTCTGCATGCTCACTCTCTCTCGAGCGGCGATCGCGACGGCCCCTGAAGTGGCAGCGAAGCCCATCGACCGCCGCCTAAGCGCCCCTCAGACGCCATCGGATCGCCTCTCCACGAGACTCAGCGGTCCCAGCCAACGGCGACGGCACTCCACGCCGCGTCACCCCCCCCCCGCGCACTTCGGGTGGAATGGCATTCCATCGTCGGCGAATCCAATGGGGATACCCGCTGCCTGTCACCCGAAGACACAAAATTCCACGGAGTGAAAAACAACAAATAGCCATGAGCTTTAGGGAAGAGATGCTATATTCGATTAGATCGACAAACAAGGGCCTAACGAATTATGTAACTAATGTGGATGTTATGCTGTACGCCTTCGCTTGTCACTCCATACCACTGCTCGCTGGAAGGTATCCTTTACATTCAAAACTCTGTAACGCATGTCATACATTAAAAAATTCCCTTAATATACGGTACAACCCACGAAAGAGGATGAAAGAGGAGAGAAAGGGGGGGGGGGGGGTATGAAAACGCAATGCTCGCCAGCGGGCATCGGTGAAGGCGAGGAGCGCGGTGAATATCGCTAGCGGCGGGTTTCCGCCAGGCGCGGCAGCCAATCGGCTTCCTTCCTTCCGCCGACTTCCGGCGCTCGCAGTCTAATTCACTATTCGCAGGAAACCGAATCCGCGAGATTAGATTTCGCGGCGCGGGCAATCGAAGCACCGGGAGCGGCGAGCAGAGCAGGCAACGGCGGGCGGAGTCGCTCGGATCGGTTCGGTTCCGTTCGGGACCGTCCCAACCTGCCCGTCGCGCCGACAGCGGTAGCAGCAGCAACCTTAATTTAATTTGGCGTCACGCGAGCGAGCGCCCGCGCGCGCGCGCCCGCGGTGCGACCGCCGCCGCCGACACGCGAGAAGAGGGCGCGGCCGCCCCCGCGCTAGGGCGTCGCCCGCTTCCGCCGCCGCCTCGCCCGGCCCAGTCCGGCGCGCGCCGCGGGATGGACGCCGCGCAAATCACCGCGACGGACGAGCGGACCGGCGGACGGAGTGGACGTGCGCCAGCACGCGACGGAAGCCGACCCCGCCCAAGCCCGGCCCGCCCGCCGCTCCCGTAATTAAACCTTTGTCAGCGGACGCCACGGCGCTGCCCTAGTAAAATTACATCCACAATCATTTGTCGGCGCTCACATACAAATTTACGGAATACTGTCATCCAATGGTATCATTGGAAGGTTTCTCCACTGCCGTGAGCTCTTGTCGCATGCGCCAGTCCCGTTGAAAACCAATCTAGTAAATAGAATGGAAATCAGTTGACTCGTACACGAGATCAAAATGTTCTCTCGTACTTTTGAAGCCAGTACTAATATATATTTACACCAATGTCGTCTGGTACGACATGTAATTTAAAAGCATAATTTCTATATGCAGCAATGAATTACTACTTGAATTTGCAAACGTAGATATGAGAAACATGACACATTTTATGAACCCGGAAATGTACTATAAATCGACATATCAAGAGTTAAAGAGGTGATGAGTCACAGACAAGAAGTACGTCATGAGAGGGATTTAGCGCTTCCGCAGCCTTGGGCGACGATGCCTTCCCTCTCGGCGACGGCATACGCACTGGCGGCGCGTCGCTCTTCCTTCCCTCCAGCCGCGGCCACTCCGCCCACCTGCAGGCGAGGGCGGAGAGCGACCGAAGCTGCGCCGGGGCCGTAACCCGAGCGGCCATTAACTTGTCAATACGGGCGCCCGCCCTGCCCCGTCCCGCCAGGGCCCCGACGTCGCTCCGCCGCTCGCCCCCGCCCTCCGGCGTAGAGCGCCTCCCAGCGCCTAATGGAGTCGCCGGCGCCCATCAGGTGGCGCCCGCCCTCGCCGCCGAGATGTCGCTGAAAGCTCTGGGCGCCCTCGCCAACCCCTAAAGCCGCGCTCCGCATCAGAACGCGACCTCTGCGTTGCGTCGCCCCTCGCGCGCTGGCCGCGCCCGCCCGAGGCGGAACGTAAGGCGGAGTGTCGTGTCCGGTGCGCATTAACCGGCAGGGGGGCGGGGTCTTTCCGTCGCGCAATTAGCGCGACGACGCCCGCGTAAGACCGAGAGGCCTGGCCTGAGGAGGGAGGCTCGGACGGGCAGGGCGCCTGCGATTGACCTGCCCGGCCCCCACTCCCCTCCCCGTCGCCAGCTCCTCCGGCTTTACGGCGTGTTTACGGCGCGGCCGAGGTCACCCCCGCCGGCCGCCGTAAAGCAGGACAGGCCAACGACGGCGAGGGGACGGACACAAAACCGCGGCCAGACGGGAAATATTGGCTCCAAAGCGTAAATTGCGTACTCATCTAGGACACCTTACCGAAATGAAGAGGTAACTGCCACTATACCGCCAAACACGCGGCCCTTAATGATTTTCCTGTTGTGACATCATAGCTGTGACTTTGGTGCTAACAAGGCGTTCGTTTTTGTTTACTAAACGGATTTTGACACGGTATATTTGAACATTCTAAACATTTACTACTTATTTACAAGAGAATTAAGATAAACACCGATGTCGAATCACTAACACTAGCTAAACGAATTGCATGTTAATTTTTAAAAACATTTTTCGAGATGGCATATACTGCCTGTTTTACGGATATGTATCCGTTTTCATGAATCCAAGTGCATGTTACTCCAGGGCTACATGCCAAATCACAAGCGCTTCGTTCTAATTTCAAAAAGTCAGAATACGTTATTAGTTTCGTAGTTGCCCGGTGGACTATTTCATGGACGAAGCAAAGGCACAGCAAGGGGCGGGTAGACTACACGCAGCACACTACCGCCCGGGGGCTTGCCTAGCGATGACGACGAAAGCTCCTTTCAGGGCTGGCCAAGCGCCCCCATTCCAAAGAATTATTCCAGCTTTGAAGGAAACCCGCTAAACCGCAATCGATTGCGCCAGCAGACACTCAATCGAAGTGCGACTCGCGAGGCCATCTTCTCAAGAGAGCAGTCCCTTTCTCAGTAGACGCAGTCTGATACAGAAGCATGGAGCCGACGCGCCACCCAGAACTACTTTCCCCCCTTCCCCCGCGCAACTCTCTTCTGTGCAACAAAAACAAACCTGGGAACAAATTACACAAATAGAACGCCCTGGACGCCGCGCACAATGGTGCGTACGGGCTTCGCGAACAAAGCGACGAGGTTTAGCACCGGGAGCAGCGGCGAGTGGCGGCGGGCGGCGCGGCGCGGCGTCAGGTGGCGCTGCCGCAAAGCGCCCGGTTACTAGTGTGGCGAGCGAAGAGGGCACCGTTTGGCTCCACGCACGATATCACGACGTTCTGGCGCGCTCGAGACAGCTGGCAGTTTCTGAGCGAATGGCGAATTCGTGCCAAATTTTCTTGCAAGTACTTCCTTTTACCCGACGGCACGAACGCAAGAAGGGTAATGTGGGTTAGCTACGGGTCGTGTACGTGCTTTCGTTTCCATAGTGCTGAAAAGACTCGGTAGTTTACGATTGGGTGAAGAGGCAAAATTACCACATTTCGCGCTCACTTCATAGTTCCGACTTCCGTTCACGACGTTATCTACCCAATTATTTCACGATGCCAGGTACGAACGCAATGGTTCATGGATTGGATTCATAATTAAGCGGTCGAAAGGGAGTATCGTAAAAGAGTTCAAGGCGACCAATGAGTCAGCTGTAACCATACGGGAGATTATAATCGCAGCGCCCTGTTCTTGGGGGCATGGGCAAACAAGACGTTTAGGAACAGCACTACGCATTCAAGCCACGACCGGCGAGAAGTGCTGCTGTATATTTTCAGGTCGAGTAATACATGGGTTACTAAGAAGGCGCGAGCGGATGTGACGTCGCTGTACGTCGTGGACGGAAAGGGGCGGCGGCGGCGCGCCGAGGCGAGGAGGAAGTGCTGGTCGCCTATGCCGTCGCCGCAAGGCCTCGAGAAACCGCTGACGGAGCGCACGCCAGCCGCTGCTGGCGGAAACTACAGAAGGCGAGAAATCACCGCCAAGAATTCATTCGATCAGAAACAAATATAAATATATTTGTACATGACAGTAAGTGAACAAAAACAATCAGAGTACGACGCTCGAATGATTCTCGGTGCGCCACGCTTGCGTGAAAACGAAAAAGGGCATAGGAACGCGAGCACAGAAACCCGAAGGGCCGCCGCCGGCAGATGGCGGCGAAAACAGAAGCACCAAGCGCAGGGAGAGCGCGTTCGCGCAACGTCCAGGGGCAGGGGGCTTCAGCAACGCCGCCCATTACCTGGCGGCGCCGGCCGCGCCACGCCGCCGCACCGCAACACGGCCGCCGCCATCGCCCTGACGGACAGGCGGGCGGAGCGCCGCGGTGACGCTGGGCAAACAGCGCTGGGCGTGGCCTCGCCCCCGCCCACGGTTCCCGGAACCGACGGAAGAGCCTCATTTGCCGGGCGCCGGGGACGGAGCGGGGAGCGCGAGCGGAGGCGCGGCTGACGGTTCGTGACGCGACGCCATCAGCCGCGAGCGCGATCCGCGGATGCCGCCCCCGAAATAGGCGCTGCAACGCGCGCCGCAGTGGAGGTGTCAAGGGACGGCACGGCACGAGGCATCCGCCAGCGCTAGCGATGATGGAATCGGGTGATGCGGCGCACAGGTTCCGCGGGGTAAGCTTGACAGAGAGGGAGGGCGGCGAAGAACAAATAAGGGGAAGATGTAAAAGGACGCGGCGGATGGGAAAGCAGGGGGGACAAAAACAGGACGCCCCGGGGCGCAGCTACGGGGAGGCAGGAAGACAAGAGGGTGGAAGCCTTGTTGTAGATTTCCCACCCACCACTCAACGTCGCGCCACCGCAATTAAGAAACTTCCAAAAACAATATTTGCATCCGAACAATAACCCTACAAGAGGCCGCGACCATGATCCTCCTCGATCAGGACGGCGAAAGCAGCGTCGACAACAAACTTCAAATTAGTTTCATTTCCGGCGAACGAGGGCAGCCGGGAAAGGCGGGGACGTCGCCCCAACGCACAACGTCGCAGAATCGATTCGCAGGAACCGGATCGCGCAGCCAGAAGAACGCCAGGCCGGGGCCGCTAATGAACACTCGAGGCACGGCGACGCGTGGAAGCACGAGACGAGACGAGGCGCGGCGAAGCGAGGTAAGCTCGCGTTTCCGGCCGCGCCCAACGCGACCGGAAGCGGGTCAAGGGCCGTGCGCCGTCGATCTATCCGGCGCTTATCACGCGGCCACGCCCTGGCCGCCGCGCCCAGGGAAATTGCCGGTATTTGCGACCGCGCGCACAGCAGCAGCGGTAGGCGCACCGGCGGCGGGGCGAGGTGGAGTGGGGTGGCGACGCCGAGCGCGCGGCGCCCGATAACAGCACCGCGGTTCATTTCCGGAGCAGTATCTCCACCGTCGCCGCCCGCGCCGCCCCGCCAGGCCGCTCCTTCCCGCACATCGCCGTAAAAAGTGCGCCGCGCCCTGCGGAGCCGTCCGCGCTTAGCGAAAAGTACTTTACTTCGTAAAACGTGAGCACACGTTGCGGTCTTCAATAAGTACTAATAAGCTGATCGCAAGTCATGACGACGAAAATTCTCAGACTTACAAAAATCTTTGAAAGTTCAATGTGGCACTCTTTTGAAAATATTAGCCCAGAATTGCTAATGATAAAAAAATCAGAGCTTGAACACGTATACTTGTTTTTCATCTTTTAATGAAAGAATTTATAAATTATCCTTATCTCGATTGAGTAACTTCTAAACATTTGCAGCCAAAACAACGAACCTTTCCAATGTAAATTCTAATATTAAACAACAGATCTTCCTCATGGGTTATGAAATCACGAACATTTGCACCGTTAAGACCGCATCTTGAAGCCAATAAAATTATTCCCAAGGAACCATAGCCGGATAATTTACGCCAAACATTTTTTTGTCAATTTCGATTCAATTAGCGTTTGATAAATATTACCGCAGCATTCCGTTCCTTAATTCCATCGAAATATGAACACCATGCTGATCTAACGGCAAGAGCCAACAGCTCTGCGCAAAGATTGTGAACTCCAATACCCTGCGATGCACGGCAATTTTAATTTTGTAATTTTGGCATGCAAAGCAAAGCGACTCCCCCTCTCCCCATCCAATCTAAATATCGTTCTAAACGAACGGGAAGGTGAAGTCCTCCGCTGTCGACCATTCCCATAGGCGTACGAGATTAGAGAGCGCTGCAACGTGCATGCAACCGCCTCCGTCGGAGGAGGGCGTAAGTGAGTGAGTGACGAAGCGCGGTGGGGGCAGCGAACACGGAACGCCGCTCGCGCGCTTCCTCGAGGTTAATCTTACACGACGGCCGAGGAAACGATAGGAATCCGTCCAATCGCACTTAGCGGAGCGCCTGCCTGCAGGCGCCCCGCCCAGCTCTTCGCTCCCACGCCCCAGCCCCGCCCCGCCCACATCGCCCGAGACGGGATTCTTCGGGAAATCAGACGCGTGCTCTCTCTCTCTCTCTCTCTCTCTCTCTCTCTCTCTCTTCTCAAAATACCCCCTACTTCCTTGCCTAAAATGAAATTTTTCACTTCATTTTTCAGGAGGAAAAGTGAACAATTGAAGGATTGTCCTATGATTTGGAAAATGTATTTCGCACTCACAACATCTGCCTAAAAATAATCACTTTCCAGTTTACTGCTCTTTCCAGACAAATATCAATACCCAGTGAAATATGTATCTAATTATAACACCTTGCGGGAGAACACGTGAAAGAGACGTAGCGAATACACGTGCCCAATGCGTGAACCCGCATGTGCACCGAATCACAAAGTCGGTAAGCGCTTTGGACCCGCGTAATTTTACCCCAAAATTAAAACAAACAAAAAATATTTAAAATCCATCTACTGATCACTCAAGCTTTCGGCAACTTTACTCTTTCGCTCCTGTCGTCTTCGAGTCTGTCAGTGTGCGTCAAATGGGGACGGTAGCAAAAAGCGTCGACCCTACTGGCCAATATTGTCCCACTGCCGCCTGCCGTTACGCAAACATTTTAACGCGAGATGCTTCCGCACACTGGCATCACATCTCCTTTCACGGCACACTGCGAGAGAAGTCGGCGGCCGGACGGCGCGAGTTCCGCGGGCGCTTCAGCAGCGAGCCTCGGAGCCACTCGGACAAGCGACGCGCGCTTTGTCATGCAAATGACGTATCGCAGACGCGACTCAAACCACGTGCCGTCACGATCCCCAACGACCTCCCCAGAAACGAGGAAATAGGTTGTGGTAACACAAACACATATATGGGTAAAAGGAAAAGGCGACAGAATCAAATGGGCAGCAGAGGTGCTAAAATGAAACCGCGATTTCCACTCGACCGTCATTCTGCTACACCAACACGCAAACATGACATTTCGTGAGTGTGCATTTTGCTTTCTTCTACATTATATAACTTTCACCTCAAATCTCATCACCGGTTTGTTTAGTTCCAGTGGGAGCGTGCGGCCGAAGGACTTCGTGACTGAAGCGCCGCTCGACCCTCCTACAGAGGGATTCAAGAGTCCGACCACACGCGCCACGCGCCACTGACTCAGCTCCGTCAACACGTACGGCATTGATTACAGAAGCAGCCATTGCCACGCCACGCCGCCACCCCGTCCATTTCGCCCCAACGTCGTCGAACGCCGCCTCTCCAGCCGGCACGGCCGCAACCACAAGCAACACGGCTCCACGCCCCCGCCCGCCCGCGCGCGATCGCCGCCGCGAGATTTCCCCCTCCTCGCCCCGACAGACCGCCAACGCCGTGCGGCGGCCTGCATTCTCCTGCAAGTAGGCCGCGCCCCGCCGGGGGCCGCGCAACGGCGGCGGGCGACGAGCGCACGAACCTCCCGCGGGCCCTAAGCGCCCTGCCCCCGCACACGTTGCGCCACAACGGAACGAATCATTCGCCGATCGGAGCCAGAGATGGAATCGCGAAGCGCCAGGGCCGCGCAGGGCGTCGGGCAGAGGAACGGGGAATCGAAGAAAGAGGAGGAGGAATGAGGGCGGAGGAGGAGGGGATGAAAGCGCGGACGAGGTGGTAACGGTGCCCGGGCGTTGTTTGCAGCCGCTGGGCCGTTATTCGCCACGACTTCCGCGGGAGGTCAACCAGCGGAAGAAGTTTGCCTGAAGACAGAGTACGTGCGAAAAAGCTGCGACGCACTGGAGCGTTGCGAAATCTATTTCGCTCTGCGGCGATTCCACGCCTTTAGCGGAAGGCCCAAGCAGAGAAAAATTCCATACATACTTCCGCAAGAAGAGGGTCAATAAACTCCTTTATCAAGGTATTTACTACTTCGCAATACGAATTGTCTGAAAACAAATATTTGGATTTCGGAAAATACCAACGTGAAATCAAAAACATCAACACTCAGGAAAAATAATTCAACGAAGTACGTTAGGTACACCGTGTGTACACACATCATGAAGTTACAATCGCATGAATCAGTAAACGAATGCACTGACGGAGGTTTAGTTCGGAGGCCAACTGCTTGGACTTCTTCCAAATGGCGGTCGTATGCTAAAATGCGGCACGGTCACCTGCTCAAGTCCTGCAGAGTTCAGTGCATTGTGATCAAGCAACAACAAACTGAGCATTAGGAGGCTTGCTTATCTGTATATATTTGTGTGCCAAAAAACATCACTCTTGTACTATGCGTTGGACGTGCGAGGCAATTGCCCTAATGATCGAATCAGTTGCATCGACTACTAACGCGTGTAACAAGCTTTCGATGAATGAAGCCACAGTAATGCATCGTGTAAACACAGGATTTATAGAGAGGTTAATGACATATGGATATTTCCAAATTGACGGCAACGTGAACTGGATTTTTTGAAGGACTTCATCGGGTAATTGTAGATACTATAGTTATTCCTGTGAATGTACATATGTGATTTTGTCTTTGTTATCGAGAAATAAAGAATCAACGAGTCATGTTTCTTGTGTTGTCTTTTATATATCACAATAGTACATACGCTCTTCTTTAAAATTGACAGCAGAACTTTTCAAATTGAATCAACACAATAAATTGTATTTTTTTGCAACACCCACATAGCCGCGGAGAGAAAAACGTTGCCGTGACTTTTGCGGGAACCCTGGTGTAATACTACTTAGTTGAAACAATAACGAGCCATGGAACCGATCCAAGCCTTGAGAGCCCGCGTCGCTCGGCCCATCCGCAGTCGAGCAACGCGCTAGGGCGGGGCGGGGCGGGGCGGGGCGGGGCGGGGCGGGGCGGGGCGGGGCCGGGCCGGGCCAGGCACGCCCGCGCGACCCACGCCACACGCACCGCGTGCGCCCCCCTAGCCGCGGCGACAGCGCAACGCCACGCCACGCCAGGCGGCCTCGCCTGCCCACGCCGCACCGCGCGGCTCCGTCGACCGCGAACGTGAGCGCGCGCGCTCGCGGCCTTCGTCGCAACGGCCGTCGATTGCGGTGACAGGAGCTGGCTCAGGGCTTTCACGGGTGCTGCTTGCCACGCGCCCCCCATGCAAATTTCGGCCTCGCGGTGGCCCCCGCGGGGCCCAGGTGCGTCGTCGCAGCCCGCCAAACTTACGCAAGTGCACTTTCCGAGGGATACTTGTTATATCGAAGTGTTGCGGTCTCCTTACTGAAACGCAACAATGAACTCTCCGGGAAGTTTTTCTTCATACTTCGGACTCTACACAAATACTACTCCTTCGTTTGCTTAGAAAGTTCGCGGGGGCCAAATTCGGCGGAGACTATACAGTGTTCAATAAGCGAACCCAAAGTTAATAACCCAATAATCCATAAACTTTCCATTCTGAATATGCCAGCGGTTTAAGTTTTCGAGAGAGCAGACATGGAGAGGTTTCAACTCCTCGCGCAGCCCTTTCAAATGTAGAGCAGCGAAGTTGGTTACGAGTTTTCGTTCCCACCGACGAATTGGGAAAATCCTTATACTCTAATTAACAACATAGTTTTTATTATTCCCTGCGATATATTATTTTCCATATCGAAACTTAATTCTTCCAGAGAAAACCATAACTACACGACGCGAACGATATAAGATTTCCCAGAGATTCTTCTCTCGCGTGTCTCCGCGGATGTCGGATGTTGAGAGGATATTCGGCGGAGCAGGATCTCACCACAGGCAGGCAGCGCCGCAGCAGCGGCGGCTCCAGCTATTGTGCGCGCCGACTTTCACCGCCGACACGCGGGGGGCGGCGGCGCTGGGCCATTCATGCCAGGCCGCGGGCGGCCCACGGAGGCGGCGGCGCCACCTCCGCTCCGCAGCAGCTGACGCCGCCGCCGTCGCGGCGCAAGGTCGGCTCCGCGCACGGCGCACGTTCCGTTGCGGTCTCCTGGCTGAGCAGTCTAACGCGCGTCACATCTCGCTAGCGTAACGTCATCTACGAACACTGCTCTATATAATCCACATCACGTCACCTCTCCCCCTCCATGAATCGACCGCTCAGCAACTAAATATGGTATATTGAATCCATCTGTCGGGAACGGTTTTGCAGAGTTGTGTGTACATAAAGATAACGAATCCTGAGTCTCTTAGCGCTCGACAAACACACCGGACATAGGATCTTTCAAGAAAGAGACATTCAGCGTTGGCGCGCATAAAGATATGCATCCTGCCCCACTATGATCACCACGTTGTAAACCGAGTCCCACACGCGAATTCGTACCGTGTCGCCCTCTTCCGTATCTCCAGCGCGACCATTCTTCACTCAGCCCCGTCTCGTTTATCACACCATCAGGCGTAATGTGGCGCACACGTCGGGAAATCATGACACACTGCGCGAGGTAATATTTTAAAGGGCAGCCCCCACCCTCCAAGCGACGCGTGTGCGAGGGCACATGCAGTGTCGCTCCCGACCCCAAACGAGACCGCAGGGCATTCCGGCGGTGAAACCGATATCCGCTTTGCAGCCCCTTTCACCACACGAGCACACGGGAGTACCCGGATAACCGTATTCAACCTGTTGATTGCAGAACAGAGATCTCTATGTCGTACTTACAAAGCTGCATGACTATGAATGGCGTTCATTACAACAGAATTCAAACAATCTCAAATCAATTTCAAAAGCATGTTGATCATGCAAAACTACCGGAAATGAAGCATACAACGATCGTATACCAGTGTTTGTGTTCATCAAATAATTTCTATAGAAGAGAGACTAAATTGGTGCGTGCTGAATCAACAGTAATACCACAATGAGTACGAAACTACACAAGCTAATCATCTCCAACAAATTCAACTCAACAAACTGGCAATACCACTGGTAATTGTATATTGACTTCTAATTCCCCTCAAGTGAACAACTGCGTCGCGCTGAAGATACAATGCTCTAGATTATTTGTTCATGAATAATGAATTTATCTCACATACCCTGGCAATAAAACAGCATTTAACCACTCGACCATCCGGAGCAACGGACTGGACCACCTGCCGATAGCAATTCATAAATAATTCAATCAATTCGCGGAAAGTATTTGAAGACATCCGTACTTTTTCAGCAAAGGGCCCAAATGATGGTAGGGTAACAATAATAAGATTTTTCTGACTGCCTAATTTTTTCAACTGTTCATTAGCGACGGATTCGAGACTAAACGCAAATGGGTACACAGCCTGCTCGACCGTCACCCATCATTCTCTAGACGACAGGTTGCCTCCCACAATGCGTGTCCCGCTTGGCCCACCCATCCACGCACCTACCTACCCCCTCCTTCCTTCTGCCGGAGCCCTCGCCAGGTGCTAATTGTGCGCGTAATTGCGTCAAAATTGGAAATGACCGGAGCGGGGGCGGCCGAGGCCGCTGCGAGCGCCGAAACCTCCCCGGCAGCGGCGCAGAGGGGCGCGGATAATGAGTGGGCGGGCGGGCGGCGCCGGGCGGTCGCAATCGAATCAAACGCGCAATAAATATATAATTAGGCGTTCGGGCCGCGTCGTTGCGTCCGCCAGCGCAGCGCTTCGCGCCGTTCGCCGATCCATGGTGGCGGCGCCTCCACGGCTCTAGCGCCGATTACAATCCGTCCTCGTCACCTGTAATTATTGCGCCACGGAAAACATCTAAGTAAAGTTTTCGACGCCAAGTTTACTTTCATGGCGATTACAAACTTGGGGTCGAATACGTAACCGTATTGAACGAGATGAGAAAATACTCTTATTAAAGCATTTGCAAGTTCAATAAATAATACAGCCACGCAACAAAACTTGTAACATAAGGATCAGGCTCTGTCAAAAGTCATATTTTATTAGTATTTCAGTGTCAGTAATGACTCTCGAAAGCATACATCTCAACAAAACAACGTTTCAAAAATATTATTACTCGTAGTGGTAACTTCAGATTTGAATTCCTGGTAAGCAGATACAATGTTCACATAAACTTGTCACACACATTGAAGCGTATATTCGCAGAAATCACAATAAAACTGCGTCGTAGGTTTAAACGCGTGGCAAGCATTGTACACGGAATTCGTATACTCAGAATCCCCTCCGTCCCCCTACAAGCTCGCTAGCACACTCATCAACATGTCATTCCTGGAAGTCCGGATGCGCTCTTGATAAGTAGCTGGAACGCAAGGAAACTCGCAGGCTAAATTCTGATTTGAAGTAAAATGAGAAAGAGGAATGGCAATTTTTACTTCTCCACAGCAGCGATATTAAATATTAAACCACTTCTGTTCCATCGCGATGATAAATTGTGCGAAGGAAATAGGGACATCATCGAGCGACATTCAACGAGCGCGCCTCATTTGCTTTACGGCCAGCCCACTGCTCAATACTTCCAGCCAAAACGGCACGACTTGACCTTTCAGCAGCAGCTCGTTGCTCATCTCGTCTCCTATTCCGACGTCATCCACCTCATTTCATTTAACCTTCTACAAATGGGAGATATGAGGACTGCGTAATTACGACCCATTTATGACTAAGATCTAATTATAATTTTCTACTGCCACGGAGCTGCACCTTTCAGCAAGCTCACTTCGTCGCACGCCACTCACAAAATAGTCTGCTCGGTGGGAAAACTGTCACGTTTTTAATCCTCCGTTTCATTTTATGCACTAGCTTGAGATTCTCCTCAAGGGGGGTAAAAATACCATAAAACTTTAATACATCTGCTACCCGCAGCTGCAATTCGTTTTACGAACGGAGGTTCTCAAACGCATGGTGCGTCCCCTTTCTACGTTCGCAGCTTTTCGGTACCTTCGAGCCGAACTTCGAATCAAACACCGCGTATGTCAATGTTGCTATTATTTAACACTAAAAAAGCAAATGGACTAAGCGATAAAAAATTAATAAAAAATATTGCATGCACTGTGATGCAACAACAACGTAATTTATTTGTACCAGGGTGTATACAAAACACTTAAACCAACGTATGATTTTGGCATACTAAAAATATGGAATTGATTCACGAAGACCCAGGGCAGCGTCGTACGGGGAGCTTCTCTTTAAACACAACACTGCATTAAGGGTAGTAGAAGCACTTACTCTGCGGCCATCAGAAAGCTGACTTAAGAGGGCTCCAGCTTCGCAAGGCGATGCTCACAATGGTGATTCCGGACGCCGAGAAGAATCTAGGGCACGTTTGCATATTCTGAGGTAACGGAGAGTTATTTGATGCGTGGCCCCCGCAGCCCGACAGACACGAGCGTCATCGTCGCCGTCGTCTCGCAGGCTGTTCTTCCGCTTTCCCTCTCGGCCGTTTCCCCCGTCCCGTCACAGTTCGCAGCCATCTTTCCACACCCCTGACGCGCGTTTCGAAAGCCGGGCCGCGCCGGGCCGTCCCGCCACCAGAGAAGGCGACACGCTATTAAAAGATACGGCGCCGTCCAATCTACCGCCGTCGTCATCCGCGGGTCTCATTAATATCGGCGGGAAGGAAGTTTCCCCGCACGCGAAAAAAGAGCGAGAGCGCCGCGACGCCACGGCAAGAAAGTTTTCGCGGCGGAAGGAAGGAAACTGCGCGCGTGGGCGGGAGACAGGTCAGTGTTACAGCTCTCGTGGACAAATTCTCTCTTTTCACCTCTTCTCTTACGCATTGTGCTTGGGCGAAACCAACGCCGACGAAAAGGGTATTTTAGGTCAATGCCATCACTACGTGTAGCATTGTCCTTCCAGTTACCTAGTACCACGAAAGTCTACTACATACTACGAACCATTTTGAAATTTTAGCATTTCTGCGAGATTTTGACATTTATTCACAAAATGAAAACCCACTTATAGTACGTATGCATGATAAAATTCTTTTTTAAAAAAAGCGATCTGCTGAGTAATCGAATATTCAGATCACAAATGTCAAGTTTTCTCGCACCCTATTCTTCGTATACCAATCGATATAGAGAATTAATCAGAGCCGACGCGTTATTCTGACACCTTCATACAATGTTGATTTACGTTTGCTCAGAAGTTCGCAGACGTTTAAACAAACTAACGCAACATATCTCGGGTGTAGAGATCGCTAACGCAAAGTAGTTGCGAGAAAGTGTAAATTACTTATCGCGACTAAACAATTCTATCTGAAAGCTCTCTGCATCGCAACAGAGTAAATCTTTGACTAGAGATCGCGTCATTTTCTGCAGCTCCAGAAACGCGTCCGACGTCTCGAAGACGGCCCCCTCTGGAACGAGGTTCGAATAACACGCGAGCGTCGTCCTCTTCTAACAGCTTCGGTCCATCAGTGTCAACGTTTCAGGCGGTTCGAGAAGAGCAATCAAACCCCAGCCTCCGCAGCTCTCCAGCCAGCGATGACCCACATTCCGGACCAGACTTTGACCGTGAAGACCAAACGCGAAGTTGCATCAAGCAGCCTCAAGTACGTAACAGGCGGTAAATGGCAAACGAGTCATGAGTAAGATTCTACCACTTCTTCACACGTCAGTCGGGACAATATTGTGGGAATTGAGCGAGGGGGGCGGGGGAGGCCCGCAACGCAACGCAGAAGACACGGCAAGGCGGAACGTGCGGAGGGCCGGGTGAGTGACCGGCGCGGGAGCACGCCGCCGCCGCGGGAAAGAGCAGCAGCGACTAACGGGACGGCGGCCCACTTCGCGACCACAGCCCGACCGACCGGCCAGCGCCGTCTTCCGATATTCCGAGCGAACATCGCGTCGCTCCACACCGCTCCGCGCGTCCCAGGCCCTCGCCAGGCGAAGCGGCAGCGGATTTTCCTTCGTCTGTTGACTGAGCGAACTGTTTGCCGTTCCGAAATGGGTGCGGCCAACAAATAGCAAACTTCGCAAACCGTCGTGGTAACAATCTCGCACACTGGAGACTGTGGTTCAAGGATAGGTAAATAATGTTAGATTGTACGAAGAAACTATTAGTCGTGGCAAAAAAGAGCAGGAAGATACAAGGGAGCTCGTTAATTTTTCAAAATAGCAAACACCTTAAGATTAAATCTTTAGTTGGCAGATGAGGTCAACAAATATGCCCGTCGCTAATACTAGGAAGTGATCTTCAACACTTTACGTCGGCAACGTTTTTTCTATCATCGTATATCCCGATTCGCACACCCTGTCAAATATCTCACGTCCGCCGTCGCCGACGAATGTACGCAACGTTGCATCGGCAAGTAATTTCGAATCTGTCTCGGAGCCGGTCAGCGCTTTCATTGCTTGTGCGCGTTACGAGCGATGATTTGCCATCGGGCGCTCGGAGAGAGGAAGGACAGGTCACGTGGGAGGTCGTAGGTGGCGATCGAGGTTGACCGCACCCCTTCTCTCGCTCCAGCGCCCTCCGACGTCCTCGCAGAATTAGCTAGGAGCGGCTCGAGGGACGAGACCAAACACGAGGCGGCCTGAAGGCGATGTTGGGAAGAACTTGCAAGCGAGCAAGAGTGGGTGGGTGCGCGGCGACGGCGGGGAGGAGGACCTCCCTGCGCGCTGCAAAGGCGCCGATCGACGCGTCGCCTTGAGTCACCACACGAGCGAAGTTCCGCAGGAAAAGCAGGCTCACCGGAGCGAGTAAACACAGTGGCGCCGCAATCCCCGTAAGCGAAACAGGACGCGGAAATGCGAAGTAAGCGGGATAAGAAGGCGCAAAGAGATATTGCGTTGCCAGAGAGGCGTCAACTTCCAGAGAGCGGAAAGGGAGAAAAATTGACAAAAAAGTCACACTAAAATATCTTCGCGTCGCGTATTAGGAAAGAAAAACCTCGGGAAGAGACGCGTGAGAAAGGCGAACAAAAGAAGATGAAGACAAGGGCTGAGTGAGTAGCCGAGGAAGGGGCGTGGCAGTGTATAGGGAGAAGGCCCGGGGTGGGGAAGCTAGACATGAGAGTGATGGGAGGGGGGAGGTGGGGCTGGTGGGAGGCAAGGCGGGGACGCGCGGACGGACGGGACGCGGCTCGCCGTCAACGGTGCGCGCTCGTAACTTTCGAATTACTTGGCTCCGTAATTAAAACCCCGGCGCCGGGCGGGAAGGCGGGGTGGACGGCGCCGGTGCGCCGGCGGCAGCGGTCGATAGCGCGGCGCCCGCGGGAGGATGAGGCCGAGGCGCTCCGATACACCCACCCACCCACCCACCCACCGCAGCCGCGACAGAGCAAAGGCGCCCGCACCGACCGCCGCCCCTCAATGAACGGCGGGTCCCGCACCGCACACAGCCACTCAGCGCGCGGCTACATTACTCTCCGTTTCATTTCGTTTTAACAAATGCTCCTCGCAGTCGTTAAAGAATAACGAGAAAATAACACATTTAAGTGCACTGCAAACAACACTCAACACAAAAATGTTTTAAAGGAGCAGATGGAATGTTCCAGGAGAGTACTTCACGGTCAAGAAACGTTCAAAAAATTCCTTCTATACCCTTTTAAATGCAGCGATATGCAGCACCGCTCATTGTGGCTTCGGGGATTGCAGCGGCGCTCGATCGAAGCACGAGAAAAAATTGCGAACAAAATACAACGCAGAAACAGCACGATCGTGCGAGCGAGCTGTCGGCGAACGCCCCTCCCGGCGCTGCAGGTACCGCGGGTACCGTGTCGCGCGGTCACCATGGCGACGAACGCGCTGCCCAGCACTAGGTCACGGCGCGCCACGGCCGTCCCCGTTAAAACTAGAAACGTTGCGAGCACACACAGGCCTGCGCCCCTTCCCGTGTTTCCTCTCGCGCCTCTGCACACGGCGGCCGCGCTTGTTTACTCGGCCGGTCGCGCGGCTTCGCAACGCTTTCTTACTCCATTCGCAAGCTCCAAAGGAGGACGTCAGCATCCGCAATCCTACAGAGAGTGCGCTTCTTCAACCGGCAGAGATCATACAGTTCTCGCCCGCAGTGTCAATCGAAGCATATCAGAGTCGAGGCCGCTCCGCCGAATCCGCGTGGGCCGCAAGAGCTTAGCGCGCGCAACGCGAGTGCGTCGGCCCACATCGGTCGGCGGAAGCTGACTGCGCGAAAGCTCGTCTTTGCCGCAATCAGCGGCCCATACAAAGCAGCGCGCTGACTGCATCGGCCAACGGCAGCGCGCGGGCTCCGTGCCGTGAGGATGCGCCCGGCGCACCTTGAGCGGAGGCGGTTGTGGGGGCGGGGGCGGGGGCGGGGGCGGAGGCGGCTGAGCGGTTATTTCGGAGGGCTGATGGCACCCGCAGCGGCGTGGAAGGTGCGGCGCGCCGCCAGCTGTTGCGTCCATCGCCTCTGTCATCCACGGCTAGCTGCGATTGCGCAACCCCCTCGCCGCATACCTGGGCGCAGCTCGCCCGCTGGGCTGTCGGTGGCGCCATTGTTTCGCTGACTAATAATATCGCACGCCGACGACTCAGCGCCTAAACGTGGATGCGATCCACAGCGTAGTGAATGGAGCAGAAATAGCTGGTCAGAATTACATAAAATAAAAGGCGAGATTGTATCACACCCTGGCACAAATGAGTCGTTAACCTTCCCGCACTGACTAGATGCCCAAAGAAAATTTTCTACGACTTACGGAGCGACTTATCGCATTCACACATGTGAAGTCACAGACACTAAGGCATAATATCTATCCAGAAATCAACTTACCTCAGTTTTAACAATCACAAGTGAGCATAGTGTAATTAAAAACAAATATTGTAGCAATTGAACGTATTTTTCAAAAAACCGTGTCATCAGAATGTATGAGGTGCAATAGGGTCACACCACTTATTTTGGACAGTAGCCGTCCTTGGACTGTGGTTGAAGGAAACCACTCGTTTTGCTCGTGTACTTCCTTCGCGCACGCTATTTCTCTGACGGCGGTCTTTTATGCACATCCTTGCAGTGATTAATGAACGACTACCGCACAGCAACGGGCGATACGCAGAGCTAATGAAGTCTGATAGCAGAATACAAGGCTCGCGCGTGTTTGTGGTGAATCTGAATCGATAGTGAAGAACATCTCGGTCGATAGTCGCATAGAAGTGTCGCGGCGGCAACACGAGCGTGATGGCGCGAGTGCCGTTCCGAGGAAGCAGATACGTGGAGCATGCGAGCGCCCGAGGCGCCGGCGCCGGCGGTCGCGTGCGCCTGGACGGCAACCGCGGGCGCCAGCGCCACCTGTTGCGGTGCCAGCGTCCTCGCGACCCGCGACCTCCGGGCTCGCCCGCGGCCCCGCCCTCCCTCGCCCCCGACACAACGCGCGCTTCACAGCGAGACGGCGACAAACGCAGGACCCCACAGATGCGGCGCGTCCCCGGCGGGCGCCAAAGGTCAGACGTGACGCTCCTCCAGCAGCGTTCAAAAGCAAACGATCGAAAAAGGAAGAAAAAGCGCCGAGATCAAGGCGACGTCAAACGCGAACAATGCGATCACTGTAAAGAAATGAGTGGCTGGTGACGCGGAAGGGAAAAACGAAGCCCCCCTGCGAGGGCATAAGAAAAGGGCAAACTCGCCCGGCGATAAGCCCGCTTGCTCACGCATGAACGCTCTCCGATAAAGTCCGGAATGTAAACGCTTCACGTCCATCAATGGCGAGCTGCTCCTTCATCGAAGAACGACGTGTGCGCGCCCGCGTCCAGCCTCACAATCCGACAGATTGCGACACACGCTCTTATATATTGGCGCGCCGTTCCGCGGGGCTGGCGCGCTTCCAAGCCGCGGCCACCGCTGGTCTATCACCCGCAGGGCAAGCGCGGGTTCGACTAATAAGGCGGCGCCTAGACGAGGAAGAGGGCGCGTCCGTCGCGGCCGCCGCGCTGGGGAAGGCGGCGAGCGAACTAGGCCGCTGGCAAGCACCGCGCCTGCAGCATCGAGGCGTCTCGGCTAACAAACGCGCCGCGCTGCCAGCCGGCCTGTTCAGACAAAGAGCCGTTGCCGCGCTCAATGGACGTAAGCATGGCCGTGTAACTGAGCGCACGAAGGCTAGTTTGTACCGACTGTATTTTTAATTCAAGGCTTCCAATAACTTTGTGAAGTCATTCTAAGCAACAACAGGCCGCACAGTCACCGCAACAAAGTGGCTCAACAATCCTTGTTTTCACCAGCCTGCAACACACAAAGAAACGGAAGTCAACCGTATACTCATAATTGTACGTGGATTCTTAATTCGAACGTTTCGTCTTAAGATTTGAGCTTTCACAATTCGAATAGTTCTCTCCTGCGCGGCTTAATTCAACAGATGAAACAACAAGAAAACCGGAAAACTAGCACACAATCATTGAAATAAGGATTTATAAAACCAACTTTTCTCAACAAGGTTTTCGCTACACATTTAATACAAGTACTCATTTGGATCCGCTCTTTTGTCGATCGTGCTCGAGCAACCGACGAAGCAACGAAACTTGCGCGGGGCGCTGCCGCTGGCCTTTCGGTGCAGAGCGGGCGGGGCGGGGCGGTGCATGGCGTGGCGGGGGCAAGGGGGCGTGGAGAGAAAGCGGCGGTGCGGCAGCCCCGCCCCGCGCACGCGTGGCGCCGCGCCGTGCAGCGCAGAAAGGCGCACAGCCGCCTCCCCCCGGAAGGTCAACACACCACCTGGGCCGATGCCCCGCTTCGCCGCCAGCCGCGCGATAACGCGCAGATAGCGAGGGCGGCGCCGAACGAAACGCCTGCGTGAAGCAACAACACTCGTCTTAGGGAAGGATCCTTCCTCTCCGGAATGAAAGTTCGTGAAGTTTACTAAAATGCCTGGGCACAATAAATAACAAGCGCAAGATACAGTTTCGTTTCGGAAAAGTTGAATCCCAAACAGGATGCATAAGAAAATTATCACTGCAAATTGGAAATAACGATCTCTCTTTTTTTCACATAAACAATACAAAAGGGGCTTTGGAGGTATTTAAAAAAAAACCTCATGTAAGAAAAGAACTAGGCAAAACTAGCTTCCGCACCATGACTCGCTGTTTTATCTTTCCTGGCCTACGCGCCGTAGCCAACGTTCGGACCAAGGAACACATCTCCAACAAACGCTATTAATAAAACATTCACCCCAAACCATCAATTTTTTTGAAAACTGGATTAGTAAACATTTAAGTTTACGCAGGAGAATATAATTTGAAGATGGTCCTGTTTATTATCTTTAATTGACAAAGTAAAGGCAAAAAACCATTAAGACGTAACGAAGCTTGGAGTACCTCATTCGATAATTCAAAAATCTTATAGGTTTCTCTATTGCCGAAAACTTAATTTTATTTATTTTCACTCTTGATCCCATCGGTCTGAAAAATATTCAAGTTATTGGTATCTGTAAACTATTATAACATTTTGTTCTGATAGCCATGTCGCATTCGTATTTCGGCCTTGCGACCTAGTACTAGGACGCGTCGTCCTCGGACAGACAAGACCAAAAGCGGAACTACATCTCGAAGACGAGCGTAGAAGCGGAAGCAAGCGGACGCACCCAAAGTGGTGCGGCTGCGGCGGGCGGAAGGGAGGGAGGGGAGGGGAGGGGAGGGGCGTGGCGGTGCGGAGGAAGGGGGTGCGGGAAGTGGGAGCGCCCCACGCGCGGGTGAGAGCAAATTGTGGGAAGCAGGGCAGCTCCGTCTCCGCTCGACTTCCAGAGGAGTACATACGACCCCAAAAGGAAATCCGTTGGGAAAAGACTGCTTATGTAACGCGCAACCAAGTGTTTACCTATACTTGACTCGTGAACGCTGCAGGAGAAAAAAATCTTGACGAGAGCCCTTGTTGGACAAGAATGTTGCCACACACTAGAAGATAAGAAATTTTGAAAATATGTTACACCAACTGGGACGAGTAATTGACACGTTGATGGCTTCATTTCAATATTCAACAGGAACTGCATTCTCGAGGCGAAGTCGTAGCGTTAAATGATGGTTCGAGTACCCTCGGGCAAGGCGGAAGGTTTTAGAAACGTGTTGCCCTCAGGAAACGTGTCGCACATTATTTTCAATACAATGAGCTCTTACGAGATTTGACACTTTACTCACTACATAGAGGCAATGAGAACACGTGTAAGTAGGTGACGACCTCAGTACACGCTGCCACCTTTGCGACATACGGATGAGCATTTCAGAGTTTCTGTTACGTTTATGTGTTTTGCGTCTCCTCGGATGCATATTGCGCAATGAATCAACTTCCCGATATATTTTATTGCTGCGAAACCTGAAGTTGCTCGTAAATATCGAGAGTTTTTTTCGGCATGTTTTACAACACTTCCGCCATTCGTCCTCGAGAGAGGACGTGGTGCCATTCGGTATTCCGACAAGAACACGGAACAAAGAAACAGACACGCACCCGCTCGACGCCGGCGCCCGCGGGTATTTTACGCATGCGCCGGCGCCTGTAACGCAGACTAAAGACTGTCGCGCGAGTTTTCAGCCACCTCCCCCAGGAGCTGCTGGCATTTACAAAACAATTCCGACAAGAAACATCGCTACACGCATCACAGCTCTACAAGAAAGGTATTCAGCTTTCCCACTGCAATATTCAAAACGCATCGCCCAAAGAGATTTTCTCCTGATTTTTCACGTCAGCGGAACACAAAACAGCATTTGGAGAAATCTCAACACAACACATTTAAGGAGTATTTAATTCCGTTTTCAGAGGGAAGTATCTTCACAAAAACGTAAAACTTTTTTCATCACAAATACTTCCCTCCCTCATCTGTTTTCTATTAACGTTATTTCGTTTTCTTTTTCGTAACCTACTTACCTTCAAGTGAGGAGAGAAGTCCTGACCCACTTCAAATGCTACTTTTATGTATAAAACAATGAAATGTTCACGAGAAGATACTTCCACTTCTGTTTGGTTGTCGATGCTACAAGAGAGGAACTTTTAACAAAGAAGCAAAAGTTAGGCGATTTCTCACCGCGACTGCCCGGGAGCAGTTTCGGTCCGAGGCTAGGGCACGCAGCGCAGGTCCCGCTTCACCTCGATTAGATCCACCCGTCCTCCTCAACCAGCCGGCCGCCTGCCTCATCTCGCGGAGAGACGAGGAGGCGCTCGCCGTCGCCAGGACCAACAGATCGCTTAACCCGTTTTCATTTGCAATTCATCAGTGGACTTAATGATATATTGCGGCGGCGTGAGTCAGCAGCTTCGCGCCCTGGGCGGCGGGCGGCGCGACGCCAGGGGGCAGCGGGAGTGGAAGCGGAGCGCGCAGGGCGAGGGCGAGGAAGGAGGACCCCCGTGGCAGCTCCGGGCCGCCACTCCTCTTCCACTCGCCTCCGCGCCGCCGCCGCCTGCGTAATGTTCGCATTATGAAGAGTAAACGCCCGAGACGTAACAGTCGCTCGTTGAATGGGAAGGCGCCCCGCCCACTGGAGCATTGTTTTGCTCGTCGCTTTCGCCCTTGTGCAAGTGACGCCCACCTGCGCACGCACCGTTTACGGTCTGCGCGGCGGCCTGCAGCCAACTCCAGGCGCTTCCCGGATTTGCTAGATATTCGCTCTCCTCTAATCAGAAGACCACCTAATTCCCACACTCTAAGGAGAAGTCATGCCCACGCCCGACGTTTATAGCACAAAGCCTGGCATCCCCATTTCTCTACCACGGATGGTGCATGGTTAATCGACTTGCTTTACATTCAAATACGTGAATGTGCAAGCCCAGAGTACAAATGCTTATGCGTTATCGAAACTGGACACCAGAGGACATGGAAATAAAGCCTATGAATCTCCAAATGTTCAAGTTGAACTCCTAAAACTGCTTCATAACTTTATATGTAAAACAGTAGGCAACACAGCCGCAAATTCGCGCGCTACTCCGCGCCCCCATTTCTCGCCAATGTCTCAACCCTTAACGCGACACCCACAACTACCAAGGCATTCTCTACCTCCTCCAACTCGGAAACTCCCGACAGCATACCAAGAACACAGTCGCACGGGAGGGGTTGCGGGCTCATTGACGTTGAACTGCGCGATGACGTCGCGAGTTCCCGCAGTTTCCGCTCTAGACGCCAAGTTACGGCGGAGCGCGTTGTATATACCCGACCGCGCGCGCCGCGTGGCAGACGCTCTCGAGAAGCAGCGCCGAGGCACGCGGGGCCTTCACGGGCGCGCCGCGGGGGCAGGCAGGCAGGCAGGCAAGCAAGCAAGCACGTGACGGAGCGACGGCGTGCACACCAAACAACCAACGCTCGCAGTCCCCCGCGGAGCACGAACCGCGGCCTCTCATGGTAGCCCAGCTTTCGAATTTATGAGTCCACGCCGTCGCGACGAGCGCTGCGCCACGGAACGTCCCGACAGGCACGAGCAGGCACGCACGGCAGGTAGAGACGTATCTAAGGAGAACGACGGCCGGCCACTCTTCCCAGGAAGAGAAAGTGTCGTCTGCGTTATCAGCAGACCCCTAGACGCCCAACCTCTCGTTTTTACTTCACGCCGCCGCCTATCCCCTCCCCTCACTCTCGCGGCCATGCATTCTCCGTATCCGTAAAAGAAGAAGAGACAAAACAGCCTCCGTTAATCGTCGCAGTTTTCCCAGCGATGATGCAAGGCAGCGGCCGGTACTCGTTTGTAAACAACAGACGCTGCGGTCGCCGCGTCGCGTCACGGCGCAAGACGTGAGGCCTCCGCTGGCGCCGCAGAAAAAGGCGCTGCCGATTTCTCCGCTCGCCATATGAGGAAGACGAATTTTCTCCGGCGAACGCAGGTCCCATTCCCGGGGAGCGGTTTTTTTGCCGCGACGCCGGCGGGGACGACGACGCGCGAGGCCGGATCGACGAGTGAGCTGAGCGGAGCACCCGGCCCGTCGCGGGGCGGCCCTGTCGGTCGACCGCCGCCGCCGCCGCTTTCGCCGGTCCGGACGCTGCCCAGAGCCAGAGAGAGGCAGGCGGACGAACGCCGCCGCCGCAGATGTGAATTAGGGCCCGCCCCGGCTCGCGAGCAACATAGCCGGTCCATGCACCGCTACCGGAGGCGCACTTTTCCGCAGAGCAAGGCGCATCGACCCACTTGCGGCTGCACCGACGCCCGACCGCACAAGACACCCATCGACTTTCAATAAACAGCTCGCCTAAAAAGCGAACGCGGCGACATGTAATGAAAAGAGAATAATCCCCAGTTATTAAGCGCCGCCCCGATGCCTTCACATTTCCAATGGTATGCTATCAATGAGATAGAAAGTATTTCCTTCCTATCGTTGCGGATTCTAGGAAACAGGACGAATTTGCAAAGCAACTTGTGTGTACAAATGCTATTGGGATGGGAATTGTTCGTCGACCAAATTCCGTCCTTGTTTCCAATAGCCACAGTTTTAAGCTTCTTGTGCAGTTGTACTTGTATTTGGAAAAAATCAATTCATCTTCGCACAACTCCCTGCCCGACTGCTAACGACGACGAAGCATCATGGGCGATTGAAGTTGCAGTGGTCCTTTTCATTTTTTTCTTCACTTTTCTTGCATGGCATTTACAATATTACGAACATGACGACAGAAAATCAAATATTGAAGTCCGCGAACATCGCGCGAATAAAAAAAAAAGCAGTTTTAACGACACGAGTGTGGGAATGAAATCCTGGACGCGACTCACTTCTCGAAAAGTTATGCGCATGTGTAATCCAAAGGCGTTTAGTACACCAATCGGAAATATTTAACTTTCTCCAGGCGGGCTCGTGAAAGCGTTCGGGTCCAGCGACGATTCAATCCGGGCCCGCGGGTCGACCGCGAAGTCCCGCAGCGGGAGCGGCCGCAGCGGAGCGCACGAGTGCGTTGCACCGCCGGGGGTGCGGGCGAGGGCGCGTCTTGGGCACTCGCGCAACAAGGCCAACGACTTCACGCGCGTCGGCTTCCTCGTCGCCAGGTGCGGGCGAGTGCGGGCGAGCGCGATCGCCGGCCGGCTGCGTTTTCACGTCCGCGCGTCGCCGCCGCGTCGGTGCAGTCGGTAGAAAGCGCGCGCAGTTGAGCGCCGGCAACGCCCTCCCCCTCCCCCACCCGCCTGGACGCGTTCCTTCGCCCTGGGAAACCGCCCACGTGGGAAACGCCCGATGCAACGGCGTGCATACGCAAACCGCGCGTGCGGGCCCTGTTTACACGTGAGCGTACGTCTAGAAATAATACGACATACGACATTTTAGTTCAAAACAACAAACCACATGCACAAGTTGCAATACGTAATGCTTCTGTTCTCCGATATGCGAAGTACGCCGCCGCCTTCCAACTGAGCTGAATCCGCATAGGTGCGATGGTAGTTTTTTCATGACGGAATTTCACTCTAAGAGAAAGCTAACTCTTACGAACATACTTAGATGTCGGAAGAACGAGTCTTTCAGTTCTCTCATTTCCTTATTACTTTTCTTTAAGAGTGTTGACAACGTAGAGGGTTTGAGGTGATGTTTCTGCGTGAACATAATAACAAGAGCGAATTCCTCAAAAATGTACTAGATAGTAATCTATGGTATCGAAGACTCCCTTCGTTGAATATTTCATTAAACGTCCAAAACAAGAAGCTCAACGAATTGAGAGAAAAAAACAAAACAACAGAAATACAGCTTGATACTACGAACATAAGACAGTGAATATTCAGGTGCTTCGACAACACCCCAAATGTATGGCTGACATAAGATTTTATTCTTACGAAAATAATACTGTACGTTACATCTCAGACATTACGAAAGTACAATTATTTATCGCTCAATTGAGTTAAAGTATGGCATGAATACAGTTAAAATGTATTCATTCTGAACACACTCCTATACTACAGTTGTTTTACTACCAGTGAAATCATTTCGTAACAGTTTCCTATTTTGTATTCCTGATGGCCTTCCTTGCTAGCTTTCGAAAGAGCCCGAGCCAACGAGACCCGAAGAGGGTCGGAAGAAAGCGAAAGAGGTCGAAAAGGAAGCGTCAAGGTCACCGGGTTGTTGGTTAGTGGGTGCGGGCGCGCAGGTGGGCGGGAACTGGGCCGTTCTCTGCTTCACGGGGTGAGGCTGCTCCAGGTGCGATGGAATATTAGGAGAATCGTACGCTCTAATATCTCGTCTGAGAGCGGGCGCTGAGGCGGGCGCTGAGGCGGGCGGAGACGCAGTTTCCAAAGCGACGCTCTCGTATCGATTCGATAACTCACAAGATTAATGGCTTAATAACATCCAAACGACGTGCGTAATTTCAGGGAAACTTAACACGAGGAAAGTGGCTTCCGGGCTTAATGCGACATCCAATTCCTTAATCGCCATGTATGATCGATTTTCGTTCTGGAATTCTACCCAAAACATCATTTAATCATTGCTGAAGACAAGTCGACATCTCAATTTTCTTAAATCATTTGAACATAAAAACAATCTCTTGACTATTTTATTACTGTGTATGGCAATATTCCAAGAACTTATGTTTAATCTACACCCAAGAGAATAACTACGTAAGCGACTTCACACCTGCAATTTTTCTTCCGACATATCGCTGAACTCGCACTCAAAGTTTCACACATGTTCAATTTTGGTATTGAGCTTATAGAACATTTGTATCCAGAGTGACAAATGCACCCATCCCTTGCACATTCAGAAATAACTTATTACCTCATAAACAACCTATAAGTCAAAGGTAATCCTCTCACACAGGGTAGCAGGGATGCCCAAGATCCGCTGTTTCTGGGAACGCTAGAGGTAAGGGAGGGGGAGGGGACAGGTGTACGCGACCTTCCCGGCGACGCGACCGTGAAGTGCCGCGGGCCGGTCGACCGCTTCTGCCCCCCCCTCCCTTAACGCCCACGCATGACCTACCGCGCCGCACCAGTTTCACGCACCGGCCACTTTACGCAACTTGCGAGGGGGCCAACCGCAAATGAAGGAATGCCTAAACTTCTACATCTTTCTCTTATATTTTCGCAAAACATTGGGCAAAGTTAACGTCAAAAGCTATTCAAATCATAAATTAACATTCCCATCGATAAATCCGTCCAAACAATATGGATCAGACTATCATTTTCTCGAAGGTCAGTACTCTTGAAGTCTCCATATGACCTTTCTATGATAATATTCAAAATATACCCTTTCCTACTTCTTGTATCTTCGTAACACGCTCAATTATTAATACAAATACATTACGAGTATGTTAAAACGTAACCGTAGAAGTCGTTTGTAGCTCTAGGCTATGTTATTAGCTAATTTTTCACCCAGAACACACTAATAACGAGTACGAAACTACTGAAGTCTCGTCCACCCAAAACATCACCCAAGGTGGCGCGATATTGTGAACGCTCGGGTCCCTTGAAGTGAAATTTAAAACACAAAACTAATCACAAAATAATGTGTTGCATATCCATTTAGCAACGCTCAAACCACACGTACAGCAGACGTCAGTGAAAAATGCGTCATAATAATTGCCTGAAGCCAGTAAAGATGAAAAGAGATTTCTTTATCCTAGAATTAAATGATCAATGACTTTCAGAAGCCCAAATCAGGGCACTACGTAAGTGTAGTACTGATATGGCATAAGAAACAGGCATACAGACCCCATAAAATTAATTAAGACATTAGACTTTTTCTTTTACAAGAGCATGCATATCCAATTTACAATGCATATCCAAAAACATTTCTTGCCACACTAGACACAAACACAGCTTCGCGCCTACAGGCCATGAATGATCGAAATTCCCCCATGATGACGCAAGACCATTCCATTCTTAACCGGATGCAATGCAGGGTTTACTGAATACATCAAATGTTTCCTAACGTCAGAACCGCCCCCCCCCCCTTGAACAGTTACAAACTAGTACTGGTATTTCTCATTGTCAATTTTTAAACTAGTGTCCTTCTAATTTTGCGACACATCGTCAAAAAATATTACCACATTAAATCGTTTCACTCCTAGTAACTGCAAAAAGTGAATGTATTGAAACTTATCACTCACATATTCTCTCGGTTTGTTATTTCAGTGTTACTGAAAACACAAAGGTATCGAGAAAAATGTCCGTCAAGATAAACCAACGAAGATATCACGAATCATCTGTTCCCGCCGGTCAAGCGACTCTTTCATCCCATTTGTCAGTGACCTTCTGTTCTAAACCGAGAATAATGCTACATTGTGTACGCCTGAACCGACTTTTCAAAACAAGGTGATAAAAACTTGTCTGTGTAAGAACAATGCAAGTTCATAAAAAAAGGATGGTTATACTGGCGTTTAGATTACCATCGGCTGTGTCTCTCCCGCGTCTCAAGAACGTTCCTTGCCGGAAAAGACAAACTTCAGACTGAAGCAAAGAGAGACGAAACGCGGAAAACGCTAGGGGGTCGGCAGCCGGAGCAGGAGAATTTAAGAGAAAAAGGGCACGGTGATGAAAACCAGAACGATGCCAAAAAATGGGAAAATTAAATTCGTCAAAAGCAAGAACATGACAAGATCACGATACAATGGCATACCAACGCGAAGGTTAACAGAAAATGTGGATGAAAAATGTGTATGTGATAAGCCGAAGAGTAAGCAAGACGTTCACGAGTCACGAAAGACGCAACTACAGATGGTCAAGACAGAGGTAACCGCAAGGAACACTTAGCAGGTAGCACGAACATAAAACGGGGGCGGGAGGCGGCCACCTCCAAGCGCTACGAGGGGGGTCGAGGCGGGGGCGGAGGCGTCATGCGCGTCCTTCCTCCGCAGCCGGCGCGGCGCAGCGGGAAGCGTGATTCAGCAGCGTCGCGGCGGCGGAGGGCGAGGCCGCCGGGGGAGAGGGCGGGGCACCGCCACAGCGCAAGTGCGCGGGGGAGGGGGGGGGGGGGGAAGGGGGGCGCCCCGCGGGGCACAGGGCGCGAGCCACAATCCGCAAGGATTACTGCGGAGGCGCCCGGCGGCGGCGGCGGCTCCGTGTCGCCACAGAGCACGTCACAATGGATGCGTCGCATCCGGCGCCGCTTCGCCGCACCCGCACACAGCGCCCGCGAACCTCTGCGGGGACGAGCTGCCGGCGGCGGCAACAAAGGCGCCGGGGAGGAAGCCTCGCGCGTCCGCACTCGCCGCATTGCCCCAAGAAAAATCCCTCTCCCCGCACTCACACGTCTCTGCTAAATTACCGGGACCCGCACAAGGCTGCGGAGTAGACGGCGGGCCCGCGTGCCGCTCTCGAGGGGTTGAGAACAGAAATGAAAAATCGCCGAGCATCATGCGGAGAAACGACGGATCGCTGAAAGCACGAAAACATCGTGGTGCCAGGCGCTGCCATAGAAAGTTGGCAACTTTCGAAAGAAATGAGAATCTCGCCGCATTCATTAGCGATTTGCCCATGTGATCAAGCGAACACATCGACGAGCGGCACACACAAAACCGCACTGGCCTCTGCGCGCGGCGTCGAACGAGCGTCAGCGACTCAAACAACTGAACCTCATTAAAACGTCTCCCGAAAAAGCAGTACACGGACAACCACTCGGACAGAGCCTAAAAAAGCAAACCACGTTCTTTCCGACAAAAAGAGCGGACTGCGTTCCGAAAAGCGCGACAAGGCACAAACGGGGGCAGTCGGGTACCATGTACGGCCACGCGCGCGCACATTGGCTCGTTGGTGCGTCCCCGCCCGCAACAACAGTGGCGCGCCGCCGCCGCCGGCGTCCGCGGGCGTGCCCCGAAAGGCGGCTCTCGCGCCGCGTGGGAGAGCCGGGCGGGCGGGCGCGGAGGCCCGCGCCGTGGCAACGCCGCGCGGCGCTGCCGCCGCCGTCACGCGCTGCGCTCAGGAGCCCTTCGCGCCGCGAGCGACGAGAGGTCCAAGAGGGGAACACAGCCGCTTCGCACTCCGCCGCGGACGCCCGTTCCGCCCCGCTCCCGCCCTGTTACGCTGCTTCTCACGTACCTCCTCTTCTTATGTTTTCGCGTAGCTAGACCCCAGTCGGCTTGGCCGTGCTTTCCTCCTTCGCCCAGCTCTCAGGTATAAGCGTCTGCTTGTCTAAACGCAACACTGATAGGTGCAGACAGCATTTTCTCAATGTAAATTCGATCTCCAATTAATTAAATTGGCACTTGGGGCCCCAATCTAAGCGAAACACAGGGTGTTACCGGATCCAGCGCAGTAGTCAAGTTCTGTTCGTCTTTCTTAATAACAACAAAAACAATAATAGTTTGGTGGTGTATTACTACGGTTTGGAAGACGCCTGCGGCACACACAAAAGAACTTCGTTTAAAAGGCAGTAACAAGAATATTTTCCGGTTCTCTCCCATTCATCTTTTATGAACATACTGTGCCACATCAACCTGTTACTCGCACGCTAGTACTCCCTATGAACTCCAGACTTGCGCGGCCGAGAACCAAGACCTGGCGGCGCCGGCCACGCCCACCTCCGGAGTGTCCTATTTCCATTCCGCGGCCGCGTGTCTGGGGAGGCGGCCGCTGCGCCGCGGGCCCATATAGAGCGCGGCGCCGAGATCTGTTCCGGCGGAACGACCCGCGGCGCGGCGGCTGGGAGCCTCGTAAAGCCCTCCAGCGAAGCCGATGGCTGCAGCGGCGGCAAGCGGCGCCGGCGACGGATACTACGCCCTCGAGGGCGCCGCCCCCACTCGCCCTCGCCCCTTCCATTGCCGCTTTGTGGGGGGCGAAGTAAGTACGTCTCCGAATTACACCGGTTATTGCCCATCTAGGCAGCCCTTTCTCAAGACGATCTCCGGCCGCCTGCACTTTCCTTGAGCCCCGGAGAAGTCCTTCCACTGGGTGAGGCTACTACCGGAGAATTCAGAAAGATTTATGACCGCCGCCGAGCTTGCACCTAAAATAAGCAGAATGCGACCTGTAAATTTCGGGAACAATCAGGGCGAAAATTGGATAGACGTTTCAACCTGCAGTTCACATGGAATGTTCCTTTAACTAGCGAAATGACGATGACAGGACTAATTCCCAGCCCGTAAGAGTGCATCGCTAGCGATTAGAACGCGACATTAGCTTGTCAAGAGGAGCATGACCTCGCTCCTAGAAGCTCACAATGGCAGCGAAGTGAAGCTCCACGCGAGAAACGCACGACGCGAAACCCATTCAGAAAGTCGTTCGAACCACGTACGCATGCTAAAGAAATATCTTCAATAAACGCGGCATGCATTTCCCACAAGGTCGATGACGCTCCGCGATGCTTATCGGAGGGTACACGCCATTCCAATTAGACACGAAGCCTCTACTGCAGTACGTAATACGAAAGCACTCTGTGGTAATTTTTACGTGGATGTAACACAAGAACTTCATGTAACCGTTAATAACCAAATTACTTCATTTCTAATCTGCACATTTACCTAATGGCTACATTTTCTATGTACAAAGATCACTGAAAACGTGAAACGAAACAGAGTAGAATTATCTTATTCGGCATATTTCAGGTGTGTCAGTGTGAAATGGATAAACGTCCATTTTCATGGGACAAGAGAGTACGCGTGGTAAGTTAGTTGCAAACATCTCATGCAAGGCCGATAACGACGCACATCCCCCAGCGACAGCGGCCGCCGCAGCGAGCACGAGGTCTCGAGAGCGACGTTGATTGCGCGAACGCAGGGTGCGGCAAGGGAGTGCTGCGAGAAGCAGGGGAGAGGGAGGCACAAGGGGAGCGCGGCCGCAAGCAAGGTCACGGGTTCGTCGCCTGCGCCGCCAAGGCCACACCCGCTGCGCCCCGTCCCGCCCGCCCACGCGCAGCCGCCCGAGAAGGAAACGCTCCAGCACGCAGCGACGCACGGGGAGCGACGCGGAACGGGGAAGGGGGCGGGGCGGGGCGGTGAAAGGAGAACAATCCGTCCGCGTTTACAATCGCCGCCTTAATTGGCGCTCGACGTTCTTGCGATCGGTTAAGTCTTCTCGATACTCAGCATGCGAACGCCTGGGTGGAAAGAATGTAGGATGGGTTGAAGGCTCAGAGAAATCAATTTCACTTCAACATGCTTCAAAATGTGCAGAGCTAAAGTACATTAAAAATTACAAAACATACATTTTGATGAAGGTTTGCCTACACACTGCCGACCTTTCAATTTTTGTGAATGCTTGACGTAACTATTAAAATACTACTTGACAATTTGGCAAGTATCTTCCGAACATCCACGTAACCCGTAAGTTACGTACTGAAGACGCGTTACAACAACTACATTGTGTTATCGAGATATGAAATCTTATGATAACATTTACGCTAAAAATAGCATTGACACAAGCTTATGAGCATGAAACCTCAGATATAAATCGAGGGTAATTAAAGATTAGCTCAAAATTGTAGAGAAGGAAGAGTAAGGCCGATGGCCGACAACAATGTCATTCACAATTACGACCGTGTTGATTGGATCGAAGAAGCTATTACGTGCTTTTTAACTATTTTGGCGCTAGAGTTTCGAGAAGCAATAGGAATTCCCGTCGTAAAAATGTTTATGCTTGTCTTCTTCAGGGAAAGCGAGTTAACTAGAAATTCAGCAGGCGCAGAACAATTAAAAACTTTCGCAAAGCCAAGACATTGAATCGAGAGCGCGCGTAACAGATCGAATTCCGAGAACACCCCTTCATTAATAGCCAGCGGGCATTGTTTGCCCGACAAGCACACTGTGGGCGCAGGCGTATTATTGCACTCTCCGCTAGCGCTTCATCGAGTCCGTGTCCGCAAATGCACTCCACGCGCGGAGGGTTTGTTCCCCCCGACAGGCCGTAAACACGCTTTTGCCCGGTTTATCTCAAAACCCCGCTTTTACCGGCCGACCCCCAACATGTTTAGCGACAAGAGTCCGTATAAACGCAGCAGCTCTCCACTAGATGCTATCGCCCACGGCGGCGGCGACGTTCCGAGAGAGGGGCGTGGGGCGGAGCCGGCCGGCGGCCGCAACTCAATATCGACACTCCGCGTGGCGCCGCTAATTGAGCGGAAAGGGGCGGGGGCGAGCACAGCTCCCCTCCGTGCGGTTCTCTTCTAACGTGGACGAGCGAGGCGAGCGCGGCGAGGGATGGGGGTCAGGAGGCGAGTGCCGGACGATCGCCCCGTTCTGGTGTGGAGAGGCACGGGACAGAATCGATAGCCACGAGAAGCGGTGCGGTGCGACGCGGCGCGGCGTGGACACTGCCGCATCACGCGACGCCGCTGGCCCCGAGCGACGCGTCCTGGCGTGCGAGGCGCGCATATTGAGCGTCGCGGCGCCGCTCAACAGCAGATACTGGCGTTGAAGTGCGCCATCGAGTGAGTCGCGCCGCTGTTTACGGACACCAACCCATCCACACTTCCACCTATCAATTCAGTAAACAGACTACAGCAACTCCCCCTCCCCAAACAAAACCTTTTACATACAGTTGAAGTACATAAAGTGTTACATTGCGTGAGTAATATACTTTTAAGATCATGAGATCTAAAGCTGAATGAAAACGAAGGAACGCGTTGTCCAGACAATGCTCAACTGTACGAGTAAGGACTACTGGCGGGCGAAACGTATTCGATCGCGCCCCTCATCTGCCTTTAGATGCCTGTCAGGGTTCGTCACTACCGATACCGCTCATTATTCGCAGCATTGGTAGAGTGAGCTCTGCGCTCTGAGTGTCGGGATTTCGCTTGTGAAAGCACCATGAGCTCTCATATAAAGATACAAAAGAATTAAGTAAATAATTTTGTTAATTTTAATTATAAACAATATAAATATATTTTTTTAAATATGGCATCACGTCTGTTCTCGCGCATCTTCATTGTACTATTAAGAAGAGGTTTGTAGCGTGTCTTGTGCAATCTAATTTGAAGTTTCCGTCGTACAGAATGCCTTACTAATTTGTACTTGTATTATTTATTCCATTTTCAATGGAGGTACTATCTTTTAGACGTTTAATAAAAACGCATGAGCGATATAAGATGTCGAGAGTCCCGTTGACACCTGCAGTAGTCATTATCCATAGTGGCCTATTTGTCAGCCGACGCGGAGAGCGCACCCTCTTACAGGCCTAGTACCATCCTCATTCATCTCAATCATGGCAGACCAGCAACTAAAATTCACGGACCTACCGGTCCCGCCGCCGAGAACGTTCGGAACTGAGTGTCTTTGTATCCGGCTCCAGTGAGAACAGATAGGGTATCGAGAATGTGAGATCGGCCGTGAAGTAGCGAGTATTAATAATCTTCGAAGTGGTGTGGCATCCTCATTAACCTACAAATTCATTTAGAAACTTCATTACGAACTAGAGACACTATGAAGTGACGACACTTCCATCCGAACTCTCTTTATATTTCACTTTCATTTTATTACAGAGGATAATCCCACGCCACCAGGAAGATGTTTTTGACACACGTCAGGGAGTGACGATGCAACATCATTACTTCAACGACTACGTAGGTTTCTATGGCCGGAGGGAATGTCCTCTTCCGGGAGGCCAGGCCTTGACATGGTTACAGACATTACGACCACCGTGTCGCATAGTCATCTTCGAAGCTAAAACGCTAGGACAGGAAGGAGCGCTCTTAAAAATATAGGCAGGATACATCCCACGAGTCGGAAACTCGGGCGGGCGCGCCCGAATAGCGCCAGGCACAGAGGAGAGGAGACGGCGGAACCGTAAGTTGCAAGTGGAGAACAACGCCCTTGGAATTCGATGCAGCGGGTCAGCAGCGGCGGGGTCCCCGCGGGCAGAATAGTAAATTCTTTACGCCGGGGCCGTAATAAAAAACAACCGCGCCGGCCGTATCAGTCTATCGCCCGTCGATAGACAGGGAGCAGTCACGGGGCGGAGCGGGGCGGGGCGGGGCGGGGCGCGGTCCTTCGCCAGGTCGCGTCCCCGCCGCAGCCGGAACCGGAGCCGCGCGCTCCCCTCCAGATAAGGAACGCGCGGGGCAGTCATAACGCCACGAGGCGCATTGGCGGGGGGCGGGACGCCGGGAAGTAACACGAGGTAATAGGGCGGTGGCGTGCGGCGATCGGGGGAATGAGAGAAGATGGCAGCCCGCGGACGTCACGGGGACTAATAAGGAATGGGGCGAGGCCCGAGATAACTAGATAATTTCTTTCCTGAATAAACGCAATGTTACAAAAGAGATGCACATCGTTAATTCATCGGACCACTACTCCGTAATTAAAAGGTCAAAACGTAATTTCAAAAACAATTCAGGAATTGGCTCACTTTATTTTGATGTATATGAAAATTTACTCTATTGTGCATATATCACCTGTGATATTTGAGGTCCAGGAACGGGCAAGAAATGCAGAAATATCGGAGTACTCCGTTTTGTTGATTTTTCTTATAATTATTTACTCTGTTTGGTCAGTAAAAATTTTAATTTTAAATTAATAAGCACTGCCACTGTCACGGTAATTGTCTCCCGTGCGAACGTGAATGTTGGAAGTAACATGGATGGTTATTGGGCGGTGTCTCATGGCTAAAGCGAAGCAGTCTGCGCCATTGCTCAGGCCTGCGGATCAGCCTTCTCTCGCGAACTCAGGACTCTCATGAGCACACGGCACTCGAGGCTGAAAAGCTCAAGCGAGTAAATGGCACACAGTGCACTCTCAATAGAAATCGAAAGACTTCTCGCGCACTCTACTGAGGCTACATTCATGATGAAGATTCACACTAGTTTCTCCATTTTAAGCGCAAAACAGCATGACACTGTTTCAGAAAGACATTTCTTCGACTTTTCCCAATGATTTTACATGTTGAAATTTGTAGTGTTTTGCACTCATTTAAGGATATATTAATAAAAGCAGAAGGATACCCGTTATTAATTTGACGGCTCTCTTATTTTGCTTTGAAAGAAAAAATCAACAATACTTGGTTAACAAAGTGTCAATGTAATTGAAAAAATATTCATTTTTTATAACTTTCTCAAAACATTTCTTGCTTTCTTAGAATACTAAGAAGGTAATTAGAATTTCAGAACATTTGTAGATAAATAAAATTCTTTTTTTTTTCTTTTTTTTCGATGTATCAGGTTAATACATGATGTACTGGTCTAATATCAGCTTTACAGAGCAGAACATTCGATAGTGTCAAAATTACACAGAAACTTAGCGATCGGTAAAGCCATCATAAACATCTCAGATGGTGGTTTAAAAAATTCTAACAAACGCTAATAAAATGGAAAATTATGAGACATTCCTTGTATAACACTTGTAAGTCAATACAGTTGGGCTGTCATTTCTTCTGTCGTATTTCATCATCGGAGAGAAAACGCACCTAAAATATGACGCAACACAAATCATCCTGATGAGCTACCTTAAACAACATTAAGCAACGTAACACTTGACATTCAAAGAGATTCAGCGCTCTCGGGACTTCTACAGTCCAATTTGTCGATTTACAAAAGCTCTTATCGCAAAACCGGCGAGATGGTACAAAATGTCAACCCTTAGCTTCTTCGGAGAATGGCATGGGCCAATCACACGCGGAGACGTCTGCCCGGGAGCGAAACGGGTCGCAATGGATGATGATGCGACGTTCTAGGCCGCGAGATGACCGCAAAAGCGCGCCAAGCCTCGCAGCCCGCGGGCGAGCTGTCACCTCGCGACGTCCAAGCGCGCGAGTGGGGAGTGGGGAGCGGAGAGCAGAGGCGATCTCGCTGCGCGTCTCGGAGGCGTGCCGACTCGCGACAAAGCGCGGGGCCGCGGGGAGGGAGGATGGGCGATGTGGGTGAGGACGGACGGAAGCGAGGCCTTTCAGGCGTCGAGTTGGGCGCCGTAACAGCCGCGACGCCGGAGCACCACCACGAACTTTTGAAATTACCTATCGACCATGCAATCTTCTTCGGCTACTGGTTTTCACGAAACTGAGCAGACTCTCCCACGCGATGGCCTAAAGTGCTCTCAAATAAGATCCGTTTCAAAGCCCCGAAGTTAAACTCAGTAGTGCAAAGCAAGGAATTTGCACAGTCTTTCGATAATGAAAGTTAAATCCACAGAAGATTAGTATATTTTTAACAACTACATTTTTTATTATTAACGCTTTTTACAAGACCAAATAATGAGTTCTTGAAAGTAGGGTCTTGTTAGAAGTGTTAAGGTAGTAAGGCCAAGAAGTTAGATCTACAGACGGCAGTACTTTTCGACTCTACTCAGCTGTAAGCAATTTGAGATTTACTACTTAACTACTTTCAGAAATTTCGATTATTAATCGTACAATTATGACGAATTCGTTTTCTTTAGCACATGCCAAATAAATTGCCGTTTTGTGTACACATTTAGAGTGTCGGCACAGCGTGCGAACAGCTCTGCCTAAAGCAGGTTAAAGGCAGGCGTCACGGAAGGTGTGCGGCGCGTTGCCTCCGCCCGCGCCGCCCCGTCGCCGGCCGGCTTCCCGGGCGGTCATCTCCTGAGCTGTCAGGTCGCGAGTTATGGCGGCGCCGGATATAACCGGCGAGGGCTGGCGCCTCGTCAGCGAGCGGCGGGCCATCAGCGGCGACGCGTCGCGTCCCGACGCTCCCACAGCGGCGATCCGTCGGTGCGGATTTGCGCCCCTCCCCGGAGGGGGAGGCGTCATCGCTCACGGGCGCACCACCGCCATCCGCAACGCGACGGGGCCCTTGCCGGCCGCCGCCATCCATATGGATGACGCCCAGCGCCGCGGCGCGGAGTGGCGTGGCGCCGCTAGTTAGGGCGCCCCGCCATTTGCCGCGCTGACATTCGACGCCGCGTCTGTCCTCCCCGCCCTTTCGGCGCCTTCCTCCAAAGGTTAATGGCGCGCGCGCCCTTTGCACGAGCCCCGAGGCGGGACGGCCGCACCCCCTCACCCTTATTCTGGTAAATAGCGCCCCCGCCTGAGACAGCGGCGCCTTTTTGGGTCAGGCCCGCACCGTTCTCCTAGATTGCGCTCCGTCCCAAAGCGCCGCCCGGCAAGCTCAGAGTTCCAGAGTTGCATCGAGTACATCACCCAAGAGCACGACGCAACAGCCCCTTTTGAATCGTCAACGTTTAAGTACGAGTACAGTCAGGCTCGGCGCGCGAGACATTGCAGTCTGTAACGGTTACAAGGGGACGGCAGTACAGTTACAAGCGGGACAATGCCCTCTCTGTAGGTCGATTTCTCCCTGAAGCTTCACCGTCCACAAGATAACCAAATTCCCTTCAAGCACTTCCTTCGCCTCTTTGGAAACAGGTCGCGTAAAGAAATGTTTTGTAGTACGCGCGTGGAAAGCAGTGAACCAACTTCATGCAAGACGGTGAGCAGGCTCGCCGTGCACTCGGAAGCAGCAAGTGGGGCGCGAGGAGTCGAGGGCGCCGTCGCCCGGCGGCGAAGCCAACCGCAGGGAGGGGGAGCGGTGGAGCGGCGCCCGCCGCCGCGGCGGGTGGGGCGGGGTCGGGGGTTCTATTTGCGCTCCCGCGCACCGCGTGAAATCCCGCTTCCGGTGCCCAGCCCGCTGGCGCTAGCACAGGCGCGCGCGCGGAGGCGGCGTTCACGACCGAGCAGCATGTGTCGCCGACAACGGGACGACGGCACCCGTTCAGGTAGTCCTTGCTCTACATTATCATCTGCGATTTCCCCTCTCACAATCTGCGAGCAGTGACGTGCTGTTTTGAACAAAACGTCAGGCTTCAATAATTACTTTGCATAGTTTTTCGATGACATTCAATTTTGAAAACGTTAACAACCAGTACGTAGTATTTTTGGAAGCATACAGAGGCAAAAGGGTGGCGTTGCAACAAGGCTTCCTGAATAAAGCGTTTTGATTGTTTGGTTTTGAAGGAAAGATATGTAGTACATGTCAAGAGAAATTAATGATCTTAGCGACAACAATGTCCGTAATTCTAAAATTCTGAGGCAGAACATTAAATAGAGTGGGTGGTGTTAGAACGGTACGCAAAATAGTTTGCCGTGCTTCTGAACTACCGAGAAATTAAAGTTTCAAGTTTTCAACAATTATGAATACGCTTGGTTTAAAATTAAAGGAGTCCGACGCGTTCCCAAGGCTGTTCCACAAACCGAGCTGCTGCGATGGAGCACTGGTTAAAACAATAAAGGAGTCGTGCCGACAAAGCGGGAACTATGGAGAAAGTTTATCGGTTCCCAATGAACGTCTGGGGCAGAAGTTACGAGGATGCTTTTACGGGGCAACCCGCCAACCGCCTGAGTAAAGAGAATGGTATTCCATCAGTTTATCAAATACAGCTGCGCGATAGTAAATTCAGATTTAATGCGTAGTGAGGACTGAGATAGAGATGGCATATGATGAACTTTAATTTTTACCTCAACCCACGCCAGCTTTTATACTCGTAAAGATAAAAGGTACATGAAATGAACGGTCTTACCAAGCCAATCTATGCAGGATTTTCTTCCCTTATTTGTGATCTCTAACACCAATGACATCGGATTATTTAATATTCTCATTATACATATATATTCGTATTTATCCTGTTTATATTGATATTACACAATACCGTGAAAATAAGCCCATCCATTTTAAAAATGGAACGCAACTAAATATACATTTCTAAACTCATTTAAGCATTTAAATTACACAATTTCCATGAGAATACTGCGCTAGACGACTCGGCACTCTCAATAAAGAGAATCCCAGAAATGTTACGAAATAAACACGAATGAGCTGTAGGAGATTATACACGCGTTCCTAGAAAAAGAACATGTGCATATTTTTCATACGTGACTGCAGAGGAGTTATTTTTCCCATATTCTTCACATCAATTGAGATAATGCTTTATTTCTAAATCTAATATGAAACGGCTTCACGTGCGAAGTAAATATATCACTCTAGTTTCGCTAACAGCATCGTATCATTTTTCCAGACCAATTGCCAGCTAGTGAAGCATCTTTTACGCATTTGAAGATTATACCCATTAACTTAAATGAATGAGCTTCCTTTAGGATTTTCCATCCATTCTGCGAATGAATTTTTACACTACGTTCGGAACGTTCGAATTGCACATTCATGCTTTTTCCCTCTGTCCAGGAATCGAAATACCATTTCCGAAATAAAACCACATTAAAGCAGCGCGGATTGCCAGTTGTTTTCCAAGCGCCTTCCCCGGTCGCAGCGCCCGTTCGACCGCCCGGCGGCGCGGCGGCGTCCTCCGGCCGTCACTTCTTATGATGAAATACAGGGCATTTGTCTACCGCGCAGGCGGCCTTCTCTGTCTGTCTGTCCGTCCGTCTCCCCGACCCAATAAGCCGGCGCGGCCAATCGATGAGCGCGCGAGCGAGCGAGCGAGCAAGCAAGCAAGCAAGCGGGCGGGCGGGCGGGCGACGCGCGAAGGCAGGCTGACGGTCGCGTGTTGCTGCGCGCGCCAGCCGCACAGGCACTCAACTCACCCACTCGAACGGCGGCGATGGCGAAGGCGCCGGTGGCACCGCCGCCGCCGCCGCTGCCGCCGCAACAGCAGCAGCGCTGTACGCGTGCGCGGGACTCACCTGCAAAGAAACACAGAGCAAGGTCGTTAGTGCGAGTTGGGCGAGTGTGTGGGAGTGGAGGAGTGGCCCCAGCAATAGAGACAAACGGAGCCCGCCACCTTTCAATGGCAGCTGGAGGAGGGGAAGGATGCGACAAGGGCGACCACCTTTCGTGTTTACTTGAAATGCAAATGCAAAGAAACGAGAACAAAATAACATCAAAATAAATAAAGAAAAACGCAAGACCAGTGCTTGCAGGTGTCTTGAACTTACGTTTCGTTAAAACTCGTTGATTCGTACACTAGAAGGCGCAAGTAGGTCGTCTTTGGGAGCTCGGGGAATCGACTCCCGGGAGACAAAGAGACGTGGCAGGGAGGATTCCGTGTCGCGCGGCCGCCGGAAGGGAAACAGGCGGCGAAGACGAAGAAAAACATTGCGCCAGGTGTCGCAAGGAAGCATGACGAGCGGGAGGCGAGGCGGAGGCGGAGACGCGCTCCGAGGAAGCGGCGCGTGGCTCGCGCTCCAGCGGCAGGGACGGGGCGCGGGGGTGGGGCGCGGGGCGAGGGCGGCGCCTCCGGGACAATGGGACGCGGCGCGGAGCGCGACGTCTGACGTGCGGCCGCGCCACCACTTCCAAGATGGCGTTCCTCATAAGGCGACTCTTGTGCCGAACGTGGCGCAACCGTCGCCGGTCAATACACCGCGCTCTCAAGAAATAGAGGGTCGGCATTGTTCTACCGAGAATGCCATTCATAACAGAGTGACTTATATCATCAACTCGCAGCGAGAAAGCAAACGTTTTACAAGGGGATGAGGGTGACAACTCTCCAGAGTTCGCCGCGTGATTCTACACATTACAAGATTTCACTATTTGGAGCTCACGTTACAAAGCACGACCGATGTAAACAGGAACTAAACTATTTTCTAACAAACATTATAATAATGAACAATCAGTCGAAACAACTGCTTAACAAATATATTCATCATTCAATTTTGACTCCCCCCTTACAAGAAATAATAACCCTTACGTTATCCTCACAATTCCAGCGAGTCCCCGCCACCAACAAGCCGAGAATAAAGCAGCCCGTGCGAAGAGCAGGGGAGTGGGCGGCCGTCCGTCGGCGGGGGGACCGCGGGGGTGGAGACCGGCGACGAAGGCGCAGGGATCGTTCCGGGGCGTAACGAGGGCGGCGGCGCGCGAGGCTGATTCATGGAGCTCCCCGGCGCGGGGCGGCGGGGCGCGGTGTCCAGAGAACTGTGGCGTCGGGGGCGCCCCGAGCTGCATAATGAACGAAGAGGCGACGAGGTCGACGCCTGCGAGGCGCCCAGTGCATGAGGCGACGAAGGCGCGACGGGAGCGTCGGCGTACACGGGATGCGCAGGGCGCGGAAAATGGGGCGGCCACGTGAATTCGCAGCGACGGTGACGGGCGCCCTCAATACCCGGCAGAAGTGTTCGCAACAGCTTTGGCAGTGTGGTTTGCTCGTCATTTTCTTTTTATTGAGTTATTGTTCGTATTTTCATGCAGAGACGTGATTTCTAAAGGTAGACCCTCCTAGCATAATCTTTATTATAAGTTTATCTTTTTAATTACTGATATATTTTTCCTGCATTAATGTAGAACCATCTCAATAGAAAGCCAAATTCGTAACTATCCAAAAACAGTTATGATTATTGTAAGAACTGTGTAGTATCATTACTGTATCTCCGTTATTTGTACTGCGGATTCAGTATATCGTGACAGTTCGTAATCTGAAGCGTTTTCACGCTACGGTGAAGTAAATAGTTCTTACATTGCTAATGAAGAAATAATTATCGTCTTTCACGCTCCATGGATTTTTGTTTCTGTCTCTGGCAGTCATAAATGCGAGATAGCTAGTAATAGTGAACCTCTTCGGGTGGATTGTACAGGGTGAGCGGAAATGAACGTTTGAAGCCTTGCTATTTCTTTTGTACAGCCTCGGCCGGCCGTTGCATTTTAGGTCCCTGTGGACGGAATCATTTGCTGGGCGTCTTGCCCAAAGCAATGCGAACGTAAGGCTTGCGTCTGTTGCTTGCGTTGTGGGTCAGGGCTACGATGTCCCCCGAAGATCTCGCGTTGGGAGATTCTTTCTGGGTCGGTGACACCGAGCGCAGTTGGCCCTTCGACCCCTGCGACGCCTGGCGCTTGTCCAGGGCTGCACCGAGCGCCTGAGGGACCGCGTTTAGCGGCGGGAAATAGGCCCCGGCGCGGCAGTAGGCCTCCTTGTGTATACTTGGGCACACACGCAACAATGACAATGTACAAGATTCGCTTGAATAGGATCGCATCAATTGAATCTCTCCCATATGGCATTCAACGAATGAAAGATATAGCACTGAACACTGAACATTGACACAGATAGAAGACATATTTACTGGATACCCATTCATACTACAAGCACTGTACTTCAAGGACGTAAAGTGGAGGGAGAGAGATGAGTGAATTGAATATTGACGCAGGCCGACTTCGAAACAATATAATTTTATGGGAATTTAGCATTGGCTCTCAAATTCGACATTCATAATAAATAGTCGCAAATGCGATAATAAACAAACAGATGACATGATATAGTGGATTCCTTCCTGCGAAACACAAGGATGATCTCAAACTCCATACAATACATGACTTCTGCCTACGATTCATTTTAGACACACTCGTCTATTCATTGATGTATCAGAGACTGAAATTGAATATTTTACTAGTAATTTTGAAATGGGAATAGTTTTCGTTTGATGTTTAACGCAATGGAACACATTTTAAAGTTTTACCCGCAGCACTGTCTTTTGTTTTCTCAACGTTATTTGATGGATGGCTAGAACGGGAGACACCGGCATGAAAGAACAGAACAAGAAACAAATTGATTTGAGTCCCCTGCGACCTTGTCTTCGGAAGCTTAATGAGTCCATGTAAATCGAAGAGCCATCAACAACGCAGAGTGCTCTGCCAATACTCTTCAGCATTCGCACAAGTATTCATTAGAATATGCCCGCAGCACGGAAGTGTCCCACTTTTCTTTCATTCATTCATTAATTCATCATTCGCCGCAAACAATTTCAGAAATCTGTTTTGACATACTCCAGATCGCAATCCGTCCTACCTTTGCGCGTTGATAGCGATCTCTAAGGAATGAGGACACTGCAAGAATGGGGGTGTAAACTTAGAAAATGACGCGACTAGCTCAGCGAACGCGAAACGTGTTTTAGATCATCCGCCAGACGACCGATAGTGTACACTGAAAGCAAGCATCAAAGACTGGCGCTGCGCCCAGCCGCCGCCACCTGTACGCCCGTGCGTCCCGGCGCGAGCCTCCCACACGCAACGGAGTATACACAAGGAGGCCTACCGCCGCGCCGGGGCCTATTTCCCGCCACTAAACGCGGTCCCTCAGGCGCTCGGTGCAGCCCTGGACAAGCGCCAGGCGTCGCAGGGGTCGAAGGGCCAACTGCGCTCGGTGTCACCGACCCAGAAAGAATCTCCCAACGCGAGATCTTCGGGGGACATCGTAGCCCTGACCCACAACGCAAGCAACAGACGCAAGCCTTACGTTCGCATTGCTTTGGGCAAGACGCCCAGCAAATGATTCCGTCCACAGGGACCTAAAATGCAACGGCCGGCCGAGGCTGTACAAAAGAAATAGCAAGGCTTCAAACGTTCATTTCCGCTCACCCTGTACAATCCACCCGAAGAGGTTCACTATTACTAGTTATCTCGCATTTATGACTGCCAGAGACAAAAACAAAAATCCATGGAGCGTGAAAGACTATAATTATTTCTTCATTAGCAATGTAAGAACTATTTCACCGTAGCGTGAAAACGCTTCAGATCACGAACTGTCGCGATATACTGAATCCGCAGTACAAATAACGGAGATACAGTAATGATACTACACAGTTCTTACAATACTCATAACTGTTTTTGCATAGTTACGAATTTGGTTTTCAGGAAGTATTGAGATGGTTCCACGTTAATGCAGGAGAAATATATCAGTAATTAAAAAGATAAACTTATAATAAAGATTATGCTAGGAGGGTCTACCTTTAGAAATCACATCTCTGCATGAAAATACGAACAAAATCTCAATAAAAAGAAAATGACGAGCAAACCACACTGACAAAGCTGTTGCGAACACTTCTGCCGGGTATTGAGGGCGCGAAGGCGAGGAGCAGCCGTAGCAGGGTCGGCGGCGGTTCGCTCCTCGAGGCCATTAGCCGGCGTGGCGCTGTTTTAACGAACGCTATCGCCGCACCGCAGCCCTCCCTCCCCTCTCCTCCCGCGCCGCTCGCGCCCATTACGCGGAGACGTTTTATACAGTGCGCCGGGTAACGGCCTATCAGCACCGCCCTCCGCCCTCCCGTGGGCGACCATCGCTCACCCATCCTCCCCTGCCCTCACCCGGCCCGCACGGTCGAGTTCGCCGCTACATCATATCCTCCCGGCCTCCACCTCCCACGCGTCTAGGGCTGACCGCCAGCGACTCGTGCAGGGCGAAACACGATCCACACGGCCCGAAGCCGCCTCCAACTCGGGAATCGGAGTCGAGAGGTTGTGTGCGCGGTCGGACCGGATCGGTGGAGAAACGACAGACGGGTGAAGGGAAGGGGGACGTGGGCGACGACGTCCTCGAGAAAGGGGGCGGGGCGAGGCGCGAGCGGGAGCGGGAGCGCGCGCAGGCCGGCCAGCGTGGGCGCCGTCCTCGAGATCAGCTGCACACGCCGCGAGGCTTCGCTCGCAGGCGCCACTAACGACCGTTTGTTTCCGCCGACAGCCTCTGTGAGCGCTCCAATATCCGTTCCGCAGCCGCGAAGCAGAGCGACGACGGGCGTCGCCGTACTGTTACGCCCCGACTGCAGAGCTGCGTACGCAATCCATCCAAAGCCAATTTGAAACGAGGGCTTAATAGTCCTGTTACGTTTGCACAACTGCCCTCCTGTGGAAGACGAATGCCTTTTGGCATTTATGCTACCCCAGAAAATTTGTCTTGACCAAGCTAATCTTGGAGCATCACCAACAGAGTTCACGTTCAATTCGCTCGGACTGCCTTCACTGGGCTCCCTAAACGAAAAGTCTTTTCATCCATCCCACCCAGTAAACGTCTTTTGCACAGAGCTAAGCAGAGCGCCTTGACATACCTCATCATCTGTCACAAAAGTCGCGAAAAATCCCACCGAGTTTTCGTCACCGGCGCCACACGTGCACAGAGAAGCCAGATCTCCCAGGGCAAAGCGCTCTGCCCACAGAGTGGCGGCGACATCGCCCTATCCACACAGGCAGCACGTTCGCATTCATGTCGCCAGGCAATGCGTGACTGAAGTAAATTCTCAACGAGTGGTTGGGTTTGATTTAGCAAATTTATACGTTTAAACGCTTTTTAAATACTAGCATATTTAACCAGGGATAGCCATCAAACGTATTTACATCTACATTTCGCAAAGCCAATTTGGGGGTAATTCAATGTCATGCCGAATTACAAGAGGGGCGAGCAACCTTCACTTAATTTAATGAACCCGCTTCGATCACCTGTGACGGTAGATTATTGTCCACGATTAAAAGGGCCCGGAGGAGCCAGGTAGTGAATGAAGGTGCTCTGTCGGGCGACGCCTCCGCCGCCTGCAGCGGGTCACGCACAGCGCGGGCCTCCAGGCCGGAGACAAACGCACCGGGGGCACGCGCCCTCCATCTCCATCGATCGCGTGGGCGTCGCCTTCGGCCCCGCGTGCCCGCCCCGCCCCGCCGAGAACTCATAACGCGAAATGCGGCCTGCGTTTCCGCCTCTAAAGCAACATGCGCCGCGAACAAAACACGTCGCCGGTGGTGAGGGCGAGGGCGCTTTCCGAATGCGGGCGGCGCCCGCGTCAACACGCGCGGTGGGAGCGGGGGCGGGGTTGAAAGCGCGCGCGCGGGCGGGCCGGCCCAAAGCGTGCGTCGCCGAGGGGAGCGAGCGAGCGCGGGAGGTGGCGCAACGCACGCGTGCGGCCCGGGATCGATGCGCGAGGCCATGATGCAACGCCGCGAGCGCCCGCGTCGCCGCTGCCCGCTGTGCCGGTGGCCGCCTCCCTCGGCGTTTTTCGCGGCGCGCGCGGCCCGCGGCGTAATTGGCCTGCGCGGGGGCGACCGAGCGCGGCTGCGACGGGGCGGGGGCGGGGGCGGAGGCGTGTGCCGCTAACGAGCGCTCGTCCGCCGCCCCCTCATTAACCTGGGGGCGGCATTGCGACTCGCCGCTTTCGCACGCGTCCGCCGCCCGACCCAAGACTTCGCCCGGGGCCGGAAACCCCTGGGCTAAGAAGCGGGTTGGAGGCGCCGTACACAGTTAACGCAGTTGCCATGATTCTCGTGAGTCCTCAGCGCGCAGAGAAATAGCATTCAACAAAACATTCAATATACGACTGCAGTGACAGACAAGTGTAATAGCGTTTGATATAAACCTACAACTGATACACTTTTAGTGCAAAACTGGAATTTTATTATTCTCTCAGTGGAGTTTAATATTTAACTGTATGAACAGCAACAAATAATCACTAGAATGCAAATAAACACAATGCTGAAGAGACATTTAACACTGACAAAAAACAAACGTCGATGAGTTATTGGAACAATGTAGTTAGGAATGTCCGGGGTCGGGCGATATTGGTCCCCGTCCTTGTTGACTAATGATTTGGCCAGGCAGCTCCAATCCGTCCAAAGAAGTTATTCCTTAGCGTTGCCTTTCATTGCAGAGGGTGACGCGAAGTCCGTCCGCCGCGGCCGCGATGCCACGACTTCAAAATTTACTCTCGCAGGCGCAGCGACAGCCCCTCAAGCGCCCTTCGCCAACCTGGTCGTCGCCTCCGCCGCCGGGACACACGCGAAAAATCCTAAGATTGTCCAACGCCGTCTTCCTGGGCGAGAGCACGCGGGCCGCGGGCCCAAGGAGGCTGCTCCGCCTCCTCGCCATCCTTGACGCGCACAAAGGAGCGCGCCCGCGCCATCGCGCTCCCCGGCTGAACACCGCGTTCAAGTCCCCTCCCCTATAAATTTTAGAGTGAGTGTGGGCTGCGCGCGGGGGCGCTCTATGTCCGTCGCCAAGGCGAGCGTTGGCAGCGGCACCGGCGGCAGACGCCCAAGGCCCTCCACCGGGAAGGAGAGCGACCCCGCAGTCTCGTCACCCGAAGGAAGGGGTCTCGAGCGCAGCTACCGGCAACTACGTTGCGATACATGTGCAACATGGAGAATAATTACCCGTAAATTAATCAATGTACAAACGCGTAAGATATAGTGTAATAATTTTAATTTACTCCGGTGGCTTGTTAAACACTGTGACTATGGGAACTCGGATTGTAACACTCCGGAATGACATTACAAAACAACACATAGGCAAGCCTGTAAAAATACCAAGTGTTCCTTTTTTGCTTGGTGTAATATTTTTCTTCTTTTGTTGGACGGTATTCGTAAATAATTCTAGAGCTTAATTACATGTCAAAAAATCCTGAATTTCATAAACCTTAATACCTGACTGATACGTCGACAATGCACGCTAAATTAATCATTTATAAACCACCTTAAGTCGTCTTACAAATACAACATACAAAAATTTCCTGAAAGTTAGTTAAAGTAGCGTTGGTGGCTAAGCTAATAGTCGTTCCGAAGACAAGCGACTGAGACTTGGTAGGATATAAGTGCAATTCTGACGTATGGCAGCTATACCCGACAAACACGAAATTAATGTATTAATAGGGACTGACAGCAATGAGAGTAAAAATGACAAATGCGCCCGGTAACAAACTTCAGTACTCGAAGGGTTTCAAACACAAAACTAAGTCCCCCCCCCCACTTCTCTTCTACCAATATGCGCGAAATTTCAACACGGTACATTAAATTTTTATCACTGTTCACTAGTAGGGTGTTAAAGGGAGAGAACGCTTTTGAGGTCTAAATAGCCATTTAAGAGGTATAAGTTACCGTATAGATTCTGGAGGATTTGAAATGGTGTATTACATCAACTTTATTTACTACATTATCACGATTAAAATTTGACGAGCGTGGCCTGAGACGCGCGAAGCCATCTCAGTTGGAGATCAGTATTCGGGGAAAGCCACAACTTCATCTTCCCATACGCTAGAATCCATTACTACGGTGCAAACGATAGTGCACTGACTTATGGGGAACGTGTTCACGGGTTAGATTTCTTGCATTATGCCCGTTTTAACATAAAAATGCACTGAAAATATGCGTGGCAGATTCACGTTGTTCCATGTAAATCGTTCAGGTGGAAGCTGGACCACCCAGGCAACTTGAAAATGCGCCAGAGAAGCGAGTTATCTTAACCCTAAAACTGTTTGACGCTAGCGAATTTAAAAGTAGTGCACAAAATACATAATAGTTTTAACTCTTGCATAATTTTTCAAGAACGGAGTTGTTGAGCCACGGTATAATAAGTATTTTATTTCCAGTATATTCACTCTTTTATCCTAATAATTACATTTAGCACATCGGGTTTAGAAGCACATAAACGGTAGGTGTCCTCGCTTTGATTCCTCAAACATGTTACATGTATTTACGAGTAAAATACACAAACACTTGCGACGGGAACTCGAAATAAAAATGCACAGGCGCTTCAAAAGAGCGAAGCCATTAACACTGCAGAGAGCAAATACGTAAGGCACGTCGGGCTGTGAAGGCAACGATACGTGGGCGCGACAGTGCTCGTCGCTGCATCGTCCCCGCCGCCGCGCCGCCGCTTTCTCCCCGCAGTCGTACACAATTTCAAAAGCAGCTGTTGCGAACCTGCGCTCTCCGCAGATTTCTTCCACTTTATTTGCAGCCATTTCTGCGGAGCCTGGGTGCCTCTTCAAAAACATTCTTACAGCGATAAATCATCTTCAGATTTAGAAAGGGAACATCTGAGCACACACAGTGATTTTCATACCTGAAATGATTTTAGAAGAATACTGATATAAAAATATTCCTACGGAATGGTAAAAAATGACCGCACAAAGAAATCAACGTCTAGAAAACGCACAAATACACAAACGTCTAGAAAAGAAAAATACGTTGTCATTTACACTTCAATTCACGTATATTCCCAATAGAGGCATAAAAAATGCATTCCTGAATATACATTTTATCACAGCACTTCGAAACTTACGGTGAAGGATCGTGCATCTTAGTTTTAACACCTTGAATAAAACACGATCGGTCGATCAGGGCTCATCATTCACAAGGTGAGAGAGAGAAAAAAAAGTCGCTGATAATAGGCCCCAATATTCAGGAGGTAGTTTCGCAACGCGCCGTTTCTTCATTTCTGCGCAGAAAACGGCGAAACGAGCCCGCGCCGGCGCGCGAGAAGCCGCTGCGTCCGCACGCTCCGCCCCGCGCCCCCAAACTCCGCCGCCGTGCCGTGCCGTGCGTGCGGCGCGTGAAAGGTCCTCCCTGCGTTTTCGCGCACGAGCGTCGCCTCTCCATACGCACGACAGTCAGAGGCGGACGAAAATCCCGGCTCTAGGTGTTTAACAAGGAATAAGGGTAACTTTCCATTACCGAATTATACGTACATTTCCCCAAAATGCATCGTATGGATACAGGATTGACAAAAGAAATCAATATATTACAAATTGGGAACAAATTTATTTCTATTTGCAACTTTAATTCCAAATTATTACATCAATTTGCATTTTATAATAGTATGTACAGAGCCCAGTTTATAAATCATTGAGAAAAAATGACTGGAAAATAGTTTGTAAATTTTTACGCAATGCATTACTAGGAAAATATTTGTTCGTATCGATTACGTTAATTTGCCCGCACACAGAAAGTAAGGGAAAGCCAGTGTCACCAGGTACTTTCACGAAAGATCATATCAATTAGATGCTATAACAAAGCAGCCGGTAATTGTTGATAGTCAAGAAAATACAAAACCAAATTATGTGATCACTTGACAATTCATTAAGAAAAGACAGTTTATTAGTTGCAACTTTCTTTGGAGATTTCCGGGCAAGAATACTTCCAGAAGAAAATTGCACAATTCACCATTCTAAACAGGTGCGACAACGTAAGTAATTAAGAATTCCAGAAAAGTATTAACACGCAATAAAACTCCTTTGAAGATTTCCTGAAACAACGGTTTCCTGTAGTGCCACGTCAATAACTCTGCACGATAAGGGTCCAAAATAAAATCCTCCGACCATAGAAACACGAGACCTGGGATATTGCAGTTTTTTTTCTTCTTCTTCCTAGGAAATAGCAATTTTAGGACATTCCGGTAGAAGATTCGCGGGCAAAGGCAACACCTGGTTGACAACACGCAGCTATCCATCCACACGCTGCACCATTATACAGATCTGCAGCCAAATAACTTCGTCGACAGTGCTCGGCGACACGCGAAGACGGTTCAAAGAAGCGCGAGAAACCGCACACTGCAAAGAGCCGCGCCGCAGCGCTGCCACTTCTCCGCGCGTCGCGTCGCGTCGCCGCCGGCCATGTGGCGCATCCGGGCCGCCCGTCGGCGGCGCGGGCCTGCACATGTGCGCACACCCCTCCCACTCGCACCCGCGCCCGCGCCAAGCCTCTCAGTAGCACACAAGTGGGCCCTCGTCACGCCGGGCAGATAAACAAGCCGACTCAGCCGTCGTGCACTGCATAAATGGAGCGATTTACTGATTGTCGCAGTAACTGTGGAAAGCTATGAGCTTATATTTCGTATATCTCAAGTACCATGATGTATGTAATATAATTAAGAATTTGTATTATATTTCACAAAATATAGCAAACGCTACGTATAACGTATCACAACATCGATCGTATAAAATTACATAGTTTTTGATACCAAACATCAGGCGCAACAAATCGTGTTGCTGACGTACGCTTGCAAAGCCCACGGCACGTACGTAAGCAGTGAGCAGGCATTGCACTGCAGCCGCACGGGAGTCGCCGCAGACTCAGGAACAGCGCCCGTGCCCCCGCCGCGCCGCGCCGGCCCGCCCGCGCCCGCTGGGAACGAGAGCGTTGGGCAACGAAGCGGCCGCGGCCGCGACCGCGTCGCGTTGAGAAACGCGCAGCTCGCCACGCCGGGTCGCTTCGCTTCGCTTCGCGCCGCGCCGCACGAGCGGAAGAACACGGCAACGAAGAAGAAAACGAAGACGAGTGGGCAAGCGCAAAGCGATAAAGCACGCAGCGGCGTCCCGTCCCGAGAGAATCGCACGGAACCCCGATGCGCGGAAGGCTGACACAAGAGGAAAGGAGAGTGAGCGGAGCGGGCGAGAAGAGGGAGAGCAGCAGCGAGCGGCAGGCGCGCGAGGCGCGCTCGGGGCGTCCGCCCTGACCTCGACCACGCCCGCTCGCGGTGCCGCGCGCGGCCTCGCAGCCCGCCCGCCGCCCACGCCCCCGCGCCGCACATCCGCGTCGAGCGGTGCTGCTTCCACGAGCTCCCGCTCCGCACCGCTCCGCTCCGCTGCGGGAAAGGAAACGTGGGAAACTGAATAATGACGGCATGCACGGTAGCGATGAGGTAGCTCGTTAGCGATCTCTTCCGGGTCCACTGTTCCTTCCGCGCCTGCAGGGCGTTGGCGCATCGGCGACGAACGCTTCGAGCGATGGGAAAGCGCCGGCGACGCAATCGCCGCCTGCCGGGCGCCTCCTTGACCCGTGCACCCCGCTCCCTGCCGCGCGCACCTCCACTGCGATTCGACGCTTTCCATTAGCGATGCAACACGGCGCCAGTCGCTGGTCACCAGTGCTCCTACCAGCAGCGTTCTCTCATTTCGCCTTTCCCATGACAATTTCTACGGAATACCCTTCCCCTTCTTCAAAACGTGCTCGGCCTAAGTATGGGTGCAGGTGACTTCAACACACGCGTCACGTGACCGGTTGATCATTCAAGCAAAGGAATTCGCATTGACAACCAACCGCATCCCTATGATCAAAACACGATATTTCTCCAATTCACGGTTACCTCTTCAATAGATTCGACCGCGTACGTGCCTCTCCGGCTCATCGCCGCACGCGACGACGCAAAAGGGCGACGTGTTTGAACGGCGAGGCGGCGCGGCCGACACGAGAGCCTCCCGCCACCTCCGAAGGGGGAGGAGGGCGCCGTCGGGTGGGGCGGGGCGGCGCCGCGGCAGACACCACACGGCACGCAGACACGTGCGCGCATCGATTCGGCGGCGGTGGCGGTGCGCCCCCGCGCCCGCCCCCGCCCGCCGGGCGGCCATCGATCCCGGCCCGCGGCGCCCCGCCCCACACCCCGACGTGCAAGTCGCCGCCTCGTCCGCGCGAGCGCCCACGCCCGTGCGCGCGCGCATCGGGCCAACGCAGCGATTGGTAGCACGCCGAATTACCCGGAGACACACCTCTCAGGTTTAACCAGATTCCAACTTTAGACAGTGCACGCTGAGGAGAATAATGAATGTGCCGAGTCGAAAATGCGGGAAGTGTAATGTTGAATATGAAGGCGAAAATCGGGAGCAGTGAATTACGTTTTAGGTACAACAGATAAGCTAATCATCTCAACTTCGGAGACCATTTATACTCCTTGCTTCGAAAGTGAAGTAACGCAGATTTGCATTTGAAAGACACCGATGCATAAAAACAGCATCTCAAAATTGTAAAATCATTCATTGCGTAGAGATATCTTACTCGCTACTAGATGAAATCGTGGCGATAGCTTTCTAATAACAATAGTACAATAAAAAAAGAGGGCTGTGCTCAATACTTACTTGGCTACTCCGGATAGCCAAGGAAGTACAGACTCCAGCCGCGGAAGCTTATACTCTCATTTGGCAGTAATTAAATTCACAGCTGAAACTGATCACGGAGTAAAACCATCGCAGAAGAGAACGAATTACTTTTGGGGTATTGAAGTGATTGAATGAGATTGGACGGATGACGCAACGGGCCCGGCCGCAAACGACTGCACCGCACACCCCGATATGAGGCCTGCCGATACGAACCGCACAAACGGTGCTTTCTCGGCGCGAGCGGGCTGCGCTGCCTTCTTGGCCGGAAGCGGAAAGCGACGCAAACATCCGGCGGAAGCTGCGGTGGACCCGCGTCGCGACGCCGTCGGCCGCAGCGTCGCCGCCGCGCGGATCGCTTCCCGCGAACCAATATCGCCCCCCGGAAAACCAAAATCCGCCTGGGCTTTCCGGCGCGCGCGGCGAGCCGGGGCCGGGGCCGGGGCCGCGGCCGAGCACCGAGCGGGCTTCCTCGCCCTTTCCCGGAGCGCCGGAGCTGGGAACCCCTCGCCTCTCCATGTGCTTTCGGCACTACGCGGCCCACCCACGAAGCAGCACACTGCAGCTGCTTGCCACAAATATGCACAATAATAGAATTCAGATCGAACAACCGAACGAATTGCGTCTCATGACTTAATGATACTCAGTTGGAATTTTAAAATACACAAAGAGTGGTATTAAAGATGGGAATGTTCAAATAATGTTCTTAAAAAACCTTAGAAAATTGTTTACATGAAGTTTATCGTAGTTTTGTTCCTATAATGAGTCCGTCAAATCGATAATCGACTGCCTCGTCAGCCGTTTATCACTCAGTAATGCGGGGGCGCTCTATTTAACAACAACAACAAAAAATGTTATGCCCAATGCTAACGAAGACTGCTGTCCGGCCGGTTAATTCCCCTCTCCCTCCCTTCGTTGTATAAATACGGGCGCAGAGTATGAACTAATCCGCTTTCGTGGCGCTCAGTGTCAACACAGCGCTCAAATAGTGTGCTTTTAACGAGGTCGGCGCGAGCGGACCGCCGCAGGAGCGGAACCCGCCCGCGATAACAACCCTCCCCGCAACGGAAACCCTCGCCCCGTGACCGACACAGCCGCCTATCGTCTCAACACGCAGGAAAGCGTTCTTAGTGCAAATTATTTCTAAAAATAAAAAATAAAAAAGTTAAAAAAAATCGCATGAATTTCCCGACTTGGAGGAGCCAGATTTTCAGAACTTAACCACGAACGCCAGTGGAACCTAAGTGGGTAACCAGTATTAAAAAGAGTATTGGCACAGCTCACAGAATGACATCGTCTCCGTATACAGCGAAGACGATTGGAACCCTTCGTTTTAAAAGGAATCTTCGAATCATGATTTATTCTTCTTATTCCCTGTTTGCGATGCACACGAAAGCTACGATTCAGGTTTTCATGTCTAGAGCGATCCAAGACTTTTTGATGAAATATCTGATTTGCGTGCGGTTAAAACATTCGTACGGTCTCCAGAAAGTTTCCTTATAGCTGCAAGAACGCTTTTACCGATTGTAGAAATTCTATCAGGAAGCCCTCTTACAAAGAGCGGCCTGTTCTCGTCAACCGAAGCAATGGAAGCTGTGATTACAGGGTTGCTTTCAGCTTTGGAAGAATCACTATATTTTCTTGAAGTTCTTCCAAACACGAAAGAAAAGCCCTGTGCTCTATTTTCAGGCCTAACCGTGAACATACAGCTGACTTAATATACGAGAAAAATTCACTGGAATAAATTTTAATTACTTAAAATTATTAGTCACGAGCAAACATTTGTAAATTGAAGACGCACGTTCCACGCAATATGATGTGAAGGCTCGTTTCTAAAACGCGGCAGAGGAAAATCCGTCCAACAATGCGCGCTTTTGGGCAGGGGCTGTCATGTGACCATGTGGCGACGTAGGCCTCTCCGACTTGCGCCGTCAGGAAATTCCTCGTTTTGCAACGTCCACTGCGAGCGCGAGTTGGCAGAGGCAGGCTGCAGCAGGCAAATCGTCCTGGCCGCGTAGGGGCGCAGAGGGCGACGGTGCCCCGCGAAACAAGCGGCGTGCGTACGTTGCGGAGCGCTCCTCGCGGACGCCGGGCCGTCCATTATTCAGTCCGCTATGGAAGACTTGAAGGGGACGCGAGTGACGGGCGGAGAACGTGTGGGTTCCTCTCCTCATGAAAAAGAAAGTAGTTACGCTCTGACGACGTTTTCACGAGTTCCTTGAATGTCAGCCACGTCCATGCACAAACTTAATTATTACGCCTTCTCTCTCAATGATACTAGCAGAGTTAGCTACATATGTAATAACATCCACCCTAATAAGAATACGAAACAGACCTCTTCCCGTGGAAGTTACGAGCGATAGACCCCCCCCCCCACGAGTTCAGACAAAATAGCGCTGGCTTTACGAAAAGCCCATTCAATCTACAGAAGACATGTTTCGCAAGTATGATTCTCGTGCAGCGCGGAGACTAATTTTATCCATCCAATCTTAAAAGGTCCACTGTTCAATTTGGAAATAAATCTGTCGCAAATCGACAAATATTCTTCTAAACCAAGCTGAGAAAGAAATAATTAATGTCTATACTAGCCGCGCTTCGATACAATCCAAGGCAGTAATTGCAGTTTGATTTACTGCCACTAAGTAAAAGAATTTACGTTTAACAAGAAACTTTCTCAAACATTTTGAAGAACTGCGCCAACCAAAACTGCACTCTGGCAACGGTGTAACGCGGAACTAGGAAAACCGCCGTGAAATCCCGGCCGCGCATGCATGCATGCATCCATCCATCCATCCAACCAACCACTGCCGCCTCTCGAGGTGCATGGAGCGACTCCACCTGCGTTCGATCGGCGATCGATGTGTTGGTGAGGGGCTGCTCCCGGAAAGAGCGCTCGCCTTTAAACTCGCCTCCATCCGCCCCCCGCTCTCCGGCGGCGGCTGCTCTCGCCCGACCTCACACCAGCGCCGCGCCGCGCCCCGCCCCGCCCCGCCAGTCGGAAGTTCGGTGCGCCCCGGCGTGCCCGCGGCGACTCACAGTGGTTTACGACTCGGAATCCGCGACCGAAACAATTTAAAAGTTCGCGTACTCTATACATTCAACCAAGAATTGCACTGACGAACCAACACAGTGAAAAGTGACAATTAGGAACAGCTCCAAAATACGCTTCGAGACTCTTGATACTGTTGGGATATTAATTTATTTGAATGATTCAAGAGATCCGGAAATAACATTTTCGAAACAAAAGTAATTCAAAGAAACAAGATATCACCACACACGTGCTAGTGACCCATCTTTTTCAAAAGTCATGTCCCGTAAGTCGTAGACATTTAGTTGCTTGAAACATTAATTTTTCGAGAATTTCTCTATATTAAAGACGGACGAAATAATAATTTAGAGGGAAGCTAAAGACAATCCGAACGGAAAGGTTTTTGGAAGAGATACTCGGAAACTTTCCTAAGCGCATTGTGACGAGACTGCTTGTTAATAAACGTTGTAACTGAAAACCACAAGATGTAATCCGGAGAGTAAAGACAGCATGTCTAGTTCAATTCAAAGGCAACTCAATAAGCTAAACAAAATAGGTCACAATTGCGAGCGTTTTTATGCGAGAGGTCGGCAAGAGGAAGATATGAGCACCACAAAAAATTGCGAGCGCTTGGATCTTGACCGTACTGGTGCGCAGGAACGTACTGTCGGGACGGAGCAGTAAAACACGCGGCGTCCGAGGGGTGGTACTCAACGCGCAACTGCGCGCGGAAGGAAGCCCTGGGCCCCGTTGGCGCGCGGGAGCGGCGTGGCAGGCGAAGCCGCATGCTGACATTGCGCCCAGCGGGAGTTGCGCGTGACGTAATGAACGCAGAATTATTGCGGAATAGGGAGCGCTCTTTTATGTAGTTTTATTAAAACCCGGTGTCTCGTATGGAAGCGGACCCCGAAAGGAGAATCTCGTGTACTTTTTAATGGCATAACTAATGACAGGGTTTATTAACTGGTTTCAGACCAACAAAATGAATTTGACCTCAAACACGCGTGAAGCAAGTGCGCAATGCACCTTCAACGGAAACAATCATGTATAATCTTAAGAAAAAAGTATGGTACCACGGACTCGGTTTAATTATAAGAAAATACACGGGAAAACACTGACAAAATATATGTTGAACGAAATAGTCTAGTACACCAAAAATTAAGTGCCGCCTACGCAGAGTTTAATATCACGCAGTACTTCCTGCACACAACACCATTCATTGAGGATGAACGAGATTAGAACAAACGATAGTTAGTAGTAGTAGCTCTTAACATTAGATCTTAAAAAGACAACCCGAATTTCATCACGCTTTTTTTAAACTTCGCGCATTCTTCTCAGAACTATTAAAGATAAGGCAAATGAACAATGTCAAATAATATTTAACCATAAGTTTTAGAGGGTTTGGAACACAGGAATCACAGGATTTTCTTCAAAAATTTAATGGTCTAATTTTAGTTTACAGTCAACACAACTGAAGATAAAATTCTACATTCACGCTAGACGATACAAATTAAGGGGCATTGGCAACAAATATTGTGGCAACTATCAAGAGAACATCAGTCGAAGTGGGTAACCCTACCAGGATGCGGCGCATCAACCAACACGAAAGACAATGTCGCGCTGCGCTCTACACTTAGCGATATCCCCCGACAGATGCAGTCGGAGGGCGATGGGCGCCTTGGGGAGGCGAAGCGCCCCCGCTCCCTACGGAAATCAATTAGCGGGCGCCCCACGCCACACACACACCGCGCGCGCGCTCTGCGGCGGAGGCGGCGCCGACGAGGCGTGTCGGCCGCGACGGAGGGAGGCGACAAGGAGGATAGGGGCAGGGGGCAGAGGCAGATTAAATCTCTACGAACCCAAGTTACTGCGGCATCACGCCTTTCGTTGCAGCAATTTAGAAGTCGGATGCGCAACCGTTGAGGGAGGAGCAGCGTTCAGACCGACAGCCGCCTCGGCGAGCTCTAGAGGTCGTGTACCAAACTAAGCGCATCAGCTTAGAGGGAAACCAGAGGCAGTTCGAGGAACGTGGCCGAGAACAAACACTTCAAGTCGCCATCTACGAGTACTTGAGGTAAATGAGAGAGGATGAGTGTTTCAACTGCACTGTAACGTAGCCCTACATCTGATAAATGAGAATTAATTTAAGACGTTTTAACCCTTCCGTTCTCCAGCGGGCTGCACGTGTCACCAAGATATTTTATTTATGCTGGCGCGCAACATAGTTTAGTGTGGTGGTAATATCGAATTTACCAAAGAAGCAATTCGTAAGGCAAATAGACAACCTGAAAAAGTGTAATATAATAGAACAATAACTCTTTAAACACATGAAACTGATAATTTACTGGCAATTAATTGAATTGAACTTTTAAAAAAGTGCGTCGCCAATCGATGCCGCGTTGAATGCCCAAAAAACAAAAACAAAACAAATTCATTACTTGTATTAATTAAAACCACTTTCGAACCACACTCTTCCAACAATGAACATTGGAAATAACGAACAGCCTTCTTCCCGGCGAAGCAGGGGCCATTGGTCGTTAAGCCGGGCCTGCAAATCGGGCTGCTCCTCGACTCGGCGCCCGGCGTGGCGCCCGACTCCGTCGCCTTGCCAATTTATTAGCGGTGCGCGCTCGCCGGCGGGCAGGCGATCCATCACGGCACCCGCCGGCCCCACCAGGTCTCGTCATCGCGCACTTTTCTAGGGCAAATCCCGCCGTCAACGTCGGTGCGACCCCAACCAGGCCACACCTGGCGCCAGGGCGTTCGTTCGGCGCCAGCCCGACGCGGCCAGTACACGAAGAGGCACGAAAAAGCTTTCATATCAATTGTACTTCCAAAAGAGAAATTGACAGAACTATTCAAACAGAAGTGGTTAATACGTTTTTCGTATCTTTTCCTTGAAGTTTTGTTTCTATTCATCCCATTGTACGGTGCTCATCGAGAGGCTGTTACGAGGGGACTAGGAAAAATATGCAGCAGCAAAAAACGACATTAAAAATCGTGCAGCTGGATGTTGTAATACAAAATTACTGAATTAACAATTCATACACATCGGCTTTGAAATTTCACGAGCAATATTAATGTTTAAACCCACATGTTTTAACCGACAGCTCGCTGAAACGGCCCCTTCCATTCGCGAGCCTACACTTCACCGCGCGCGCGTCGGAGGATGACGGGGGTGGGGGGTGGGGGTGGGGGTGGGGGTGGGGAAGCGCGTCGGTCATGGACACCCTTGAGGAGCATACGAAGCAGCTGGCAAGCACTCCAGGAAAGGAGGCAGCGGCGGCGGCGGCCGAGTGCGAGCGAGTGGGGAAGAAGCGCGCTCGGCATTCCGCATGATCGGTCAAGGCGCTGCGAAGGGGCGGGGCCCGGTGGCGAACGCGTACGGACTGACAACAGCAGGAGCTAGCAGCCAACAACGGGACACTTCGCTGCTGCAAGCTTCGCGAATCACACGGCGACTTCTTTCCAACACAGCTCCCGAAACTAAACATGAACATGTCTCACACTAAATATGTTATTTCCATATCCAAAAAAGGTTATTTAATTTGACTCCCAAGTTTCGGATCAGTTAGGCGTCTATACACACATGGGTCCATTCATTATCAAGCATCATGTTGCTAGCACTGTAAAGTAAAACCTAGTTTAACGTTTAAATCACCACTCATCACATAAAATTGTCATAGCATAAAAATAGAATAAATATTTTAAAATATCTCTGTTGAGGTAATATCACTTATTTATATTTCATTCCGATTTTGAACACCACTTCGCCAGATTTAAAGAGACAAATATAGTGATAATTCCGACAATGAACTAGCACAAACAGAACATTACACAATCACAATGTAATTTATTACGATATGGAGAAGCGACATGAAAATTCTGTAATATCACATGCCTCATAACAGATCATCCGCTTGCAATGGACTGGAGGAGCTTCTTTACACATGGCAGAAGGGATTTCACTCCTTTTTTACTACCTAGTGGGTTTATCCGGAACAAACAGTCCGGTGTGTATCTTCCAACGGGGTGCCCCGCTCGTGCTTCTGATGGAGATTTAACGTGTGGCAGCGGTCGCTCCCAAACAATTGTATTAAATCGTAATCTGAACCCATTTACGTCACACTAATTAGATTTAAATTTGACCGCACGAAAGCCCTCGGAGCTTCGGCACAACAGTTTTCCCCACCAAGCAGTGGGCGGGCGCGCGCGACAGTTGCTCCAATTCATTACATCGCACCCGAATTCACTTTGGCGAAGCCGGCGGCGGGTGGTTAAAGGGCTCGTCGCGAGCTATGTACCGGCGCGGCGGCCACGGCAAATCCCGGGTGCGCCCGCGCTGACACAGACGGGCGCAGTGGCCGGCCCCTCCCACGCAGGGCATAATTAACGCGAACCAATTGGCGGCGCCGCCAGCGCGGGCTGAGGGGGAGGGGAAGGGGCGGACCTGATCGAGCGATCGCGTCGCGCGTGCCCCTCGCCGGCCCGCCCCGCTCCGCCTCGTGACGTTTAAACATCCGCGCCGTCCGATCGCTTTGTTCGGGGATCGCGGGCCGCCTGGCCCCGGAGGCGCCGCTCCGAGCCGCCCCGCCCACGCCGCCCTTTTAAAGAGGCGTAATGCGATTGTGCGCGGCGGGTGGGCGGGCGGCGGCCGGCCGTTCCGCGGCGCGGCGCAGCGCGGGCCGCGCCAGTGAAGAGGCGTGGGCGGGGCCAGGCGGAGCACTCGCCGTGACGAGGGCGCGGAAGACGCGACGGGGCAGTTGACACAGCGAGTTCAGAGGCAGACGCGCTTAGGCAGGGCGTCAGAAAGCGAAAAGGCGAAGCGGGAACGAAGAGAAGCGAGATAAACAGAACGTATAGGCAGCTCACAACGGGTTACAACGAAAGAGCGAGCACCTCAGTAGGCAGAGGGGAAATGAAACCGAGAAGAAGCCGGTAGAGGAGGAGAAGGAGAAGGAGAAGGGAAGGGGGGAGGAGGCGGCGCGGCTGAGCGCGCGTGGAGGCTGAGAGCAGCGCTCGCACGGGTATCGCTCCGAGGAACACGTGCGGCGGCGCAGCAAAAAAGAGGTCTCCGCCCGCGGAATGCGCCGCGCCGCGCGGCGCCTCGGGGCCTGGCGCACAAAGCGCTCGACACGTGAGCTGCCTCGCCAAACACCCGAGCGACTCGCTGTCTCCAACGGGGGCGGGCGCAGAAATTGCGTCCGCGCGCGACAATTCCATTCCCGCTGCAGTAAACGCTCTCTATTTTCATGGCATATGGCCTTCACCTATATTCGTACGCGCGAGACCTACAAGCATTGAAGTGGTATCTGATCACGATTACGCACCTATAGGACACTCACAGAATCAATACTCGCCGCACTTCTCTGCTAAGAGTGGCCCTCATACACGAGAATAGGCGGCAGTGATGGTGGTCCAAACAACTGAATCTGCCTCGCTTGCAGCTATCACTGCCAGATTTTACTTTAGAACACTTTGAAGCAATACGTTTGAGTCAAAGCGTAAAGGGCACAAAGACGCAATAATAGAACGCCTTCGAAAATAGTGCTTATTAAAAATGATAAGATACTTCGGTAAATATACACAATTCCCGAACGTAACGCATTTAAACTTCTCTGAAATACTTGAATCATTTACACAGTTACGCTGGTACAAGTTTTGCGAGTTCCAGAGGAAACAGTTTGCTTGTCAAGAATAGCGGGGCGCGCTCCGCTCTGATTCGAAAAGCACGTGGCAGGCGTCTGGAGCGCTCGTCAGTGGCAGCATCTGCCCCGCTGCTGGCCGACGCACGTGGCCGCGCCCTGCACGTGACGCAAGGGGTGTTAAAGCGGACAGAGAGATCGGTCGTTTGCCCCGCGAAATCCTGAGAGCGAGAGAGCGAACAAGGGAGGAAGGAGAAGCCATGGAAGCGGGATGACGGGGCGTGACGGCACACTGGAGAATTAGCCGTGCAGCAGCCTGTGCGCACCTCCCGAACACACCGTTACGTATCGCCAGCACGCAGCACTAAAGGGATTTAAACTTGTTATGAACATTGTATATATTGCATGCTCTGAGACCATTGTGGCTTCGTGCACCACACAAGTGCGGTGGTTCGCTTCATGCGGCTATTTAATATAATACAACCGGGAACAAATGAAACGCTGTTTGGCGTGGATTCCGCACACGTGCACGGGCACACGCGCGCGCGTTTTCGGTCGAAGGGGCTGGTGGGCCACACGGACGGGGCGTCGCGCCACTCCCCAGCGCGCGATGCGTTGCTGCAGCAAAATAAACGTCACAGAAAACCATCTTGCGCGCGCGCGCGAATGAGCCAGTAAAACCTATCGGGCTGCGGGGTGGGAGGTGGGAAAATAGAAGGTAAAGAGCAAGACGGCTGTAGCAACAGGTTCCTCGCGAGCGCGGCAGCCGCTCGGGGAAGTGGAGCGTGAACCGGAACAGGCACGGCTCGAGGCAGAGGCGGCGAGAAGCCCCTGCGTGGGAGGGCGGCGGGGAAGCGCCGCGCGGGCATTAGCGGTGTGGCGCATGCAGATGAGGGCCCTGCTTACGCTGCGCAGCGCTCCGATTTCCGTGGGCCACCAGATGAACGAGTGCCACTGGCCGCCGACGTCCGACGCACGCCCGGCGCGGCGCTCTCGCGGGAGGGAGAACAGAAGGAAAATAAAAGTTGCAGATGTGACGGAGACGCGCAGCAGAGGAGTGGGGGTGGGGGACGGGAAATACAAGGCGGACGGAAGCGCGCACGCGCACCGCCTCCCAGGGGGAGGCGAGGGGCGACGACCGACCGCCACGCGCCGCACGCCCACCCCGCCCCGCCCCCGCACACGCGGGGTCAACCGCCGCCCACGAACCTCCTTCCCCCGCACGCCTACGGCTTCCCTTTCTTTTCCTCACGGCGGTAGCTACAGTCCCCCTTCAAGACAAATGTCAAATCCGCGGGAAAGGGCGAGTTATCTCCAACGAAACATCAGCCGCCTGCGATTCTGTGCCTTGACAAGAAGTGGAAAATTGTACTTTAACTTTATATGTGACTAACTTTACGAGGAAAGAAATTACATCTGCTTCTTGAAAATCCAACTCGTCAATGCATCTCCAATTAATTTTACTAAAGACGTTACTAGAATTCTCATTCTTTAGGACAACTGGCAAATCATTCAAGGTACGCCGTTAAGTACGATATGTAAAGCCAGAAAAGAGCATACAAATGATCAGTTTTAAAGAGTGGCAGTTATCTATTCGTACTGTCCTCATCATGTTTTAATAAATATTAATATCCGTCCCTGAAAATTTAACATACACTACAGTTATATCAAAGGGAGATTACATCGCAATTAAACTAAAATCTATACTTTACATCAATAAATCAAACATGAGGTTAATTTTTCGTTTATTAAAACAATATTTTACTAATTAAATAATACGAAACAAAAACAAAGAGAAACGGACAATACCAATTAGGCAAGTCGACATACACGAATTCAATAACAAAATATGGAATATATCCCAGTTTCACTGGCAATCAAACAATACTATTTCATATCACAATAAAATTACGCACAGAGCAAATGTGGAATAAACATACCGTGCTCTACACCTGTAATTTAATACTTAATAACCTTCTCCGTTGCTCATTAGACACAATTATCAAACCTTAACAGTTTAGGTCCGAGACGAGTTCAAGTATTAAACCCATTACGCGTGCAACAGCAAGAACAATAATTACAAAAATAGTTTCTAGGAGACTCAGAGCGAGGGAGATGAAGAATGGATGCATGAAAGAGCAACGGAGACAAATAATGAGACAATACTGTAATTAAAAAGCCATGAAATATTTTACATGACCCTTAGCAGAGCAATTACAAAAACTACACAATGATATAACAAGAGAAAAGGTGCTCTCTTTATAAGCTCTGTCAAATCTTAGAAGCAAACGCAGAAGTAGCTCGCAGGCTCCAAACGGGCTCGTGAGATGCCCAAGCCTCGCTGTCACCGGGCGGGCGAGGCGCCGGCCAGCACGGCATGGCGGCGTCCTCGAGATGCGCCCGCCAGCCTCCGCCGCCGAAGGTCGCCACCGCCAGCGGCGGCAGCAGGTGCGCGCGAGCGCTTTCTTCGGAGGCGCAAACCGGATTGGTGACGCGTCGCGCACCGCTACGCACTCGCCCCTCCCTGCCCCCTTCTCCCGCGGATTCCCTGGGCCGCTTCTCCGAAGTCCTCCCGCGCGACGCAACGGCGCCGGCCATGTAAACAGGCACCGGTGTTGCCTAACGGCGTTTTATAATTTCTCCCGTTCGCCTCTCGGGAGAACTGGCCCGCGGCCTTTCCTATTGCACACCTCTGGGCGCTGTTTTCGTGCGCGATCGCCTCTACCGACACGCATTTCGCGAGGCAGCAGCGGGGAAAGGGATGCGCACGGAGAAAGAACAGGGGGGGGGGGTGACGATGGCTCCGTTACCAGCGGCCTCCATGCCAGGCGAAGGCCGTCGCCGATAACACACTGGCCTTTCGAGTAAGAGACAGGAATCTCACTTTCAACGGGAAAATAACGGTATTTGTGGAAGTTACGATACGACTCTAAAATTATTTTTTCTTCTCTTTTTCAGCACGAAATGGTAGGATCATCGGATTGCCAAAACAGCACATCCTTTTATTGACAGGTAAGTGACTCTACATGTCACGTTTGTTATTCTCACAGGTTTGTTACATCCAGTCGCACCCTATAATTTTAAAAGAATACAGGCAGCAAATGCTTCAAATCAACACCAAAATAATTTTCAAACTACAAACTCGGGGCTTCGCCAGCGCAAGATGTTCTCTGTACTTTAGTCCAATGGCTATTTCCGTAAGCTATAAAATACAGCATGTGACTGCACCGCATCAATATTCCCATGTCAAGAGCGAATAGACGCTGCACTTCAATCGATTGCATCTAAAGAAGAAGAAAAACCGCTGGGCTGTCCGCGTCCAAAGAAGTCGAGACACGCAGAGATTTCCGGGAGTTTCGAGAAGGCCTCGCGGGCGGAGGCGCAGACAGAGAATGGGCGGGGCGGGGGGGAGTGAAACGGCGATCGGCAGTCGCTGCACGCGAGGCGGAGGCGAAGGGTGGGAGTGCGGAGGTGAGTGTGGAGGCGGCGGCGGCGACTTCAGGCACTGCGCGCAACCGCCTGCACGCCGTTTGCCACTGCACATGCAGCGCTTCCACGAGTCTCGGCGTTGCCGCCTCCGCGTATTGCACTGCGCCAAGGTGCATCACTCAAATGACGTTACTCGGGGCAAGGGAAGTCGCTTCCCGCGAGCGCCCCAACACTTCTGAGAATTGCTCTGCGTGAATTAGATCATTTCTTACAGTTCTGTTTAAATTATACGATAGAATTGAAAATTACGAACTTGACACTATTTTCGAGCTGAAATGTCAATACCGGTTTGAGAAAAACTCGCTGATCTGAAATCTGCTCAACGTATTCATTTTATGCTAGCATAAAATAACCAACTAGCATAAAATGCTAACATAAAATAAATAAAACTAATGCTAGCATAAAATAACACACGATTTCGACGAAGACCGTCAAGAAGCTTTCCTCTTCGCGGCTGCTCGGCGAGCGGCGTCGGCAACACACACAAGGTGAGTGCGAGCGCAGCGCGTCCGCCGAGGTCGCGGGGTCACTGCGTCGCCTCGGGCGCGCCCAGCCCGGCCCGGCGCGGCGCGGTCCCGTTAGTCGCCAGCGCCGCGCGCTTCGCGAGAGGCGCCGGCTGAGCTCACGCCTCCGTGCCGCGCCGGAATCCCTCACGAGACGCTGCCAATGAATCACCCGACCATCTGCCAGCTCCTACACACGTGTGCAACGTGATCTCACTGGCCGTTGCTACGGACCGTGATGCATAAACCGAAGGCTTTGAGCTTAATGATAAGCAAAAATGAAATTTACGAGAAGTTACGATGGGCAATATATGGGTGGCATTAAACGTTGTAATTTCACCACATGCCTCAGAAAGGCTCGTAAATCCACGTCAATTGATTCAAACGCGGAAACTCGCTTCAACTGAAGGAAGAAAGCAAACTAAATTTAAAGGGGGAAAAGTTTCCAAAACATTTCTCGGAATGGAAATCTATAGACGTACGTGGTAATCTGAAGCACTGAAAATGCCATTCATGTTTAAACTTTCGTGTCCTCACAGGTAGAGAATGTAAGAAAATATGTATTATTACGATCACCAAGAAAACAACAAAATACATCAAACTTACAAGATCAGTTTACAAAGGAAACTTAGACTCCCCGTCGGCAATCACACTTCTCGAGTGTCCGATCCTCGCAATGCAGGAGTATTAATGCTACAGAAATAATAAGCGACAGGACTTTATTGATGCGCGCTTGATGCAATATATACGACCCATATCATAAAGCTTTCTGCAACGACGATACCCATCACAGGCCACATAACTCCCGCTGAAAGATGCCTGGTTCCGTGATATAACAGAACGCCCATAAACGCACGCCGACATTCACGAGTGATTAGCTTGCGCGACGACAGCGAGGCTACGCGGGTTCCGCAGATATTACGAGGCGCCGCGCGCAAACATCCGCGAAGACCGACCCGACCTGCACCTGTCGCAGCGGCCACCGTCACGCCGTCGCCCAGAAGATGCTCCGGCGACGGTGTCGGCGCTGTCCTACGCTCGCGCTGCCACCCGTGCTCCGACATACATATTTAGCGACTCGGCGTAATCGATGGCTTCCAATGCAAGCGCGCGACGCTCAATTTCCCCGCAGAGATGATTTCAAAGGGAATTTTAAATCGCCTCATTCTTTACAAGCCCGCGAGTGAGCGCGGGCCAGTCTTACCCGGTGCCGGCGCCGCAGACTGACTCCGCCAACTCCACAAGTTTATACAAGCGCCCATTGTTTCCGACATAATTTACTTGCGCGATGCGCGACCCTCAGGCGGCCTCCTCAATCAGTCCCCGCGCGAGGGAGACTTCGTTTCGCGAGCCGGGAGTTGATGACGCGGGTGCGCTGCGTCGCAACGGATTCGGGGCAAAAGCCAGGCGAGGGCGAGATAAGGGGAGGGAGCGAGTCGCAAACGAGCCTCTTCTGGTAGCAGCGACGGGGCGCGAGGCGAGGCGGAGAGGGGAGGGGGCGCGCCAGTTGCAAAGCCAATTCGGACGGTGAGAGGCGCGGCCACAGACAGCGGAGAGGGCCCACTCTCGACGCGGCGCCGCTTCATCCCGGGCGCGGGGGCGGGGGCGGAGGTAACAGATGTCGGCCCGGCCGCGGGCTGAATAATCGCGGGCCATCGATTCCGCGCGCGCCGATAGACGGAGAGCGCTTTGGCGAGGCGAGGGTGGAATGAGGATAACGGAGGTCGCGCGCCCGTGGGACGAGAGCGTCCAAGCAATACGTGAGGTGGTAGGCCTGGGGAAACGGGGTCGGTGACCAGCGCGCCCGCCCGCCTCGACCACCGCCGCCGAATTTTTAACGGCGCGCGATTCGACCCCATTCATCGCCGCCTCCCGCGGGACGGCGGCCGCGCGGCGGAAACGGGAGGGGCGAGATAGGGGTGGCCTGGGCGCTGCTGGGCGGGGCGAGGGGCTGTCCCGAGGGTCCACGCGCCGCGCCCACGTCGCCTTCTACGCGGACCGGGGCGCCAGCCCTCCCCTCGTCGAAATGAGTACGAAAACCAACCTTTTTCTTTTCCCGATGGACTTCCGGTTAACCATCTCTACTACCACATTGCTTGTTATGGCAAGAAGAAAATTTCAATGGTAATTTTCATCTGGAATTCAACGCAAATGTGTTTTCATAATAAGCAAAATATTTCTGCAAATTGCGAATGATTCGGTATATTTTACTTCCAAAGTTTAACTCATATTTATTTTCGATATTTTAAGAATTCTTAATTTTGTTGTGTGTGTAATATGTGTGTTTCCTTGTCGCTACTATCAATTTACTGTATCAGAATGATACTTAAATTAAACAGGAAAACGGAGGTCGTTTGGGTCCACACAGTCGAGTGCATTTTGCAGATCGGTAACGGGGTAGTTAGGCGGTAAAAATTATGAAAGGGCAAAATACATCTATGTACACAAATGTAAGAAAAGTGATAATATGCTGTATGTATGTAAAAAGGGGCATAGTACATAATATAAAAATACGCTGATTTATATTATTTGAAATTATATTAACAAAATATTTATTACGCCAATTTTAAAAATAAACATTGCTTCCCTCACTGGATTAAATGTTTTAATTTCATTTTATCTTTGAAAGCAATAATAGTCGTCGTACAAACGTGGGAACTCAATGCCGGGCAAAACTTCAATTGTCTTCATGGTGCTACACGCGTGAGACAATATCTCTCACAAAATAAGATTAAAGATTAATAAGCACGATCTCATTGATGTTTTCTACACCTTGAGATCATATTCTCAGTGATCACGCGCACGCGACGCAGCATATATGCAGTGCAAACATCTGACCGCTTTTTCATGTGACACACCTCGCGTGTTCAGCACGCAATTCTCAATGTGTGCACGAAAAAAATATTCCGACTTTTTAAAAAAATCGGTATAATATAAAAAATAAATATATGTAAATATATTTAACGACAAATATGGATATTGTTGGGAATGTCCTAATTCACCGAAATCACAATGTTTAAAACATATAAACAAAAATCTATGTAATTTCATTATCTGGACTTTAATTATTAGTTAATATAAATCGGAACCCTAACGATAACTATTATTAAAATTGTTGACCAAATTAATTAGATTCCGTACGGTTATACCTCATCTTCAAGAAGTAATGCAATGGGACATTTGAGAAACATCGTTGCTTCAATGCACGCCAATGTGTCTCCACTCACTTAAGATGCTTGGACCGACGGAAAACATTTTAATCGACGCATAACGGAGGTGCTTAGTGACCGGATGTGAAGTAAATATTTCTTGCAACGTAGAACAACTGGCGGACTGTGCCTGTTCTGACCTGCCCGGTCTACAGGCGCTCTCACAAGAGAAGACAACGACGCGGGTGCTTGGCACCGTGACGTCGGAGCTTCGCGATAACGATCTTTCTTCCCTGCCACTTCGATGTGTTTTTTATCTTCGCGCTCCGGTTCATTAGATTTGCCGCGATACATAAAGGCGCGTTACGAGACTAAAACACCACCAGGGGAGGAAAGCGTGCACTAAACGGCAGGAGAAATATGGTGCAATTTCAGCAAATTTAATACGACCTCCAGTAGAAGAAAAAAGAAGAGAAACTCTTCCGTGAGCCCCGCTAAAATTTTTCACAAAAGTCGACAATCCATACTGCTAATAATTCTCAAAGTGCATCCCCGCTTTGCGGTGTGTACATCATGGTACCTTAGAAGCAAAAAGCTTCGAAATGAATTTACTCAACTCACATTGACATTTTGCATGTACAAATTACAAAGAAACATGGTGAATATCACGCTACAGTCTAATAAAACTCGAACGCGTCTAGAATGCAGATTAAATTGAAAATCCAATTTTATGGGCCTTTGGAAGCATCGTGTTTTCAAATCCTTGCGCTCAACAGGTCACTCTAGAATGGAAGAAAATGGCTCAGAAACACCAAATTATCTGGACAATTAACGGCTAGCATTTTATTATTTTTATGAATACTGCGTGCGGAGTGGCGCAAAGCCGTCACCATTGAATGCCGCCAGTGATGTCAGAGAGAAAGAAGGCCCGGTCAAACAAGGCGCGCACCGAGAGAAGAATTGAAAAGCCGCTGGGCGCCCTCGTGCAGGCGCAGCAGCGGTTGACCGCCTACGCTTCGACCGCCGCGTCGCATTCCATCGCCCTCCCACCGCCCACTCCATCAGGCGCCGCTGCGCCTCTTGAGCGCCGACGCGGCTCCCGAGGGCCCCTCTGCCCCGCGCCTAGTGCGAACTTCTCCGCTTTCAATGGAGGAACGTACGACATCCGTGTCTTGAAAAAGTTCATGAAAACGCTTCAAACTTCACAATATCAAAACATACAAGAACACAAAATGTCTTGATTTTCAGAAACCATGAACTATAATTAAACAAATTTGAACTGGCAAAACAAACTTGAGGCAAACAGAAGCAACTTCAGTAATACAAAAAATTGAATTTTTACATTTTTTTCATGACCTATATTTTCCTGCTTGAATGAATCGTGAGAAATGAAAATATCAATGGGTCGACATAATTTTACATCCTGCTCATGTCACGTACAACCATCTTCTAGAGAGAACCTATGAAATCCGATCCTGCAAATCTCTAACAGGAGGCGCGTTAATGCCGATCGCGAGCGAGATACGTGCGTCGTGTACCTCATGAAACGGCGCTTCCACTCTCTCGCACCACCCGATACCGTTGTGGCAGGGTTAACTCGGGTCGGATAACAGAATTTCAGCCGTCGCACTAGTGCCCCTCTCGCACACTGTGTGGAGGGAGCGGCCGTCAGCGCCACCTGCCGCGGGCGCCTCCTCTCGACCGCCGCCGAGGGCTCTCACGCCGCGCCCCCCGCCCCGCGCACTCGCACTCGCACAGGTCGCTCGACCCCGCCCTCGCCGCAGCGGCGTACTCCACGCCGAGACGAGGGCTTGCCGCCACTTCAGGCGTACACGCGCATCCTTTAAGGTGCACGCGCTCTTCTGCCGCCTTTTATTCAGCAGGCGCTAACGAATTCGACGCCTTTGTTAGGATACACATCCTTAAAATGTTCACACTACGAAAACACCACATTCATTTATAATTCCTGTACACACACTACATATATAATTCGAAATACACCTACCAAATAAGGGAAAAAACAATCTCTCAATGGTTTGTATCATCTTTGGACAATGGCAACGTTTTGAAGTACTAATTGCTGAGCTGAACTAAGAAAATTTAGTTTTCACAACGAAAAAAAAACAAAAAAAAAAAACAAAAAAAAAAACAAAAAAAAAAAAAAAAAAAAAAAAAAAAAAAAAAAAAAAAAAAAAAACAAAACAAAACAAAACAACTCCGTCATTTTTAAAAGCGTACTATGCTTTAAAGAGCCTGAAAACAACCAGTTCGCAGAAAATTTAGAAATATCTTTGTAGCTTCCCCTCAAAATTTAAAATATCCGTTGCGAATTCAAGGGGGCCGCGATGGCAAAATCTGTCCGGAAGAATCATGCCTAAGGAAGTTTGCGAGAAAGTAAGCATTGTGGACACGAGTATATGAGCGAATTCATAAGGATGTATGAATAATCAAATTGTGCATATAAGTGCAACGGTTTTGAATAGGAACTGCCAAGTTGACAAAATTCATACTACGGCAATTAAAGTTTGAAGTGTATGAACGGTAAACGTACATTACAGCATAAATCGCTGTATTTCGTGAAATGATTTTTAAGTGTAAAGTGAAACATTCTGATCGTCAATTTAGCTATTACTTGGACAGGTATATCCAAAATTACATTTAAAGGGTAACAAATTCGCAATGGAGATTCTGTTTGACGGGCCCCGTTAGTCATCGGCAAACCAAATAGCAGGATTTTGCCATTTAAATCAACAGGAGGGAAGTTAGTATTTTAAAATCAAGTTGTTACTAAGTTGTTTCCACCCATTTGTCGAAAAGTATTCAGGAAACCGGAAAGAATTTTTTAACTCTGCACCTCGCAATCACATCATTTTCCACAAGGGCAAGCGACATTTGCATCGCTCGCTCGTCCACTGCCTCCGCTGCCGGCGACACAAAAAAAACCTGCTGCCCCGCGGCACGAGAACAAAAAACGCGGACATTCTTCGCGAATGGCGGACATTGACAAGCGAAAGCCCATGAAAACCCGCAGTTACTCCGGGCGGGGCGGGACAGCGCGTCAGGCGGAGGAAGGGGACGGGGGCTGCGGTGGAAAGCAAAGAAAAACAACAGCACAGCGGCGCGCGTGCGCGTCGTGTGTAGGCAGCCGATTCGGCGCCGCGGGCCTCAGACAGAAAGAAAGAACGACCGACAGGCTGGGCGCGGAGGCGGGTGCACAAGATGACCCAGAGAGGGTGTAAAGGGTCGGAAGTGGAGGACAAAACCGTAAAAACCTCCCCGCGAAACCGATTTGTCTTCCATGAATTCTAGTCCCAGTGAACGGGGTTCACAGCCCGGTTTCCGAAGACAGAGGCCTCGCGAGCCAGCCACCACGCTGTGGTGCGCGCGTGATGTGTCGCCGATTCCATGGCGCGGGGCTGAAATAGAACGAGCGGCGTTTTGGGCGCAGAAGCAGACCCGAGCGAAGGGCGGAAGAGGACACCCGAGGAAAACCGGATCAATTCCGATTTGTCCACAGCAAATTCCACGTACAGACAGGTAGCAGACTATCTAGGATATAATAGGCGCCCTTCTGTGTAGGGCGGCGCGAAGGTGTTACAAACGGGAAATGGAGCTAGTGCAACGCGGGTCGAGATGTGCTGGCCAAAGGGCGGCCCGCAGCGCACGCGCAGCGAGCGCGCCGCCGAGACGGAGGCGGGGGAGGAGGTATTCCTGGCGGCCGGAAGTCGTGGGGGGCTGGCGCCGCGGAGAGCAGCCAGCTCGGCGGTGCTCCTAGGCCGCCACGCCACGGTGGGCAAGGCGCGATATGCGAGGCGTGGAATTCCGCGAACGTGGTCACAATACGAATGACTCCCAAGTCATTAGAGAGATCTTTTAAAAACACGACTGGTTAATTCTACCAATCTTGGGTTAATAGTATGATAACATTAAATGTGTGGGTTATGAATAACAATTACGTGGCATTCACAGAAAGAAGTCTGTGTGAAATATGATGAAATAGTTGATCGTAGGCTAAGGCTTATTACATTTTATTTCTGCCGAAGATTCCACTCAGAAAGAGCAGCATTTTCGCTCGGAAACCTCTAGCTGAAAGATGCGCAAGGAAGATACTAGATAATCCGTCCGCTCTGCAAGGGCCTTTGCCTCGCGCGTCACGGTCGGGGCGCACGCCAGCGCAGACAGCTCGACTCCTCTCCTCGCTGCTTCGAGGGCCCTCGAGAGGAAAGTGCTCGCGCGGCGCAGCGATTACTCCCGCGCTCGGCGGCCGCAGCAGACAGACAGCGCGAGGCGGGGCGGGGCGGGGCGGGGCGCCCGTTTGACGGAGAAGCGAGTCTCGTCGAGCTGACGCTGCACGCCACGCCGAGAGTCCCAACGATGGGCAACGCCATTATGATTCTGTACCTGGGACAGCAAATAAATTGCTGGAGAGATGGTGAAGTTGTAGAGACGGAGTAAATGGAGATGTAAGAATGAATAGTGATGTTGATTGTGATGGTGGGAGAAGTTCGAGTGTTTTTAAGTTGAATAAGTGGCCGCGATAAACTCGGGGTAAGTTATCCTGCATATCCTCACGATCTCCTCTCATCCACTTAGAATTGTTAATGCGATCAGAGGCAGAAGAAACGGGACAACGCCGAGGGAACGTCTGGGATGTCGACTCTAGTCGATGCTTGGTGCGCTCACCGCTACCCTACGGCCCCCTGCTGAGCCGTACCAGTGCTCCGTTGCTGACGCTGGTGCAGCAGCTCGCCAACTATCATTTACCTACAGCTCGCCGGGCGATAAAACTCCATTCTCCGAGCCCCGGTATGACGCCATGAACTAATGTTATTATTATCAACGCATAAAAACCGTTACGACGAGCGGCCTATCGAACATAACCATAAAGCGGCTGAATGAGCGGCGCGGGCGACGGGAGAGGTCGTCGCTCCGCGCGCCCGCCCCCACCCGCACACGAAACGACGACGGCGCGGGGGCGGGGAGGGGCGCGAGGCGGCATCACGTCGCGTCTGGAGCGTGGCAGCTCTGGCTCGGGGAACTCGTTTCCTCAGGGCTACGCGGTCTCACAGGGGGCCGTTTTATTATCTAAAATTAAAGTAACGTTCTCGTTTGCTCGTTCACAAACGTTCTTGAATTACTTCAAGAATCACGCGAGATCGCGAGTAAAGAGAGGTGAACCAATAATAAATCAATATCACGGAACGTATAGAATTGAAGAGAAATCTTACGTCATAACGCAAAACAATACTGGTCGACAATAAGCAGTGAGAAATTACTTTCGCGAACTTAAGAACCCATGTCGCAGAACTTTGAGATCTCTGGTTCAGCGTGCTCCGCACCACAAACTGAATTTAGGGTAAAAAACCGACAAGAGATCTATCGACTTGGCCCGGAGAAAGCGGCGAAGACGAGACGCGCCGGCTCGGGGCGGCAGAAGGACGAAAAAGCTGGAGCGGGGGTGGGGGTGGGGGATCTCTCTCGAGGAGCGGAGCGAGTTTGACGGAGCGATGCGGAGCAAGGAGGAACGGCGCTGGGGGCGGCGGCGGTCGGCCGGCGGGCGGGCGACGCGGCTAATCCCCCGAGAGGGCCGCGAAGCCGTCCGCTTCCGGAGCGCGGGCGGGCGCTCTTCCTCGGGAAAACTGTTCCCCGCGTTTAACGCGTGTAAAACAGCGCTAATTGCCACCGTCGCCAGGCCCTCCACCGACGCCGCCACCACCTTCATTTCCATTCGATGAATATTTAACACTCGCCCCGAGCCGCCGCGCCGCGCCGCCCCGCCCCCGCGCGCCGACGCCGTCTGTTGTTTATCCAGCGCGCGGGCGCCGGGGCAGCGGGGGCGCCGGCGACGCAAGGCGGGTCAGGGCGGAATCGGGAGCGGCGAAGCAGGTGCCGAGCTCGCGGGAAACCGTTTCCCCGCCCCCAATACCGGCCATTTCCACGGCCGATGGGGAAGAGGAGGGCAGTGAACCTGACAGCGACACACACGTAACTCGATGACGAAGCCATCAGCAAGCCAATCTCTCATCATTATCCGTCTTTTAAAACCGCAAAAGAAACGAGAATAGAACCTCCATGACGCGGCAACATGGCATGATGAACGGTCTGTCATCAATTTTATTTCACACGATACACACTATCCACAGGCAAAGCCGAAACTGACACACGATTGTTAATAATTAGAAGAGTATCCACAACAAAATAGTAAAATATGAACAATTCATTTACTAGCATACGTAAAGAGGACTCACCGAGTTCGGCCTTTTCAAACAGCATATTTGAAATGGTGGCATCTTCTATTTTGATATTTTTCTCTCTTTCAATAGGCACTTTTTTCAAAAGATTCTTATCTGAGATGCTTCACCCAACAACAAGAAGCCTACGCATCGAGACATAATGCAACGCACAGCAAAAACAGGCATCTCTTTAGCTTCGAAGACACACAAAGCGGAAAACAACATCCTGAAGCGTATTTTTTTTAAAGGAAAAGATGTCACAGTGCCGAGTGTGGCCGAGGACGCCTCTGCGCTCGTCAGGCGAGCTAGGCAACCAGACACAAATCCGGTGCCAGACGCGAAATGGATGTTTCTCGTGAAGACACGCCGCCGAGGCGCCAGTATTCCTCCTCTCGTCGAAGGCCGCAACGCCGAGTTATAAAGTTGTTATTTACGGCAACGGCGGCAGCGCACCGGGGCGCGCTTACGAAACCCCGCGCCGAGGTGGGCTTGGGCCGCCCACAAGAGGCAGATCGCCACTGCCACACGCACAGCACTCACCAGCGTCTCTTTGAGCTGCTTGGCGCACAGCGGGCCCAGCCACTGGTGGAGGTTGATGAAGCGCTTCGGCACGAGCTTCATGGTGGTGCGGGGCGCGGCGACGGCTGCGGCCGCGGGCGGCGCGGCGGCGGTGGCCACGGCGGACGCGGGCGCCGACACGGCAGCGGCGGCGGCCGCTGACGCGGGGGCGGCGGCGTGCGCGTCCCCCGCGGGGGACGACGGGTCGAGCGCGTCTACGGCCAAGGGGCCGGCCGGCGACGCGCTCTCCAGGACCACCATGGGCCGGGCTGCGTCCGTCACTGAAGGCACCACTCCCCCCGCCCCACCCCGAACCCCAACCCCACTCGCCCCGTCACTGGCCCCGGAGGGCGGCTCCTCACGCGCACTCGCACTGTCGCTGCTGCTGTCACCGTCGCTGGTCGTGCGCTGGCGACGGGGCTCCCTCGGCCCGCACGGGCTCGCGTTGCGTGGGGGCGTGTGGGCGCGTGGCGCGCGCCCTCCCGAGCTGCGGCGCCGCGATCGCGAGCGTCGTTCTACATGGCGCGCCGCAGCGGCGAGACGGTCCGTGCGCGCGGCGGGTTCTCGACTGGCAGCCGCGCCGAGCAGCCGACGCTGCCGCCGCCGCCACAGCACGCCGAAGAGGCGCGGGAGGGGGGCCGACTCGCAGCGCTGCCCGCGGCGGGCGCGCGAGGCTCGGCGCGACGCCGCCACACAGCCGCCTCCGCCGCCCGTTCTCGGCTCGCTTCGAAGACGCTGGCGCGCAGACGACATCCAACGCCGCCCTACCCATCCGTCTACGCGAAGACCGGACAGTACCGGTATCTCTAAGTCACTGTGGTCATGTCGAGAACTGTCAGAATCCCTCCGCTCCGATTCCGGATCTCCTCGTCTCTAGGGCGACCGCAAAGACACACAGGGCGGTGGGCAGAATTCCTTTTCTCTTTAAAGGGCGCCGCAAAAATGGCCTGCCGCCCGACGGCACGTTTGGTTCCCGGACGAGGAATCGATAGGTGGTCGCCCTTCGCCACCTGTTGGTGTCGCTGCATCCGTAGGCGCCCACTGCGGCCGCGGCCGCCGCCCCCTCGCTCTAAGCGACCCACTTCCTCCCCATCGATCCCGCGCCTCGCTATGCCACCCTCCGCAGTCGCCATCTTGCACTCGGACACCTGGCGGGGCCCAAAGGGTGTAGGGGAATGCCACGTGACTCCACCCCTGTTGTCGGGGCGCCGCGATTATTAATGGCACCATTAACTTTGCCCTACTATTGTCATGGTTTATTGACTGAACTACGGTACCGAACGGCACCGTTTCTCTTGACACATGATTTAAGGTACATATATTTTTTCTTCTCTTACTAGTTAATTATTCCACGGATGAACGTTTGTGATAAATGGAAAAAACCATGAATAATATATAAAAGGGTAATCTCTCCGCTCTCAAGATAAAACGATACGACGCTGCGCTTGCACGCCAGCATTCTGCCCCGGCTCGCTGATTAAGACGCGAGAGGATCGCTGCGTCGCCGTCTGTCTCTCGGATGTCGCCCCGTCGCCGTCGCCGCTTCGAAGTAGGCCGCCGCGTGAAGAAGCGAACGGAAAACGCTGCCGCCCGCAAGAAGAGCTCCGCGAAACAGAGCGCGTCCGCGGATCGGCGCCGCGCCCGAGGGAAGGTGAGCGCAGGATTACGCCCGCGCACCAGTCACAGGCGCTGCTCGGGGGAGGCGTTTTCGCAACGCTCCGCCCGGCGTCGTCCCACGCTCCCTCCCGCGCGCTCGCTTTTCACAGAACGGAGAGGTTTCGGAAATTCATTACGAGCCAAAGCCTACGCATTATCTGACTGAACTGAGTGGCATTGAGACGACACAATGAAAAATATCAACAAGCAGAAAAGGACCACAATGACTCATTCAAAAAATCAAAAATTAATGCCAAATTGAATTGAATTAAATGTTAAAATGAAAATATGAACGCCTGTTGGAACTGGTTTAAGAATAATTAGAATAGACGAGGAACTGACAAGGAATGCTGTATGAATATTGCAGCAGAGATGTTCCGTTACATCGTCTACAGAGTAGAATTTGTGTGTGCTCATTGAGAACAATTGCCGTAAAAATACCTGGAATCAATATTGTCAGAAATATCCATCGACGATTATATTACAGCCTCCTCTAATAACTTTACGAACATAAAATCAATAATATGTAGTATTCACTCGCAATTCATTCAGGAAAGAAAACACAAGCTTTCTTTAATTCATGTACTTCAGGTATTTCCGTCAATTCACACTCAAAAGAATACGAGACATTGCACACACGAAAAAAAAGTAAGAAATCGGGGAAAACTCATTAAAAGGGAAGCTTTCAAGAAAACCATTTTCATTACGACTCTTGATCAATATCATTGACAAGCAAGTAACAAAATTTAGAAGTTTCCGGCAACACAATTTGAAACCTCGTTTTACTCGCACGAATCTCCGTCGCATTGGGAATACCAGCGCATCCTCTTACCTAGCACACCCAAAATCGCGCAGTCCCGAGCGCCGCACTGCGCTGCGAAATTAGGTTCAGCTTCTCGACTTGGCTGCGTCCTGAAGCGGCTTTCAAAAGGAAAAGAGCGGCGCGGGCGCCGCCATCAGAAGACGAGAGGTGGAGGAGGATTCTTCCGCGAGGGCCCCACATTCAGTCGCCTTTCGGAACCTGTGCGTCGACGCCGCGGATCATCAGCTGATGACTCACCGATTCGGATCCCATTGCACGGTACTGAAAGCCCCAATTCCACAAGTGTAGTTCCAACATTCAGTGGATGATTTAGATACGTTAGCCCATTCCCGTTACCATTCTTCTTATCAATAGAGTGAATTGCCCTTCACCGCAGTTCTCCATTGAGCGTTTAACACGAACACTTTAGTAATACAACAAAATCCGCAGACAAAATTTACTATAGCAACGTTACGACGCAGCTGCCAGTTAGTTGCTAGTTAGTGGCCTATAATGACTCCCGCACGCGAGCGGGTCGCGCGAACGAATCCTTTCTCTCCACTGCAGCGCATCACCTTGACCGCCCGCCCGCGCGCGCGCCGGCAGACGAGCCTGCAGGGCCGGTGACGGTCGGGGCCGGGGTACAGTTATTACGCGAGAGCCGCATAACGGCGCCTTTGTGCGCGCGCGCCAGGCGGCAGGAGACGCGACGCTGCGCGGCACGGCACGGCGCCCGCGCGCGCGGAGCCTCCGTGGGTCGAGCACCGCGAATCTCGCTGCCGCCGTCTTTGCTGCTCCCGCTCTGGGCCGGTCCGACCGCCAAAGCCACCGCCCATATAAGGCGCGCATGCCGGGCAATCGGCAGGACCTGCCCGACTGCAGGAACGCTGACCCAGTGCACGGCCGGCAGAAGGTGCCCGGCGCCCTACCTACCCTTCTTGCCGACACGGCAATCCCGTTTCTTCTTGACATGCTACGTAATGCAGCAGGTGAACCAAAATGGTGGAAGGTCGATGAATATTGAAAGTTATAAGCCGAAAAATTCCATTCAAGTAAAAAGTACATTTTCTATAACGACTCTACGCCTAAAGGCATACGAGAGATCCTGCAATGCTAACCTATCAAATGGGAATAAAAAGTTGTTAGCAACCCCCCCCCCTTGCCATGAACTTCTGACAATTGTGGTAATAACCCCGAGATATATTAGGGTTATTGTTGTAATAACCCACAGGGTAATATTTCAATGAGCAAAACGTAAAACCAAAACACATGTAACTATATAATCCTAAATAATCCAAATAATTCAGAAGGAAAAACCATATAGGTGCATTAATTCATTAGAACAAGTGTGTCACATCGTCAGCAACTGGGGTTCTACCACATTTTCATGTCGTCGCTGCGAATAAATAATGGATTCGACCATTTGCAAATCACTGAAAATTATCACGGGGGAAGGGCGGGGGATGAGGAGAGACATTTAAGGAAAACTATTCCGAAAACGCAGAATGCCAAAAACTGCGATTCATGCACCAAACCACAGAATTTCTGACTGCGCGGCGTCGAGTCCCACCAGCGATCCGCCAAAACCTTACGAGGAAACCTCACCTAAGGGCCCGAGGAGCCCCGCTCGGAACGCTCGACTGAGGCGGATCTGAATAGTAATCCCACGGCCCACAGGACGGGCGCGCGAGGCGCTCAGCGCAACGGCAGCGAGTGCGCCTTGTTTCCGCGAACTCCGAGCGAGAGTTGAACCCGCCGGGTAATTTCTGTCGGGAGCCCTTGACCCTCGATTCGCGCAACGCGCCCGTCCGCGTCCAAGCCTCCGCCTCCGCACAGCCCGTCGTCGCGGAAACTAATCCATGCGCGCCCGAGGGCCCCCGGAGAGATGCACGCGCCGGGGCGCGGGGCGGAGAGCGACTCGGCACTCCGGGAACGTTCGCATCGGGCGCTCCGCTCCCAAGGCCTGCGCCGAGTTTTATGGGCAGTGGGAGGTAAAAAACGGACGCCCGCCGGAGGGAAATCGGAGGCAATCTCGCAAAGCGGAGAGGTGCTGCCAGGAGGAACAGGTGGCGCTGAAGACTTCAGACCCGCGGGACGGCGGACGCACGGCGAGGGGCGATCCCCCGCTGCAGACGCTCCGCGAGGTCGGATACGGTCGACTCTAAATAACGAACTATCTAGCTGTGATAGTACTGAAATCATTGCGATAAATGGCCTTTGCTCAAGATCTTCATCTTGCATCCATCCTGCTGCCAGAAGTAAGAAAGGGCCACTGCGTCACAATGGAATGACCAGCGTTCTCAAACCACCTACGTAATCTAGCATAATCTAGTGGAATAAAGCACACAGAAAGAACTTGCCTCTTCTTTCTTCAGATCAACATATTTTGGATAATGTATCTGAATGGAAAATATTTTTACCTCTATGTACCGAATTTTAAAAATTTGAAGCTCGCCAATATTCCGGCATTTGCACATTTTTAACATTTCGTAGTTATCCAGAGAGAAACACACATGTGCACGACAGATGTATTAGGGTAGTCGCGGTGGGACGTCCGTCGAGTACACGTTGCTAGAGCGATGAGAAACGGATATTCTCGTTGTTCAGGGCGTGGTGTAAGCATGTCACAGGCAGCCCTCAAGCAATTACCAAAACTCGAGCGCAATTCGGAAAAGCTCCTTTTTATAACGGAACTTGATTAAGAAAAAAATATAGGTTTAGATGAAATAATATGAAAATAACATTCCTTCCCTCGCGAGACTCGCCAGCCGAGCAAAGAACAAGTGTCTCGTAACGGTGCGGTTCTATCGCAGGGGCCGCGGGAAACGCATAACGTTTCATGCGTGTCAACGCCCGGCGACGACTTCACAAGCAACGACGTCACGCCATGCTGGGCCAGAGAGAGAAGCAGGGGCCCGCCAAGACACGGAGACCCCGAGGACGCCGAAGGGCGAGGCAGGGCGGGGCAGGGCGAGGCGTCGTGCGTCCCAACTTAGTTCGTTACGTTTACGCGGCCCCACGCGACTTTCCCGCGCGCGCCAGCCCTGTAATTTTAATCGATCTCTCGCAACTTGGCGCCGCGTAAATAATAGAGCACGCTTGCGCCTCCGCGATCGCGCGCCGACGCGCCCTGCCCTGCCCTGCCCTCCGCCAGCGACGGCGCTCGCCCCTGCACGAAGCTGGCGACCCGAAATTAATATGCAGCATCATTAGAGGTCTTCTCGGGAAAGAAATTGGATCAACGCTCGGCAGCAACAGTGCGCTCCATGGGGAATTAAAAACGGCAAGGTAATTGAAATATTAAGGACGGCGAGCGGATCGCAACGAGAGGCGGGAGGAACATTTTTACATATTACGCTCCGCGCGCGCTCGGACGGCTGGCGGAGGACAGTCGTTATTTTCGATTATCGGCGCGCGAGCGGGACGGACGCTGGAACGCGGGGCGAGGACGGAGCGAGGCGGAGAGGGAGCAGAGGCATGCCGGCCGCGCCTGCGGCCGAATCCAGTGTTTTCGCATGAGCCGCTGGAACATTATTTGTATTCGAGTCATTTGCATAAAGCTGGGCGGCGCGATGAGCGGATTACGAGTGCGGATTGTTTCCCGCCGCTGCCGCTGCGGGCGTTAGCGGGGAAAAGCGAAATCGTACGTGACAGGGCAGGCGGGCGGCTCTTCCTCGTCGTCGTTGGCGGCGGCGTCCTCGCCCGATATACCCGGGTGCGCGCCGCTGGCAAGTCGTCACAACAAGCCCGCGCCCCGAGCGCCGCCGCCGTCATCGCAGGTGCGGCGCGATGCGCGGATATTCTTGGGCGCGGCCCCCTGGAGCGCGGGTGCGGCTGCCTCTTCCGCGCGCTACGTGCGACTTTTGTCGGTTAATCGCGAAGGATACAACTGCAGAGTGTTTAGCTCTCGTAATCGCGGTTTCCGACATCGTTGAAGACTGTTCATATTTCAAACACGTGTGGGACGAAAGAAACACAACAAAGAATCAGTCCACCTCCCTATAACCATACGAAAGATGGGAATACATTAAAAAAGGACTACCGACTGCCTGCATGAATGAGGCAGATCATTAATGTTCGCACTCGTTGCACCGCTCGCGGACAAGGGAAGAAACCGGTAGGCTCCGCGCCATGGCTGACGCAACGACTCAACCTGCGGCGCTGCGCATCACATTCCTATCGCACTGTCGCGCGACCGATGGACGCGGCTATTTATATGCGCGTCGGAATACTCGTCGGCGGCAAGGACGCCCGAACGAGCGCCTCAAAGCCACGCCCCCTGGCACTCGGACGGCTATTTTCAATATGCGCCTCAATTAGCGCCCCGTCGCAAAGATGAGCTGCGGCGCGCCGGCCCTCGCCCACAATGACGCCCGACGAGCTACTATGTGCTACAGTGTCCTCCAACGCTTGGCACACTCACCAGCGCGCGTGGCATGGGATCGCAACACGTGCGATGACTAACAGAAGCGCGCAACGCCTCGTAACTTGTGAGGAAGCAAACTCTACACCTTACCCGGCACGGCACGGAGTAACGTCCGCCGCAAAAGCGTCGGGGCGACGACATAGTTTAATACGCCATCGTAAGGAAGGTGGCACGGCCCACGAAACGCCACGGCCGCCCTTCTAAAAAGGTCATGGAAGGTGCTAGGCGAAGGCTGCAAGGGAGAAGGCCACGGAAAGGGCATGCCACGCCGGGAGCCGAGATGAAGTCGCGATGGGGGTGGTAATGATCCGGATGAGAGCGTCCGAAAGAGGAAAACAAATCTCTGAAAAGGTTGCTTATAAAAGTTGAACTAATAGACCGTTCCAAAAGAAAGTGTAACAACGGAAAATAGCGTTTTAATAGGAGTAGAAACACCCGTAAAATTCGCAAAACGGGAGAGTACAAAAAAGTAGTATACCATTAGAAAACTGAAATGAATAGACAAGAAATGCCATCGAACTATGTTTGTAAGCTGACATTATGGCATCTTTTCATTAGCTAACTTGTGAGAAGTTGTAATGAAACAGTTGCGGATATGTGGCACCAGTAAAACAAGAAGGCAGCAAGGCAGAGAGACTCGGGATCGCTACCTGCACAGAGCCCATTCCCGGCGGAGGACGTGGCGGCTCAGGAGGCAAATGAAGGTGGCACAGGACGTCACGCGGCACGCGACTGTAGCAGCCGCTACACCCACCCGCGCCCAGAAAAGCAATTTCTCCCGGAGGCACCGAGAGCTGTACCATCGTCGTGTGAGAGGGCTCATATGCAAAGTATGCAGTACATTTTAGGTAAAAAAAGTGTGTAAACACAGACTTCAGGTAAACAAATGCTTCAACATCAGCGCGATCATTTACTACATACATACGTAATACACGCAAAACCTAACTTACGGCACAAATCGTGAGCAGTACCACTATTTCCCTTCCGCACCGCGCGTATATGGCGCTACTCGAACGAAAGGCAAGGGGAGCCAAAAACTACAGCTCAAATAATAATAAAAAAAAAGGGAGGGTCAAGTCTTCCCCCCTCACCTCTTCCTCCCGTCCCACAAAAAGTCATCACTCTGCTCCCCCTTGCCCCTCCGGGCTGTCCTTCCCGGATTCGCGTTGTCGGCGGTGGCGGCGGCGGTGGCGGCGGCGCGAGCGCGCGCCACTTTCCAAATGTCAGCGCGGATCCGCAGACCTTCTCGCCCGCCCGCCCGCTCCCCCTTCCGCTGGTCGTCGTCCGACGGCGAAGCGGCGGCGCGCGAATGTCAGGCCCCGGCCTTGACGCCGGGCCCCAGGGAAGTTACGGCGGCCATCGCCATTGGTCGTCAGGGCCCCGCGGGACGACGCCACCGCCGCGAGGACACCCGCCGGTCATGCGACCGCCCCGCTCCACGCCTAGCGCGTAAAACCCAGTCCCTCCTCCCCCGTCAGGGTGGCCGCGGCTAGCTTACGCACAACTAGCCGCGAGATATATCTAAGGAGAAACGAAGACGAAAAAAGAAGCCCGGGCAGTTACGAGCACGGAGTACGTCTTCACAGAGGCAAGCGACAGCAGCGATTCACTTGCACGTTTGTACAGGAAAGACGCCCTCAAATAACTTAGCAGCGATTACACCAGCATCCACACGATGCTTTACGATGACAAACGCCGAAGACCAAATCTCAGAGTATACTCGGGATAGCTACTGGTTGCCTGGACAACTAACGTTGCCGAAACACCGTTCGATGCGGCGACACTAGAAAACTGACCAGAGAAATCACAATTGTCCCAGCGAGAGCCTTCCGTCCACATTTATCATCAACCGACGGCGATGGAACGTTGGACGACTCTTGTCGGAAGACTGCATCGTAGCGCAGTATTTCGATAGCCAGGTAGAGGGCAAGGAGCGACGAAACCCTCAGGGTAGCTAGAAGATCGAGGAGACAGTTGCCGCGACCCGTTCATCAATAATCTGCTCTTGCAGGACTAGCGGTGTGGCCCCAAGAATAAAACGGCGCGTTTTCGGGAGGCCACGCGCGATCAACGAACAGCGCCCCCGGGAAGCGGGCGCTGGAGCCTAACCCGTACGTTCAATCATGAAAGAGCGAACTTCTTCGGCGACGAGTGCCTAAATCTAAAACAAAAAGGCTCCACGCTCAGCTTCGGTTTTCTACACCAAATCGACATTATTGACGCAATACACATATATGGTGAAAGACTCGGAGTTTAGAACGACTGGTTTTGAACGGGTACTATTTCACCTTAGTATTGCTGCATGAAAGGGATAAACTCTTCGGCGCAGAGATGAAGGACATTAAATACAATTTATTTTAGTTCTGTATTTCAAAAATCCTAATCATCGAACGGTAATTTTGCAATCCGAGACAGTCCCTCACAAGATATTCATGAATTAACTTTGCATTCTCAATACATGCCCAAACGTTTTCATAAGTTCTCTTTCTTCCACGAAGCAACTGAAGACAGTAGAGGCACTGGGAAACATGTCAAGGAGGAAAGGACACTACCCAATTCCGATCCCGCCATTTGCCCTGCGTCGTAAGGCAAGTGACTTGCAAATGGTGGGCGCCTGGCAGGACACGGGCGCAGCACGCGCTGGCGCCGGCCCAACACCAAGGCGCGCCGCCGGCCGACCCCCGACCTTTCCGGCCGCGGCACCATCCTCCCCTCCTGCACCCGCTCTCGGAGGGCGACAGCCAGCGCCGGGCAATACGGTAATCGTCGCGGGCGGCGTGGGGCAGGGGCGCTCACGTGATTGGACACGGAGAGAGAGGGGCGGAGGGGCCCGCTGACCCGCCAGACACCTGGCACGCGGGAGGGGAGCGGATAAAGCTGCGACGGGTTGGTTAGCGCGGGGTGGACGCGGGACGAGGGTGGGGAGCGGGGCGGTGCCCAAACAAGCAAGTTAGCGAGTAATGAAACGGGCGCGGATCGATGGGCGCGGGAAACGAGCGCGGCGTTAAAGCGGCGAGGAGGCGGCGGGGCAGGGGCACGGGACGGGGCCGGAGGGGGCGGCGCGGGGCAGACGGTGGCGGTGGCGGTGGCAGAGACAGGTGCGAGGGCGCGACCGCCGCTGAGGAGCCTGGCGGGTGTCCCGCGGTTCCGGACTAAGATGGCGCTCTATATCTCACAATTAAAAGTTAATAAACGATCACGTCAACGGGAGTTGGGGGTCAGGCGACGCAGATCGAAAATGTCCCGCCAGATAACCGCGAACCGAGAAAAAAGAAGTTGGGTGAGGGATGATTCTAGCGAGTTGGAGCCACTGAACACCGGTCAAGCAGACTTGTTTGGAGCGAATTTTACTGGTTGCCAATTACATCTGGTTGTCGAGATAAAACGATTGGACAAACTCCCTCCTTAATCCCAATAATAAATAACTCACACTGACATTAAATCTAAGCAAGGCAATGAGGTTCTTGCTGTTTAATGATTATCGTCTAGATATTTGAATAAAAAATACATTCTTTAAATGTTACCATTATTATTTTTAAATGGCCCATTACATTCTTGATTGTCTAAAATAATTGGCATCAACTATTATATACTGAAATACAATAATGGCCTTACCATGAATCAACCCAAGATTAAGAAATATTCTCGTTCTTTTCTGAATGACTTGCTTCAGGGCATGAATTATCTCACGGCAAAAAACAATGTGTAATTCGGAGCTGATAGTGACGCACTGAAAACACATAAATGGGAATGAGATGTGTAAATGTGGCATCAGTGACGAATTATGGCACTTCATGTACTTAAAACATCCGCAGTGCCACGGAATGACACCTTTGGTACAGTATGTATTGCAACGCGCAACTGTTGACGCAGTTCATAGTTTGTGCCCCCCTCAAAAACGACAAACGCGCCACCGACGTTCGCAGACAAGTTAGACGAATGCTCGAGTTCCATCTCTCTAAAGCACACAAACCTCAGAATGACTTGCAGGCTCAGCGACGGAAACCAACGACCTCGTAGCGTCTGCAGCGGGAAAACAAGCACGCTAATCTCCACTCCAGCGCGGCGGCAGATTAGATCAACTCATTAACACAGGAAAGCCCAACACATCGCGATGCACGTTTCCGGGGAGCGAGCACGCGCTGCGATGCTCCCTCGACCGCTTCTGCCGCCGCCGCCTTCCCGCTTTGCCTCTCTTCCTACTTTTGAGAATTTCATTTGCCCCAAAAATGAATTTCGAGAATTCAAAAAGAAATTGTAGAATGCGATCAAGTACAGTGTAAGCCGTCTGTAATCAGGCTCAGAAACCAAGTACTTTCTATCGTACCAATGTATAGAGGTTATAAGGTAAAAACACCCGCTACGATCTAGGATTTTTTGTGAATGCAAATTTACATTATATGTTATAACATTATGAAAGTATTGAAAGGTCTGTGTGGTTTTTGCCGTTCCGCGAGCATATTATATGAACTATACACCATCCTTCAGGTAAACAAACAAACAAAAACAAAAAAAAATCTTACCGTTAGTTAAACAAGTATTTGGTTCTGGAATAGCACAAATTTACTGTTAACACTATGGTAATCACAGCAGGAGAATCGGAACACAAAAGAGAAACTTGTGAAAGCGGGTAAACCAATCTTCGATTGAAGGTGAATTAAAGACGATACTGAAGTCGCCTGTCACGGCTAGCCCCTACCGAGCCACACAATGCTTCAGGGTGCCGTTCCCTGCCATCAAAGTGGGGTGGGCTGGGATGGGGTGGGATGGGATGGGATGGGATGGGATGGAGTGTGATGTGGGGCGGCGGGGCGGGGCGGGGCGGGGCGGAGGAGAGTTATATAGTACCCCGCGGTCGACCATTCTTCACTTCCTTTCATCCATTTATAATTTTCCAATGAATATTCCGTTCTGAAGGTCTCAATAGGAGCGGTGCGCGTCGTTACTCTGAAAATAAAACGCTTGCTCGACGCAATGTCGGAGCCATCACTGTCGATCGACATTTGCTTCACGCTACGGGATGCTCGTGGCAAGGCAACACCTGCATTTAGGCAAGCCTATGAAATTCCCAACGTAAGTGGTAAAATCAACTGGATCCTTGAGAATGTATTCCGCTAATGCGCACACACGCACACGCAAACTCTGATAGATGACGTTGATTAATCGCTAAATCTTGCGAGACTTACTGTATTGCAAGACGCTATCGAAGCAATAAAAAATAACGAAATACCGCAAAAATAAAAAAATTATGTAAAACGTTTCTAAAATGGCATTACTATCTCTCTCGGAAACCAGAACTACGTGTTTTTGTATCATGGAGAAACCTGGAAAAGAACCAACCCCAACTTGAACGAGCCCCATTTTCCTCGAACCGCACGAGGCGGCAGAACCGCTAACAGCAAAACCACCAGGAGAAATCTACCTCGCCAAGTATCAGTGTTGGACTGAAAGGCTCGCAATAGGCGCGACCCGCAGGAAATATAGCTCCGGGCCAAGAGCCAACGACCCACGCGTCCGTCACCCGAGAGGACAAAGACTGGCGCTGGTGGTTCGCTCCTAGCCGCGACGGAAATCGCGCGCTTTAAAATCTGCCTGAAGCGCAGGCAGATTTTGAAGGTGAATGCACCTGAAGATTTTGAAGATTCTTCCAGAACCACCGACCAAGATAAAAGTTATGAAGGGAACTAAAAAATATAAGGAATTACACATCCTAAGGAATTTACAGAAAATGTTGCAAAACTTTTTTCTGAAACGAAAGATACATAAAATATTATATCACTGAACTACGTATAATATTAAATTTTGGGGTAGATAAAAACTTTTTACCGCGAATAAATCCGTCTTTACATTTAATATCCATTAGCCATTAGAACCTAAGGCGATTTGCAATGTATGTGGTTTGCTGTATGTGCAGTTGACATCAACCAGAGACAATGGAACTTCAAAGAAAACTACTTCATTTCATCACTCTTGTTTACCTTTATGCATTTCAGCAAGGCAAGAGGTGGCGAAAAACACAAAGGAAATCTGATGCTCATGCACTCGGTTTGGAGTTGTTGCGAATTTCAGACACGCAAACGAAACAACATAGCGGCTGCCGACCACCACACAAGAGAGCGTCACAAACGCAGTATGCAGGCGTTGCAACTTTCCCCATTGCTTCAGCCACAATGTACGCTGCCTTCCCTGCACTATATTGGAAATAAACAAACCCTACCGCAAACGCGAAAGGGGTTTCAAGTACGGATTATTCACACACATCTGCAGGTGGATAATGTCTAATATATGCGCGTGTTCTTTAAGTAGCGATTGAAGAATTGAAGGCTATTATTATGAACACGAAGGCGATAACCACAAACTGCACGAGAAACATAGTATGTGAATACTCCTTTTGTCAGAAATGTCATTTTGATCGTATCATGCATGGCACGTTCCCATTCCCAGTTCTTTGTACTTTCTCATTACCGAAAACTGTCAGAGATTTTTGCTCGAAGCACCAATCTTGTGGGTTCTCCCCAAAATTCATATAGGGTGAATGAAAACACCCAACACACGCCCCTAATACTTGCGTCCGATGGTGCTTTTAAACCTCTAGAAACGCTGTTTCTTCATGGAACCAACAATTCCCAGCTTCTCGGCCACACAAATGCGCTTCCTAGCCCCGTGCGGTCGGCAACCCGCGAGGCCCACACGGCGTCCACGACGCAACGCGACGGCGCCTTGTCGCGTGGCGTTCGTCTTTTCGCTCTTAATTGGGCGCGTCGCGCTCCTTCCGCGCAGCCTAACGAGAGGCGGCGGGGGCGGGAGCCGGTACGGAGGCGCTGGCGCGGGCGGAGGAAGCAGCGGCGCGGCTCGGGCGCCGGAACGGGCGGGCGCGCCCGCGGCCGACGACCCGCCGCCGCAGCCACCGTGTCGCCGCCCCCGCCCCGCCCCGCCGCCTCCTTCGCGCCTCCTCCTTCTCCTCCTTCCCCCACCCCCTCAACCGAGCGCGCGTTCGTTCCGGCCGGCGCCGCCTCCCTCGGTCGACGCCCGCCCGCCCGCACGTGTGCTGGCTCGCGTCTTCGCAGAACTCCAAGCGAATTAAAACCAGTACACTTGTGCCGCGGCACGGAACCACCAGTTGAAGCGCGTGGACTCTGAAGGGTGGGTCTGAGCCAATCATGTTACAAAATTTCACGATCCGTGATTTTCACGTTAAAATCATTTTAGCTTCGATGTCTAAAACAAGTCAAAAGGAAGATGCATGACTTAAAATTACATAATTTACATCCATGACACAACCCACTTATTTGTATCATCAATATTTTGCTATTAATTTTCTGGACTACAACACAAACAAATATAAAACAAAGACGGAAATGTGGTATTTTGGTAGGACGAAAGCATGCCACGTTCAGATAATATTCAATTTTCACGAGAAGGAAATTCGACGTTTCACCGAAATTCTACCTTTAGATACGATACATTTTCTTCCGATCTGTCAGACAGCGCGACCGCTCTATCGCTCGAGTTTACTGGATCAGCGCCAGTGTATTAGAGGCCGGAAAAAAATAAGCGTACTGACCTGGATAATCGCGATGATAAGGAACAATTAACGCTTTAATTGACTAAGAGGAGATAAAAACGAATATCGAGTAGATTGCAAGAATCTTGGCAAACTCTGCGTTTTAAATCAACTGGACGGACCATTTGCTTCATAGCAATCGATTCATTGCCTATTTGTCACCCCAACATGAATACATTACATCAACTGACATGTTTCTAAATTATTCGCACACGTCGTCTACGGTCAAGGAGTGTCTCTAGACGTTTTCTCACACTATGTGGTTTGACGGTATATTTATGCAACTGAGAATACAGCAGTGCATCGTTATTGAAAATAGAACAGTTCCTGATTCAGAAGGATTCGAATTTTGGCTTACTATACCCGTATAAATAAATAACATTACAAAATATTATCATACACAATCCAACTTTCATGTGCTCTTTCCAGTTCTTTCGGCATGCGTGCTGGTCGATTCATAACCGCGCAGCCGCGCGCTCGCGGGCGCTGCAACGGAGGCGGCGGAAGCCGCACGGATTGGGCCGCGCAGATCCGGTTAGCCGCGACTTAACGCGATCAGCCGCGCGCGGACGTGTAGAGACGCTGTACAAGTGCCGCGGGGCGTGGTGCGGTGCGGTGGGCGGGGTCGCGGGGTGGGGTGGGGTTGAGTGGTGTGGGGAAGGAAGGGTGCGCCCCGCCCCGGAAGGGCGTCGCCGCCGCCGGCGCCGCCGCCACCCCGCGGTCGATAACGGCAAGCGCTAGCGCCCGCGCGCGCCGGAAACCGGAGAACTGCCCCGAGTGTTTTTAAAGCGCGCTCCCTCGTCACGCGCCCTGGCGGTCGGCGCGCACTCGCGCCTGGTGATTGATATTCCCGAAGGAGTGCGTCTTCGGTGCGGCATCTCCAGTATGTGCAAATGAACCAAGGTGACTAATTGTGCTGCGGTGCTACTATCGCTTTGAGTCTCGTCGCCCCAAATTACTTGCCTGTAACTGGGTCATTTTCACCCGACCTCTTCCGTACGAAAAGTTGGTTTGTTTAAATCATTTCAATATTACACATCTTCAAAATGACGTTAAGGTTTAATGAACACAGAAAGTGGAAATATGCAATAAATTTAATTTTGTGTACTGTTCAAGAAAATATTCCTATTCTTAGTAACTCAACATATTCCAACACTAAATTTAGTTTTAGTAGCTGTAATATGAGTTAAAGATTCACAGAAAAATTAAAATCATGATTAAAATTAATGACAAACTAGTAAGAAATATCCAATTGTGAAGCAACTGAATGCTCAGTGTTTTTTTAACACATGTTACGTTTTTTACAAAAACTTGAACTTTTTTAAACATATTTATCGACCTCCTGAAACCGAATACCCTTAACGGTAGAGAAAGGACAAACACGTAAGAATGGAGAGAGAAAGAGAGAAAAAAGTTAAAGGACTCATCGTTATTGAAACTGGCCCGTCTTTTGCCGGCAAGAAGAGAACGCAAGACACGTTCATGTCTGCGCCGTGAATGACAGCACAAATTCTGACATCTCCCTATCGAAACGCACTGAAACACGGCGAATAGGCGCAGGCCCCGGAACGACAGGCGTCAACCTCATTTCTTCCATCGCAAAAAGCACGCGTGCGGGCGTGGCATCTCGCGTCGGGCCGCGGACGCGGGCGGGGACAAACGCGAGACCGGTGGCGGAGGGAGAACGGAAGCGTGGACGGGAAAGACGCTAGGACGGATGCAGTTACGGGAGTCGATGCTAGGACGGAGGCGGAGGACGAAGCTGGGCGGGAGGGCGGCGACCCCGCAGGCGCCCTTTCTCCTCGGCCGGCGGAGCGTTGCGGCGCGGGGCGGCGCGGCGCGGCGAGGGATGTGGGCCGGAACGCCAACGCCAACGCCTCCGCGGCGGCGCAAGGCACTGCGGGCGCCGGCGCCTTCGCCGGCGTTTCTCGTTTCTTCTGATCCACTGATGGCAGCGAGGAGGCTCGCGGGGGGCGCTAACTGTTCTTCCTTGGTTGCGCCCCGGGGGCCAACGACCCCGGCGGTGAAGCGCTGGTGACGAAGCGCGGCCGCGCCGAATCGTCGCCCGCCGGGCGGCGCTTCCACAGCCCGCGCGGCGCGGCGCGGCGCCGCGTTTTTCGATCGTTCGCTTTCCACGAGTCACGCTCGATTTCCTAGCTGGCTGAACATGGCGTCGGAGGCAGCTTTCCCGTCTTCGGCCAGACATCGATTTCGGGAACATCCTCGTTCCTTCACACAACTCCCAAGTCGAAATGCTTGCTTGAATATTACTGCCCAGTTTACCTTATTAGCTTACAATATACTTTTTATACTGCATTTAATGTATTTTCTCTTACCTTTGCACACTTGTTTCACCTGTCACGTATGTCAAAAAGTGTTGGTCGTGAAAAAGGAAGGATTTATTCCCGCGATCACGATATGTACTGACAATACCACAATACTACCAAGAAAAACAACCGAAAAACATAACACAACTGGTTCCCCGACGAGAGTCTTAACTTGAAGGTCTAAACAGACGAGAAACCCCTACCATTGTCAGTGCCCACTGTCGAATTCGCGTCCACGAAACTGCATGCAGAATTTGACTAAAACCACGGTGATTCACCTCATAGCCTCCGCTACAGCTCTGGAAATTATATATCCCTTCCCCTAGGACTAGTCGACGTGCGTAACAAACGACTCCTTTCAATTACTGCGACACCAGAGAAGAGACGCAGAATGACAGAAAACAAGGTAATTATCTCCCGTGGCAGCGCGTGATTGCGGCTGCCACTTGTAATAATGAGCGTCATTTCGGCGCGCGCTCATGGGCAAACCACAGAGGCGCCGCATGGGCGGGGCGAATGAGCGAGGGCGCCGCGACGTTCCGCCCGCTCCTTGCAGGCGCTGGCGGTAGCGATCGGGGGCAGCGGAGTCCGTCGCGGCTCGTCACGAACCACGTCGCCCCCGCTGGCCCATCGAGGAGCCGGCGACGTGCTCGGGGTTACAAGAGGATTTACCTACCGCGTGACCCGATTTTGCTAAATTGTACGAAGGGGCGAAACTGGGATGTAGCTAGTCCTGAAAACCTGCTGGGATCTCAAACCCAAAGACGAAGAAAAATAAATTGCTCGGCTCATCTTACGAATAATGGAAACACAAAACACGAAGCGTGTCTCTAAGCCACACACTCAAATTTCAAGTCTTACTACTTTCAAATGAAATATGATATCGAAAGGAAAATTCTACGATTGAAATGTAAAAATTCTAATATCAATCTTAAGCCAAAAATAAACAGTAACCAACATAATGTTTGGAATAGGCATTTCTCAACCATAAATGTTAATCTGAATTGTAACGGATCCTTCAGACACGTACGCCCTAAACAGCACTCAGGGTCAATGAAGTCAGACTTCTCACTCTCACTCCACGCGCAAGGCACCCGAAGGAGGGCGGGGAGCTGCAGCGCGGGATGCTGCCGTTTTAGCCGCAGCCGCCAAGGCTTCTCTGACGACGTGCCGCGCCGCGCTCTGCGAGATCTGAGGGAACAGGCTTTGGGACGCAGCGCCGGCGGCAGCCGCCCCCGCGCTCGCTCGGGGGCAGCGTTGCGAGGCACCTGTTTGCCAGCCAAGCACACAGACGCGTTTGACTGCGACCCAGAGCGGCTCGTGGGTGCGGAGGGGGCGGGAGAAGGGAGGAGAAGGCGGGCGCGTGCCAGTGAGTGACAAGACCGTGGGGGCGTGTGGGGTCGTGAGTGACAGAGACGGGACGGTGCGGAGAGGGCGGGAAGGTGGTGAGAGGTGGCAGTGCGGAGGTGGGACGAGGACAACGACGGGCAGCGGCCGCAAATAGAGCTCCTATATGCGGCCAACGAGCAGAGCGCAACGCCGCGCTCCAGCACCGGCCCAGCGGCCTAGCCCGCTCCCCTTTGAGGCATATTTTCAGAATGATAGACAATGCGGAAGCTTTCTCTACATTCACGAAACTGGGAAACTAACGATGTGACATTTTTAATTCTAAATTTTTTATTCGTGCTTTCCACGGTTGAGAACTCAACTGACAGCTTTTGCTCAGCACCACGCTCACAATTTTCCCGATCTCCTATATAAATTTTACTCTATGAATAAAATATCATAGTCAATTAAAAAAATGATATCAATTGTAGCTCTGTCAAGATGTAGTTAACTACTGAATAAATCCTGGCATTCATCACAGTACTGAATATAGTAGAGCCAATAGTAGTCAAACTGCAAATAAAAGTCCCAGCTTTCAAACAACTTATTCGCTCTTTTCCCGGTTTTCCTTGGCTCCTCCAATTTCTTAATTTTCAGAACAGTAAGTTCACTAGACAAAGTCAGATTACAAATTAGCCTTCTGTTGTTAATATGAGGCCTTATCGCCGGAAACATCCTTAGATCCCGAGGAGGTCCACCCTCCTTTCCGACATTTTCAGAAGCATCATCTGGCGTTCCGACCTACACGATACTTCTACTTACATATTTATCGACACTGGCGGGGAAATATTGGGACATTCGACTGCTGTGTCCGGACGTAACTGGCGATAGGAACGTGTGTTTTGGAGGACAAGAAAACATTGAAGTCACAGGGATTCACTCGAAGGAAAAAAATCGAAATGAACAATGTAGGGTAGAAATGGAGAGCGTTTGCCCTCACGATACAAATTGAAATAATCTAGCCACCGATTCACATTTTGTACCTGAATAAGTAGCTTCTTTCAATTATCTGCATTATAGCATCAGTCACCTGTCCTCTGCCCAGATGTCCTACGGGGAGTGGGTTCGCTCTAAAGGCGCAAAGAATGCTCAATCCGGACCTTGAGGCCCCGAGGCCTCATCAAGGAAACCTTCCTTGCCCGCCCTTCGCTTTTGTGGAAACGCGAAACGCCGCAGCGGAGCGTGGCGCGAGGGGGCGGGGCGGGGAGAGGTACAGAACGGCATCCGTAATAGCCGAGAGAGCGCGCGCGTTGGAGGTGCACTGATTTATTACACGTCAGGGCTGACAGCGTCGGGGAGCGGGAAGAATATTGCACGGCGCGGCGCGGCGCTGCGGGTCGCCCCGTCGCTCTCCGTTGGGCGGCTCTAACTCGCTGTATCTCCATCACGCGAGCGCCAACCGAACCCCTCCCCGCCGCCCCCGCAGCCCTCCCGGCCGGCGCCAACGCCAACAGCCCGCGCGCCAACACAAACACGAGGCCTGGCCCGGCCCGGCCCGCCTCGGCCCGGCAGGCGTCCCCTACTTCCCTCAACTCGCCGGGGCGCCGACGAGCGCCTACTACCCTCCGCGGAAATTTCCGCGTTCTTGATCGCCCCCTTCGAAATTTACTATCTCTCCACAGAGGTCGCAAGAACTTGCTTATAGCGATACCTCTCTCCCGAGTTCATCTTCATCGCCCGTAAGCGACGACAACAGCGCCCTCGCCGCCTAGAAAAGCAAACGCGCCGCGTAAGAACATAAGCAAGAGCGCGTCGCTGTAACGACCGTTTCGCGCCGGGCGCCGCCAGCTGCAGCAGCGAGGACCTTCGCGGCCACTCGCGATCCGCCGTTGTCCCGTCCCGTTGCCATCACGCTGGCCGTAAATTCTCGGCGCCCCCTCGCCTCCACCGTCTCGTCTCCAGCCGGCAAGAGAAACTAGCGCCTACAGCCGTTTATTATCCGCCCGGCCTCGTCGCCACACAGAAGTTCGTTCTAAAAATGCAATGATCACTAGTCACGAGCTTCTAGTCACTTCAACACAAAAGTGCAGTTTCGCATTTATGTGTGCATCGGCTCAAAGAGCTTCGCAAAGGGTGGCGAAGTTATTTACACACTAAATACGAGCGGTTTCGCCACCAAATGAACTTTTAATTCACTTTTCCAAACGTATTTTGTAAACACGACTCTCCTCAATTCAAATTAAATGTGTCAAAATAACGCAATACAAACAAGAAACAGTAGACATACGAGCATTTGCAAATCCTTAGGTCCATGCTTATGATTTCAACTTTCCTTTTCATTAATTTTTTTAAAAAGTAATAATTTTTAAGCGAAACTACACCAAATATTGATTTACTGCATCCCGTATCTCCCAATGCTTCATGTACCTTAAGCTGGCTTTACACTTGCAAGAAAATGGCGAGCAATATTATTTCGCAAGAAAAGTTGCCAATGTAAACATTGCGGCAATAAATATTTCTGATGTTGGCAATATTTCTTGCTAGATATTCCGGTCGTAATGTAAACTTATGTGCTTCCATCCTCGAAAAGATATTGCCGGCTGTTGCTGGGGCTAGAATTGGATTGAAGTCTGAGCAAGATATTGCTGAAAGAAGCCAATGATGACCACAGTCTCATACGCAGGAAGTACGTACGGTTGTACATAGACGTAATAGTTCCATTTTAATATGCATTTTTTCGTAAAATCGGTGTGTGAAGGTTTACGGCAATAAAAGTAGTAATAAATATTCCCTCTATGGTTGATTATCACAGATTCAAATTTTGATTCAGCCATAGATGCCCCCCTGATTATTAATTTTTTACGTAAAAAATTATTGAGATATTAATCTAATCTAAATCAATTTTAAGATTACTCTATAATATATCAGTTGTAGGAAATGGATATTTTATAACTTTTTGCTGAATTAGTAATTGCACTTTTTATTAAAAGAAAGTTACTTTGCTCCCACGGAATCGAAATCCACGAAATCATTTTGTTTTATGAAAAATATTCCGACACTTCTACCTAATTCGCACAAGCCCCCTTTTCCTTTCTTCTTAAAATTCAGTCACACGTCCTAACAAATCGTCGGCGTTACTTCATCTCATTTAGCACAATAAGTGCGACCGCAACTCGTATCTTGTGCCTTCCACTAGTTATATGTCGGGAAGTGAGCGAGGTATAACCTCACTTCATTTCATGCGACATTTCCCTCGCGCCGTCACGAAACACGGCAACAAATAGTCCTAATGTAAAGCGATCGGCAATATCTTGCCGGAAAGATCTTGCTCAGATCTTTCTGGCAATATATTGCCCCTCCTTGCTCTTGTTAGTGTAAAGATGACCGCAAGAAGCAGAAACAAGTTGCTAAAAGATATTGCGGAAACGTATTGCTAATGTAAGGCCAGCATTACAAAACTGTTTGTTTTGTTAACGCAAGAAATTTTACATTCTTAATCTAGCAATTCTATAATTTACAAACTACTTTCTCCGAATCGTAAAACATTTCTCTACCAAGAATAGCACTCTCCTCAATGCACGGCATGATCAGACGCTTAAAATTCTTACAGTAAGTTTTGAAGCCTTAGCGCACCTAAGGGGTTTCCTACGCGTAGCGTTACAGCGACGCTGCCGTGATCCCTTCCGCAGCGTCCGCGTGGTGACAACCCACATACAAGGCGCGGGGCGGTGGCAGGGGCGCGGTCGAGGCCGCGGGTGGGAGGGGCTCTCACTCCCACCGCCCACGCCGCCCCGAAATACTCGCCCGTTATTTAGTGTTTGTTGTTATTCCCCTTCCATCAACGTCGCCATCCAGCAAAACGCGGGGCCGGAGCGCGCCCGTATAACGACGCGCCCGAGTATTTTTAGCGGAGGAGGGATTGTGTGGCCCCCGCGCGGCGCCCGTTTACGTTCTCGCCTGCCCCCGCCCCCGCCGCCGACTCCCACACACAGCGCCGAGCGGAGCACGTCACTCCCGAACCCCCAGCGCCAGTCGTCGACGCCCGCGGGACACCCGCCGCGGGAGCCACTTGAGGTGCTTCCCTGGCAACGGAGGCCAACTGCCGGACGGCGACGGAGGGCAACCCTCGAAAACCGCCGGCCACCTTCGCTTCATTCGGGCTGCGACGATGTAATCGATCATTTAGCATGCCCACCGACACGGCTTTTTGCTAGTAGAATTTTCTTTTCTGGTTTTCCAAGCTCTAGGAAACATTTTTCCGTTTCTGGTTTACACAGGAATTGATAATCGACTCACATTAAAGGAATTTAAAATTATAAAACGTATAGCATTGTAAAGTTACACTTAGCAATCCTCAGTATCTCGCACGCAGCTCGATAATGAATCTGTGAAAATGAAGACAAATATTGAAAAAATTATGAATTTCAAAACAAATTCTCGGAATTTTCGTTTCTACGAATTCCCAATTTGTTTCTCGTTATTACTACCTCCTGGCTAGATAGACAATCCCTGTGTTACGTCTCTGAACATGTATAGAATTTCGATAGATAAAAAGCGCTTTGAATATTACGTTAGAATTAGGAGGAATCAAAATAATTCGGGGTTTGTGTCTGTTACCAGGAATTTCATATCCATAGTCAAGGGTTAAATATTAAGGATACACTATTCCGAGAGTCCAACTCTTGTATGTTCTCAACAGACTCGAAATGCCAATAAATTTTAGAGACTCTTATTAATTTCGCATTGCGGGATTATTATTTCAAGAGAATCCGAAGCAAGAGATTAGCACGAATGGCCACCACAAACCAATTGAAACGCAATTCCTTTAATGCACCCAGCAAGAGGAACATCGCAAGAGCGACACGCGAAACCTCAGCTCCCTATCGCTTTCCTGCACTTCCGAGTTACGGTCGCCTGCAGTGGGACAGAAGGCGCCGTTCCTTTCCGGGCGCCGACTACGATCGTGACACGAATCCTCACTCGGCGGCGTCGCGGCGCTCGAGAGAGAAAGCGCGCGCGGAACGTGGGCGTGGGCGAGGGCGAGGGCGAGAGCCACAGGCGCGCGCGTCGCTCGCCTGCACAAGGCGAGGAATGCCGCAGGGCCTGTCGCCACCCAGGAAGCTCTTCATTCTCATGGCCAAGGACTCGGATTTAAAGGGGATGCGGGCCGCAACCACGCCGGCTCGTGTGTAATAAAATAAAGGGAAAAACGGATTTAGGGAGTCTCCAAGATAAAATTGCTAAAAACTCCTCTCTTACAACATATCCTGATCTCTCTTTTCCCACAGGTAGCAAACACTACCTTTTCCCCAACTTGTGTTTCAAGTTTATTAGAAAGAGTTATTGGTCAAAGTTCATTGCTTCGCGCAATCCAATGGCATTTTTACATTAGTAAATGCTAATAGTAACTGAACTGAGCAACATTTAAAACTTGATGTTCATAAAAATGCATAATGCGATTGCCATCAACCATTTTTAATGAAATTTACTTTGAATATCAGAAAACATTTGAAATCCGAGAATCCAAACGGCTCTTTAGGAGTATTCGAGAACCCCTCTAAAGCAGAGCCGGCGCCATCCGTGACGTGCCACGTGACTGCCGCGCGAACTCACTCCCTCGACAAAGCACCGCTCATAAATTGGACGGCAGTACTCCACCGCCGCGCCGGCCTGACATTGATTTGACATTCCCAGAGGCGAGCCCCGCGGAAGAAAAGATCGGCGGGCGGCCGCTACGAAACAGGGAACCACCGCCCCCGCAAAGAACGCGGCGCGCGTCCAAACAAGCGCCGGCTGCCTGGCGCGGAGGGGTGGGGGAGGGGGAGGGAGCAGACGCGTGGGCGGTGGCGGCACCTCCCCGCAACCGCGGCATGCTATCGACGGCTGAAACCTTACAGGCGGCGTCAAGCAGCGAGGCGCGGTATCGGGAGCACGTTGCCCTGGCAACCGAGAGAGAAAGATGGAGAAGGAAAACGGAGGTCGCGGCGCAAGCCGGAAGCAAGGGAGTAGAAGCATCTGCTGAAAGAGGGATGCGGAGGCTGGGCTTCTCGCTCAAGCGAGCGCGGCCTTGGACGCCATCGCCGCCCCCTTTCCTACACATCCCAAGATCCACCACCTCAGTCTCCAGCGCCGCCCCTTCCCCAACGCAACCCGCCGTGCCCCGCGATAAGAAAGAATGCGCAAGCACGGCGGGAATCGGGCGGCGCGTTGCTGCCAGGGGCAGGGCGGGCATGCGAGGGAGGGAAGCCCGGCTAGTGGAGTACGGAGGGAACGGGGGCGGCCCAAGGCGAGGCCCAAGCGAGCGCTCGCGGAATGCGGCGTCGGGGCCCTGTAGCCCGCGGCGGCCGGCCAGATATGACAAATTCCACAACCGCGCGCCACCGCGGAGGGCGGGGACGCACCGTTCACTCGCACGAGGAGCAGTCGGCGCCACGCCGGCCGCGCACCGCTCTCGTCTGTTCCGAGGCAGCAGCGGCACGACACGAGCGCGCCGCCGCCATCGCCGCCAGCGTTTCTAATGTCCGTTGGCGGCGCGATCGTCCCGCCCTCCAGCGCAGTTAGTTCGCAGGCGAAGGGAAGGGGAAAGGGGCGCAGCGCGGGGGCGGGGACGACGCCAGCTGCAACGCGCTCCCACGCCCAGCCGACCTGTCAAAATACGATAAATCCGCCGATAAAAATACCCGCGCGGGCCGGGCCCGCGCCGAGCAGCGCGGCGCCGCGCCGCACCCTGCCGTTCGCCCGTTGGTGGCGCCGAGCCGAGCGGAGCCGAGCGCTGCTTGTGCTGGTGGAGCCTGCCCCGCCGCTACCAACGGATTACGTGCGGCCGCGAGGGCGGAATGCAAGCGGCAGGCGCCGCCGCCGCGCCCGCGCTGCGTCTGCGGGGCTTATCGCGCCCCCTCGCGGCAGGCGGCGGCGGAGGCGCCTCGGAGGCCGCGATAGAGCACGCGGGACGCATCCAATACGCTCCGGCGGCGCGGCGGCATCTGCGGCCGCGCGCTCCTCGGCGCACAGCGCGTTGTATCCGCGCGGCGGCGAAATTCACTTGCTCGCAAACTAAGGGCACTGCACTAACTTAAGATGGCAAGATAGTTCGCTCCCTGTCGAGATTACGCGCTGCATAATGCGGGATAGCGGGCGTTCGCAGTAAACTACTGAACGAACGCGTAACTTCTAATTATGAATTATTCGGAACGCAAATGCTTATTTTTCTACGACTTTCACTGCACATTTCAGAGGCTTTAGATATGAAAGTGTAAAAGTGACAAAACAAAGTACGAAAGGAATAACGTAACTGCTGATTTATAGTGCATAGCGGACATGTATAAATGTTTCTACTGACAACCCCGTGCTTATCGTTGTATCATAAATATTGTATATATTGATAATTCGACGTAAATAAGTATTAAAACGCATAAATAAGCCAATAGAAACTTTTATAAAGAGAAATAAATATCAACCAAACGAATCATGACTACGATTACACAACAGGGAACTAACTCTGCTGTGGCATTTGAAACCCAGGTACAGAATTTGTGATCTTAGGAAATCTGGCAAAAGACGGGCAAGTGCGCGTTGGCAGGAGAACGTCACATGACCTTGGCGTCCTCGGCGCCGTTTCCGGGGCGGAGCAAGGGCCCTTCCAGGCGGGGGGCGGGGGCGGAGAAGGAGGAGGAGCGGCCAAGCGCGGCACACGCAAGGGCGAGGCAGCAGCGAGGAGCAGGCAGCGGCGAGCAGACGAAGAAAAATCTTCGCCCATCTCCTCCACGGTCCACTGCGCCGCCCTTCGCGAAGTAGCTCCCGCCAGCTCCGCCCGCGGAGAAAATCACATTTCGAGTCCATTACGCAAGACAGTCGCGCAAATGGCGTGCGCAGCCGGAATTGGCGACATTAAAAGGCATCGTTGTTTCCGCCGGCACTGGGTTCCGTCGTAGGTAATTTATTGCAGCGGCCGGCGAAGAGAGGGGGGAGGAGTTAAGGACGAAGAGAGCGGACTGAGGCACTGTTGCCTCCACGCGAAGAGCAATGACAGCACAGTCGGTGCGTGAAGCGATTGCCGACAGCGCCGACGAGCGCCAACGTAGCCGGACGAAACCTCTCGGCAGCAGTTTGTGTGGCAGCGGCAGAGACAGAATGGGGTTCAAGAGCAAAAGAAGAGGGCAACTAACGCCGAAATCATTCTCACTGGAATTATATTGCCTACACTTTTTACGAATTCTTTTTGGCGACAAAAACAGTTCATTACTTCCATAAACAAACCAAAAGCTTCTGCATTGCTCCTGTCAACAATACAACAAATTATAGCTATTTGGCTGGCCAGGAGACGCCGCGTACTAAGGACAGGGGCCAACATTTTTACCCTCTTTCAGCGACCTTCCTCAGGGCGAAATGAGATTTTCGCCCTGAGGAAGGTCACAGAATGGCGGCCAAAACGTTGGCACCTGTGCCTACGACGCGAGCGTCTCCCGGGCAGGCAAGTACCAACTGACAGGCGGAAGCCTACGCTAACACGGCTGCTTTCGAAGGCAATATATTATTAATCAATGAAATATACGTATTGTATATATGTGTGTGTGTGTGTGAAATATTATATTGTAAGTATAATATGAGGCATATTCCTTAGATATTTTTTGTTGCGAATGATGAATCACCAGCATGTTAGTTTGCGTTTTCAGGGTACTATAAAAATTATGACGAAAAAATCGATTAACAGCCTCAATATCCGCGATGTTTCCAAACCTATCTCGCTTGACGGGTCTGCTACAAAGTCTTCTAAGCCCGAAATTCCGACCCCTATCAAAGCTTTTTAGCCCCCTCGTCCTGAACAATATGGCCGAGTGCAGCCTGCGCCCCTGGTGCATCCCAACAGCGCCGCGTGGCGGCAGCAGAGCGTCAACCGGCCGGCCGGCGGCGCCCCATGGGACCATCGTCCGGAGACGGCCGGTGATGGATTAAACACGGAGCGGAGCGTCGAGCGCACTCTGGTGCCTCCCGCGCGAACCAACGGGCGACAGACGCGTCCGGTGCGCACCCGTCCTCATTAAGCTAATTTGAAGACGGAAATGAATAGTGCAGCGCGACGATTACGCAGGAAACGTATTCCGACTCTTTAGTGTCTTATAAAGGCTACTTTACTGTAGTTTCACTGAAAAAAAGTGAGGCCTTTAACGACGCTGTGAAGCTGGTCCCAACGTGTTTCCTTTAAATGCGAGGACGTTAAGAACATAATTGGTTCCGGCGTCGGGGCCGTGCTGGAAGTAGGTAAGGGAGCGCGGCTAGCTAGCAAAAACAAACAATCCCGAGAGTGGGTTAGCAACGGAAGCAGAATGTACAAAAGGAGTTGATGAAGTGAGAGCTGTATCCACTTTTAGTTCTCTTTCGTTTTATAAACTACGCACACAAAGGACTTCTCTGAGCAAAACCCTTTTATGCTTCGACAAAGTGATGTGAAATCATGAAAGTTTATTAGATGTGCTACATCAGGAACGACTAATTTTGTAAAGATACATTCGTAGGTCTGCCTCAATATGAATTCACAGCACCGTATACAATTGGTATCCACTTTCACAATAGTAAGCGGTCTGCATACATATGACAAATAGATTTTTTTATTTGATTAACAAATTACATGGCAAGCGCAACGAACGTAACATTATGGACTTGACAAGTTCAAATAGTGACGTGCTAGAGCAACGATGATATTATGAATAGATGGACACTGCATACTTTTATAGCTGCATACGAAAACATACTTGGAGAAACACACACACACACACACACAACCGTCAACAGTGTGAATTACGCACAATAAAATACCAATGACCGCCTATGGAAAGAAAAATAAAGCTCTGAAGCGGCTTTCGTCCAATTGAATAATACCTGGAGACAGAAGTACCAGTCGGGCGGGAATCTAACTGAACTCGTCTCCCGCGAATATACCACATCTCAATAGGTGTCTATCGAAGAGAAGGCCGGGGCACGCGAGCCAGAAGAGGGAACACGGCGGTGGGCCCGAGCGCCGACAGGGAGCGCAAGACACGCCGCGTCGCCGAGGGACAGGACGGATTGGCGAGACCCGGGGTACGACAGGAAAGGGGGCGGGGCGGGGACGGCCGTCCATCGGCGTGTATCCGCGCGCGGCCACGCCGCCGCCGCCATTAATTACGCGCCTGGGCGGGTGGCGACGGAGCGCGGCGGCGACCGGCGAATGCAGGGGGCGGGGCGGAGTGGCGAGGCGCTGTCGCGAGACCACGCATGGGCGGGGCCGCACGGAGGGGAAGGGTCCTAATACGGCTTGTACTACACGAGAAGAAAACACGAACGTTTCGAATAGAGTGTGAGAGACACATTACAGAATGGGAACTATTCGCCGTTCAAAAAATCTGTACTCTCGTGTAAATTTATATTTTCCATTATACCGATTTAACACACCAGCTTCGTCCTTCTACGAAACCTGAACAGCGCATTTCAAAATTGTCCTTGAGATATTTGTATGGCTTAGTATTTTCACTATTTCTGGGGTCGGTAGCAAACTGTTTACAGAGATTGCTCGATAATCAATATGTAAGGAGAACGTGATAATCATCATACTTCCCGACAAACAGAAAGAAAAAAAAAGCCGCAAGAGCTTACGTGTAAAGACGATATATCTCAACGATTCACTGCGTTCACCGTATCTAGAGCAGGAACAAGCGACCGATTTCCAAAGCAGAGTTTCAGGTCAATGGTACTCAACGGCAAAGAGAAGGAGGTGAAGAGCGGCAGGCCGAGCCCGATGCGTTCCCAAATAGCGAAACACAACCCCCAGCAGCCTCGTTCACCGTAGATGGGGGTGCACCCCGTCAAGCCTCTTCCTCTCGACATGAGGTTCTCCTCTACGACACGCATTGTGTCTTCCCCTTTCAACCCTCGCCGAGAGCGTTTCACGGATCGTCGGTGTGAAGATGCAGACCCTACCCCAGTCCAATCCGGCCCAGCCCGGCCCCCACGCGCGCGCCAGGCAACGAATCAATCGGCGCCTCTTTGCGTCTCGCCCCGCGCGCGCCGAGATGAGCCTGCGGCGGGGAGGGCGGGAGGGGCGGGGCCTTCAAAGGGCTGCGGGAGGCCCAGCATAATCGGCTCACGCTCCGCAACACAAGGCGCCGCCTGCAGACACCGATAGCGCCCGGCGGACGCCGCCGCCGCTCCCCGCACCGCTTCCACACACCCGGCGGTGGACCCGTCAAAAAGGCTGCCCATATCACGCAGCTGGAATTCTCATAAAACGAATGGTAAATCGAGTGGAAAACAAAATTAATTTGTAAATCAAAAACGATTTTTTATTCGTAATAGTTTCATTAATTACACAATGGCTCCCAATTATCGGAAACACGCTATTGTATAACCATTGATTAATTAAACGTAGGTACCTGAAAACTTCTGGGAGAGATTACACACGCCGAGAATACAATCTCCCACTACACATAATTTGATAATTCGAATTGTCCAGGTCGCAAAATTCTGATCATATCCAGAACGAAGCGAACTATCCTTTACGGACGTGATCGAATGGGAACGAAGTGCGCACGCGGGGGTCACGCGGTCCATCTCGTCAATCATTAGCGGTAGGCAAAGGGTAAAGGGCAAGGGGCAAGGGCGCAAGTCCTGCCGGCGCCCACTTTCTCCGCAAGCCCAGCCGCCCCCATCTTATGATATATTTCACCGCTTGCGCATTCGGCGCTCTCTCTTCCCCTGCCGCAGCCATTAGAGGCGGGGACGAGGAGGGGGAGGTGGCGATTTACGGACTTGGCGGGCGCGCTCGTGAATGAATTCCGCGGGAGAGCAGGCGGCGGCGCCGCGCCGGCCAGCACGCGCACACACACACCGACGTAGCCACCAGATGCGCGAGCGAGCGCGGGCGCAAGCGGCTGTGTGGAGGGCGGGCCGGCTCCGCTTATGCCGGCCGACGCGCCGCGCCGCGCTGTGCCGTGCCGTGCCGTGCCGTGCCTGCTGGTGCGTGGGCCAGCCAAGCGGCCTGGACGCGGGCCACGGACTCACCCCGCCTCCTGCATGCGACGCAGGCGGAGGGAAGACGTTTTATAAAAAAGTGGAACACGTAGCGACGGCTACGGACCAAATCAAGCGTGTATGGACGTAATACAGGGACTGGATTAGTACGATAGCCATTAGAGAAGGAATGCATGGACAAGAGTAATCAACAGCGTGAGCAGTAACCGCGTTTTAAAACGCACGCACACAATCAACAAGAAAATGCGATAGATGAAAGGGTGGTCGGAGGTAAGTAGGCCGAAGGCACTCACAGCCATCTTAAACAGAGAACAAAAAATGAAAAGAGTGCAATCTTTCAGATGAATCGAAGAGGCTTGCTTCACGAAAAGAGAAAAATGGAACCAAGAAGAAAGTACTCCAAGGCAAAACACAGCGGAATCTTGGCGGGAAGTGCGAGACCGATCGTGGTGCTCGTTGCGAATCGCAGGTCGCTGCGAGCAAACAAGCAAGCCACGGGTCTGGAAAGCCGTTGGCCAAACACAGTAGGTATAGACGCCAACGCGCCCTTTCCCCGAATATTAAAACTGTGACGCGCGGCTTATCGGCGGGCGCGGCGACGTCAAGCAGAGACGAGGGCGAGGGTGAGGGTGAGGGTGAGGGTGAGGGCGAGCGTGAGCCGTGACGCGCGTGTGTTTGCAGACGCGGACGAGCGCAGGGCACGTGAGTGTCTGCACACGCGCGGCTGCCCGTCCGAGGGCCGGGGCGCGCACGCGAAGCTGTTGACCGTTCTGCGACGCGCCTCGGAAACGCCTCGCAGGCACACGGCACGCATGCACGACAGCCGCAGCGAGCGGCCAACCCCCCGCCACTGTTACACCCACGAACTGATTTTCCACGAAGAGGTACAAAGTCTTCTGCGGCGGCGCATCGCCCAAATTCATTATTTTGGGAATGTAGGAAACTCCAAATGTAATAAATGTAGTCATCAAGCAAATACAGTAAAGTAACCATTAATTATGGCTAGTAGTCGGACTAAAACCCGAGATAGTTGTTAGTTATCATGTGTCACTCGCATATAACAAAATCATAATAAAAAACAAAATTGTTTCAAACTGTGTCTATGATACTCATTCAGTTAAATACAGAAGAGGATTTGATCTAATGATCGGAGTCCCGAATAGCATGGAAATACGTGTAACTGGAATCCTACAGCGCCGGCAGGACGACGTGAACACGTCGCGACCCACATACGAGGAATGGGGCAGTTCACGTTGTGCCAAGAGCTGTTCCCATCTCTTTCCACGTCGCACACCGAACGACGACGACGTAGGACAGCGAATTGCACACAAGACAGTAAAAACTACGAAGGCAAATGCGAATCAACCGACTCAGTCGGCGCAGATGAAACGGCAGTGGCGATATTCCAAAATGAAAGGCGAATAAGCGAGGATGTGACAATTATTAAAGGAGAAAATCTGAGAATAGAGTATACGGTAAGAAATTGCTAAAGGGAAAATAGGATGCAGGGATCGAAATAGTGAGAAAGGCAAGTGAAGGAATACCACAAGGGATGAAATGGATACGAAAAGCGTGAGTTAGATGTGCGATACACGAACGTCTTGCCATTCCACAGAAAAACATATCTACAGCTTCAGCGCGAAACCAAAAGTTGCACACATTCGGCACGTAGCGAGCGACTGCCCGCCAAATGACCGACGTTCTCTTCCTTTGATATTTCCAAAAGACCGACGCGTAGCTGAGAGTGTGACCACAGAAAAATTGCCGTATGGCTAACAGCAAGCAAAACATCACCCTCTGTACTCCGGAGCGGCTACTCAAGATAAACGCCGAATATGTGGAGCCGCCTTAAGCTTTAAACGGATGGCACGACGCGGTGGTCTAGGGTCCGAGCGACGACAGCGACGGAAAGAAAAGAGCAGGGGGCGGGGCGGCTGCCTCTCGCAACTCCTTCGCGAGACTTCTCGGCACCTGCCGCGGCGTCCCTGGGCGCGCTCCATTTATTACCCGCGTGATTTACGGCGCTCGAGACGCAGGCATAATACCCGCACACCCGCGTCGCCCGCGACAGGGCTCGGGGAGGGGGACGGGGGTTATTAAGGCCCCGTCTGTCCCCGCCCGGGCTTCCTCTGGTCGTTCTCTATTTCCGCCCGGCACGCGCACGAGAGCCGTCATAACACAGCGCCCTATTTATAGGGCGCCCCCGCGGTGCCCGCAGAACGCGCGCGCCGCTCGGCCCAAGCCGGTCGCCGTGGCCGCGGCGACGCTCGCTAACTCGACCAGGCCGGGGAGGGCGCCCGCGCCAGCGCCCACGCCGCCCCGACAACTGACGTGCGCATTCCGGTCCATTCATCTTCACGTCATTAGCGCGCCGCCCGGAATAGCCGCGCGACGCGACGCGACGCGACGCGACGCGACGCAAGGCCCAACGACTCGCCGCCGCACACAAAGCCGCGGCGGCCTCGCCTCCGCGCGCCGCGCAAAAAGCCGGCGCCGGGACACAATGCTCCGCGCGAGTTTGCCCGCCGCAAGCGCGCCCCAGCCCCAGCCCCGGCCCCGGCGGCGTCGGAGAGGGTGGGCGGGGCGAGGGCGGCGGGCCACGGCTGCCATCGCCGCCGGCCCTCTTTCAGAGGCGCCTTCGTCGCACGCGGATTTGTAGGAGGCGGGGGTGGGGGCGGAAGGGCAGAGCAATTAGTGTCATCAATCTCCAGAGACAGGCGCGCGCGACCCAACCCCGCACCCACATGATCCCACCCCATTCCATCCCTCACTCCGCGGGATCTTCGACCGCAGAGACACGCGCGTCCAGGGTACGAAAGGTAGGACAAGTGCTGTTGGGTGCCGGAAAAATGAAGCCAAGAAAAGCAGGCCGCTTACAAGAACGAAGTTCGAATTCTTTCTTAATTAGGGAGAACGGCAGATCCATGAAACTAATGATTTCATGTATCAAGTGCATGAAATCATGGCTGTGAATTCAATATCGACAAATTAGTCGTTCTACAGAGGCGATGGGAAGACAACCCCGTACAACAGGCACAACGAACTCTAACATTTCCCCCGAAGCAAGGCCGAAGGGTAGGGCAGAGGCAGGGGCAGGGGCAGGTGAGAAGCAGGAAACGAGCGGCAGGCCCGGCGCCGAGCCGTTGGGTAGATGGCGCCATTTTACGGTCGGAGACGGTTTATCGGCAGCGAGCGCAGCGTTACGGTCGCTATCTCCGGCGACCCGTCGACCCCGCGACGGCAGCGCACCGGTTGTGGTACGAGTACGCGCGTTCGCAGCAGCCCGGCACAAGGCCTGCGCGCCCACGCCGCCGCGCGACAAAGAAACGACGCGTCCGGGGCCCCCGCCGCGCTAAATACGGGCAGCGAACGTGCACGCACCACGGAGGCGGCGGCGGAGGGGACAAGAGTGCGTGGGCCTGCCAAGGCCCCGCGCCCGTACCCCAGTTCCAGCCCACGCTGCCACTCGCTCGGAACCGGTCCGCGCGTCTCCGATGGGACGCCCGCAGTCTCGGCAGACGCAGAGCGCAGCACAGGCTGCGCGCGGTGCTACTGCCGCCAGCGCACTGGAATCCTTCCCTTTACCCCTATTTTTTGCATCGTTTTATTCCTATATTTCTTCCGCTATTTTCTATCATTCTTAGTGCCCTCCTTCCAGTCTCTTTCTCGCTAGCTGTCTCTTGATTATCCACATGCCACGTCGTATGAACTGAAGATTTGACCTCAAACCCGAAGCAGAATGTGTGACTTGGTGACTCTAGGAAAGCAAATACAAACGTCTCTATATTAACATCCAATTCCGCGACGAACTGGTCTGTAGTCAGAAGTGAACACTGACTGGTAAGCTCGTGGATTTTATTCTAGATCTCTTTGTACACACATCTTACTGTCCCCCGCAAAGAAACCTAGCGTCGGCGCAGCAACCTCGCACTCCCAATCGATGCTTTCCCCCGCCCAAAGGGGGAAACCTGGCCACGAGCGTCGCCCTACAAGTGGGATCACGGGCGCCGCGACGCAGAGCCTCGTTAATTAATTGGAGGCGCCGCCTCAATAACGCACGACCGCAGCCGTCGCCGCCGTCTCCACCGCCTCCACGCAAAAATTAATTCGACGCGGCGGCCTCGCCGCGCCGTATTTTACCGGCCAGGTAGTAATTCGACTCCGCGCCCCACCTATTCAACTGAAGAAAGGGCGATCGAGTAGTCAGGCCTAGTCCATTTCGAGCCAATACCATTTATGTATGATTCATAGCTGTGTTGCTATAAATAATATACATCATAGATACATTTTTAAAATAACTTGTATTAGGCTGATGACGCAATATCATCTTACATGCATTACATTTTGAGGGACTTGTATTTATCTTGTAATTACGAATATAATCATCCATTCATTGCTGTATTTCCTACATTTTATAAACTAATAAAAAACGTTTAAACAAATCAATATTTTCTTACTATAATAATTTAAGAACAATAACTGTTTTAACAGACAATTTAGCAGCTGCATATACCATTAAAACACATTCTTGATATTAATATAAGACTTATTTGTGAAGGAATTTTCCGAAACACAAGGATTTTCTTTAGATTCGCACCTAGCATGGCAACAATTTAAAGCGTCAAAAAGCATTACGGCGCCAGAGGGTAGAAAAGCCGTGAGAAGTAATTTTCATTATCTATCTGAGCTGTATACATGCGGAGGAAGTCAACGTTTCCTTTTAATGAAAAAGAAACATTCCTGAATTCAGGAGGGAGGGGACAAAAGAAACAAAGACGTGGTTGATGAGACAGTCGCATTCCTCAGAGCAACGCCTTCCGGAACTTTCGCTTGGTAAACGGTGTGCGACGGGACCGACCAAAACGGTGGCTCACTTTTCCAACCTCTCTCGCCCCCGCGGCGAATTCCAGGCTCCGGGGGCCCAAAGAAACGCTTTTACGGTCGGTCGATCCGCGGGAAAGCTGGCTGCTTCCTCTTTATGACAAGTAGCTGCCCGTCGCACTTAACACTTCGCGGACACACTTTGCGGCTTGCGCAACGGGCAGCGCTAGAACAAAAGACGGCGGGGCCACGGCGTACACACTGCGAACTCTGAGCTGACTCACTTGTCATTTGAACAGGCACACAAATGGGGAGACACCGTGGCAAACAAAAGCCGACACGTGAAATTCTCACGAAGAAATTATTTAAATGACATCACGAAGACAAGCTTTAGAATCGCTGGCCACAATGAGAATTCAATATATATATATATATATATATATATATATATATATATATATATATATATATATATATATATATATACATACATACATATACATACACGATAGGAGATGTAACCTTGATTTAAAGCAAATTAAAATAAATTAATTCGAATCTTCAGTATGGGATAATTTTCTTAAGGCTACATTCTTAATACTTTAATAATATCAAACTTTGTACAACGCTGAGTACACTGAGTAGAATCTTGTAAATTTCGACTAAAATGTGAACTCTTGTTTGCACTTGGGCGTTTACAATTGAATTTAAACGTTCCATTTCATGAGTAGGCCCTTTAACCTATCGAATGCAGGGTTAGAATGAAAGCAAAATTTTAACCCCGATATAAATTAAGACTTCACAAGAAACAAACGTTTTAGATGCAGCTGAGAAAAATTATCGATCGCCCAAGGTGCATCATGACAATTCTAAAAATGTGATGAAATGCACTCGACGAAAGTGAGAACTCGAGAATGCCTCAGCGCTGATTCAAGGGGATTCCAACGAAGCACGAGGCGAAGCGACCAACACCAACGCCGCACAAGCGCCTTCCGCCACGCGGACAATCCAGACGACTCTCGGAGGGGCAGCCACGGCAGCGCACCAAAGACCAGCGCGCGGACACAATTCCGGCCTTTCTTCGCACTAAATTTAATTTGCGCTCCTAATCTAGGGCGGCTCGGCGCCGCCCCGCTCCGCGCTCCTCTCGGTAGGCGGATTACGAGCCCGACGACGGCGCTCTGCTAGTGACGTCGACGTCGCGAAAAAGGAGCCCCGCAGCGAACTGGATCAGGTGCACTCCCTTCCAAGTAAACGAAGAACTCTCCACTGTAGGTTTAAGCGAAGCGATTTAACAAATACGATGCAAAGTCATGTGCAAAAAAAACCCTCCAAATTATTTTATCGGATTCATCGTTCATGATCAAAGGCTCACGGCTGAGAATACAGCTTTCAACGGAAAAAAAAGAAAGAATGAACGCGTTGTGGGTTCTGCGATCGGTATCACTGCTTTGTAACGAAGGCCTCTTAATTCGACCGGTACGATGCCTCCTATGATCCTTATGATCTGAATTTGACCGTGCACGATGCTCGTTTTCGATACATGACTAGACGTATTCTTAACGTAACTACTCTTAAAGTCATCTCTTAAAGCATGTGAAAAGTGAAGCCCTGAAAGGAAGTAAAAACAATCTAGTAAAAGGAAGTAAAAACAAAGAATCGCCTCGCCGTCTAAATGCAATACGTGGCTCTGACAAGCCATCCTCAGCACAGACACGTGCGGTGTCTGGCGCAACGCAACCGCCCGTCGTGGCGTGAGGGGCGGCCCAGTGGCCGCCGCTGACTCAGACGGCCCCGCCTCCGCCGGGACAGAGGCGCCGCTGTGCGCTGCACAAGCGCCGCCTGTGTGCGCGAATGCGGCGGGGTCACTTCCGTGCCGCCCACGCGCGCTGGCGTTCGCGGAAGAGGAGAGGGGGCGGGGCGTGAGAATTCGCGCCGGCCGGCGACAGAGGGAAGAGGTGGTGCTGCTGCTGCTGCTGCTGCTGCTGAGTCAACGCCGAAAGCTCGACAACAGAACCTTGCGCCGTATGCGCGGACACTTATCAAGAGGCCTCCCAGCTGAAATGCATGCACACAAGTATGGGACACAGCTGCGCTGGGTGATCAATAGCTTTCAATTGAGCTTGCGCGGGCTGATGGATCCGATAACTACTTCGCATGTTTACGACAGCTCGTTTTCGTAGGCGGTATATTCAAATTACAAATAAACACACCATCCAGCTATTAGATAGTAATGGTAGTTAACAGAGTCATAAAAATTTAGTAGGTGAATAGTGACTAATTTACTACCTTTATTCTACTAAACAGACGTAAACAAAGTCCTATTTTTCACGTCCCCTATCATTCACACGTAAGTTATAAATACATGTATCTTTGCCAGAGCTGTCTTGCGCTGCCTCTCACAAACAAATTAATACGGACTATTGGAAATAGAAAACACTGATCGAAAGTTCGCCAAGAGACACGACAAATCTTTCATTCCAAACAACAGAATACAGCATTCCAATAGTGTTTGCAACAGAATTTTAGGAAGGTAGTGACCCTGAGATACGGGGTATCATTACGCGTGTAGTAAATTACCCAGATGAACAGGATGATTTTAGGCACGAAATCACGAACGACACGCAATAACCCGCTTAGCCCCCCGCGGCTGGGAAGAGCGGAGCGATCACCCAACGCAACTGCAGGCCGAGTGCAAAGAGAGGGGGAGAGGAGCGGCACCTACCTGTACGTCGAAGTTGGGCGGGAGGACGCCGGGCGAGTCGGCCTGCTGCTGGGCGCCGGCCGGCTGCGGGGGCGGCGCCTGCATGACGGCGCCGGGGCCGGGCCCGGGGCCGGCGCCGGGGCCGGGGGCCGGGTAGCCGCCGGGCGCGGGTGCCTCGAAGGGGCCGGCCATGCCGCCGGGGCCCGTGCCGGCGGGCTCCATCAGCACGTGGTCGAACGGATGCGCGCCGGCGGCGGCGGCCGCGGCTGCGGCCGCTGCTGCCGCGGCCGCCACGGCGTCCAGGTGCGGGGCCAGCTGCTGCGGGTGCGGCGACGGGTGGTGGTTGGCCAGCGGATGGTGGTTGGCGAGGGCGTGGTGGTTGAGCGCGTGGTGGTTCAGGTCGGCGGTAGCGTCGGGCCCTGGCTGGCCCGCGCCGCCTTGGGGCCCGCCGCCCTTGCCCTGGGGTCCGCCGCCCGGCCCCACCATGCCCACGGGCACACCGGGCCCGCCGTTCTTCGCCACGTCCTCCTCCGCCGGCGACGGCTGGCGGCTGCCGGGCGTGCGGCTGCGGACATACACGCGTCAGCCACTCCTGCTCTTCGCTACTCATTCAAATATTCTCCTGTTATAAATTCACAAGGACACCAACATTGACTGTCATAAGGCTTCGAATGGACCTTTCCTTTACATTTTCAGTAGGAGCTGGAGTTCAGTGATCTGAGGCCCATTATCATAGTGCATTCTGAATTTCGTAACCGTACATGATTATAAAGCAACATTTTTAGATGTGGTAGAAAAGAAAACTAAAATGTTAAATGAATTTTACACGCAAGCGCAGACGGAAATTTGAAACCATAATTGTAATTCTCGGATTAAAACCGAGTGTATTGCGCGGTAATTGAAAAACTCATGTTTGAAGTGAGGCAAACAGGAGAGGATACTATTCACGCAAGAGAAAACATTCGACAGTATCATCGTATCGGAGACTGAACTGAAAATATAAATATTTGTAGAACCAGTATTTCCTGATTGTACTCTCGACGATTGAAAGAAACATGTTCTCACAATTCCCGCCAAAGCACGAATATCGAGAGTACATGCAACGTTCGATGTTGTTTGTTTGTTTCCATGCGCATCAGCCCAGAAGACCTATCACTTCCACGATCATCGCGTGTCATTTGCCACAAGCTAGGCATCGTGCGTTCCATCTCCCACGAGCGCAAATTCGTCAAAAGCAAGACCCAGCGACATCTACTTCCAAATGGGGTGAACTGAACGCCCTGCGCTCTAGCGGCGAACGGAGGAACCTCACCCTTGAGCGGAGCGCAGTTCGCCGCGCCGCCGCCAGGTTGCGGGCGCGGCCGGCGGGCGCGTGCAGCAGGTGAACGACTCCTGCCGGCTGCACGCGCCCGCCGCCTCCCCGGCATCCTCGCTGCCGGGCCGCGACGGCCAGGCAGCGGCCGGCACGGTGGCCGCCGCGGCGACCGTCGCGTCGGGTGCCTCTGGCATTTTCCGTGCAGCGGCGGTGGCTGCGAGCGAGGCTCCCACTTTACGACCGGGATTTACGGCCCGTGCACGGCGCGCTCGCGAGATGCGGCGGTGGCCGCAGAACACGCCTACGTGCTTTACCCAACAGTGCGCGCCGGCCATGTGGGCAGTATGCATGGGCGCAGCTTACACTGCCGACTGAACGTCTTTAATCCTACCAAACAGAATCCCTTTAATATTACATATGGAAGTACACTAATGAAGATAAGATTAAAACTAAAGATCTCACAGTGTTAATTATATATGCCATATCTTCCTATTTCTGCTAAGAAATCCGACCCCCCTGGCCATTTCGCATTTCGTCGTCTTCCAGAAAACGAGTACCTCCGACCCTCCGTGTGCTTTTTGGTTGGTCAATTTCAAAGCCATCGGGACATGACAAAAACATTTTGAGCGAGTTCATCTGACCGCCAGACAGATGCGACAGTTCAGAAATAACAGACCGTAATCACACGCAGGAAATTACGGACTCCAGACACGGATGATTGGCCGCACGGGAACAAAGGCGCGAGCGAGAGCGGCGGCGGCATGGCGTGGCGGTGCGGTGCGGTGCGGTGCGGTGCGGTGCGGTGCGCGTTCGTCCAAAAAGCAGCGGGGCCATCGAGCTCTGAGTGGACTTCCGGCTGCGCGGCGTGACGCAAAGCGGCGGCGGCGATGCGAAGGTCGGGGGCGCCGCGAGGAGCGCGGGCGGGCGACCCGCGACGCCATGTGACGCGGCGCGGGAACAAGTTCGCGTGTTTGCGCTGACGCAACGACGCGCGTGCAATATGGAGAAACGACTGCGTGAGGTGGAACAATCAAGCCAAACCGATGCATCGCACTTACAGTTTTATTGCTCCCCGTCTAGCCAACCAATCTAATTGTATGACTAAAAAGAAAAACCGACACATTACACACAACTATTGATTAAAATTTTCATTCACATCTCCGAACATTCAATAAAAAAAATCCGACCGTTTTAAAGCTTACGTACGTCAAGACTTTATTGTGGCCATTACATTTCTTTGACGTCAGCGCAATATGTAATTAACAAAAGTATTACCGGCTAGAGCAGAGCAATGTATTTCTTATAGTGTGAGTGAAAAACAATTATTGTTAGAAGCAATTGCATTGTCTATCTGCAGTTTTTACCATTGGCGTACGTAATGGGGAAACTCCATCGAGCCCCATGCCTTAGGAGATTTCATTATAACGTTAACTAGACAATAGTTCCTTAGTTCATTCTCTAATGTCAAGTCATATATACCCCTCGTTATCCAACGAGGACGAAAACCACCACCCCCTCCGGCATCGCCGCCACCGAACGAGTCTTATCGTCGATCAGCACAAAGGGTCTCTTGTGGGTGCTTCTAACACGGACGTTCTCGTGACTTCGGATTCGACCTACGTCTCCACTTTCGCAAACGGCTTACAGATGCTCTTTCTTTACGGACATCACGAGGCCTAAATCCACTGCGTCAGAGGACGGTCTTTTCCATCAGAAGCCACCACGTACCATTCGCGCTTTCCAATTTAGCACGATAGTGGATCGAGTTACTTAGATCACTTCGATAACACGGGACTCCAAAACCTGTATTATAGAGACGTCCTATAGTCTCCTCCAATTACGAATAACTATAATGGTTTTTCACTACTCAACATCACGTAATGTTCAATACTTAACATCTCTAGTACATCCAATACAAGTTCGCAGCCAACCCTTACTACCAACAATTGCAGAAAGTAAACACCACTCGTACGAGTGTCGTTCGCTTAGCGGGGAGTGAATGGGTTGCCTTCACACTATCTGTGGGTCGTTTCCGGAGTCGCCACCTTCGGCGTGAGAAACCGCGGTTCGAGACCGCCGACGCTTGCTGGGCGTGGGCGTGCGTCCGTTCAGGCGGCGCCGCTCAGACGGTGCACACAAAAGGCGCCAGCTGCGCTTCCCGCCGCCGCATGGGGTGGGGCGGGGAGGGGCGGGGCGTCGTGGGCGGCGTGCGGCCGTTGAGCGCGCCTCCCTAATTAACGCAGCGTCCGGCGGTCGTCGCCCCGCCCCGCTCGGCGTGCCGCGCGCGCTGCCTCGACCACGCACCCACTAGCCCGCCCGGCCAAAGGGCTAGCGACTCATTGATTATCGGAGCAAATCATCTGCGCCTCGCACAACTGGGGACACGCACTCGGACACGGTTCGCCACGAGACTGCTCTTCTAGTTACGTGATGATCTTAATTGTTCTCCACGTTCCTCCTGACCGATTTGGTCGAAAATTGGTATTGTTTATTCTGGTGGGTACGTTTGCGGGAGATCTCCGACAAATAAACAGTAAGTATTGTAGTAATATTAACTATCGGTTTTCTTCCATAACTAAGTTCATATACGACCCTTTCGACTATACCCGTCTTCATACTTACGCCCCTAGTCTACAACTCTATAACCCCTACCTTATATTGGGACAGCCACCTAAATGTGAGGAATATAATTAATTTGGAATTAACTTTGAAACAACAAAAATACTTGATTGGCAATCCACTTTGTGTCATGCAACGTATCACACACAAAACAGTCGTGTGTAATTTCGTAATACAGCAAAATTCATTTATAAATACGAAGTTAATTGTAAAAAAGGTCCATTCGTTGCCTTAACGTCCCCCCCCCCCCCGACACACACTCAAAGAGCCTCTGAAACGAAGTTCGCTCGCGCAGCGCCACTCACTTGAAGCCCTTGTCGTCGTCGCCCAGGCCGTTCTGCACGATGCCGTTCTGCTGCGCGGCGCTGCCGTTCTCCGCGTCCTTCTTGCTCGCCTCGAAGGGCGACGGCGCTTTGTCTTTGTCCTTCTTCTCGTTGTCGCCGGGATTCTGAAAACACACAACAAAAACAAAACGGTCAGTGGGGGCTGCGCGGGGCCGCCGGCAGCCAACGCCGCCGCTCTCCGCCCACTGCCACGGCGCACTCGCACAGCGCACGACCTTCCCGACGAGCTGAGTAAGCCAAAAAATGGCTCAGCGTAAATCAGGCACGGCGAAGGCACGCTTTACAATTGACGCGTGAGTCACTCGATTCTCTTGTCAGAATTAAGAATATATTTTTTAATGCCTCACCGAAGTGAAAATTAGGAGGAAAGAAAATTGGCAGGGACAAGAAAAAATAATATTCCTCAAATATGCACAGACAAGGCAGATAAAAAATGAACGACTAGGTGGTATTTCTGAGCATGTCATAATATGTTTGTTTATAAACAAAGTAGTATTAGATTTCCGCAACAGTATTGCACTTGTCTGCGTATTGAAAACTGTTTCGTTGGAACAAGTAAGTTGTAGAAAATTAGAAGTCATTGTGACAGTTTCCATTACCGCCATCTCCGTAGTGCGTCGTAAATCAGTCAATCGCGATTCACGTAACACATCAGTCATTCCACATGTCCTCCTCGCGAACAAAATATTTGGAGAAGCCACAAAAATACCCCTCACCTGGGATTTATATTTTACAATCACTATTACTCCCCCACTGTTTAATACATGATCTCCTGTCGACCCGAGAGCGCGCTTCATCATTAAAGCGGCCATTCACGGAAAAGTCGGAAAACGCATCGTCTCATTCGATTGCACTGCTCCGCTGCCCTCGATCTGGTCCGTTTGGATGACAGCCCCTTCCCCCGACGGCTGGAGTCTCTTCCCGGTGCCACGACCTGTGACGCGACAAGCAAAAACGTTACTTCAACGAACTGCGCGGTTTACGATTGGGGCGATCAGAGGAAAGTGACAAGAAACTACTGCCTGTTGCGCATATACTGTTGATTAAACGTGCATATGAAATCTGATACTGGAGACAGCATCGGTATTTATCAACATCAGAATACTCTTAAGGGTGACAATAAACTTCAGGCGTGTTCAAAAATAATCAACTCAATTTGAATTTGTTTTGAATTGAAGTTCCTATGGCATTTTCTCTGGGACAAGTAACTACACGAAATCCTACAACAGGGAAAAATCTTGTGATTGTTCACTTTTCTAGTTAATTGGCAAGCATTAGGAAAATAGAACGCACCAATGTTATGCGGAATAACAGGAGGAGGGAAATTTAACAACCGCCGACCGACTTGACGGAAGGACGCCGCATCAAATAATCTAATACACACACACACGCCCATTGAATATTAATTGGAAATTCCACATGAGCGGCCTTCGCGCCGAACGACCACGAGGGAGGGGTGGGGCGCGGTGGGCGTGTGTGGCGGGGTGAGCCGGGAGCGCAAGGAGACCCTGAAGCCGAAGGACGCGAGGCGGCGGCGGCGACGCAGTGTCGGCGGCGGCGCCCCCGCCCCGGGGGTGGGTATTGATTCCGTGACCGTTGAAGGGAGGCGGCAGCGGGAGTTAGGGCAAGGGCGGCGGCGCGACGCAGGGCCACCCGAGCCCGGACGCGCCCAGTCTCGCAGAGGGGCAGGGAGCGAACGCGGAGGGCGAGGCTAGTCCTTTGCGCGCGCGTCTGCAGCGTGTCTCCCCCCCTCCCCACCGCAGGCTCCGCTGAAAGAGTGCTTCTCCCCTGGAGAGCGACGGCGTCCCGCCGCTCCATCAGCATTCTGTCGCTTTTAATCCACCCGGAGGAAAAGAGGCTCTCGGGCACGCAGGAAATGCGCAATTCTGTTTGTCACTTCTCCAAGTCCTTTCCAAAAATTACAGTCAAACAAGATATACGCCGTCTCGGGGACTCCAATACGTCTCGCATCATCAGCAAATATAGGAAGTGAGATTCCGTAACACCTCAAATGTGCAAGTGATTACGTGATTGTAACTACGTACACACTTCTGCTTCTGGGGACAACACTTGCGCACTACCCATTCCAACTTTATGGTTTGCGTTTCAATAGCACTACGGCAATGTTATAGCGCAGCGAGAGTTACGCCGTCACAGCCGCCGCAACTGGTTGATGGACAGATGAAAGCACGCAAGTGAACAGTAGGGGCGTCGGTCGCGGCGTAGCACTCTCGATTGTTCCCAGCAATAAACACGAGAATTTCTCCAGTGTCGGTTCGAAACAGCGCAATTACTATACAATTCGTGATATCTTTTGCGTAGCACGAGCGCCTCGTTCTCCCCGAAGTGTAATATACATCGTTGTTTCCCTCGCTCGTTTTGCCCCGCGAGCGTCGCCCACTGGCGCGGAATCGATGGAGTGGCGTGGCGCACCCGCTGCCGGGGCCATGAATGGAACGGAGCGTTCGCGGGCCGTGCGGGTGCGGGCGCGGGCGGGGATTTACCGGGGCAAAGAGGAGGCGCAGAGGGAGCAGGATGAGCGGTGCAGGCAGGGGCGGGGACCCCTCCAGGGCGCAGCGCTGGGCGCGGGCGGCGGGCAGCGCCGCGCGCTGGCGCGGGCGAGTGGCGGGCACCTGGGGCGGGGGCGGGGCCGCGGGCAGAGGTGGCAGTTCCCGCAGCACCGCCACCGCCACGGCCACCGCCACCAGGTCCCCTTCCTCCTCCTCCTCCTCCTCTTCTCCTCCGCCCCCGTCGTCAGCGGTGGCCTCCGCGTTCTCCTGCTGCAGCCAGCGCCGTCAGGCCGCGAGGCCTCGCGCACGGGGAGCCCCGCCCTTCCCTTGAACCTTCACCACACGCGCACTTCACTTGCGCGCGCTGGCAGACGAAAGTCGGCTTCGACGTGCCCAGAATCTCTGCGCCGCATCAGGCATCGCTCAAGATACTTAACGGATCTGCATCTTATTGGTATTCTATGACCCGAAATTCACTGAAAGTATTACTGAAGCACATCCGTATATCTCTTTTCGGTATCCCATTCTCTTTCCTTAAAACTGCTTAACTTCCAGATCCCTTTCATATAAAGAAGGCGTCACACATGTAATATTCGGCGAGTATCGAGCGAGTGCTTATCGAATGTCAAGTGGTGAGGATAACTTGCTTGCTCTTAGCCAGACGCCAAACGTTTAGTGGTCATTCTAACCCCAACGTGTCGGTCTCCTGTGGCACATAAAAGAAACCCAATAATCGTCTCGCACTCGGCTTCACTGGATTAGGCAAACAGTGGCTCCCTACTCGTCGAATGTCGTATGTTTGGCGCCGCCTCAAAGGATTGTAACGTAATTCCAAACACGCGACAGTGGTAGAGAGATGACTTGCAAGGAATAGAAAGATTGATTGATTTATGACTTCGGGCGCGTCAACTGCTACAACCATTAAAGTCGTATGTGTAGTGCAAGTTTGTTTTTCACCGGGAGGTGACTGCGATCTCCCCCCCCCCCCGCTGATGGTGAGATCCAGGACCGAAATAAATGTTGGCTAGCGAGCTTACCCTCAACCAGGTATCTCACCTAGCAGCTGGGCACATCCCCAGCCGAAACGAGCTCTAAGCTCTCGACAGTGGAGTAGTGTAGTGCATGCAAGGGTAAGTATGCGTGTGTAATGAGGCGAAGATAGGACAAGGAAGGTACGATCGTGATGCTGGCCCGTTGTTAGGGTTCCCGCATTCGCCTGATGATGATAGAAGAAACCATGGAAAACAACCGATCAGAGCAGCCGGTGTCGAAAATCCTGCCACCGCCGAGACTCGAGCCCTAGGACATCCCGGTCAGAGGCACTGCAGCGATCTCAGTACAAGCCTTGAACCACCTCTCCCTGTGAAAGGAATGGACTCTGTTGATTTCCTTAAGACGTGTAACAAGCCGTTTTATCGTCTCAAGGCCCTCCGACCCGGCCACAGGAAGAAAGACTTCGATGTAAGACCTACCCAAATTAATATCCGTTCTTGTACGTGTTCCTGCCAATTAGGATTCCTCTTAATGAGCAACACGATCGCAGCAGGACGAGGGGAGGAAGCGAATGAGCGTTTGAGGAGTTTCCAAGGATTCTTGAGGCCAACTAACATCCACGGATGCTCCGCATTAAGAAACCACAACTTCCTCCGACAACGGCTGCTCGCTAGTTTGCACACAATTATTAAATGTTCATTTCTGCGATTCTTTCAGGACGGTATACAGAAATAAACTAGAATTATTTCAAACTTTGGAAATTTTCGAAAATTTATACTTTAATTCATCCTACACTAATTCACCGTTGTTCTTCTCGTTGAAACAAATTCGGGCGGATTTTGAGAACTGTTTAAAAATTCAAAGATAGTATGAGAAACTACTCAATATTTTTTAAAAAATTAGACATCTTTAAAAATCTGATGTTTTGGAACATTTTCTTTAAGAAAACAATCCATCAATATTGTAGTTTGGTAATATTAAAGTAACAATTTTAAAAAAATAAGAGAGTTCGCGGGAAATAGGGACAGAATATTGAATATAGAATATTGTTTAAAATATTGCGTATATTTCACGCAAAATTCTACGATAAGCACTCATTTTCGAAATTTCAAGAGATCTTTCAACAGATTTTATTTACGGGGGAAAATCTTGAATATTGTAAAAATGCGGAAAACATTTTTTGAACTATTGGACTTTTCGAAAATTCTAGGATTTTAACGAAAATGTTAACTGGCCATTCTTTTAAGTGTTAAACGTTTTCGTTACACGAGGACAAAACGTTTCAAAATTTTGATCTATTTTTGAGAAAATTTTGAAAATGAAATTGAGGCTTCATGTAAAATACACGAATAAACTAAATATGAGTTTCAAACTCACAGGGCCTCGAGTTCGTTCACATCAATCGGGGAATATCAATTTTGGAGAAAATAGTCTGAACGGCTTACGTACTAGCATTAACCATCGTAGGGAAGCAAACAGACGTTATGTCGTCAAACGGTTTTTCGGTATTAAGGTCCCTCAAAACACGGATTCTGACTATAGGCGTGTTAGGGAAAATGCTTTACTACATTTCGTTTCCAGGGCCGAGCAATAAGTTTTTCTGTCGAAAAATCGCAGTTTTCCGGCGCCCGATTACACTACTTCCTAGTCTTACGAAATAACACGAGAGAAAAACGAGAATTTAACGGACCACAAGGAAAACAAAAACAAAACTGCATTCAACCATTCACTGAAAGTGAATAAGCAATATATTTGCGCAGTCACAATCACTCGGAAACGTAATCCAAAGAAGACTCAACATCAACAAACCTCTGAACAAATTATTTTTAATAGTATTTTAGAAGTTTATGACTTCCATTGTAGTGACAAATAGAACAATTTCTTCAACACTTTTTTCAGAATTAATGACCAAACCCCGCTTAGCTTTACCTCTCTCAGCGCCCACCACTCGAATTGCACAGTTTCTCATCATGCTACATAATTGTACAAGAATCTGGGCGCTTCGCAAACTGCGCATCAACCGTTTACCGCGGTTTTTAATGTCCACGCGACCTGGAAAGGAGAAGGGAGAAGTGAGGGGAGGGGAGGGGAAGAGGCACCTAACGGGCGTCGCAGCGCCCCACGCAGTCGGAGCGTCGACCCGCGCACCGAGCGCGTTCGAATTGACACCATTTCGGCTGTGAGCGCGCGCGCCCTACTGCATGAATAATAAATTGACCGCGAAAAAAAGGAAGGGTATCGATTCTGTCTCCCGGCGCGCCGCCGCTTCGCAACCCAATTGAGTCACGCCGAACGAAGTTGGAAATTGAAACATAAGCCTAGCCAATCTCGGGGAGCCATGCTGTCGGGTGACGATGTGCCTGGTGCGTCAAAACGCCATCGACTTTTTCCACTACGCGGCTACGTCAATTTGCGCTTCCCAGTGCGACAGGGAAATGAATCGTCTGTGAGATTTTGGGATTGGTTAGAGGAGCTCAATGAAAAGTACAATGAACACAAACGTTAACAATGCGTTAAAAGATTTTTTTTAAAATGAATACTTTCAATAACAAATAAAGACCAAGTCCGCTTTGTTATTCTGGCAGTGATACGTAGACGGCCATGACTACGACCAAATTGCCACTTGCACTATTAATCATTTAAAAACAAATACTGGGTTATCAAGGACAGACGAGAAAATCATTCTGGGAACTACCCTTTCCAGTTTATACCAAATCCCGCCCCCAGCTTCCCGCTAATTTCATCCCAGATTTCCTCCACGCACCGAGCCTGCAACGTCGGACACACGAGACAAACCATTGCCGTCGAATGCCGCCTGCCAAGCGCGCGAGGCAGAAGGCAGAAGCGGTGACGGTCACCCCAGCGCCCTCGAGCGGAACGATCGCGCGCCTCGCCTTCTGCCGGACCCAAACAAACAACGCAGGCCGGCAAACGTCTCAGCCGGCCCTCGCGCCCGCCCATCTGCCGGATTCCCAACACACTTCTCGCAATGTCTTGCGACACCCCTTTTCAAAACGACGCGGCTCTTACTATTTAGACAGAGAGCGCCATTTTTTCTGCGTGTTTACATCATGCGAGAATGTATTTATCATTGCAACAATTTAGTCGCAGTTAAGCTTTGTGCAGGGCGAAATTGTAAATCAACTACTCTTGCTGTGTTGCGGTTCCTTAGATTAGAATCTGATCGTTTTATCATGAAAACTGAATTGCATCTACAAAAGTTCATATTGAATAGCCTCCCAATAAATTATAAATTTAATATGATACATCAGAAGAACAGCTTTTGATTTTACTGAATTGAGACTTACACCGAAGGCTACTGCTGTCAAATAATCAAATTTAATTTAATTGAAAATATAATATTCAACTATCTTACTGTGGCGTTTCTACTTTTGAGACCGTTTAAAAAGTATTTTATTAATTTACCTCTTTATTAAAATTAGATTAGACGGATACGAAAAATCGGCTGCCCCCCCCCCCCCCCCCCCCCAACCGGCGGAGCACCAGGAGTCGTCTTTCGGCGAATGACAGACAGTTTACACGCAGGTTAGCCGAAAATTCTTTAACTGGATCTCTCGAGGTTCGACTCAAAAGAGGTTCAATGTAATCAATGTATCAAATTTAGATGTTGCACTTAAAAGAGCATATGTGTAGTATTACACCATAATACTTTTTGGTTGGAAATACTTTGTTGTTGTAATTGCTCAAATTCATATGGTTTACGTGCAAATGGAAATACTTTTTGTTTATCTTGACACTTGTGTACATGTAATGCCAGAAAACGCTACGTCTCGAATTACTGTAAAGAAAATAAAAATGCAAACTTACATTCCATTACAACAAGACCGATCACCCCCCCTAGGATCCACCCCTTCTCGCTGCACTCGTGCAGCTCAGCTCGAGAGAGTGTGTCGAGAACGACAGTGATAACCGTGCAGGAGTATTCGGAAAGAAGGGCCAAGACTCCGTGTCCCATGCGGAGGAGGGCGGCCACCGGTCCGACTGGTCGGAAAGGATACGCCGCGCGTGAACCCGAGACGGGTGAAATCCGAACCGAGGTGCGCACTGCCCGGGGTCATTTGAATAATACCCGCACTTAGGACTCTAAGCCTTCTCTGCCTCCCGGTACAAGAAAACACCATCCACCCAGGAGATGGATCCACAATTAAAATGACACGATGGATGGAAACAGATTTTAACGATTCATTAGTTCAGACCACGAGTGCATCCGGAGCAGACAACTGATTTTATTACACACAATGAAAGACATTTCGGATACCGGAAGGGCAAGATCTGCTCGCTAGTTATTCCATCTACTCTCTTTATTAACTAACTTTTGGTTTGGACTTTTTTAAATGAAAATTTCTGCCTTTATCGCGAAATTCGTCGAACAGACGATGCCGTCGATACGCCTTACAGTAACCATAGATTGCATAGTACTCACAACGGCTGACATTACAATACATGAGCGAAGAAATCTAATAAACTTCTCATGAATTGTGTGGTGAACATTATTTGTTGCACATCCTAAATATTGTTTGAAGCAAGTACCAAGTACCATTAAGGTGGTTTTAAAATCAATGAAATCAGTGAAAATGCATTAAAAATGACGTAAAAAGGTAAAAAATGACTTGGTTGAAATCAACGAAAAAAGCAAAACGACATAAAACTGGGTCATTTCCTCTTCTCATAAAATACGATTATTTTCTATACTAAACGGCATTGTTCTAATGCGAAAAGAAATAAAATTACATTACATTAAAATCCACCCCTTAGTGATAACAAAAACTTCTTTCCGTCCCACCCGAATTCTCTATTAATTCCTCTAACCTTTCCAGTCGACAATCGTGAAGTTACGCACCAAGTTCACGAACGCTAGTAAGCGACCGATTGTCTCACAGATTTTACTGCAGACCGCAAAAACGTCCCTGGTGCTCCGCAGAGACGATGGTAATTACAAGGCTTGAACATTGCGTGGGCTCTGTTATACCGTCGCAACCGAAGGTTTCCAACCCACGAGCAAGCGGCAGAAACTAAACGGTCTGGAAGGAAAGCGGCCAAAAGAAGAGCCGAGAAGAAAGGAAAGGGGATCTAGGGCGCGGCAGAAGAAGCAGCTGCTCGGACGAGGCAACGGGTTGTGGGCTGGCGGCGGTGACAGCGTCGCCGCTCAGAAGAAACACCCCCCTTTTTGTTGTTGTAATTGTTCAAATTCATATGGTTTACGCGCAAACGGAAATAACAGTGACCAGTGTTTCATGCTGCGTACTATTCTTTCATAGTTTATCATTTTTCGTTATTTAATTGGCTCGCAAACATGGTGAATTTTTAAGAAGCCGGATGGTAATAAGGGCATCAGATTTTTCAGTAATATTTGTAATAAAACTGATGTTTTTCTCGTTACTTTATTACTAGGGGGTGGATGTTAATATTTTTCTCTTTTCACTTTAGAATAATGCTGTTTAGTATACATATTCATTTGTGTTATGAAAAAACACCATTACACATTCTAGTAATTTTTTATTTGTTTTCACATTTTTCGTCGATTTCAACTAATCAGCCTTCTTTATCTTTTAACGTCATTTTTAATGCATTTTTCGCCGATTCATCGATTTTAATATAATTTTAATAATACTTGCTTAAAATAATATTGAGGTGCCACAAATGTTCACCACAGAATTCCTGAGTAGCTTATTCGATTTCTTCGCACATTGCTCGTATATTGTAATGACAGCCATTGTATGTAATATAAGGTTCCTGCAACGTTTATCGGCGCCATTGTGAATTCGGACGATTTCGCGATAAAGAAAGAAAGGCAGAGATTTTGTTTTAAAGAAGAGTCCAAACACAGAAGTTGCAATCTGATTTCACTCGAACAAAAGGAAGAAGCTTCGATTACATCAGTACCATATCCTACATCTTGAGTTGATCATCTGAAGTGGCTTTGAAAAATAAAATTACGTCCTTTTTCTTTGTTTTTAGGGCATCTTCAAAACATTTCATTGATCATCTTTGGAATTGTTTTAGCTCATCAAAATCCGCCCCTACTTATTACTGTCGAACTACATTTCTTATATAAAATATAAGTTTAGTTCACACCCCAATTAGCTTTTTAATTAGTTCCAGTTTTAAAAAAACGAGGATGGACCAAACATAGTCAATGGCTCATAGTTTCTACAAGGTCATCCGGCAGAAATTCGATTTGAAGGAACTCCACGATGAAGATCTATCACAGGAACATGGCAGTCCCATTCCGATAGAGATAAGCGTCTAACCAGCTTTTCAGCTGTCGAAATGCAACTGCCGGCACTCGCACCTAGACCCTTCCTGTCCAAGGAAACGTAGTTTTGTTGCATTGAAGGATATTTTCCTCGCTCCTCCAACCCAATCCCATGCACAGGGCCAAGTTAACACGGCACTCACCAGCACGAGCCCGCGCAGGCGCGGTTCCAACTCCTTGGACGTGGGCGACGTCGCCAAGACGTACTCCACCATCTTGACACCCAGGCCGCCGGTCTCGGAGGAGCGCGGAGACAGGATGGAGCCCGGCTCGGAGCCCGGGAACGAGCCGGAGCGGCGCGGCACCATCGTGATGGGCTGCGACACCGCGTGGTCTGCGAAACAAGGAAACCAACAGTCAGGCACAGGCACAGGCAGCGGATTCACAAACAAGCAACAGGCGAATTAGCGAACTGGCGTTTCATGTTAAAGGCCTTCAAGGCGACGGGCAGCGCAATGCAGGGTGAATCTGTAGCACATTATCATGAGAACGTCATACACAACAAATAATGGTCAAAGTGAATTGGTAGAACACAAGTGCTGTTAGTAAAAAGAAAATGTGTAAGTACATTGATACAAAGGACTAGTGGACCCGTGAATGCTTCTCTATTACAATGTAGTACACTTTACATGCTACTGGTCACGTGATTGTTCATCACGTTTTACATTACGCTCAGAAAGAAAAAAAAAAGACGAAAGACTTCCTCGCGAGTGTGGTTCCGTCTCACTCACTGAGTCTTTCCCTATCTATTTCTTTCTTTCTTTCTCTTTCTATCTCAATATAGTTATCTTCATTGTTGTTACAATTTAATCTAAAACGCTAGAATAATTCAAATCCACAGAATCCCTCCACATGATTCCAATTCTAGGCGAAACTCTCTAAAGAATTATTCTTCTCAGTATCACAATCGCCGTCTTAAACGCAACTTCGTACCGATGGCTGCATTCGGCCTCGCGTGCACGAACTCCCGACGTTATTAACCGAGCCAGCCGGCCGGCCGCGGAATACAAACACTGCGGCGTGAGGTTGAGCGCCGCCGATAAGGATTATTGGATTCTGATAAACGACCGCAGACCGAGACGCGGGCGACACACGCACAAAGCAACTGCCTAGCGCCGGGCGACTGCAGCCGCGAGCGACCCACTACGCACCGCGCGGGGCCGATGCTCCTCGGTTTACGACACGCGGGGCGTGCGCTTTTTACTACTGAAAATTAAAGAGTAATCACGCGCCACATGGTATTGACTAAGATCATTTATAAATTCCCTTACCTACAACCATTGTTTGCATAAAGATAAGTAGAACTGGACAAGCGCAAAACATGTACATTAAGATATCGTTCCGGATAAAAAAAGAACTTGAAACATTACTTTGGAACATTCGAAAATATAACACGAATAAATTGCACAAAGAACTGTGAAAGTATTGCATTCCAAAAGCACCTTTGCAACAGTTAAAATAAACGGCACAGGCACACATTATTTCATTCAGAAGAGTGTGAGATGTTCAATACGGGATTCAATCTATCGCAACATTATATCGATACATTTTCCCACATATAGTTTGATGAATTGCGGTTCGGAAGTGTTGCGCAGGCTTTCATAACATTAACCATTTAATGCCCGTCAAAAGACACTGCACGCCCTTACGATTACTCTCCAGGCAAAGCGACAATTGTACTACACGCTTTGTGGACAACCCCAGCGTGCCGCAGAACATGCGAGCGCGGGAGAGCGTAGACGCCCACGGCGTGAACGTACGGCTCCGGCAGGCGCAAGCGAAAGTGAACGCAATGGCTTTCTCCGCACCCCACCCCCCCCGTGCATGCTATCGAGATGCGCTTTTAAGTTTCCTTACACGGCGCCAAAAGCAAGTACACTTGCTCTCACCGCAACGCTGCTTCTGTAGGACAATATACCTACAAAAAGGCACCAGCATAGAACAGCCATGATTTTCTACACAGATTTAATAACACTACCTTTTTCCTACAAATTATAATTATTTTACTGATGATGTAGATAAATGTTTAAAGCCGTACACTCAAGTTGATCAATATTCTTAACATTTTTCAATTAATAGAATTTCATAGAAATACTACTGTATTGATATGCAGCTGTAAGTTACTAACAAGACCTCATAAATATCGTAGCTATTAATATAAATCAAGTTTACATATAATAAGAATACACTTATAAAAGGATTTACATTTGTTGCAAGTGGAAAGCTGTAAATGAGCTATCAATGTCGCAACTGATTGCTGAAGTTATGGCATCTACTAAGCAATACGTTATCTTCATTACTATGTGTCCATTACTTTCTTCACTAATACTAGAGACAACACATCAAAGGATGCGATGTTGTAATGGAAAAATACACCCATTTCCCACAAATGTTACGTTTTCCAGTTTCCTAGGTTGGTTTTATGTAAACCTTTCAGAAAAATACTATAAAATGAAATATGCTGACTTTCCTTATTTCTATTCTAGCTTCTATTTAGAAGTTGATTTTTTAAACAAGAGTCGAATTATTTGCTTCATTATCCTTTCTTTGACGAAAATTAGGTAGCCCAAGAATCGAATAGTAGAGCAACATCAATGAAGTCGCTCAGAATCCAGTATTGTATATTTGTCCTTTGCTTGCACATTTTTGTCGGTTGCTTCAAGGCATATCTAAGTTCTAGATATTTGGTTAGTATTGTATGCTATGTAAACCAATACGTTAGTACATGATTGTGAATATTTGTCCGGTTTTTCCTGTTGGTGCATATTCGGGTAATTATCAGGCGCAAATTTGGCACATTTCTTCAAAACAGATACGTATCTCTAAAACATTCCATCTTTTCATAGAATCTATTATTTATTTGTGAATGTTGATTGATTAGAATGAGCTGCTCTCAGTTTGCGTTTTTTCTTTCTTCTTTTCTAGAGATGATAAAATACCCATGTAAATGTAGGATATTTCTTGATATATTTTTTACACAAGTCATACAAATATACGAAGTCATACAATGTACTTCATTATTTGTTCCGCGAAGTTAGATTGTATTATTTGCACATTTTTTTCTCAATCAAAGCATGCTTCTCCTGAATGTTATTAAGAAAGATTTATACAGAAAATTAAATAGTTAATTTTTATTGCAAATTAAAGGACATATTTAGGTCGTAAATGCATATTTTAATACACTATTTCAAGATTTTCAGGGCATAAAAACCATCTCCATAATAATAATATGTTAATTGCTGAAAGCTAACATCTTGAGGCCGAGTAGTCAATAGCACTGCATCCGAATTGCAACAAGATGTATGATCTTCAATGATGGTAGCACTAATTCTTCAAAAGCGGTGCACGGCCATTCCACTGCAATGACGTACGCAGCCTACAGACTCGGGGAGTGCTATCGATTCTCAATTAAGCACGCATGAACCCCTAACGCATCTCGCCGCCTGCGCCAATGCGCCAGGGAGCTCATGAAGATAACGGAAGCGCAGGATGAAAAACATCAGTACGTTAAGAACATGCCCAACCCAAGGTATGCAGAAAATGACTTTTGTTCGAAAATATCAAGAATGCGGACAGGGGCAAGTGTATAAATCCTATCAAAACAGCTTAGTTGTAAACTAATTTCAAAGAGATTTCGATCATAACTCATCAGATTCGTTGTAAATTTAATAAAATGTCTCCAGAAATATTAGTACGAACGAGATCAAATAGGTATGTAATGAGATGCAGATTAAAATTAGCCCGAATAATTTAGAAAAACAAAAGTAAATTAATATGACAAATAGTAACCGCCAAATTGATAGTGTGTAGTAGTTTGGGAGGCGAAAAAAGTATTCAGCACGGTTAATGTTTTCAGTCCCTTAATGTTGTTGTTTGTTGTTTTTTTTCGCCTGAAAGGAACAGTACCTAAAAACCGTAAGGAATGTTTTGGGTGAACTTTCGGCATCAATGCAGTAGGCAATGCAGCAAGTGATTTTTATCAGAGGGTGATATGAGAAGAGACACAGTTTATTTTTGAAAACAAGTATACAGTATCAAGAAGGAATTAACGGAACAAACAAATAATTTTCCTTTTGAATATGTTTTAATGCAATTTTAAACACTTAAAATTAAACAATTCTACTCACTTAGCCTTTCCCAATTAAACCCACGTAACCCAAAATATTTGCAAACAGACTATTCAACAACAAAAACCTCCATAATTCCGTAAAATTTTTCCTCAAGAATGCTGTACGCGGGGGTGATCCAAAATCCCCTCGCTGCCGGCCCACGCAAGTCCTCGGCGAAAATCCCCGCTGCGCGGTGCGGGTGGCCCAACATCCGAAGAGGAGCGTCACGGCGAGAGCGAAACTCGAGTGAAAGGTGGGCAATCCGCAAGCGCGCGTGCGAGAATTCCTCTCCCGCGGCAGTCGCGTTCACCGCGGAGGCCCGGCCCACGGGAGCCGAACGTTGCCACCACTGCTGCCGCGCTCGCCGCCGTCGCCTTGTTCCGCGAACAGGTGAATAGCCGGCCCCGGTTCCCGACTCCCGAGCTCCGCCGGTGCAATGGCAGCAAGTTCAGGGTCAGAGGATGCACCTCCTCCCGCCCCCTCCCGCACTTGTTTCTCCGCGGCTCCGCCGCCGCGCCGCGCCTCGCTGCCCACGGCGCTCCCTCCCTCCGCATCCAGGGACGCCGCTCGGTTCGAACGCTCACGCGAGTTTGCCGCGGGGCCCCGTCCTGCTCCCACGCACAAACACGTTTTATCTGCAACTGCTCCGATTAGCGCTCTATCATGCGGGCGCTTTTATACCCTTCATTGTGATTTAAGAAGTATTTTTATTCTTTGCAGTACAGATATTAGCAATAATTTACACACACATCTCAAAACTTTAAACAATGCGACAAAGTTACTATTTCAATTTCAACATTCAATTAAACATTTAACTCACAATTGAATATTCAATTAAATTTACTGTTCAATTTAAAATTTAAACAGAACATTATCACGTTGAATGGTGCTCCCAACCGGCGGGCTACAGATCGCATATGGTAGTAGTAAGTAGGCTGCTGTACTCTAGTCAAGAGTCCCAGTCAGAAGGCTACATAAAAAGTGAAAGTACAATCAAGTTAGGATTCGTTAATTGAATTAGAAGCAAATTAAATTAATTTTTTAAACATTGGTACTTTTCTAGATGTTCCTCAACAATAACTAGCAAATGCTAAACTTGCACTGAGACAGTCAATGGACTGTGTGAACGCGTTTCCTCAATTTTAAGTTTTTTAAAGTATGGAAACAAACTGATTATCGAAGGTGTCTTCTGACTGAAAACAACAAATTTTAAACTATATACTGATTCTGTCATGGGAGACAATGTCCAAAATCAATTAGTTACTTTAAATGTAGTTATCTGAATCTGGACAGTTTGGTTTTGAACTCCGTTACATCATGACAGCTAAGGAACGACAAAACGTGCCCTCTTCCAGAACGTTGGTATTTTTTACTTGCATAATAAGTGAGTGGGCCTCAAAATATTTTTAACACAGAAGGGTTGGTGGTCGGCAGAAGAGAATAGCCGCGCCGCGCGCCTTGGGAACGGTAGACGAATATAAAACATGAAACAAGCTTAAAATATTACGCATATTGAAATTTAACAGCAATGCGTTATGCAATTGAACTTATGGGACCAAAGATAATATCTCAATACAAAACAATTTTTGCGATACGAAAATGGATAAATATACAGATCGAAATCTCTAATTTCAGTGCTCAAAGAGAACAATTACAAATGACTCTCACCTTTCTTGCCAAATTTGTTGAGACATCGAAGAGACTACACCCAAAACCCTCCTTATACAAATACAAGTTAAATAATGCTAGATCATCTAAAGCAACCATGCTCTTCGAATATTTCTCGTAAAATTCAAGGCAAAACAAAACAAAGGCGAAAGCTCGTACGATTGCGGCACGTCCAACTTCGCTTAATAACTACAAGCATTCATTAAGTAATGACTCATAGAAAACATTCACACGCCTGTTCCATTATTGCGCTAACGTAAAATGCAACGCTCCTGCGTCAACACTTATGTTAAACCTTTTCAATGTAACAAACATGCACCAGGGTCCGGAAGACCCGCCTCAATGTTCCTCAATACTCTTACTTACTTATTAAGATGCAAGCATGTTCATCGCTTATTTCACTTGACCCTTGTAACTGCTCGAGTGGCATATGGAAGTTTCAGGGACGCGGTAATGTCAAAGAAATGGCAATAAGAGATCGGACGGCATTCCATTTCATGTGGCTTTTTGGGAAGTTTTTCCAAATGTACGCATTACTAACTTAAGATTAACCGAAGTTTTTATCGAACACATTCACTTCTATCTTTTTAATGTAACCCTCATTCGCAAGAAGTTCAAAAAAACCATAAGTGGCTCTACTACTAAAGGACACATGTGCACGGAAGAATTTAAGTATTCACTCAACTGTGTAGCTAATCGTTCTGCTCTCAACCAAACACACTAAATATAATCAGTGAAACTTCTTTCACGAAACACCGCAATAATCCCTCCAGAAATTTAATACAAACGTAAATTGTTAAAATTCTCTTAGATTATCACGGTAATTGCTCGTATGTGACGTCCATGAACGATCCCACGCACTGAACACAGCAGGCGGATTAAAACTTAAACGTTTGCTCAGGCCCATCGTCACGTTTTTAATAGATGAACTGAAAAAAAAAGAGCCTCCACTACCTATGTACTATAATGTGTCGACTGACAGCCGTGTCCTGCCCATAATCAAGCTGCCGCCGGGCAACTTCCCCTCCGTCGTGGAATGTGGTGTCGCCAAAGGATCGGTATCGCAATTGCATGCCCCTCGCCCAGCGACTCGCGAAGACGGCATAGCGGGAAGAAGACGGGAAGTCGGCAGCGGAGAAAAGCACCGCTCACCAGAGTTTGTACAACGCCGAACACCTTTATCAGTGACTTGTCGCCGCGGCGCAAGGGCCAGGGGCGCGTGTGGGGGCAGCGACCCCGCGTACCGGCGCGGCGCGAGGACGAGGGCGCGCGCACGGCGTGGTACCGGCGTCCGCCGCCGCCGCCGCCGCCGCCGCCGCCGTCGTCGTCGTGCAAAGCACGGCCGCCGCCGATCGAAGAGGGCGCGCGGGAAGGCGGCGGCGGCGGCGGCGGCGGGACGTGCGGGCCAACGGGGCGCGCACGAGGGATGACGTGGCGGGGCGCGGCGGGAGCGGAGGCAGAAACAGACGGAAATAGACGCCGCTGTTTCCGACAGCCACGTCGCCGCGGCGCCACTACCACCTGCCGACTCCACTGCTCGCCCCCCTATGGCTTCACTCGGTGGCTGGTCGACGAAGGCACACTCGCTCTGATTGTCACTGTGTTGGGCTGCGATAGTAATGACAATGTCTGGGGGTAATAAGCCAACAGACCTCTGGCCTCAAAACGCTGTTACCAATCACTACATTGCATGAAATTTCAATTAGACCACCAACCCGAAAATAAGAGATATAAATAGGTGTATTTGTGGATAATCTAAATTCGAATGCACGCTATTAAATATCAGAATTCAGCAGCCAGTAAAAGTGTACACATGCAGCTCGAGAAAATCTAAAATAATTAGGAAAAAGTCATATTTAAAAATGTCTACACGGAAGTCCGAGCCTTTTTACCAACTCTTCATAACTTCGCAAAAAGACCAGTTCAATTTCTTTCTTGCACGTAATCTTGCATTCTGTTCGAAAACGTTCGCGAAGACCCATGTTCAGAACAATTTATTCTGCCTAGAAGTCACGAAAAGAGACATCTAAACCGAGAATGTAACAAGTTGGTAGTTATATGGACGCTTAATCACTTCGCGCACATAGTATCCGAAGATACTGAGGTGAATGCCAAGGAATAAGCAAGCATGCGCAAACTGGAATGAAACAGGCCATACTTTTTTGACATACTCACTATTGTTCTATCTACCAGATTCACGAATATTTTCTTCTCGAGAGTGTACTATCTCACATGAAAAATTTCAACTAAAAATCAAAAGAAAGAAAGAAGAAAATTTATTCGTAAAAAGAGGGGGGGGAAAGCAAAAAGAAAGAAAGAAAGAAAGAAAGAAAGAAAGAAAGAAAGAAAGAAAGAAAGAAAGAAAAAAGGCAAAAAGATTACAGGCGCGAATAGCTCGGAAACAGAAGTATACAGGATGACTTCCGTGCTGCGACCTAATTACAATATTGTAATTAGGTGCACGTAATGTTCCTCTAAAGCACCGAGGTATTTCAACGAAAACCGATAAACTCAGAACCCTTCATAGTTTCGGAAATCTTCCTCAAAGGTCCGACTACTTGTTTTTGTTTAAAATGTGTCTATTGTAAGTTAGTTGTGTCAATAGAACTCTTATTTCAATAGGAGAATATACAACAGGATATATACTTTTACTAGTATTACCTGAACCAGAAAGCTGCGAGGCGAAGAGAAAGGTATGCGAGCACAAGTTTAGAGCACAACATAACCCAGTTACATCAGCAAACTTATTCGTGACTAAGCACTATAAAAATCAATACGTAATTGAGTTGCGATTAAGCGACATAAATAAGTAATTACCGGTTTTTATCATCTCACGACTTCAAATTTACAGCTTGAATAAAATGATCAATTTCTACGCAGTTACTATGCAAGAAAACACCCAAATGCAATAACGAACACCACTACAGCCTGTAGGAAAAGCAGGGCTAAAGAAAATCTATTCAAAGTCGCAACTATCTACACAGAAGGTACGTTTAACAAATTTTCAGAAATATCAAAAGCTCTCGTGCCAAACCAAAACAGATAGTTTATATGTACGTCTTGCATGTTATCCTTTAATACAAACATTATCCATTCTTTCATGTCCATCGTCGGCCATCTCTGGTGATTCTAGAATATCTGCAATTTCTTGAACTTCAGTCCGGTCGGGTACTCTCACATTCAGAAACCCCGCTTACCCAGCGTAGTTAACGGGTCTGAAGTGAGTGATTCCTCGCTAATCGAGACTACTTGAATAAACAGTACACACGATAATAATAATAATAATAATAATAATAATAATAATAATTAAAGTTAAATTTTGTGTGATATGCTTTTGAGCAATTAAAGTTTAGTTGAAGATTCATACTTAAATATAAGCCAGTGTTACGCCTTTTCTAACTTCCTCGCCCTACTTCGTAAAGTAAAAGAATATTGTAACAATGAGCCGGAAATCTGCGATTTTTCTTCAGAAACACTTATAGTCGGGCCCTAGTAACGAAAAAGTAGATAAACTTGTTTCTACACGTACCAAAGTACGTTCCCTAACACGATGTGTAGTAAGGTATCTTATTTTGTGGGTTTTCGATACCAAAAAGCAGATTGACCGCAAATTTGTGGTCAACGCAACCGTCTAAACCATGCAGACTATTTTCTCCAAAATAGATATTTCCTGATCGATATGTAGGAACACGTGGTCCTCTGAGATTGAAACATTGAGTTTTTGGGATACTTTTCATAAATCCTTTTCACAATTTTATGTAATTTGGCTCCAAATTTTATTTGAAGTTTGTCACCGGACAATGAAAAGAACGCTTTAAAAAAATTATGCGGGTCTCATTTTCGTTGATATACCTAATTTTCCAAAAATTGGAAAAATTCAAAAAACATTTTCAACGTTTTTCTATTTACAATGTTGAAGTCAGGAAATAACAAGATTTTCTGAAAATTGGAACGTTGGAATTGTTTCTTTCTTACTTTCTCTCCCCTTTCCTCAAATGTGCGAGTACTTTTCGCCAAAGAAAGGGTGGGTGGGTGGGAAGGGGACACATTCCCATTCTTTTAAGAGGCTCGGAGCGCTAGCTGCCTACCAACGCCTGTCCCCGCTGGGCGTGGCGGCTCAGCGCCGAGTTGTGGCGCCATCCGGCGGCGGCTGTCTGGCCTGGCGAAAGGGCCGGTGCATTGTGAGGAAAATTGTCGTCTACGCCTACGACTACGCCACCGATGGTCAGCCTGTAAAGGGGTGTTGTGCTACTTCAACATTGGGAATCGATAGCAACAGTAGTGTCCATCTCTCTCATTTTTAGTGCGTTTAATGTCCATCCATTTGAATCCATGGACGAAAGAGAGTAGCCCATCCACTTCTCCATTTAGAAAAGCAATTGATGTATTAGCAAGTATTATTGAAGGATTTATTAAGATATAATATTTGTGCAGTAACTTTTAAACCATTGGAGCGATTACACACACGTTCACAGATGAGTTTTGACCAGGTGGAAAAAAAAGCTTAATGGCTCCAAAACGTTTCCTGAAACTCAGTCACACCCTGGAATTTGTGCATTTGTAAATTCACATTAAGGGGCATGTTGGCGGACGTCGGTTAGGCGTAACCGAATGGGGCGGGCAAGGCGAGGCGAAACAAATTCCGGGATTACTTCAGCTAGTTGTGAATATATTTCAAAGCAGAAATGCATCCTGAACAGATACTTCGATTTTAGTAACGATATAATACTTTCTCAGTATCGATACCAATAACACATACCATTAGCCAGAGATACATGAACTTGTGTGCGTGCCACCAATCGACATAAATGAGATCGTTCGACGCGTGTCCGTCTCCTAATGGGGAACTGATCAACTTTTGTAGACGCATCCAAAAGTTTCTAAAGAAATTCTCAAAAAAAGGAGGGGTTGGCTCCTTGTAAAGCAATTACAACCGTTTTAGATGATTTTTGACACCTTTAGAGGTGATAAATATCTCATTTGACTCTTCTTTAGAAAACAAATTTTAGTAGGTTTCTTGTAGGATATTTTGGAAAAATTTTACAAAAGCCGTTTTTATCTACTGCGAGAACGTTGAACCGTTACTTTGCTCTCTTTCCAGCATTTACCTGAATCGTTACCTTAACGATAATTATATTTAATGTTGTAATAATGCCTAAAGAGAAGAGGAGGCGAAAGCACCTAATACTCCTATGGTGGTGATCTTACTAGATCGATCGGTTTGCTTTTCATCGCATCTTTTTAGAATATCCTGGAAGAATTCGAGGGCAACAAAAAAAAATTTTCGGGAGTTGTAAGGCCACTTCAGGACTAAAACACCTTGGATTACTGTACTGACTTTTCGGTTCAACGTGAATCCTTAGGATGGAATCCATTTCACTGGCGATATAGGCCGTCCTCTCCGCAGCCCGGTCTGCGGGTCGGTCCGAGAAAGGGAGCGGCGCAGCACACCGACGAGAAGGGATCCGCGCGGAGCCCCCGTCGAGGGCCATAAAGCCGCAACAGCTCCGGCGCACGCGAGCCCGAGGCGCGGGGCCGTTAGGGCGCACGGCGCAAGGCAGGCGCGGAGCCGCGCCAGAGCCGCCGGCCCTGGCGAAGCAACGGGGTTATGGTAGGGCTAGGAGCACGCATCCGAAAGAGGCCACAAGCGATTCCGGCCGCGGGTCGGGGCGAAGCAAAACATTCGCGTCCGAAGTCAATGAAGGTGAAAGTGCTTTCAGACGACGAGAAACAAGCTCGCCACCTGGTGGGTTCATTTCTAGAAAGGTAATTATGGAACAGTGTCTTTTTAACTGTAACGATCTAATTTCCTCGAACAAGCACTCTTTACGAAAAATGTTATACAATAACAAAATTTGTAATATCTATAAATTAAAATTTGAGATTCTACTTAAATAAACAGTCTTCTCAAACTTTTTTTTGGGAGGTCTCTCGAAGATCTATTGAGATCTTAATACAATTATTAACATCAACTGACTGTAAAAAGGGTGAAAAGTAGTCTAATCGAAACCCTGTTAACAGGGAACAAAAAAGCTGTGAGCATGGTACTCTGGATCCAACACCTACCGCTTTCGTACGGTCGGTCATATCAATATTTCATTCAGTAATCCTAGCAACAATAATGGTAAGTGACAGTAGCAAATATATTTCATAGTTTCCGCTCATTTAATTAAAAACAAGCCTATTAGCAATTACAATGGATCACAGAAAATATTGAATTGAGTACGTATGGTTTCGCCTCTATGTAGCGGTTTGGAAGTTAAAAGAGCATCCCACCCAGCTCCATACAACAGCCGTGCGGTGAACCACCTCGGGGTGGCCAAACGGTCCTTGCGCAGCGCGTCCCAAACCCATTCAATTTCACCCAACGCAAGAGCCGTCTTTCTTTCCTCCGCACTGTAGTGGCGAACACCCCCCTCTCGCCATAAAGGTGCAAATGGAGCGGCTCTAATTAAATTCCGCGCCATCTCCAATTCCATTCCGCTTGCTTCACCGGCTCCGCTGCCCCGCCCACTACACACACCCGCGCACTGTCCGCCGCCCGCGGCCTGCATCGCAATGAAGCCGGTGCGTGGCCTGGACCCGCTTCGCGCACTGGGTCGAACGCACACCGAAACCCAATTCACTTTTATGGCCAAGCAAATAAGGCAACGGCCCCATGCACCCTAAGACCGCCATCCGTTCGCTTCAATATTCTGCGGGCGCAGCTCCACTTCATTAAGACATTTCGTTTCGGAGCCAACAACACGGCATCGATCGATTTCGTTGGAAAAATCAAACTCAACGAGTCACGATCTCCATCGGCACAACGAAATAATTGAATTACCCTCACAATTACTAACAGCATTCACTTAAAATAGATCAAATAAGGAACGTCGTTTCTAATTGAGCCACAAAACAGGCTTCTTGTTACGTTCAAAATTTTTCAGCTTGCCTTCAGAATTATTACCAATTTTTCCCCTTCCGCCTCAACGTTTCACAAACGTTGCCGAACTCCTTTCTCGCGAAAAATAAAGCACTCCGCAAGGCGTCTTACACAGCACCTTCTTTTCTCCGGTGACCCATTTCTTGTGTAGCCCTCTGCCCCAATACTGCAGCAACCATACAAGACAGTCCATTTACTTCCACGAACGGTGCCAATATTTCTAAACGCATCGCAACACCGCCGCTGTGCAAGAGCGCCATCCGCCTCCGCAGCCGGGCAGCGCCCGCCGGAACCACGTCGAGGGCGCGCTGCGGCGCGTCGAAACCCTGGATCCGGTTGCGCCACGGTGGCGGAAAGAAAATAATCGATCTGTGACGGGCGGCCCACTTGGAGGCCCGAAAAAATTCCTTTACGACGCGTTGCGTCAGCCGCGGGTGGGGCAGTGCCCACGGGGGCGGCTCGTGAGGCCGCCTCTCTTCAGCCTACAACAATTCTGAAGTAACAAATGCACGTGTTCAATATACCCTCTATTAGTTTACATCGAATTGCGGGGGTGTAAATGCAAAGTTTCGCTTCTGAAAACAAGTTTTTGTCGAATCCATAATTTCCATATTTATATTCAAGTTTGAACAGACAATAATGTATTTATAAAGAATTATTATTGTGGGCCCAAGAAAATGGTTATTGAACAATACAGTCCTGTTTTGAAATGTACCACCTCCCACTAAGGCAAAGGTGTCGAGTAAAGGCGAATAAATAACTCCGTCCGTTGCTCACAGATTCATCGGCGGTTGACTCGCAACAGAAGCTCCTAATCTAATGCATTCATTCATTGAGCTTCTTGAACCGATTAGCAATCAGGTCTATTCTCAGTGTGGCAAGGAAGCCTAGTATCTTTATTACTTATTTATCGATCATAAAAAAATCTGTGTGACGTACTACGGGGAGAGCTGTGCACGGGCTTCTAGAGCTCTGGGATCTGCCTTATTTGATTAATAATTGGGGTGCGAATTTTAATGACCTAAAACATCGCCAAAATTAATCAATAAAATACTCTTAAAATGCCCTAAAAACAAAGCAAAATGGCGTAAAATGTTATCAAAACCAGTTCGGCTGATCTACTCAAGCAACTGAGTACGTTATTGACGTAATCAAGGTTTGCTTCTATTCGTTCAAGTCAACTCAGCTTGCATACTTCTGCATTGAACTGTTCTTTACCAGAAAATCTCTGTCTTTACTTTTATTACGATGTTGGCTGAATCGCCAATGGCGCTGATAGAAGTCACAGGAACCTCAGATTACATCCTCACGATGGCTAACATTACAACTTCTGAACGAAGAAATCGAATAGGCATATATAGGCATAGTCAATAATTTTGTGGAGAATATTTGTTGCATCACTTAAATATTATTTGAAGCAAGTACCATTAATTTATGAAAATTAATTAAATCGGCGATGAAAAATGCAATAAAAATAACGGAATATTTTAGAAAATGACTGTCGAAATCGACGAACAATGCAAAGAAATATATAAAAATGGGTCATATCCTTTTGTCGTAACATAAAATGAATTTCTTTACTAAATGGAATTTTTCAGAAGTATAAAGAAAAGAATACATATCATTGAACTCTGCATCCTAATAATAATAATAATAATAATAATAATAATAATAATAATAATAATAATAAACATGGTCGTATTTGTGATTGTCCCTTCATCCAACGTCATTATCCTTCAAAGCGTAAGAACCTTGTACTGAAAAGCTGATCCTGGTAAAAATACACACGTCAAACGTTTAGCGTGGCCAGGAAAGACCTATAAGCCGATAATAATAATAATAATAATAATAATAATAATAATAATAAAGCATATGATAGTTCATCCCAAAGAATCACTGCAAAAGAAGGCATTGCATATTGAACATAGCGCATCAGAGTCGAGGTTAGCTTCATATATCGTTCAGACGGCAATTCCTATCAAGCCTCGGATCATCATATGCACTGATTACACGCCACAGTTCACTAATATCCATTCAAGTAGTGAACATTGTCTTGAAATGGCATATCTAAGCGTCCTGCAAATTTTCATGACATGAAAATTTCGCTGCCGTTTTGACAGGATTCGAACCTGCCATCTTGTGAACTTGAGGCAAGTACGTTACCCCTAGACCACTGAGGGGGACATAGTAACAAGAATTCACCAACATTCACTAGAGGAGTACTCTTACACACTTTAAACGTCAGCATTGTTGTCAAATTCATATCTATCATGATTTTCTTCGGTCAAAAAGACGCGTGCATGCGCAATTAAAACATACCTGGACTACTTGAGAGTCATATTTTATTTTTGTTTTAAGTTTATGTTTGTTTTATTTTTATTTATTTTTGTTTTACTGAAACATTGGATATGAATAATTTACATTCTCGCATTTCACTGTTATCATTAAGCGTGCATCTTACCTCCCAAGACTATTTTATTGAATGAATGAGCATTCTGAGTGACAAATTGGGACTGACATAACCTCAAATTCCGCTCTTCCAAGATAAAGTGCGTCGACGTCGGTGTTCCACCACTTCTCTTCGCTCCACATGACCCACCCGCCGACCACGAGGCTGTGCGCGACCGACTTCCACAAGCGCGGCCCCGATTACTCAGGCGGAGGAGGAGTGGGGCGGAGCGGGGGAAGACACGCCGTTGCCTGTCACCGGGCTACGCCATGACGCCGCGAAATGCTAAGCGCAAGCCCCAAGTGCCGTCTCGTAATCGTAAAATCCCTACGCTTCGCTCCGCCTCGCCTGCCGACAACGTTCCAACAAAAAGGGAAAACACGGTCCAACAAAAAGGGAAAACCACCCACTACCAAAGCAGTTTCCACATCTTAAAATATTTTTTAACGCAGAGTTTAAATTCAATATGTATTACAATTCACATCGTACACAAAGCCTCATCCTAACACGCCATCTTCCAGCAAAATTTTTGCTGTGTCGCTGCGAGTGTTTTGTCGGGGCAACGTGTGGGGGATGTGGTGCAGATAGCTGAACCGCTTTTGCAAGCGTGTCGAAAAAGGAAGAGCAATTCGGCTATATCTAACAATATCCTATGAATCAAATCGATAAAAAATTAAAAATTACAAGAATATTCTGAAACACGGCCCGCGGTTCATGTAAGTGGCCTTCAACCGTCCCCTCTAGAACGCAATTTGACCTAAAAATAATGTTTCTGAATGATAGAGTTTCAATTGATCACAAGATAATCATGGCATCCAAAATGTGTAACGAATTACAAAAGAATGTAAACTTCAATGGGACTAGAGAGAGCGTTCTACTCGTCTTTAATTCCATAAACGATACAGAGTTCTTTATGGCAATTTAAATCTCACTTTCACAGACGTGTTAAAAATAGTCCGTTTTTCTTAAGAATCTTTAATCATGAGTTTTTTTGCAAATAAAGAACATTCATGTTCGAAAAAAATAATTCAGCTCCCTTGCACTGCGTAGGGAAGGACCATTCGAAATTAAGGAAGGGATATTAAATACCGGCTAGAACTCATCTCTGAAACTCGCCTTAACTAATAAAAGAAGAAAATAGATCTTACTTAACAAGTGCGGGAAGTATAGAACATGCTCATTTAGGGTTTATTATTATTATTATTATTATTATTATTATTATTATTATTATTATTATTATCATCAGAGTAACTTTGAAATCAAAACTTTCATGCCCCAATTTTGCTGTTAACAGCAGTACGTCAAAATGCATCACCATATGGACGAAGGTCCTGACTACATGACCCCAAAGGGAATCCCCAATCCAAGAGCGCCAGCCACGGGTGCCTTGAAAGAGATCTCTCTTAAGAAAACTTCCTATAGCCTGCGGGATTGAGTTTTAAAAAACATTTGCAGCTCTCTTCTCGTGCCGTAAAATTGATCTGAAAATAGTAAACATCTATGCAAACTTTATACAAGATAAACTGTAAAATTAGTACCTTGAACATAATTGAAAAATTTATCACGCCGAACATCTCACGAAGCAAATATCCTGTTACAATTCTTAATTAATATCCCTGACAATATGGGGTAATAATGTATAACTTAAAAATCATAGTACGTGTGATATGTAATGACTCAAAATAAAGTCCAACCGCTGCCTACGTATTCTTTGCTGACATAAAATGTTAAAAAAGTAAAATAAATGATAATTCCTAAATTATACTAATTTGCATGATTACTATGGAGTGAATAACAACGCAGAAAAACACATACGTATTACACGGGTTTTAAAACTTATAAAGAGTTATAAATAAGACGTAAGAATTACCGGGCTACGCTCCTCCCAACTGACGAATATATCGGGCACAGTGTTTCTCACTAGTACTCTCCGCCTTATCCCCGATCGAACTGCGAAATCACGTGATGAGACAAAAAACGTACCTTCATTTTTACCATGGAATGATCGTGCGAATTAAGGAGGGAAGGGTATAAAAGCTTTAAAAAGGATTAACACAAATTTTAACAGTAGTTATTAACAGAAATCAAATTATTACGCCGATTTCGAAATCCTAAGAAACTACAACGCGTTGCTTAATGACATAAATCCCAATATTTATTAAACATCACAAAGAAACTATCACTACCGGTCGCTGGAGGAATCACCCAGAAGATGAAGGCACTCACATTGCACCCCCATTGTTACTTAGTTACCAATCAGTATTACTAGAGATAAGATACCACGTAAATAAATGACTTAGAAAAGTGATTTCTACGTGAATTATTCCTGACGTAAAACACGCTGTGACGCAGTTGTGCTGAAAAGTACGAGACGCGTCAATCCCGGTCGAAACTGTCGACGGGCGAAGCCCCACGAAGAGAAGTCCTGTCCAGTCCATTTGTTCCCGCCGCTCTCTCTATCTCGGCCACCTCACCCACGCTCGTCCTCGCCCTGAAACCTTTTATCGACGTTTCCATACACTTCGCGCCTGCCACCGCACGCCGCGAACCATTCGGCCTTGAGAAGCACCCGCCCTTCAGTTTAACAGGACCCGACAGATCCCTGTCATTTGTGATCAACCGGCGGAAGACTAAAGAAGAGTCGGGGGGAGAAAAAAGGGCGACACATGCAGCAACACACCATTCGGTAACACTTGCATAAAACTGGTGTACGAAACATTTGCATTCAACGATCATAACCAATTCAAACATGTTGGAAAACTATAAACGCTCTTGAAATGAACCAGAATGCAAAAAAAGTATTACAACAGCATCACCTAATTGATATAAAACTCGTCACTACCTTAGGGAGTACATGAACTCTGTACAAAATTCATATATTCAGTAAAATGTATATCCATATTGGAAACGCCACCAATTCTCTCCTTGCCCATTAAATTTCAAACTTCCGACATTTATACTAAAACCCGAAACATTCGGTTTACGTGCAAAGTTTCCAATCCGGAGGAAATAATTGAATTTGATTTCCAGGTCCGATATCCAATCGCCCAACAAGCGCCCACCCACCGCCGCGCGCCCGGGCTGCGTTCGATGTTGGCGGCTGGGCGCCGCCGACGCGCAGAGAGGGGGCGCTGTGGAAGCCGCTCGCCGCGCGGCGCGCTCCCACCCTCATCCTCGTCCTCGCCCTCGCCCGGCAGGGGCAATTTCGGCAGGGTAGGGCTAGGCCTCCGCCGCGAAGACGAAGAGCGGAGTGCAGGGGGCGCGGCAGGCACCCGAGGGGCGCGCCCCCCGGAAGGGGTAGCGACGGCACTCCGGGCCTGCCAACTGCGCCTTCCCAAAACAATCGCGCAGCCAACCCTCGGACCGGCAAAAGCGAATCATCGCACGAGACGGGAACACCAAACGAATGAGGGCTAACACCGCTCGTGGATGCATCGATACACGGTGTGCTGTACGAAAGGGTTCAGTACTATTTCTAACGTCCTTCCTACGCGACTCGGAAGAGCGTTCATCTTCAGGCGGCTCCACACTTCGGCTTTCGCCGAGCAGAGAGCTACTGCTCGCCCAATCGCGAACAGCTGATGTGTTCGGCGAATGTTCTCTGCCTTTCATGTGTCCGAAAGTCCGATATGTGGTGGGTAGGACGAGTACCGAATGTTCGGCGCTCGGCGAATAGCGTACAACACGTCCACACTACTTCGGCCAGCGGTTACTTCGCGGAATGCCGCATGTGTGGAACCGCCTTTACTCAAGAGTCGGGACCGAGCATAGTTTTAAGGTACGTACGCGTGATATCTTCCCCTCCCCTCTCACATCACCGTAAATCCCTTTGCGCCGGGGGCTGCATCCAGAGGAACCCCTCCAGCGGCAACTCGTCCCCCACGCGGCGAAGAAAAAGTCGACGGTGTTGCCACCTCTCGCCGCCCAAAGCACATCACAGATGCCCGGAAAACTCTTCACTCCCCGTCACTTCTTAGAAAGGGTGTCAGCGAGTAACGGCTAGCGGGAAAGGGATTTCTATAGCGTCTACGAGTCCAAACCAACTCCATCCTTGCCAACCATAGAAGCCCCCAGTTACACGTTTTGAATCGAACGCGCAGATTCCATAACCGCAGATCAAATCTCACTGCACAAGCGCGCGTTCTCAAAATCGCTGATATCTTTTGTCGAAAAGGAGCATGTGAATCAGGTCTAGGCTACAACCTGCGAACACTATGCACAATCCACTTTTAATCTGAAATCAAGATTGATTATTTCAATTATGAGACTTATCGTATTATGCTGAATCATAAATCAGTCACTTTTATAACAATAATAATCGCTGCCGTTTGTTTCTCACGTGCAAACGGTTGCAGATCATTTCTCCCGAATCTATGACGTAGGCCAAGTTTTCTGATTCGATGGCCGAGGGATACGTAGCCCGAAGCCGAAGTCGGGCCGCCAGTGCGGTAAGACGTTGAGAGGCCGAACAGAAGGCGCAGTGAGCGCGGCCTCCAGCGTCGTTGCAAGCGGATCAGCGCGCACCCGAGAAGCGTCAGGGCGGATCCCCGGCAGGCCGCATGGGCGATTTGTAGAAGGGGCGGGCGGGCGGGGTGGGGACTCGCTTGGATTCTGGCGTCACAGGGGTGCGAAAAGCCTGTTCCTTAGAGAAAACACGGCGCTCACATGATGTAACAGCATGGTGCAGCACGGGGTAAAGAAAATGAGAGCGGATATGCCCGGCTTGCTGGGCCGCGAGGCGGAGATGAATAATCAATCGCGGAATGAATGATGGAGGAGGCCGCGGCCTCCATGACGCCGCCGCCTTTTCGCGCCGACACCCTGCGGCCGTGAGCCTCCGCACCCACGCCGGCAACGATGAGAAAAACACTGAATTTCGCAACCTTTCCATGTCTGCTGACCACTTCATGACTGCTTTGCTGTCGTATTGTCAGGGCAAAGATTGATGGCCAGAAATCACGCAGAAACCACTTACAATAAATCCAAAAAAAAATCCACACGAAATGCAACTGAACGGCCACACCACGTGTGGAGACCCCCATTTAACACGACCACTTCAAACCTTCAACTCAAGGCACGCTCGCGTGCACGAAATACATCGCGCGCCTGCTCCGAGAAACAAAAGGAATCCCTTCACCGAGTAGTATGTCTCCATCCCTGACCTAAGCCAGCCAGCGGCGACGGAAGGGGTGGTGGTGGGGGAGAGAGCAGGCGGGTGGGCGGGGGCGCGCAGGGCTCAGGGCTGAGGAGCAGGCGGCCACGTGCGGCGCGCGCGGCGCACACTCGCATCGACCAGTCGACGGCACGGCGGCGCGCCGCACCGCACCGCACCGCGCCGCGCCGTGTCGCACTCGGCGGCGCCGCCGGGCCGCCGCTGCCGCTGCCACCGCCGCCGCCGCACGGTGGTCCGGGTGGCGGGAGCAGCGGGCGAAACCTTAACCCCTAATCGACTCAATATGTGAATCACCCGCCAGAGCGGAGAACGAATAGAGCGAGAGAGAATAATAGTTTGAATAATGCGGCTTTCGATTCTAAACACGCTAAAGACCTTAATGTTAAAATATTGTGGTATAGAAATACACGAAAATTATGCATTAGGCAAATCGTACATCGAAGATGATGGAACCTCGACTCCAAAAACACAAAAACACGTCCGAGCCCTTTTAGACACACAAACATTATATATACACACACATATACATTAAACATATAACCACGAGTCGTTCACATGTTGGCTCTTTCTCTGGAGGTGGTCGATTCTCTCCCTTTGTTGATGAAAAAATAACGAACCGGAAATGCTAAACAAGGCAGCTTCGTAAATCAAGAGGTTCTTGGTTCAAATATAGACTGTAAACAATTTTCCACCCCAGTCCAGTAGCTTTGTAGGAGCCGACCACCGGCTAAATGAGGTTTCTACAGGTCGTCAACTCTAATCTGTCGTTTTGCAGTTTCCTTCATCGCTTGCAGAAGGATGCGCAGGCAATATTAAGCAGACACACAGCCCGCAATCCTTCTCCCTCTTAAGGTAACTTTTCTCCTTAATCCACAACTTAAGCACGAAATATCAATTTGAACTGAGATAGTTGGCGGGTGTCGAAAACAAAATCTTGACGAACTACGAAATACGTTCGTAATACGTTTCTTAACATAGATATTTATTACCTTCATAATTCTGCAGTTCAAGAAACGTTGGATTTTTCTTTGCAATCATAATCCATCGGGCTATTAACTAGAATGGATGATTTACAATCAATATTGTTAGAAGACGTACTTACCGGGAGAAAATAGAAGTTTTGTCGTCAACAATAACAGACAAAATCAAAAATCAGTTGAATTTATAACTTCCTGGCTCAAAAAACACCTCGCGTTTGCAAGCATTGTACCCAATAACGAAGAAATAAAGAGTATGGAACGCGCCCAACGCAGTATTTTCCATCGTGCTAAAATCCCGAGACTAGCACACGACAGGCCTTTTTGTCCCCGTTCTGCGCGCTCTGTCCATCGTGCGCCGCCGCCAGGCGCGCGGGCCGCGAAGCGAGGGGCGCGCCGCGCCGGTTGCCCGGGCAACGGCGGCGGGGGCGGCGGCGTCCGTCGCCATGGCGACGCTCTCGCGCGCCCGCCGCCGCCGCCGCCGCCCGGTGCTCGCTCGTTCGCTGGCGCTTTGGCACCGAGGCGGAAAGCCCGCGAGCGACGGTGGGATTGGCTTGGCCGGCCGGCGCCACTACCCGCAACAAACGCCTTCATCACTTGGCATACGTGAAGATGCCCGAGAGCTTCAATACAATGTATGCGAAAGTGCAAAACGGCGAAGCCGAAACCATGAATCGGTTTCGAAATTTAAATACTCTATTGCATCATCTCCAAGATTACATCTACGGGAGCTATTTCACAGGCAGATAAATAATTTAAATAAAAGAACGCATACACTGCTCCCTGAATACTAACAGCGTTTGTTCAAACGAAATACACGCTCATTGGGCAGGGAAGTACTTAATAATCCACTCAGTGAACAGTTGGAACCAACAGTAAAAATAATTGAAAATATGTAATCACTAAAGGGAAATACAGAAGCTGATATATGAGTCCCACTAATATCTTATCCAACACGGAAACAACACCGGTATTTCATCAGCGAGCGATAGAGATAACGGGGGCGCCGTGACGAGGGCTACGTGGTGTCGAGTGGCTGGGCTGCATGAGGCACCGCCACTGGCGCGGTGACGACGCGGCGGAAGGCGCGTACACCGCGGCCGCGAAAGAGCAGCGCTGACGGCGTGGGAGGGGGAGGGGAAGGGGAAGCGGGAGGAAGGGCGGAGGAAGGAGGCGCAAGCGGCCGCCAGCCTCCGGAGATGGCTCTGCGAGGCCGGTAACGAGGTTCTGGGGCCGCGAACGCCCGCCCGCCCGCTTCCGGCGCCAAGCCACCCGCCTCGCCTCGGCTGAAGGCATCGACGTCACCGCCGCGCAAATCGTGTTAGGGCGTCGATAGGATTGTTCACTCCCATGAACGCCAATGGCCGGGAAATAACTTCCGTGTGCTGCTTCTTAGGGTCTCTGCACGGAATTTCCACACTTTTATTTCCTCTCGGTAATAAACCACCATCGTACTCGCGTAATGACAACATAAAACAAGGTAATAAGCAGTATCAGTGATAAAATTGTAGCTACGGATTTTGAAACCAGATGATCGTCTATTGAACCATTCTACTAACATTAAACAATGGAAGAAATTAAATTGTTTCCCAGTTACGAAATATGAAATACAAGAAAATTCTAGAAAGTAAAACACTGCAAGGCAAAGTTCGGAAGCTACTGTAAAAGTAGTAAGGAAATGTAACAAAAATAAGAATGAAACATTATGGAATACGCTTCCCTCAACCACACTGAAGACGCCACACGTTACAAGGGCGAATGAAATAAAAGAACTGACACATGCCCTCTCATTTACCCGAGGAAAGTCGGATTTCTAGTTTACTACTAACTTGATACTTAATTTAAAATATAATATTTTTTTCAAATAAAATATGTTTGTTCGAATATTTGTTACAGATGATTTACAATTAACGCAAACTGAAGGTGTGTCCCCTTTGCCTTTCTCTGGCTGAACTTGTTTCCGCATTCGTACCTGACATATTACAACATACTCACATTCGCATACCTAAACCAATATCCTAACAGTTAAGTTGCGAATCGTATCCAACTGATCCGTGTAACACGCATGAGCAAGCAGCCTTGGAAGACCAAGTCTTTGCGAATGAAAAAAGCGCGCTCCGTCTGCTTCCAACAGTTACCGCTTCCCGCGCCGGGCGCCACTGTCGCTGCAGGGAGATCGCGTGGTCGGGAAGTCCGCGGTTCGACCCGCGAGGAGAGGCAGGGGAGGGAGAAGCGGGGGCGGCCGCTGACCCGAAGCTCCGCGTCATTCGTTGTAGCATCAGTGCTCTTCGGCGAAGCATGCGCATGGGTAAGAGTGTTTCCAGCAATTCAGAGGTATCAAGCAATTCATGCGAAGGTTTCCGTAATTCAATGAACGCTTATCATTGCAATTTCCGACACATGGACGTGACGCATACTCTCTTGACCTTCATATTCCAAAAAACTTGTTGCCGATGCTACGACAGACATGTAACCTACTTACGCTGTATTACTTTCGTCGTCCTTTATAATACAAAATAATATGTTTACCTTATTTGTTCTAAAAAAGAAACCTATTGCAAATTTGGAACAATTTCTTTAAAATCTCACGGCTGATTGAAACGCCTGTTGCAATAATGAAACAATATTGTATATTCAATGCATGTAAATACAAAGTGAATCTCACTCTTACAGGTTAGAAGCAGACAGCCAATAGTAAAAGCGGTTACTTTTAGGGAATGCACAATATGTTCAATTTTTAGCACTAGTGCTAAAAGTGAGAAGTTGCTCTAATGTTCCGATAAAAATGTGGAACAAAGAAAAAATACTTTCAACTGATCAGCTACAACTGATTTTAATGTACCATGCGACACAATTAAGTGAGTCGCTGAATTTTAACTTAAAATAAAAGTCAGTAAAGTGTATGACACGCGGGAAAAGTGATTTTATTTTTCTCGTTGGATAGCGCTACTCGCCCTCGTGGCGCAACATCGCCTACTAGCAAAACTAAAATGTCACTTTTACCACTCTTATCATAAATTACTATTATCGACGCCTTATGAGGTTTTAAAGCTTTAAATTTGCTGAAACGGTGCTCCACCGCGTCCAAATACACTACAAAAAGGATTACCAAGAGCTGCGAGTTTTTCTTCTTCAGAATTCATCCCAGAAAAGTCTTCGAATGAAAAGAGCACATAAGCCAGATGTTACAGTAAAGTAGTACGTGATATTTCCACGTGCATGTACATGGAAATTTCACTAGTGGCACTTTTCACACTTTCAATGCAACAAACGTTTCTAAGTTTCTAATATAGGAATTTTCTTTTGTTCATTCGAGTGCTCATCATTCCACCAGCAAAACTTACGCGCTTGGCGTTAAGGCGAAGGCCAGTGCGAGGGCAGCGCGGGCGGGCGGACGCCCGCAATGCCCTGCTCCACTCCCCAATTAGCGCTTCCGGCGCGGGCGGAGCGGAGCGGAGCCAGCGGGGCAGGGTAGGGGGCGCAGCGGGCGCTGCCACCTGCCTGTGCCACTCCACCGCCCCCAGGGACCGACGGGTTCTTCGTCGCGCACCAACTAATTCACCAATGTCACTCGGTACGTCGGCAGAACTCGTGGGCAATACAAGGGCGGATGAGCATGCTGTTTCCTTTCCAATACTTTGAGCTGTGTTCAACTTAAAGTTTCGCAAGGGATACAACACTCGCCACATCTCTGGTGATTCAGTTCCTCTGTAACACGAGCTATTCCAGTTTCGCCCTCCCCCCTCTCCCCCACACACCTTTCCAAACGTGAAGTGCGCGTCTTTCCCTCTCGAATGATTAGGTCCGTTACGACCACGTGGAAAAATATCACCAGTGTCGTGACTCTAGCACGTTCCACCAGCGACAGTAGCCATGATACTCCCACACGAGAATTTCCTCGAAGCCCAAGGATTCACATTTTCGTTCTACGTTAGAATGTACGAAGCGGCTGAGATGACTGATCGCATTCAAAGCAATCCTCGCTGTTGTTCAAGGAACGCACGGCCCGGGGGCGACGCAAACTTGCGCGGTCTTGTTTCGAATCACCCGCGACAACAAGGAAATATCCGTTGTTTATACATGTTCTCGAAATGAATAAATCTTGGGGGTCATTGTCACAACTTTCCAAATGGAGTGACGAAATGTAAATTCAAATGGTGTAACACTATTCTATATCCATTTCCGTAACTAAAGAGTCAATCTGAATGCAATAATACAAAATGGCACATACGTCCTTCTAGGGATGTTAGAACAGCGGCTTTGTACAGCAGAAAAATGCAAGAAGATGGTTGTTCTATTGTATGATGGGTGTGACCACTGGATTTAAATAATGATTTTTGCTCTATTACTAGTATAAAGGAATTCAACATTGGAAAACACGTAAGTTCTTTCACGAGGTTTAACGATTAGGAATTCGCATCACAATAAAATTAATTAAAATGAATACTAAATACATTTTGATCTGTTGTTCCCCTAATGATTTAATACGCAACCAAATAATTTATTTTTAATATGTAGATTGTACCTAACAAATTCCTGGGCGTACTTTGTTTGCTTGGAGTGAAACAAAATATCAATTAAATTAGTTCATTAGTTCAACAATTTGCGAATAAGAATTCCAGAAATACTATCTGATTATTTACACCTGAACTCTTTTCCTTAACATTCTTTACTTTATTACACATACGTCCACAACACCAATTACGCATGCACATGTTTGTGTTTGCGCGTATGTATGTGTATCTTCTACCGCTGGCAAATGCATATCTTAACGTTATCAACTCATTTGAACTCATTTAAACGTTGTCTACTCATCGCATATTATGATACTGTAGAAGCAGCCTAAAGTGGCCATGTCAATTAATGTTAATGCTTCCAGATGTCGTGCAAAGCATCACATAAGCAACCTGAGCAAATGAGTGTGAAAATTTGAAGTTAGTATTGGAGTTGCCGATCTAACAGGAATAACACACAAAGTTCACGCCTTTCTTAGCAAATTATTTGGACATGTAGTTGCGTTCCCAACAAAAGAACTACTTTTCGTTTAACTCATGACACACGAATGCATTGGGTATCTCTCCACCAATCAGCCTATCAGCAACTGCGCGCACGGAAGTGACTCCGTGGACAGATTTTGAGCAGGAATTTGGGAACTGGTCAGTGGAAAGTGGACTGTGCTCTCATCGGAACAGTATTATACATTTTTAAGTATTCTTTAAGAAAGAAATCTCCATTTTTGTCACCACAACCGCGCGCATTCATTGTCGGTGTTTCAAATTTCGCGCAGAACTGAGAGACTCCGTCGCGTGTGTGGTGGCAAGTGTGCAATTCTGCCCGCAGATATGACATTGCAATGGGACGCAATGACACATCTTCGAACATTGCCATCCTCTTTTTCGCAGGATTTTTTTTCCATGTAACAGACGATAGAGATAAATATCTCTGCACAAAACAACGCGTTTGTTACTCCATTTCAGAGCATTCCTATGGTTTGCCAACTCGTGCTTCTCTTCTGTGGAAATCGGGTAAGGACTTGAGCAGGCGCATCCCCGAATTCGACCCGAAGTACATTCGTTAACCCCGTTGTCCGATGGGCTTGCTGCATTGTTTGTACAGGATGAGAACAGCGTCTTCATATGCATATTTTTTGCTTTCAATATTTTTTCTGTGGGGTCGGAAAGAGTTTCTCGACTAAGAGAATGTGTGACATGACAAGGTGTTTCGATATTAGCACCGAGGAGGCCAAACGATCATAAATATTTTGTTAAAATAATTCTAAGTCATTTACGGTAGTTAAAAATATTAGAGAAAATATAATTTATTCAAAGAAATTGATTACATTTGATTCTCGCTTCCAGTAATTTCAAAACCTTCATTAAACTCCCACACTTAAAACAGCCGGTTTTTATCCCGAACCTTTGGTGACCGCTGGAGTTAGGCTACAAAAGCGCTAGAGTGGCTGACTGACTAGCGTCATGCCAATACTACTGGAATCCTTATGCCAGGCGATTCCCTCACTTTCTCACGTCAGCCGCAACGTCGCCGCATCAACTTTGCACTGACGAATGATGGTGTGGTGGAACGGAAATGCCTCGCGACGACGGAAATGACGTCCGCACTCGCAAGTGCGGCATGAGCATCCCTTGCCCTTCGCAAGGGCGCGAAAGGTGCACCACGAAACTAAGTTGTTCGTCCAAGCCGTATCACTACAGTTAACACGCGAGTGAATTTTAATACCAGTCTTTGACCATTGCATCGCATCCACATGATGTGTGCTCCCAACTCTCCACGATTTGTAATGCTACCTGTTCGGTAAATCAGAAGAATCACAATTCCGAAGTTACGTCTTTTAAAATTTCTTGATATTATTTAAACACTCCCTCATGAGGTTTTCGTCATGAATACCGACATTAATATTCATTTATGAAGTACATAGTACTCTGAGTTCTTGATTTTATGGAAATGTTGATTTGGAAATGTAAATAAATTAATGCCAAGATTTAACTATCAACATATAGCACGGAGCGAACCGCTACCGAAGTTACCTCTCCCCGCTTCGCGTACAACGCAGACCCCCTCGAACAAGGACCCTGCGCTCTAAGAGTCGCAGCCGGGTCGGCTTCATTCGCTTCCAGCCCTCCCCGGCGGCAAGACGCTCCAGACACCACTCGCCCCGCCCTCCCGCTCCGGGAGAGCAAGCCGGCGAACGAGCCAGCGCCCGCCCGCGCGCCCTCGACCCTGCTCTCCGCGCGTCAGCGGGCGGCGGCGGCGGCGGCGCCTGCGTTGCCAAGTGGAACGCCGCGGAGGCGGCACGGCGTCCGGTCGGTCGGCAAGCCAGTCAGTCGGTCGGACGTTCGGCCGGCCAGTCTGGCCCGCCGCTCGCGGCCTCCCCCGTCACACATGGTGGGCCGCCGCAAGCGCCACTCGCTCGCACGCTACTCGGCCGGCAGGACGACCGGCGGCAGCGGTGGTGGCGGTGGCCGCCGCCGACGCCGCGTGCGCTATATATAGCGGCGCGTTCACGCCGCTGCCGACTAAGTCGCTCTCCCCACGCGACCGCCGCCCGCCCTGGCCCCCCACCCCACACGCCGCTCGCTCTCCTGCAGTGCCGCTGCGCACACGTAGTACAACGCGCGCTCTGACCAGTTTACTATCACTAACGCTTTGTTCGGCGCACATGGTCATACATTAACAACGCTGCAAATTAGAAAATCCAACTCCACCATCCGTCTACATGTAAATATTATTCATTACATACATACAATACATTGCACGTTACCACTTATTACTACTGTATACGCTGAAAATCAATACGGTATGTGCTTTCGCAGCTTTCACTGGGACGCGGTGGCAACTACAGTAGGTTGTATTAGGGTAAAGATGGCATGAATTTTAATAACACATCACTTTATTTTCAATGAAACATCTTGCGCTCAAATCGCCCGAACTTTCACACATCACCGCACGTGATTCTACTCTCGTTTTCCAATACTAAGCTCATTCTCCGCCTTGCGCCAAAAAATATTGTTTGCGACTAGTCTACAAGCATGCATCTAGTCTACATATACTAAACAGTGCGAGGGACACACTAACAAACGAGATTTCATTGCTTTTCTTATTACATAAATCCTCGCCAGTGACGATGTCTCCGGGCTTCGTCACGCAATGTCGACGGAAATTGCTCCTTCTGGGCATATTCAATTGAATCAAACGGAAGTGCATAAACAAACAAAAAAATGCAGATAAATCACTAGAATTTTATTTACATAATGCAAAATATTGCCAAGCGGGATAAAAACAAAGGCTGAAATCAATATAAAACACGTAAGAGAAACTCTCTACCAAAACAATCTCGTCGAACGCCCACATCTCTACAATCTGTTTCCCAGAAGAATTCACAATTGTTTATCCTCGGTGCAACAAGCACGAACGCTTTGCTTTCAACTGCTTTCAATTTTCCTTTCTTGGATTCACAATCTTCTGTCGGTAAGTCACACTCAGCGTTTCTTCTATTATTTATTTGGTCAGCATTAAGACTTATTTGAACGTGTCATTCGTTCTAATCACGAGTCGCATGGTCCAACGTAACGCAAACGATATCTGGTCGAGCAAGATCTTTGCTTCAAATATTACTACCGAGAAAAATAAACGTAGATTCTTTCCCTGCTCACATAACCCGAACAGCCAGCGACCCCATTTCTCCAACTCCGTCCGAGACGGAGAGGAACTCGGACGAGGCAACCTCTGCCTGGGCGGCGCGCGAGCGCAAACAATCGTAAGGTGGCGTCGGCGTCCTCTCCACTCCATCCCCACCCGCCGAGCAGTGCCGCGCCCGACAATGGCTCGGCGAGCACCCACGCGGCCGCCCGCCCATGAATAAACACAACGTGGTGGAGAGAGAGGGCGGGGGCGAGGCTGGAGCGGCGACCGCATCCATATCCGCGTGCCGCCGCCGCCGCCTCCCTCTCCCCCAGGAAGCCGCCGCACCACACGGTCCGCGCCTTGTCAGCGGCTCTTTCATCTGGGAACGGCTTCCTTCGCGCCCCCTTTCGCCCCACCTTATTTATTTTATCACGGCCACAGCGACCCCTTCTGGCTTCCACCCACGCTCTCAATGGGTGTATATGTTGATTGTACCTACGATCACACGTTTCCCGAAATAAAAATTGCTACACGTGCAGATAGTACGATACCGTTTACTGTGTTCACGAGGTTCCTACACACAGACTCCCTTTCGAAAACGCTTAGAAATAAGATTTTCAGCGATATCAATTATATAAATCGATCCGAACCAGCATTCCTGCTACCCAGTATCTACAAGGCGCCAACTGCTACACTTCACAATCTTCACAATTCACAAAACATTTCCCTAAGAATGAACGTTTGAACCACTGTTTACTAAGTCGTAAACAAGTTTCGGAAAACCTTGAACTTGGTGTAGCATATTCTTAGCTACGCAAAATGCAGCACGAAAAGTTTTATATCTCACGAAAGTTTCTAAAGATTGACATTTCTCTTCCGAATCAATAGTGTAACTTAATATATATGTTGAGCAAACGCCAGAGTTTCTTTGCACGTCACAGCTTTCCTGTAAGAAGGGCGCGGCTGCCCCAACGATCGCCAATGCTAGACAATGCTTCTACTGTTCTGGGCCTTTATCGCGCTTTTATCAGCGGATGTTGATACTGGTACCAACGGCGACGTTGTGCACCAATGAGTGAGAAGTTTCGCCCTCTCCCCACCTCTCCCCCCACGCACACGTTCAAACCATGAAAGGTTGCTCTGTAATAGCACCAATCTCGCAATTCCTTATCTCAGTCACTTACCTACATTATTGATGATTTTAACCTGGCAAATGCCTCAACGTTGCTACAAGGAATCAAGAATTTCCAAATCCATTGACTTGACACTAAATACATAATTTTCTTTGGAGACGTCAACACCCCCCCCACGTTGATTATATTATTGCTAATACAAAATCTACACTTTTAAATACAAATAACGTTGTGATTTGAATAACTGAACTAACCTGTCCATCGCAAGTCACCTGCTAAATTCACTTACGGTAGTCGAAGGAATATGACATACACAAGGGATATACCACTACTACTAGCTCTAACTAAATAGAAAAAATACTGGCAAATTAATGAAGATTCGTATCGAAGCATCGTTTTCATTAGAACAAAACGATGTAATCCGTATGTATACCATGAAACCCACTGTGCTTGAGTTGCGAGAAAAATGAGATTTCTAACAACTGAAAATATAAGAACTTGGGAGTCGGTTAAAAGCATTATACAAAAAGTAAGTAATTGCGTTGTGTCGCTAAGAGAAAAAATATGTCAATGATTACTCCGCCTTAATGATTATTAACATTTTATAGACTGTCAAACTTGGGAAATGGACTTCGGCACAACGGATTCCAATAAGGTGATCTTAACACAAGTCAACTGCTGAACGTGCTATAGAAGCTTTAATATGACTAGTCAAATGTATGAGTTAACGAACAATAAATGCATTTATTGATATTGCACTGGATTAATGAACTAGCACTTTGAGTAAAGCAGTCCGCTACACTCCACACTTCATGGACCACTGGCAAGACAACATGGCAAACACGTGTTTATCTGACGAAATCTCCTTAATGACAGTAGTGATGGCATCCTCATTACATTAGAAGCCACTTAAAATCCTCCTAAAGCGAAAAAAACTGTCTTAATATTAAACGGTCGCATTAATTTCCGCAATTAGCAACCATCTTACGAAAAGGTTCGTGGCAAACGGATAACTACGTTCGTCCCACACAATGGTGGAACGCGCGAAACCGACCATATGATTAGCGCTGCTGAACCGCCGCACGCCTTTTGGTAGAAACCGCCCGCGCGGCGTCTTTCACGGGGCCGTTGCGAGACCGCGCCGCCTCTCGCTTTCAATCAGCCGATCCCTCCCGTGGGATAGGGCGCGCGGGCGCCCTGCGAACGCGGATCGGCCCGTGCGGCCGGGCGCTCGCTGCGGCCACTTGCGAGAAGGCAATTACGAGCACGCGAGCGAGTGCGCGATTGGAAAGGGGAGGCGGCTGCTCGCGGTGCGCGGCGCCTCGGCCGCCCCGGGAGGGCGGGGCGACCGCACGTCCGCTCGGCCTCGCCACGCCCCTCCGCGAGCCCACGGAGGCCAAGGGCCGCAGGGCACACCCACCTTCACGCATGACGCCTATGAGCATCGGGCCCTTGAGTCCTTTACCACCGTTTTTCATATTTAAAACGAATTTCTCGTTTTAGGCGTCTCAAACACGATCACATGCGTTCCCAAGACGTTTCAGTCATGGATTGTAATGATTGTGGAATAAAGCAGTATGTAATAAAATTGGCTTGAGTTAAAAATCCTAACTACAAGAACCCTCACATATAGATCTAAGACGCCAAGAATTGTCATAATTCTGAGAAAGCATCGACAAAAAATTGGATTGTCCTGCCTATAGAAACGTATGTCTCCCATCGCCGCCCAGTCGCCCACTCAACGAGCGGTCGGTCAGCGCCGAGAAGGGCGCCGGCGCGGGCCCGCGGCGCTGAAGAACTGCGCCCGCGAGGCATTGAGGCGATCGCCGCGCCGCCGCCGCCTTCCCTTTCTCTTCCTGAACAAGGCAGTGCGGAACGGCCAACATGTACATTTCGCATAATTGCGTCACGTATGACTCCATCACACCGGTGAGCGATAGCTTTCGACATCGCTACGCCCTTGCGCTAGCGTTGGCGTTGGCAGGCGCCCAGAGCGACCCTCTATCAGATGCGAAGTCCTTAGGCGTCGGCCACTTTCTATAGGCCAATATGCAGCGCCTAGACTATGCCAACGAAACGGAACTGCTCTGCGGCGGCACTAACTGCAGCTGCGGGAATGCGGCGCGCGTGTCACCGGCCCGTAGAGCCAGTCGCAGCACCGTGAAGTAATACGAGGCTCCTACACACATTCATTTCGTAATAGACTGCAACGTTATGAGATGCTGATAGACACGTGCACAGGCCACATACACAGAAAAGTGTTGCTCTTTCCGGCAGTGGGTCCACTTGACAACACATACCATGAATGCGAAAACATTCTATGTATACACGTGTGTGCTATTGCACAGAATTTGCATTTCAGTATCTTCAAAAAATTACGAATGTGCCGGTTCCGAACACTATTTCTGTTCATTAATAGTCAATACTAAGCACATACTTACAGTACTAATTACAATCTCAGATCTCGTTCCCAATTTTAATTAAAGCCGTTGCAACAAAATTCCCCAGTAGAAAACCTACAAGTTTGTTAATACAAGACCGACTAAAATTGTGCAATCCGAGGAGGGAATCTTTCAGAGAATTTATAATTGGCAACGGTCATAGTGAACAAGAGACGCGATTTAGATCTTCAATCCTGCATTAGATAAGCGTATCGCCCAAGAGAAAAAAAATCAAGGCAACCCCAAAGAGGTTATTTTTTTCTTTATTTTTTTTCCCTTTCCACGACTATACCATTTCGTGAACAAATTAATGAATCAACTAAAGCATAAACATTAATGTGTTATGAAAAGTTTTGGTCCTTTTAACGTGATAGTCCCCGAACTACAGCCAATTTCAACCGCTAAAGATACCGGTATCAATTGCCCGGTACTGAACGAAATGAAGCACTTAAATATTCAATTTGTTGTTTAAAATTGCCAGGTAGGTTTACTACGAAAATTTGCATTAATCATGCAAAATTTCAATTAAAAAGTATTATTACAAAATTAACATTAAAATACTGATTAGGCAGTTATTTTTAAATACAATACATTTTATGCATTGCTTATTGAATACATGTATCAATACTTTAGCAACAAAAAAAACTTTTCTTATATACATTTCTTTCGAAGCAAGCTACACTATTTTTCGAAATTTTTTTGTTATTGATTTTCACCCTAACGAATCTTAGTGAACCCTAGAATCGTAGTCAGACCTACGTTCATTCCCTAAATAGCCTCCCTCTTGGCGCGGTAAACGTACAAGCAGGCCAATCACCGCCCGCTGCAGTGCATTGCCTCGCAGCCTGCCTTCTGCAACGCTCGCCCCGCCGCGGTCTAGCAGCGCGCGCGCGGCAGCGCCCACGACACGCGCCCTGCGCGCGTGGAATGGCGCCACACTTTCGCGAAACTGTAAAGTTCACGACACTCCCGGCCAGCCGCGTTAGTCAGCGACAGCGCGGTGCACCCACGCTGGACGCGACAATAAAACCCCGCCGGAGGGCTGCGGTGTCGTTATCCGCCAAGTGCATTATCCAGTGACGGCGGCCGCTCTAAAGGCGGAGGCGAGCCTCCACCGCCGCCGCCGCCGCTGCCAACGAGAAATCGAGTGGAGTCATGGCTCTCCATTTGCGTTGATACTCCTCGTCGATCTTAAGTCGATCGATCGTCGTCAGTTGTAACTCTGCTCTAGGCCTCACCTATTTTTGGATACTAGTATCTTAGTGTTTCACAATCCCAAGAAGGTGGGACATTAAATTCCAAGGTCTGGAATATAATTATCTTAAGAGATGACGTAAAAATGTTTTAAGTCCTGTCATTAATACTTTCTAACTTGAGACCAGTTAAACGCTAATATGACACTAAATGTAAAAAATTAATTCCAATGCATGATGGATGAAAATACAATACATTTATGTCTCTTCTTACATGAAAGTTAAAAGTCTCCTTCAATAACAACACTTTTTATACTCTTAACGATTACTAGTAGTTCGCAACTTTATAAGCCACAAGAATAAAACAAATGTACACAAATTACCCAAGACAACAAGAATATCTTTTTAATTCGTTTCCAAATTAGCTACAGAGAAATAATGAATGCAATCTTCTTTCTTTAAACCATCAAAAGGTAAGAATGCTTTCGAACAAACAATCTGTATTCATCACTTTCTCTGAGGATGTAAGCCCGAACGTAATTACTCTAACCTTCCACATTTCCATGTTATGCACTCGCTATTATTGAAGACATGCAAGTAGGTTAAGGAAATGGAGTATCCAAGGTTCAGAAAATGGAGCACCACAAGAGGTTCGCGACGGCAAGGCGACAATCATGAAATACCGTGCGTGATTTCGGAGCATGCCTGATCCGACACGGACATAAACTATAAACATTTTATGAAGTATAAATATTCATAGAAATAGATCTAAAACACGTGCAAAAATGGCGTGTGAGAAACCACAATTCAAAAACCAGCGTCATAAACATTATTTTCATCCGTCGTATTGACATATGTAAATACATCCACATGAGTTCTATATTGTAATTATATTGGAGTGATCACTGTGTAAGAGTTAAGTACAGATTTTACTTTATTATTATCGTGCACGCTTCAGTCAGTGTTAAAACTTTATTGCCCAAAATTTGAGATTAAAGCGCGCAATGCGTAAATTAACAAAACTTCGTGTCAAAACATCAACCTTTAAACTGAACACGGAGCATTCACGAGTACGCAGTGTAATCTAAGACTAATTATTTGAAACGTTTTAACTAGACTCATTCCTGAATCTGAGCTTCAACAATTACTCGCTTCAGAATAACAAGGAGCGTAAACCCACTAGGAAAGCGATGCTCCAAAGATCAACATCCCAGCTGTTCCTCTCTCTCTCTCTCTATTGCAAAATACTGAGGGTGATACGAATTACGTTCCAGACGTCGATCACAGCGGCGCCAGTCGCCCGGGCAAAGTGCTCGGGTGTAGGCGGGAGAGGGGTGGGGAGGGGGGGGAGGGGAGGGGAACTGCCACGTGCGCCGCACGTGCCGCCTGCCGGCAACGCTCTTACTCACCAGTGCTCCACGTGGGGTCGCGCCACATCTGGTCGTTTAGGTTAAGGATACTCTTTGTGTCGTCCTTCTGTTCTTCGACCCCCCATAGCTTTTTCGCCGATGGCGCAATCTGAAACACCAAGAAAAACACTTTCAATATTGTATCACAAAAATATAAATACTACATTCTTATTGAACAATTTTCGAATCCGAATTATCAAAAATAATGCTTCGCGCATTCGTACTGAATGCTGTAACCCACACTGTAGATCTTCGCGGGATATAGTCGAATGATTCTTAAATTAGGAATCCATAATAACAATTCGCATGAAATCAATATATGCTACAAAAGACGAGTTCGCCACAAGTCGCATTCAAGCAGCACACAACCGCCTACGGAACTTACGTCAATAATATAGTACATAACAAACCACTCGTGGAGGCCCGCGCTCTCGCCGTCTACGCACCTGGAGGTGCAACGCGAGTGGAACTCCCGAACGCCCGTACTGAACGCGCGCGCGCTTCGAGGGAGCGGACCTGCGCAGAGCTGCTTAAATCGCCGCGAACGTCGTCGCTACGTACACACACACAGCCCCGCGCGCAGGATCTGGAGCGCGACGTCCACGGAGCACTCGCCTGCGCTCTCCGCCGCTCGGGGCCCAACGGAATCCGCGGACCGGTCCCTATGCGCCCCCCCCCCCCCCGCGCAGAGGGGGCGCTGGAGGGCGCGGCGGGGCTATGATGCACCACGCTCATTGCATAGGTTTTATGGCACGTTGGGCTCGCAACTTACCAGCATTTATTCTACGTTCGAATGTCTCGTAAATAATACACGTAAAGTCGTAAAACAGTGTCGAATGTCTCGTAAACAATACAAAAACATCGTGAATCAAACTGTTAATAAGCAATTTGTGTAACATCTTGTACACAATTTTATTTTAGACTATGGAGGTATGTCAGTTCTTATCACAACCTAAATACAAAATTAATAATGAACACAGCGAAAGATTTCGTGATTTATCTAAAAAATGTATGTACCATCCCCAAGGATAAGTTTGCGCCTAAATATCAGCATCAAATTACAGCAATGTTAATCTAGGAAAATAAATCATTAAATCCTTTTGAGGATTACCCAGTAAATGAAATGAGTAGCTCCTTCATTATGCTGAGAAATTTGCAGAATGATACTGCATAATGGATTATTTCGTATGTAAATAGTGTATACGCAGGTACAATCTTCATACGGCAGTGGATGTGCGCAGTGTCATATATGAATAGAGATACTTGTTTTAATAATTCATAACTTGCTCAAGAGGGTTTCTCAAGAGCTTACAATTATCATAATAAATAGATCACCAGACCACATTATCACAAATCTCTCTATCTCCAGCAATTAGAACACTGCGAGAGCAAATGTATTGTCCAAGTGGTAGCTAGAATGATATTAGCGAGAACTTTCGTTAGCAGTCTTAAGGAAAGTAAGCGGCCAAAATTACAACCGATGAATTACTGTTGCAAGCAAATTAGAAATGTGATGCGTAGGAATCCTACGCTTTCTTCACATTGCGTAGAGAGAGAAGCGTGAGCCGTGAGCAAGCGGTGGCGCCTCAAGTTTCCCCATCACAATAGAATCGTGCCTCGGCTATTATTTCAGTGTCGAATCCCGGAGCCGGAGCCGGAGCCAGAGCAAACTCTTAGTCAACGTAGCTTCGTGCATGTTGGGTGCACTCCACATCACACGCCAGCTATTTACTACGCAACACAAAGAGGCAAACGAACACGAGCTGCAGGCTTGGGGAAGGAGGGAGGAATCGCCAAGAACGAGACGGTGGACTCATCGGGACAGGGCTTCGCTGGCGCACGCGACCGTGCGTCCAAACCAACCGCGCAGTGGAGTGCGCGCAAGGGACGGCGTGGCGCGTAGGGGAGAATGTGGCGAGCACGCAGCTGCGGGGGTGCGATGTCACGGCGCGGTTTTCTTTCCTCAGAGGCAAACGACTCCTAACCCATTATGACGGTATTTCATTTTCAAGACAAAAGAAACAGTCTTTGGAAAGATATCAACGATAGTTGAAGCACACAAATACCAACAGACTGTTCGCATGAAGTTATAAAGTATATCACTACAGTGTTTCCAACACAAATTCATGTAATAACATACAGAGCACTGTTACGCCTACGGCTAAATGCCATTCGTGTAAGGGAATCCCGTTTTCCAGTCATATAAGCTTAGAGTCGTCATCCTTAGCTCTCTCGTAAATAAGCATAAACTCTACTCGCCGCAAGTACACTAGCATGTTGACAACTCTGCGTCAAAATCTTTACACGAACTAGGCGAATCCGAATTCATATCTAAATAATGAGCACTACACTTAACCTTTTATTTAGTCATGTGCCACAATGTGTCTCATCCCGCACATTGAAATGATCATAACTTAACCCTGGTGTGATTGAGGAACAAAACAAGAAATGAAATTAATATAACGAAATATATAACGCATGCCACGAATTAAAAGTTATGGGAAAACATGTTCATGATAGAAACCGAAAAACAAAAAAACAAAAAAAGAAAGAAAAAAGAAAAAGCTGATGAGAAATTAAAGGCGAGAGAAAACTCAAGATAAAAGTCAATATACGCTGAAATGTGTGAGAAAGAGAACTGGAGGCAAGATAAGTGTAATAATAACGAAGTGCAAAGGGAAAATTACCCAAAGCAGTGGGGAGGCAACAGAAGCATTCAAACACGAGAAAGTGGGGGAGAAAGGAGAAAGAGAAGGAAGCGCCTGGCAGCGGCGCCGCCCATTCAGCGCTGCGCTCAATGGGTTACGCGAGCGGAAGGAGCGGCGGAGTGGAGCGAGGAGGGCTCGGTGGCGGGGGCGGCGTGGCGAGGCGGGCGAGCGGGCGAGTGGATGGATGCACCGCGATGGCAGGGCGCCACGAGCCCCCGAACACACGGTGGCACGTCGCCACATCCCAGGTGCCACCACGCCTTCCGCTGTCCCTTCTCGCTTCAGCAGGCGCCACGTGTGCCATCATTCAAAATGGCACGAAACAGAAGAAGAAAAACAACACAAAGTACGAAGACAACTCATGCGTTTACTCTAAAAGGGAGCAGCATGAGCATGTCTCTTCAAAGTCTTTTGAAGAACTGAATGCAATGAATTATAATCTTTAAATATTAGGGAACCGGAACCATAACTACAATAATTCTGATGGCGTCACCATTTAAAAAACTACGAAATGAAATTTGGAAAGTTCTATTTAAAGGCCGCTTTGAAACCAAGATAAGGACCGGAATATCCAAACTGTCCACATTTTTATGCAGCTACTTTCTATCCTCCCCCAACAAAAACATTTGAATTTTTACTGCTAGAAACTGCGCAGAATACCAGGGGCCCGAATCTGGATAGAGCGCAACGTTTCTTCCATAGCGATATTATCTGATGATTATTACGAAAGGAATCCAAGACCAGAGTGTTTAGGTTGTTTCAAATGAGCAATATTTAACCACAGCAGCCATTCGAAAAAAACCGATAAACGGACTTGAAAATCCACTCCCAACGCAAAAGACTAGAGAAACATTGTGTTACGCATTCACATGAGAACGACTGACTATTTCCGATTCATTAGCTTGTGAACGACGATAAACTGAAAGACCAAATAATACTTTCATCTGCAAATTACGAAACAAAAATCTTTCTTCTCAACACGCCGGCAGAGGGGATAGATCGTTTAATCGCTCGACCATATCCCCATGTATTTTCAAAGAAACAATTTCTGCAATCTCAAAGGATAATTCAAGTATTAGTCCGTACGAATTTTACAGGGAATCCTTAACCCGGGGCAGAGGGCGAGTTAACTCTTCCTGGTTTCCAGCGCGAGTCCCTGCTTTTACGGAAGAGCCCTTATGTCCAAGTTCGATGCGCGACATCCCTCACGCCGCTCGTTCGCGTCGCCAGCGCAGCTCCTCCGGGCGCTTGTACGGCGTTTCATTCTCTCGACGCACAAGCGAACGACTCTCGCGGCGAACATGAGCTGTGAACATTTGCTGCGTTAACTCGTCAGAACACAAAACAGAAATAAAATGTTTACAAGAAATCATGTATGGTTGTGTGAACACCAGTTCACACAAATGAACATTCGCCAAAATTGAGACAGCATTCTCTGAGCAAGTACATTGTGATAAACTAAGAGAGAGAAAAACAATTTTAAACGACAGAGTATATCAACTTTTCAAGTAAAACGCGGCGTAATTCGACCGTCTCGAGTTACGGGAATCTTGTCTCGTAACACCGATTAGTATGTGGCATGGATATTACGGCAATCTTGGAATAAAGGAAACGCGATTGTACAGTTACAACAAAAATGTACATGCTACATCAGGATCAACTCCGACTCATCACGGAAGCCAAACATTAATACGTGACGGTAATGATCCATACCGTTTCACATGCTATTACACACACACACACACACAAACACACACACTTGAAATGCCATCGTTTGACCATCTTTGGTATGTTACGTCTTATTTACTTCATTCCCAAAATGCATTTTAAACAAAAAAGTTTACAATGGTAGATGACGCCCAATCCCCCCTTCAGGTCGACCAACGAGCCCCCCCCCCCACGCGATTTGGAAAAGCGTTCATCGGCTCGCTCCCGAGTGATTGCGGCGGAGGAGGAGGAGGAGTCTGGGCCAGACAGAGCCGGCGGCCTTCGCGTTCCTCTGGGGACAGGAGCCTCCACCACCTGATCGGTCGGCGCCCGACTCGCCTCGGCTCGGCTCAGCGCCGCCACCTCGCGAGGCCCTCGGGGGCCGCTGCTCCCCGCCCGCGCCCTGCTTAATCGTCCGCGACGTTCGGGGGCTGTGGGCGCCAGGCGTCAACACGGAAACTTTCCGGCCCGGCTCACAAGGCACGACGGAGGGGACGAGACTGCGCCGCTCCCGAAACACGGCAGCATATTGATCAGTTCTCTTTCTGGGTGGCCTGCTACCCCCTGATACTCCCTCAGAACTATAACCCGGTTTCTGGAATGAGATATCAAGAACGTTACAGAAAATGTGCGGAAATGCATACAATATGATCACTATTCCATCAAATATATAAAAAAGTTCTATACACAAAAATGTTGCCGGTTCCTCGAGTCGACGATGTATGCAGTTCCAAGAATAATAGAATATGGAGAGAATCTAGACCGTGCAGCAGGAACGACATGATATAATGAGATGAGAGGAATATTGTTGCTAAACAAATAAATGAAATCCGGCGAATAAAAAAACGAGCGACAGAGAATATTTCAAACGGGAGGCGAGGCACGAATCTCCTGGCTGGCAGGGCCAGCGGAGGCGCCTGCGCTTCGCAGAACTCGCGACGAGCCCGCCGAAACGAAACGAGGGCAGCGCAGTCGCATCGCGGCTTTTCCAGGAACGCGACCTTTGGCGCTCTCGCCTGCTTCTCACGCCCGGAAATTTCACACAATTACAGCAAACTATTAATACAATTTCAAAACAGTGAATTCACAATATGTCATGAAAAAGCATTTTCCTATCCATAAAAATGAAATATTTTCTAAATATCTCATGATCTAAACATTTTGCAAATTATCTTTTTAATTAATGATTATCAGAAAAGGTATTTCCATGTGAATACATTTTTTTTACAGGAGCACAACATCTACATTTCATAATATTGTTTCGAGTTTACAAAACATTCTGAATGAACAATAATAAATTCTTTTTAATTTTAAGTAATTCTGTATTAAAACAACACGTGTTTAAAGATTTTACCTAAAACCACAATATTCTTATTTGGTTACACACTCAGTACATTTTTACTTCGAAACAGAACATTTCGGAGGCGATGTTTTACAGGAATCAACCTTCTTACAAAACAATGTAATGATACCACACGTCCATGACCACTGGTGACATATGTAATGAATTGGCAAATATTCCCTCCCCTCCACTGATGTTGTTTACAAATTCACAGATAGGGTGAGCGCGCGCGAGAGTGAATGAGTGAGTGAGTGTGTGAAGCAGAAGCAAGTTTACGTGCTTGCTCGCTTCAGCGTATGTGTAATTCGATGGAATATTAACAGTTTTTACCGACCTTTGTGTTAACGTGTAGTTGCATTAAAGGGGAGGGAGAAGCTGTCCCCCTCCGGTGTCCATCCCTCGCAACAAGGTACGTTTTCGTAGTAAAAACTTACTTCCGTAGAGGTAGAAGTTTCTTTCAACAGTTCCGAATCCATTTTCAGTTCTGACAGAGGACTTACTGTGCTTGGAAAAGCTAGTGTAGAGTTACATTAATGACCTTTAATAAATTTTTATTTAATTTTTCATGTCACCTTCATAAGTCTATGTTACTCTATTCTTACGAGAAATTGAAAGAAACAATTTGGAGCAGTTTTAGCGACAATTTTGAAAATATCCAAGGCTTTGAGTAAAGTAATACTTAAAGGATTTTTGTTCAATATCTCAAAGATTCGATTCGGAAAAAATCCTACTAGTAGTTTTACAGACTAGACGGACGTTTTTAAAGAAAAAAAAAGGGGGGGGAAACACCACTTTTTCGGTATCTTGGGACTCCAAAAATGTGCATTTCCGTTGAAATCTCGAAATCAATTTTCCGCAGCATTACAGAACTTTCCCTGTACTAAGTACATTGCTCCGTAAATACGTACGTATACGCGAAAGTAAAAACTGCATAGTTATCCTAATGTACATCAGGCATCGAGCGCAATAGTGGCATAACTGCTTTCTAGCACGAGAGCGAGAGTGGCCTAGCGGTAATGATTAGGATGGCACTTAGACCACCGTCGCGCTTGCTGCCTCAAATATTATTGTGTTTCAGCACTTTTTTCTGTAACAGCCTGTACACGGTTCCGTTTAAATTCTAACGATGAAAAGAAACAGAAAACCTCGATCTATTAACTTTCGATTAGTATTCTGATGACTAGTTCACTGAAATATTAAGATGTTTCTATCTTGAAGTTTAGTTCACATTTAATTTTACCGCAGCGGAACGAGTAGGGTACAGTACCACGCCCAAGGTGGCATAGTGCTGTTTCCTCGGTCATTCGGAAATACTAGTTCGTACGCCAGTTGGATTCATTCGTCAACAATAGAGCGTACCTGTTCAGGTGACTATGTTGCTTCTTTTCCATTTCTAGAATTGCTCATTTGAATATCATTCTAAAACTTCCCTAATGCACAGTGAAATCGAACCTCTATATTTCGCAAAGCTTTCCATTTTAGATAGGTACAGTTAATTTTTGCTGTGAGGATGAAAAGAAAAAGAAACACGCAAAGAGAAGGATAAAGAAGAAATTGAAATTACAAATATAGATACAAAAAAAGCAGGAATGACAATACAGAGGTAAAGATTTTGATTTAGATTTATTAATAATTCTGCAATTAAGTGTGAGAACTTGGTGGCACACTAACTTAACATTACAGAACTGAACAACTATACAAACTCTACAAACTTTACAAAATCACATGAACATTTCACCGTGCAATCTTTCATAGAACTCCACTTCACCACACTTCACCGCACTGAGATTCAGCGAGCTGTAATGTCTTTCTTACTCACTCGTTTCTCTCAGTTACACACTGTCACTGCACTTCACGCCACTGCACTGCACATAATAATAATAATAATAATAATATTAATAATACTTAATTACAAAGACATAGGTAATTACACTGAATTTTATTAAATATATTTATAACATATCTACATTCAAGAAACTAATTTATTTTTAAATTTGCTCAGGCTTTGAGGAAAGGGATCGAAGACTGTCACAGGCAAACTGTTCCAGTCCCTAATAGTGCGATTCCCGAATGAATATTTCCCAACGTCCGTTTTCTGAATTCTTGTCCGAATTTTGTGCTTGTGATTCGCTCTCCCGAAATATGTAGGTTTCCCTGATCGACTTTGAATTTCTTTCCACGCTCGAAGGCCTGTGTACGCTTTATACAGTGCATAGAGACGTGACTTTAATCGCCTCCTTTCGAGTGACTCCCATACCCCTTTATTCTTGGTACCCCTGAAAGTAAATTTTGATGCTCTACGCTGGACCTTTTCTAGATTTCTTTGTTGCAAAATTCTGTATGGGTCCCAACATACCGCGTCATAAAGAATCAAAAACCTACCAATGCCGCGCAATAAAGAATCACAAACTTACCAATGCCGACAACCAATCAGTCGAATTCAATTCTCCCCATTAAAAATCGAAAAATCAAACACCTCCGAGTGGTGGGAGTGTGGGCGGTCATCCGCTACCGGACCGGGTCTCCTCCGGCAGAGAGCACAAAGCGGGGCCGGAGGGAGAAAGAAGCTTTATTGCCTGCAACCCTCCGCGCGAAGCAACGCCGCGTTCGGCGGTGGCGGCGATGCGCCGAGCGGGGGATGGGAACGAGAAGATGGCGGCGGGAAGCGCCACGGCGCAGCATGGCGACGGCTGCGTCGGGGCAGTAAACAGCGCTGACGCGTGCATCCGGCGCGGCGCGAGAGCAGAGGGCGGGCGGCTGACCCCCTGCCCGCCACGCAATGACACGCAACGCGCAGCGCCGCGCCGCGCCGCGCCGCCCGGCCTGACGTAAGGACGCGCGGGCGGGCGACGGGGACGCGGACAGCGACGGCGACTCGCTCGCCACTCAGCCACCGCAGCCGCGCCGCGGCTAAAGAAAGGCTGGCCTTGGCTTGCACCGGCTGGTTCACTGTTCCCGGCCAGGGCCAACGTCCGTCCGCCTGACTCAGCCTCGCGGCGCGGCACGGCGCTGCGCGGCACGGCGCGGCGCGGCGCGGCCGTGAGCAGGACTACCAACGCCGCGCCGCCGAATTCCCCTAAGACGAGGCCACGAACAGAGAGAGGACGAAGGGACGGAGTGGGGGCGGGGCGGGATGGTGGGACGGCGCGCCGGAACGTGCTCGGCACCCGGCTCACGCTCGTCGCGCGCCAACCATCTCCGCCGCCGGTACTGCGCGCTGACCTCCGCCGCGCGTTCAAGGATAACGCGTGGCCTTGGGCGCTCTGGCGGCTGCCCAGCGCGCGTCCAGTGTCCGCCGCCCTCTTGGTGCGTTTTCGGTGGGACCGGCGCTGGCCCGCGCGTGTCGGGGCGCGCCCGCCCGTGGCGCGGGAAGCGGGCGGCGGCGCGCGCTAGAAATAGCCGCGTGTTCTGAAGGGAGGCGGGAGCCCGGCCGGTGGCGGCGGCGTGGGGCGTGGGGGCGTGGGGCGCTCCCGCCGCGCCGGCAGTCTTGGCTCGGCGCGAGAGCGCGCACATGGCGCAGGGGAGGAACGAGCGCATACGCCCGTCTCCGCGGGCACCAAGAGGCGCCCACTGACCCAAATCGCGCCACCGCTGCCGAGTACGCGTCCCGCACCCCGTAGCGGCCCGAGCCAGCCGCCCACTCGTTTACCCGTTCAAGCACGCTAACGCGCCTCTTCCCGTGGGGGCCGCGAAAGAAGACGACGCTTCCAGGGCCGCGTAGAGTCTGCCGCGTGAGCGGACGCGCACGAGACTGTACGTGGCAGAGGCACTGGCAGTTTCACTGGTAAAATTCACTACGGAATATTACTACACGTGAATATGCTTGCCTACACCATCCCTAAGTGGAAAGGCTTTTCTGAGCAAAAATCACCTATTCTTGGAACAATAATTTATCCATTGAAAATTAACATATCGATGAATGTAAGAGCCGTCCATACCCCGTTCCAAAGGGAAGAAATTGAGGAGACTTATGCCTCGATGTCCTACCGTTTCTCCAATTACCATATCTGGTGTGCCATTGCCTGCCTTTGATGATGGAAGGATGATGACATGCTGGATAGATCATGACATAAAAACGACAGTGGCACACACAAGAAGGTTCGTGAAACGTCAGCCCCCTTATACGAATAGCCATCGCCCCGTAGAAAAATATATATGGATGGTTGGAGACTGATGATGAAAAATGCAAGATTACCGATAGAATTACTGCGTACATGTTGGTATACGCTGAGATGTAACTCTTGGCAATAGAAGAAACAACGAAGCCACGATCACTTAGTGAAAACACCGAAACACTTAGGCGAGACTCGAAAGTGAAGCCTTCTATACCGCGAAATTCCATGCCCCTGTGCTACTAACGAAGGCTTTAAAAAACAGCATGGGAAATTAATATGAGATATATGAAAGCTTACATTGTAAAATATGAAATTGTGACTAAACATTTTAAATTCAGTATGAATTACAACAAATGCAGTGCAGGTTCAAGTTGTTCAGTATTAAATCACAACAATGAACATCGGAATGTATTACCCCCCCCCTTTCTTTTTCTTTCGCCAAACCCGTACAAGTTATCGATGAACCGCACATACTAGCTTGGTATGTCTCACAAGCAATCGCCCAAAGGAAATAATGCATCGCGATAACTGACAGATAACAGACGACCTTGTTAAGAAGTAAGTCAAGGCAGCTCCGAGTGTGATGAGAAGAGACGCTCTCGGATGAGTAAAATCCCCTCTGGACCTTTTCCGATTTGGCCCGCGGTACGCAAACCAAGAAAGCCAGCGCCCTGGTCGGTAGGCTGCGTGTCCCCACCCCCAAGTAATGAAATGGCGTGGCTGGGTCCGTCGAGAGCAACAAGAGTTCGCCGCAAACCCAAACTTCAAAGTGGGGTGTCGTGAGACGGTACGACTCGAGGCGAGGAGGGGCGGGGTCGGACGTCCCGGGCAGACAACACTGCCAATCCTGCGGCGCGGCGGCATAACAGACGGCGGGCCGCCTCCGCCCCATTCACCGGAAACGCATTGATCGGCGCCGGAACGCACGTTTCCGGTGGGTGGCGGGTGGCTGGGTGGGGCGCGCGGGGGAGGGCGGGTGCGCAGGCGAATGCAGGATCGATGCCACCGCACGTGGGGCGCCCACCTCACCGGTCCGCGCGGCGCCCGTGACGCACGAGCGAGCACGTGGCTCAACTTCGCTGCTTTCTAGCTCATACACACACACACGGTGGAACAAAAGTCGTGAACAACACGGAGGTCCGCAATTTCAACATATTCCCAACAACTCATTTGAAGTTTATTTTCCTATTTGGATAACATTCATCACTAAAATACGATAGTAATAAATTTGCACTTTATAGGACTGTTACTAATTCTAGCAATGAAGTTTCGATGGCACTTTGTAATGAGAGTTGAAATCATCGGTGAATTATACAATCACGAAAAAAGTGTTTTTCTAATTTGCGGAAAGATACGAATCGATAGTGGAACCGATATTCCTGACCTCGGAGATGATATAATATTTATAACGTAACATAGAACTTCTGAAGTGATTTATATTAGTAGTTGCCACAGAATATTTTCTATGAAAATACGTTTCTGGAATGCAAGAAACTTGGGAACTATAAGGGCGCCTCACCTAATTAATCAGTACAACGTTTGTAACCAACAACAGCACAAGTTATACATCAGTATCTCTTACGACGTTCAAGATTATCTCGCCCTAAGATCCTTACTTCACAATACCGATACAAATAGTCCGTGTACATCCACAATAGATGATTTTCAACACTTTTTAACAAGAAGAAGGAACTCAATATCGCTTACATTTAATCAAGGTTCCTGCTGAAGTTTAAATTGTTGACGATCAGGTTTGGGCCATCAATGTGAACAAAACAAGTTAACCATTATTAATCACGAAACTGAAAAATCCGTTCGTGCGTCTATTACGAGATGCAGTACTACGAGCAGTAAGTTGGTAATAAATTCAATGCATTAACAGCGACAATTCCACACAGCTTTACTACAGTTGTAAGTATATTTCAAAACCTTCCGCATTGACCCAGCATACCAATAAAAGTCCTCTCGCATGAATATTTATTTCCCACATGCAAAAATATCTAGATTTGATGATTCAGCTTATACAATTAATACTGCACATTGAAGAGAATACACACACCCAGGAGGTTGTTTTAAATAAATTTGGATTGTAAAAAATAACATCGAAAGAACAGACCTAATGATCTGATGGCATACGCGTGCTTACGTGCTAGGTTCGAACACCATGTGGGCTAGCATATTTTAATGTAAGCTTCATCAATAATCAAGTGCAATATGAGGTCGTCTGCCTCCCATTTCAAACCCATAATACACAAACGGGAGCTATCGATCGTCAATTTAGCGTAAGATATTTTACGTCCACTGTCCTTCCGCCATTGCTTAGAAAGTCAACAGGGGACCTCCTACCTATCAAATTTCATTAATGCAGCAGGCTCAAAGGGGGATTAGGTTGCCTCGCATACGCTCCGGCTGGTCGAGTCAGCCCCTAAAGGTCTTTGTTCTGCAGCCACCTAACGAATACTAAAAAGGGTAAAGGGGAGAAAAGTAGAAAGGGAACCTAACTTCCCAATCCCTAACTTCGTTCCTTCTATATATCGACACGCACGAGGTACGTGCGAGTTTCACACCGCCGACGAACCTCGCCAAAGCAGAAGGCGCCCGACTAGGCACAGCATCAAACGACTTTCTGCGAAAAACATTCTCTACACCGGAAAGTAATAGGCTCGTTGCATAAAAATGGATATCAACGACTACACAACCTTAGGAAGGTACAGACTGATCAAGCGTCGAAAGTATGTTGGGGAGGAAAATCGATCGCAAATGGTTTTACAATCGCAGACTCGATCTAAATTGCCCGGAGAAATTCTAGTTACCAAATTGGATAATTTATTGAACTGTAAGTTTGAGCACCTGATGAAGGTCGAACAATTGATGATAAACTGTTAGGTACCATTTATCGCAATCAATACAATTTATTCCCATTCCCCCTCCGTTTCTTCCTCTGCTATGATTAACGTTTTTTTACTGTCTGCATGATACCTTCCACCAAACTTCGATCTACTTTGCTTCTGGTGAAGATGTGTCAACCTTAAATCTTTCATTTTCTTGAATGACATTTCAGGAATGTTCATTGGAGACCTCGGTTGTATATATACAAGAACAATTCATTCGCAAAACACAATGGCGGATACATCCAATGTCCGAACTTTCAGTTTCTAGAAAACCATTTCTTTATGGTAGCGAGTGAACACGTTAATTGACGTTACCAAACATGAAAAAATGCAAAAAGAACTCCAAAAGTTGGTTCCTATTTCTTTTAAGTTTTAAAACACGGAGAAAAAAATATTCCCATGTTTTTATCCATGCATACCATACATACATACACAAATTTTGAAGAAAAATTTGTGGTTATACGTACTCGTATTAAATGTGTTTTAAATGAAGCATTTATTTTAGAGAATCTTTAAATATTGGAGACGTGCAGGTAAAAAAAAAAATAATTGAAAAACGCTGCTCGAGTGCACAGCATCCGTCATCGGCGAGATAGATTAAACAGGTGGCCGCCTCCGAGAAAGCATTAAATTTAGAAAACGCCCACATGTGGCCTGCTGGCGGTATCTCCATGCCGTTCTGTAGCGGACAGAAGCAGAATGGGTCCAGTAGGAGCACACACGGGAGCGAGGGCAATAAAAAAGTGGCGGAAAGGCAGGCAATGGGGGCGGGTGGACAAGGCGCCGGTAACAGAGCCATCCCAGACGGCGTGACGGCGAGGCAGGGGCGATCATCACCTTCCCTCTCATAAAAGCAAGGTATGCTAGCGATCATATTCCCAATGAATGTCGAAGAGATCCTGCGAGTGAGGCCAACGTTTGGAGTTCAAAAGACATTTTCAGCCAACAGAAACACATGAGCCTTATGGTATCAAAAATGAATCTATTATCCGGATTGGTGGCGACGCAATTACACATCTTTCCTTCGCATTGTTAGGCAGATGTTTATATCCATTAAAACGCACCAATAAAAACCACATCCAAACATTGACCAATTAGCTGTTTATTCTTTATTAGTTTTTACGAGTTCATGTATTTCAAAATCTAAATTCCACACACGATGGTGAACGGAAAATCGCGCACACTCTCAGGAAAGGGTCAATAATACCTAATTAAAGATGGGCACAAATGTTGCTCGAACGCCATCTGCTCCGCGCTTCGCTAGGACCGCGCTCGCAGGCAACCCGAGCGACCTGAGCGCCTCGCGGTGAGAAGCGGCGCAGCGGAGCGGAGCGCGTCGCGGCGTGGCGCGGCGGCGGAGGAGGAGGAGGAGGAGACGGCGGCGGCGGCGGCGGCGGCGGCGGCGGGGGCAGGGCCCGGCCTCAAGGCTGCGCCGCGAGTGAACAACCGGGCGCCTCCCACGCGCCGCCGACGGACAACTCGGGAGCAGCCCGCAGGCGCCTTCCCCGCCTGTGAGCTTCCCGCCCTTTAAACGGCCGGCCGCCCACAGCCGCGCGCCGAACGAAGGGCATCCATGCCGCGTGCTCCGGTTCGAGAGTCGACGCCGGAGGGCGAGGGACATCCTCGGGGGAAGGGCTGTCCATCCACCAGATACGTTGCAGAACCTCCACAAGTGACCAGTGCACACTAGTGCGCGATCGGTGGTTTTCAGGCGCCAACTATTGAACCTTTCCAGCTCACAATTTATTTCTTAGGAAATGATACATCATCTAACACACGCAAATCTATAAAGTGTATCGACTCATGCAAACCATTCTGGAAGTGTCCAATAAAAGATCAATCGAAAGTAAAATGCGAATTAGCAGATGCAGATGAACAAAACAAAATAGTTGCAAACTAACTAGAAATTCCTCCCCATCCGCATTGCGAAGGGTTAGTGCACATGCAATGCTATTATCATAGTTTTCATTTGTTCCCTCTCGTGGGCAATATGTCTTCACTACATATTACTCCAGAACAAAGAGAACGTTTTAGGAGCCTGAATGTCTTCGTCGTGACGCGCACGCGAGCGGCAAAAGCGGTTGCGAAGTACGTGCGAAGAAGCGCGCTAAGTGTAGCAAATTCGCACAAGCTCTGTTGGCGGGCCAACGGCGAGTGACCTTGGATGTTTTAAATAGCTAACTTAAATATCTGCGAGTCTTCAGATTCGACCATTCACGATCAAAGCTACACTAAAAACACACAAAATCGATCCAATGTACCACGTTAATACAAACATTTACAACATGAATGTTTCAAGAAAATCGAAATTAATGAACCGAGCGTACTACAAGCAGAGACAAAAATATCGCAAATGATGTACATCTAACTAATTTTCAAGTTGTAATTGGCAACCCATTCAATAGCACACACAGGATTCATGGTCGCCACTTATGGTCGCCACTTATTTCCTGTAGCATATTTCCCTGACGTTTCCCGGTGCTTTAATTTTTTTCTTGATAATAATTGGGATATCACTTAAAACATTAAAGCTAACCAGATATAATTGATCCGCTCTCTGATTTCACCGTGACAAACTATAAATTAACAATATTTTTCACCGAATAAACATAACAAATGTTTGTAGTCGTAAAGTTATACTACTGCTTTGAGGAATAATATATAGTTTTAAATCCCTCTCAAAATTTTCTGACTTCCCCAGAGCAATGAAATTGCCTGATTTTCCCCGGTTTTCCGGAGAGTGGATACCCTTCAACTCAAAGCACCTCCTTGAAACCTTGAAGACAGAACTATGTATGAATCAGTAAACGTGTAGACCTGTGGTTCCCAATGTGCTCGGAATCGACACCGTAGAGATTGAAGGGGGGTCAATGATGATTAAGGCGCGAAAGCCGAATATGACCATGAACTAATCGTAATCGAAATCCTAATGACTAAATCCTAATGACACCCTAATGAAATCCTGACAAAAATATAAATGAAGTTAATAATTATTTGTTCTTGTATAATACTTCAAAATAGCAAATAATACTTGCTTATATATGAAAATTATAATTATATAAAAACAACAAATCTAATAAACCACTTTCAAATGTCATAGGACGTTCAAATTCATATTATTTGTCTAATTGGTATGACTTCATTTAAGTGCTATTATTTGTGTTATTATGCTTTTTGCTGTATATTATACAAAAACCAAGACGCTCAATTACTAAACGGAGCACAGGGCCGGTGGCTTCTCAACGTGACTCAAAACACCACGAATTGCGAACCCTGTGACGCGAGTCATTTCGCGGGGTTCAAGTTTCATCTGGAATTTTTGGTATGTCACCAAACAACAGAAATAATAGACTTTTTTCTTCCCCTAAAACGTGAGCATCAATGAAACATGTATTACTGTGTAAACGATATTGTAGGTAGACGATTGACCAGTGACCAGAACGTTACGATCTTCGATATTGAGGGAAATTGTTTGGAAGGCATCGTAATTATTTTTCGAAGGAAGTTAAAGTATTATTTCTAGAAAAATAATAATAATAATAATAATAATAAATGTTCACGGATAACTACTATCTGTTAACAAATACTCACAAAACATTAAGTTTATAAATAATTTAATCAACGTAAATTTTTTCGGCTCTCAAATTTGGCTGCAAACATTTAAACCTGGCAAATGACTAGTTAAGGCACAATTCAGTCAGTTGCATGTACTTTGGTAACACGACGGTCCGATTTAATTCACTTCATTGTTGAATACAATTGCTCGTATGAAAAAGGCCCAATAATTGAAATAACCCCTATTGAACATAATTTCATACTTTCCAGATCTGATAAACTTCGGAAGGGCAGCAACTGGGGAAAGCCGCATGTGACTTGTGAGCCGCGCTGTGGCCACCTTTGAAGTTAGAACTTGGTACGGAAAGTATAGCAAATTGCGTCGAAGAGCACGTGGCAGGAGACGCGAGAGCCCCACGTGCCATCAAAGAGGGCGGGCAAGCCGCTCTTTCCGGCGCGGCGTCGACTTCCGGTCTTTGTTCGCGTTCTTGCCCTACCAACAGCACAATGGCTACGCAAGGCTGCTCGAAAGTCGCTCTGTAATATCCACATGCGTCGCAATTCCACACGGACGTTTTATCGAACTCGACCCCAAGTTGAAAACTGAAATAGTAAAATCATTATGACAAAACTTGCAAAGACATGAGTTATAGGCCCGTCTGGAGATCTACAAGCGGATAGTTCCCAAAGCAGGAACTTTCCGCTGTTATTGGAGGCATCACACTCCTTGGTTGACTCCTGCTATACAACGCAACAAAGGTGTTCCCATATTAGATGTGTGATTAAGGATCTGAACTTTGCGATTCATGCAAACGGAAGACAATTTAGACGATTCTATGTATTTTACTTAAGACAACAGGGGGAGAAAATGAGTTAACATTACCTCCAAATGACTAAAACCTCTAAGTTTACAAAATATAAGAAGCTACATTCTCAGTTTCTGCCCTCGGTGGCTCGTTGGTTAGCATGCTCTCTTTCCGCGGCGCAACCCCGGGTTCGACTCCCGTTCGGGGTAAAATTTATTGTGCGCATTCCTTGCAATGTTCCAGTATCTGTTGCTGTATGGCGATGAGAAAGCTCACGTCTCAGGATGAGAATACCAGAAATAAAGCATAGAGATGGCTATGTACTAACCACGCGTATCCCTTTACCCATGGTCGCAAGGCCAGGATGCTGCGGGTAGGCCTTAGATTGTAAAGAGCTATTATGCTAAAGTACATACATACATACATACATTCTCAGTTTAAATCAACAATGACGTCACAATATACAGAGCAAAAACTCACTAGCTTACGTAATGAAATTAGGTAACACAATTATGATGAACCGTACCACTCAAACCATTCACCCACAAAATGTACGAACGTGTAACAAAAAACGCATGTCCTCTGGCACTAACATACGTGGCATGCTACGGCCGCTGCGAGATCGATATATTGATCGGCAGCTATCTTTACCACGCGTATCAGCACTGTTCAAGTTCAGTCTACCTCGCCTGCGGCCGATGACATCGTATACACCGCAATCGCCCCTGAAAAGCCTAATGCCAACTATTAGCAACTCCGATGACTCTCGAAGTTAAAAATGCCATTCACTGACAAATAATTACATGTGCAATTTAGTGCGTTCATAGCTACAACAGGACCCTTCCCAGACGTTTTAAAGCCCCGAAATCTGACAGACTTTATTAGAGCGAATGAAAAACCTGCAGCGTGAATCACGTTAGATCACGGCATTGAACCCCCCTTACCAAAGCAACCCCTTTCAAAGGAGGCGCCGATCCGTCTGGAACACACGGCGGCGGCGTCGCTACCGCTGTTTGCGCACTGTCGCCAACGAGCTGCGTGTTATCGCCGCTTAGTTGTTCAGGGGCAAACGGCGGCGGCGGCGGAGCCCCGGCGCGGTGGTTGACCCGGCGCGTGCGACGCCAACGGAGACGGAGACGAAGAGCCGAGGGACGCCTAGCAGCCAAGGAGCACAAGCGTCCCTACTTATGCACAGAATCACCGGCATCGGTCCGTATTCAAAACCCCGTATGCCCAAAGTGACGTAACTCCGTTTTCTAGTTTTACGTCTTACTTTCTTTTTTACATTTTACTTTCTTAAAACGCTTCTCCATCACGAGCCCAAATGACGCTCCAAGGTTCTCTGTTAAACGGTATTACAATTAAGTTGAATCAATTCTTGAACCAATAGAATCTCTTACTGAAAATTTATATTTCTTGGACAGTCATCTCTTTGGAAAGAAGCCCTTTAATTCTAAACACGTTAGAAGCAGTCCATCTTATTCACAATCGATGGATCAAACAGGTAAACGTTTCATAAATATACGAAATAAAGTCTTCGCAATGGCCACAAATTGTTCAATTCTATTAATCAATGTAATGAATGATACGAAATAGTTTCCCAACGATCTCTACTTTCCACTAAATGAACAAAATACAAAACGACTTATTTCATTCAAGTTTATAAGAGTAACACTTCATTTCTGTTTTACATAGCAAAATTAACTCATTTTTATTCTCAAACAATAAAAAGCATAACTATACTCCAAAAAAGAATCAAATTTTCTTAACGAGACCTCCTGATACTTCGGATAAATCTCTCCCAACTATGTATAGTGACGTGTATCTCTGGTTCTACATCATTCGAGGTAACATTTCCTTGTGTGCGCAACGCTTAAAAGCAAATAGACGAGAAATTGTCGATTAAAGCAATTTCAGCGTTTAAAAACAGCAAAGTTTAGCAGCACGTGAGCACTGGAGCCCTCCACCACAGTGTTTCCGACCAAACGCATCGCGTGCGAGATGTAAATCTCGCCACCGTCGCTGGGCCCGCCAGGCGTCTCAACTGATGCAACTCTCTCGGCGAGCGAATATTTTCGAAGCCTCGGCGGCGTCGACGACGCCCATAAATCCGGAACAAGGGCAACGTGCGCGGGTCGACAGAGCAGATCCCAATAAATCGCGGGATGAAAGGAACGCGGGCAAGGCGTGGCGACGAGAGACAAAACGGGTGGTCAGGGCAGAACATCTGTCGCAATCGGGCGCCGCGGGGGCGGTCTGTCACTGCCACATAAAGGACACTGGTGCGATCACGAAGCGAACAGAGAGGGAGCACTGTGTACAGAACGAAAGACAAGAGTAGCACATGAACTCTTGCAGTATGGTCTGGGGAGGTAAATTTAACTAGGAGCTCATTGCATATTTGTTTGTATCGCAAGAGGTGGTGGTCTTTCCCCGCTGTATGGCGAGACCCGCTGACCTACCGTCGGCTAGCGGGGTTTCCCCTACCACGTATCTCCCACCAGCGGGGCACCGCCTCAACTCCAGGTTCTCGATATGTGTGGTAGTGTAGTGCACATACGCGTGTGTGTAAGTAAGGGATGTAGAATAGGGCAAGGAAGAAGAGGGAAAGATCTCGCGCGGCCGTTTTGGTAGGGTACTGTTCCGTCATTCTCTAGGAGTTGATGGGGAGAAACCACGGAAAACTACCGTTGAGTGCAGTGGGCCGCTAAAATTCTCCTCCAGAAACTGACCGAATTCGACCTGGCTGTTAAGTGAGGAAAATCCAGCCACCACCGGGACTAGAAACTAGGGCCTTTCTGTCAGAGGAACTGCAGCGACATCAGTTGATGATGCCCTGAGCCATCTCTCCCACTAATGACGAGCAGAGTTGTCGGGAAGCAGCTCCTTAGTTTTTAATGAATCGATGCTCCACGTAACGTATTACACTTGTTATCTTTGATGAATAGTTAAACACCGGATGGTAAAAAGTGTTTCTTGGAGTAAACCCGAATCAATGAATCCTTGTAATAGAAATTACCCTACACAACTAATGATCAAATCTCGGGCCGAAGAACTTGCAAAAAGAGACGTACTCCCCGGGGGGGGGAAGGGGGCGTGTCCCCGCGCGTCCCGCGTCGCGTGTTTGTTCCTGGGCGAGGCCGGCAGGAAGCGGCGGCGGCGGGGGTGCGGGCGGCGACGGAGGCGCGGTGGCGCGCGGGTATTGATTGCGTGGGCGCCCCCGCAGGGGAGAGGCGTGGCGGGCGGGGAGAGGGGAGGCGCGGCAGACACGCGCCGCCGCTGCAGCCGCAGCCGCCATGTTCGCAAGTTCAAGGGCGGGAGCCCCGCTGCGCTCGCCCGCCCGCCCGCGAGCCCGGCGCGGCGCCCCCACGAGGCTTCTCTGCAGGGGGAGGGCACCGCTTTCATTCATAGGGGGCGGTGTTATCGCCCGGGAACAGTTACCCACCCTCTCCGTCGTCGCGCTCCCCTCCCCCGGGACTACAGCCTCCTCCTTCCCTCGTTTACGACCAACGCATAACCGACGTGAGATGCTTTCTTTAACTGCTGGTCCACCATCAGGCGTGCGCGCAAACATCTCCGGAGACCCTCCTCAGCAATGGCTTCAGCGTGGATGCATAGTAAAAAATGGTAACGCGTTCTTCTCTCAGAAGACTGCATTTTCTCGGCGGCATCCAGCCCTTCCCAGAGACCCTCCAAGGAGCGCAGAGAGGTTCCTCCTAAGCGCATAAGGCGCGCCCTGTCCTCCCATCGATCCCCGCCCGGGGCATCGCTGGAAGGCGGAAGGGCAGGGAGCGGCGTCGCGCGTCTTGACCTGTGCGCGCGCTGCGATGCTGCGCGGGCCCCGCGGCACGGCGGGGTGGGGCGGGCGGGGGCGGGGCGGGGCGGGGCGGAGGCGGCCGGGTGAGGTCGTCGACCGCCCGCCAACTGCGCCTCCGCCTCCGCCCCCGCATTGCCGTCGCTGCGGGTCGATACCTCTCCCGGGTGCACGTGCGGCGCAGTGCTGCGCCAGCGCCCTGGGCCCAACGCGCCGCGCCGCGCCGCGCCGCGCGGTGCCGCTGCGATCCGGCAAGACGCGGGATGGAGCTCCTCAGAGCACGGCTCTTAGTATGCAGCGAAAAACAAATCAAGTAGCATCGGTGAGTCTTTTGGGGACGAAAATCTCGTCGGGAGACTTTGTAAGTAACCTCATTTTATTGTCCCAACCTGGTAACTTTTAACGACATATATCGGGAAAACGAAAACACGAGTTCATTATGCATTTACGTTTTAATTTAACTACAACAAATTGGCATAATGCATTCACAGAAACAAGATGATTCACCATCCACATCCACTCTGAACGTACGACGCACCAGGGAGCTCTTCGCTCCACTGCAGCATTCCCGCCCGCACTCCTCTCGATTCAGCCCACGGTCACTATCCTCGTGGGCCAGCATGATTTGGGTCATCTACAATAACAATCCGTCTCTCTCCGCGGCCGGGTGAATGCCAACTGCTGGCGCCCACATGAGCGCGAGCGCCGGCGCCGCCGACGTGCTACAAGGTCGCGACAAATTAGTCGGCGCCATGAGGCCAAGGCCCGGGCGGGCCGGCGGGCGTCGCAGTGCGCTGGGCTCGGGCCGCGCCGTGCCAGCGCCGTGGGCCGTGACAGTCTGACGGCGCCCGCGAACAAGAGCGAACCGGAGCGGCGCCGGGGGACTGGTGTTTACATTCCACCGGGGGTCCAGTGTGAGAGCGCGGGCGCCCTGGTCGTGTTTGTCAACGCGACATCGACCGCGTGGGCGCCGGGGGAAGGGGGGGGAGCGTCGGCGGTCGACAGCGTCGCGTGCAGAGGCGGCAGCAGCAGCCGCCGCCGCGTCGGTGCGCGCGACGCACGCCTGCGGAAGCTCCCGAACGACCAAAGAACAAGTCGCCGGGCGCCCGCAGCCGCAGGCCTGCACAGCCGCCAGCGGCCCAAACCCACACCCCGATGCGGTGTTCCGGAACACAGCGGACAGGCGTAATTAAATTTCTTCCCTCGTCAGTAGTTTCAATGCATACATATTCAAAATCACCTAACATTTTGAATGCATATCTTTGATCAAGTAACATGAGTATTCACGAACAAAAACCATGTATTTATAATAATACTATATAATTTCTTCCGCGGGTACTTAAATGAGTACTATACAAAACAGACCCGGTAGTAAGGAAAGTTTAAGAAACAGGCTAATAAAAATATTTACTCGTGAGCACACTATTGTTAATATTCATTATCTGAAGAAAAGAATGAACTACTTAATCAAGCACCCTCACGAAAAATGGAGATGGTTGGTTCATCCCATTAATAACGAGCACCTTTGAAGGGAAAATTTCACATCCTCTTTCAGAAATTAAAGAACGATGACCAAATTTTTTATTTTATCCGAATTCCGAGTCGCCTTTCAGAGAACTGATGACAAAATTACGGCGGCCAGTTTGCGTCCCTGCCGCACTACAACGGACGTACATTAATGTCTGTCATTTGTTGATCGTGTGTTGTTAACCTTTCATCTCGCAAAACAAATGCTTATTGGAATTAAAATAAAGATACTTTCCACCGTGAGACAAATAGCCTGAAAATCTCTTATGTATAGATTCACAACGATAAGAATCTCCCAATTTTAGCCTTATTACAACCTAAGCGCGGGGAAATTCCTCAAGGGAGTCCAATGGCCATAAAAACACGTCCGCGCACATCCTCCCTCAAGCGACCCGATCTGCGCCGTCCCGCAGAGGCCTGGCCGCGCGCCAGCCTGCGTCGCGAACTTCCCGGGGCGGCAACGCCTGCCCCCTCTGCGCTGCACGGCGTCGTGCCGGGCGGGACGGGCGACGCAAAGGCTGGAGAGGGCGCTTTAGCACGCACGTGACGATACGACGCGGCGCGCGGGACTGTACGGGCGCGGGGCGGGGCGGGGCGGGGCGGCGTGGGGTGGGGTGGGGTGGGGGGTGGGGGGACGGAGCGGCAGCGCGGTCGCATTCGCGGCCCGGGGAACGCGCCTTGACCCGCATGCTGCCACCGATGCCGCCGCCGCCGCTGGGGCCGGGGCCGGGGCCGGGGCCGGAGCCGCGGCGGGCGCGAGCCGGTCGATAGACGCGCCTGCAGCCGGCACCGGCGCCGCTGCCGCCCGCTCTTTTTTCGTGCCGCGCCTGACGTCACCGGGCCACGCGATCGCGCGCCGCTGAGGGCGCGGGTTCGATCCGCCGCCGGCGGAGGCCACGACCGCCCAAGCGACGGGGTAGCGCGCACGCGGGCCCGGAAATCGACCGCCCGCTAACTCGGGGTGCCAGACTCGAGGAACACGAATAATCCACGCACAAAACACGCACTGTTATCAACGTCAATAGATTTTTTACATGGAAGTGACACATGTAAATAAGTTGAATTATCCTGATTCAAAACCAGATTAATTCATTAATAATACATGCGTATCGGATATATCAAACGCATTGTTATTATTGCTGCTCAGTCACAGACCCGCAAATAATTCCTCATGTACAGGATGTCTGGCAACTTCGCGAAAATAACAGACGATAACCGGTGATAAATAGCAATCACGATTCCCATATGATCGGAATAAAACTGCGTGTCGTGGTGTACGGTGCTTGCTCCACTAGCGCGCTCCCACGCGAGAAAACGCCGTTAGTCGCTCGAGAACACGTCACGCAGAAAGACCTGTTTTACTTCAATCGAGCAACGTCGACAGAAAGCACACTAGAGTAACACATCTTGACGTAACAGCTGCAGATACACGGAGGATGTGAAGCACTTCTGTACCTCATTTAGTGAAACAAGTTGTTATAATAATAGTAATAATAATAATAATAATAATAATAATAATAAATGTAATACAGGTGGTCACGCTACTCAGAAGAAATACACATGTATTTCACAACTGATCCATTTCAAACACGTCATCACGTATTTTCCTGCGGTTAAATGCGCTAGGAAAAGAAATCGACGTGATGGAAACGCCCTCGCCTTCTTCACGAATAGGGACACACGTGATTCCATCACGTTTTAAAATTTGGGTTGCGCAATGGTTGGAAAAATTGATCCGTCGTGCACACTTCTAGGAAACATTCATACAACAAAAAGAGTAAGGAAAGTACTGTGAAATGTACATTTTCTGCATTCAATCGCGTATCACCTTGCGCGAACCGTTTGACATAATCGAAAATCTCAAAAAAATCAATTCATCTTTACACTTTCTTCAAAATTCACACTTGGCAAACATAATTTACCAGTTCAGAACATCACCGTCGCAAAAAGTGAGTGATCTTGTACGCACAGGGATTTGCAACCAATATTTTAAGTGGTGCTACACCACGCACTTTCTACCAATTTCTAACTCGTGTTTTGAGAAAATCTTGTCTTTAAACTGCCTTTATTTCACGCAAGACTATGCGGAAACTAGTTATATTTTGAACAAATTGTATAACACCTTCAAATATCTATTTATGAAGATTTCATTAAGAAGAAAGATCTCCACTTTCAATATTGTAACTAAAGATAAAAAATTTTAACTTTTTATAATTTTCAAAATTTATAAAATTAAACGAAAATCGGGCGTGCCCAACTTTTATCAGCGTTCGTTGCTCTTTCTGAACAAAAGGTAACATTTGTAACAGTTTTTTGATAGTCTTGAAAACGTCCTCGGGACTATGTATAGTCACAAGATCCACTTGTACTTACAGGACCTAATATATTTTCTGCCGAAAAATCATTTTACCAAACTTGCTTTACACTACGTAAGAAATTAGAAAACAAGCCAGTCAATTTCAGACAAATACAGTAGGTTAAATAACCGTTCATAGGTGTTCTCGTATTCAAAATTTCTTTCGTCTCGTCATCTATGAATTTATAAATACCGTACAGACAGACTTTTTACGTTTAGATATGTTCTTAAAATGTATTTTTTTAATGAAAACAATTTTACGTTGCTGCCGATTACTAATTATACGCAGAAGCTACATTGCATTAAAAAATTCGCAAATACGATGCTAAGTAGCTACTTCCAGAATCACTCACGGCAATCATACTAATAGGAATGATTTTGAATTTATATTAACTTAAAATACGCTAATTCAGCATTCCATGACTTTCTGCGAATATGTGCAAATCCGATATCAATCACCGCAACTTTTTCGTAACTGGTTATTGTCACGGTGTTGTATGTGTGTGTGGGGGGGAGGGGGGGAGGGGGGGGGGGGGGCGAAGGCGCCGCGAGCTGCGGAGGAAGGGTCCAGCGAGCGAACTCGCGAGGACACAAGTGCCAGGGCCGACCCATTTTTCCAAGGACTTGCGCCGCAAGCAGAAGCAGCAATAGCACCTGACCAAGGCGAACCCGGAGCCCGCGCTCAACGTCGACGCCTCGCAAAAATGGCGGGGACGCTGATACAGTCCTCTCCTCACTTGTTTATACGATGTCTGAATAATTTGTGATCAGGAAATATTCCCAAAGCACTCAAGATGAGTCTGTCGAACTACCTCTAAAACGAGAGAAGCAACAATTCATTAGGGAATAAGGGTATACTTACAAAAGAACAGAATAAAAAGGGAATGGCCTGGGTTATTAACAACAATTTATATCAAATTTGCGCACCTAATCACGTTTTTAAATTAAGCTATTCTAGAAGATCACGTCACACACGCACCGACGGACGCACGCACACACACACAAAACAATAACTGTTCTCTAATGGAATTAGATTGCATGCTTAACACCAAACGAAAGAATTTTTTCCCACTCATAAATTGTATTTTGGGCGCCTGAAGATATGTCCATCGTGTTACAATACATCTTAATTTGTTGACGTCACCAAATCCCCCGACAATAGCGAATCGAGTTGCGAGAGCGGACGGAATATTCTGCAACCATGTGCCTGCGAAAATTGGGGGATCGCGCCACAGAATAGTTTCCACGATACACAGCACAGTGAACGTAATCTTTTAAACCAGCTCCCTAATTACATAAAATTGGATCAGGGACGGGGACAAATTATTTGGTCGTCAGTGGGAGGACGGGCGAACCGCTTGCGGGCGCGGCCTTCGGGCCACACAAGAGAGGAAGAGCAAGAACGCCTCAGAGCGTGAGCCGGTGCGGCGGGAGCTGCCTTCCCCGCGAGGCGGGGCGGGGCGACGGCGGGGACCGCCAGACGCCGCGCCGCGTTGCCACGGCAACAGGAAGCTGTGACGTCAATGCGCCTGGCGGCTGGAGGTGGGCGGGAGCGGGCTGGGGTGAGAAAGAGAAGAAAGGAGAGAGAGGTGGGAAGAGAGAGGAACGTGTCAGCACTGCGCTTCCGCAAACGACAGAAGAGGGCGTGGTTGTCCACCTTTCTCGTTTCTCTTTTTTGGGCTCGTGCGCCAAAGAAGTACTGGCCCTTGCCACACGATATAAACCAGAAAGCTTCGGAGAGGAGAGCAGGAGATCATTTCAGACAATTATTTTGCCATTGTTGAGATGAGATGAATTATTTCAAATTTCCAAGGAGTGATTTCGTTAGATCTGCAAAATAATTTGTATGCTGTTCAATGGATTCAAATGCATCAATGAGAATGTTGCTCCTATTATTTTATTAGATTATTTTCCTGGAAACCAGCACGATCAGTACACTGGTGAAAAATATTTCTAATTCGAAAGATCGAATTTTAGTACAACTATGGATTTACTGCACTCTTAACATCAATTTCTAGTCTCATCATAGGCAAAGGCGCAGGCAAAATTAGTATTGTTATTAATTTCAATAAGGTGTAAATTAATGTCGATCAGTTAACTGTTTTCATTTCCGAAAGCCTACCCATCCTTTCCGCAATATTCGATGAAAGTGATAATTTTGTACACTCGTGGGCGGATAGTGCATTTATCGTGGCCCACTGATTCAGACAACTCATACAAGCTACCGCAATACACGAAATCGATACCGGAAATCCTGCTGAACGCCGGCAGCTAAATCGGGGCATCACCGTAGCTCGGCGGACAAGCAGAGGCGATTAAGCAGTCGACGCGTTGTAATAAAGGCTTCGAGAGGTGCCAATGGAATCACCACCACGGCGCGGCGTCCAAAGCCCACGACACACTATCGTCGCTGCCCACCGTCCGCCCGCCCCGCCTCCACCGCCGCTGCCATCCCCCGCTCCTCCCCCGAGGGTAGACCTCACCTGTTGCTGCTGACGCTCGGGTCAAGGTCTGAAGCCGCCGCCGCCGCCGTAGCGCCAGCCTTCTGGCGAGGAAGAGGCGGCGGCGCCGTCTCCTGCGCCCCCGAGCGCAGCATCTTCCCGGAACGAGGGCGGACCCCGAGATTTCCGGTACGCGACTTGCACTCAGCTTCAGGCGCGCATTACAAGCGCGGATGGCTCTTTTAACGACTTTCGGGCTTATTGTACGCTTCAAAGCGACGGCGGCGACAATCCTAATGATCCTCTCTGCATTCACGAAAACTCGGGTGCAATGAAATCATCTTTTAGAAGTAAAAAATCACTCACCGACACCAAGACATAGTACCAACTACTTAAACCAGAAACGTGACATACTGAACATTCGTTCTGTTGTTCACACAAAAAATAATTTTCGAAATTCATCACCTGAAGGATTGAAACTGGTGCGGTATGGGAGACGTTAAGGAACAAAAACATAATCTAGAAGCATGGCTGGAGGGGCGGGGCTGATGAGATGGGGGCGGCAGATGGGGAGTGTGGACCGGGCGGGAGGAAACGATGAAGGAATGGGAACAGACAACTAAAATTACCTCCATACCATAATTCAATAATTTTCCTGTCTAACAGCAAATTGTGATAAATACCCAGGCCAACCTCTTACTTCAGGTAGCAGTTAAATCTAAAGGCGGGGCATTATGATTGACAAAGGACATGTATATTATTTTTATTATACAATTACAGTGTCCTACATTTATACTCTTCTTGTTGTTCTTAATTCCAAAGCGCTTGAAGTTTTTTGTCTAATTAGTATGAACAGTAGTCTACGAATATCGTGGACAGAATCTGCGTCCATCCAACACACTTGAATTTTATCGCGCCTAAAATGTCGGGTGATACCAGTTAATGGTAATTCTTTGACATCATGTAAATTGAACCAGTTTTTTTTTTCCTTCTTTCCGGCGAGCGCGAACAGGTTTTTCGGGGCCTTCCGAGCAAGATTACCTGAACTACACAAACGCGACGTCCCAATGTCTCAACAGGCAAATTGAAGCAGCAAGTTTATCGTTGGTGTCTTCAGAGCGATCCCACGATCAAGCAATCCGCACGTACGCTCCCCACGTGCGAAGACCGCTCATCAGCGCCTGCGGTCGCACATGGCGCATCCTTTGAACCAGCGCGCGTTCAGAGGGGCGTGGCGTGGTGCGGAAGGGACACGAATACTATGAGTAAAGGGTAGTCTAACATGTGGAGCCAATGTTCTGCAAGGGCACGCAGCACATGAAACGAAATGACAAATTCATATGGCCGTTATGATCGTGGGGGGAAAAATCAATCAGTGCAAATTTCATTACATAGCAGTAAGGCCCGTACAAGAAAAATCCTAGAGAAACATCTTTTAAACTATTGTCCTTAAACTTGATCATGAATGAGTGAAAAAATTCCGAATGCCCTGTGCGGGCAATTTAAAATTTCCGCTCACTCAGGGCTTATTTGCCACGTTGGTAAAGGAATATGCAATATTACACCATTCTCTTGAAGAATATACTTTAGTTCTAGGCCTCGACTCGAAGACCAGCCCCCTCCTCGACATCGCTGCCTCCGCCGCCGCCCCCACCGCGATCGACTGCCAAGAGACGCTCGCGAGAAGCGCGACACAAAGACGCAGGGCAGGGCGCGACCCCCGTAAAAAGATGCGCCCGTGACGTCCTGCCTTTGTGCGCTCCTTTTGTGAGGAAGACAAAAAGTATTTGCGTAAGCACCAATCTCCGCGTCGCCATCTCACCCTAAAGGTTACACGCCGTTCGATGGAGAGCATGATTCACAATATGACAAAAGATAATAGTCGACTTGCGACAAATTCTAAAATGAGAATCAAAAATAACTCAACGGTGTGAATGACATTTCTCATGCGGCGTTTTCTTATACTGCTACTTACAAGAGTCAATGAAACAGTTAGTGCTATAGATTGTTGAAAAGAAAAGATCATTCCGCAAATCTACAAAACAAAAAACTCGCAGCTACACAAAAATGCACCTACAAAAAATATATATTTTTTTTAATTTAATCGTTTTTGACTTTTAAAACGTTTTAAGGCACATCCGCTGGACACGAAATGCAGTAGCAATTAGACAACTGCCACTGCGCGTCATTTCAAACCATTTGTTCAATCGAGAACCAACCAGTAGGTGAATTGAACATTCACGAAACTTTCACCGTAGATATAAAATTGCGAACCCTGGTAAATAACAGGATCATGGAAGCTGTGGGAACAAATTACATTAGTTCGCATACCTACATTCAAAAGCAATAAACGCCCGCGATCAGATAATTACATTTCAATTTAATATTAAATTCGTTATTGCTTGGTTATTCCACTAATATTTCCAACATGGTCGCTCGCGCAGAAACGGACAATATTGAGAAAATTCTTCCAGCCCACAAAATACATATCTGTCCTAATTAATAAAGACGTAGTAGAAGACGTTCAGAGAAAAAACAGTTCTGTTAGATTCGACTACAATAAGTTTCTCAAGTTTGTTTTCAAGCAATCCCCAATTGCACTATACACAGAAAAAAAACTCCAATTCAATGAATTATTACAGCGTGGCATTTAGCTTCAATAGACATCACATAATCCATCATCCAATCCTCCATTTCAAGCTTCGAGTTAGACTCACGTCTCTCTCTCGAGCCTTGCCAACATTCGGAGCCTCAGTAAAAAACTGGTGCGTAATCTGGTCAATCATTCCGAGCAGAAGAGGCAATAACGAGGAATGCGCGCATCACGGGCCAAATCCTCTCTGTCGACAGCCAACCACAAGAGACCACCACCACCACTCCCGTTAAACGGCGTTCAGACTCCACACTTGTCCCGCCCTCGGTCGCCGGTTGTATCTCCACGCATCAGCGCCGGCAACGGGAAAGGCTCCTGCGGCGGCAGAGCCCACGCGCACGAGCAGGGGGACGGGGAGGGGGCGGGGGCGGCACTGAAGCCGCTATGTGCCAGAAACCACACGAGCGACGCACGAGCTCCCTCGCAGGCAGCTCAGGGAAACACGCTCGTTCTGCCTTTGTACCTGGCTCTTGCTACCAGGAAACCAAACTTATCTCTTCACCGGCATATCGGCTCCGAGAAATTACTTGCTTCGTTTGCGTTCAAAATGTGCGTGCGCCTTTGTTTCAAAATAATGGCGAGGCTCGGGCCAATGGGTTCTGCTCTTTATGAGAACTCTCAAATCAGTGAAAACCTACGTGGGATGACGCGTTCCTAAATAAGGATTTTGAAAGGATTAACGAAGAACACGATAATCATTTTCATTAGTCGGAAACTGTCCAATATTACTGTTTCAATATCTCAATACAATATTTACATTTCCAGAAAATGAGAAACAAATTTTGTTCACTTGGCTGGGTTCGAGGAAACCAAAATTAAAAACTCCGACGTCGATGAAAAAATTTCCTCAAAGTAAGTACACAAAGACCTTTTTTTCGAATACATTAAAATTGCCTCTCAAAACTTCACACAACAAACTGCTCTGCAGATCAATACCGAGCAGTCACAAAAACAAATTCAAATCCACTCAGGTACACTGCCGTGTCAAACTGCTCTCACAGGCGCAGGCGCAGGCGCGATGGTGTCCTCGCGGGCACACACGCGGCACCTCCGAGGCCGCCACAACGGCGGCGGCGTTAGGCTGCGTCAGTGGGCAGCGGCGGTGAGTCAGACGGCGCCGCGCCGCGCCGCCCCTCGCCGTGCCCACTGACGCGAGCGACCGCCGCCGCCGCCGCACGTGATTCCGTCTGCCAGAGCACGCGCCGGCGGAGCGGGCTTCGGAATCAGGAATCCCGCGCCGCGCACAAATATGCAAGAGGGTGCTCCGAGATAGAACGCTAATTGAGGTGGGCAACTAAGCAGATCTGCTACCCGACGAGCGGTGACGCCCGGCCAAAAATCGAAGGACAATCGCAACAAAGCAAGAAAATACGAAAAACATGGCTGAGAATGTGTGTTCATAAGCCACAACGCATCTTTGGTACAAACCGGATGGATAGGGATGGATAGGTTGCCACAATGATATGAACTTCATTAAGTAAAACAACGGAGATAACAATCTCTTGTTTAGATTTTTGCACACTCAAGACATTTTACCCTCATTATAAAATGCTCTCGCATTACACAGCAGGAAAATGCGTATCTCTCGTTTCTATCCCATTCCACGCGAACATATGCATATTACGACGTTTATATGCAAACGAAGTGTGCCACGGAGAAATGAATACACCTAGATGACGCGTGTGTGAGGTCAGCAGCCTTTCCACTCGAATATATTGAGAAAAGAAAGAACAAAAGATAGAAAGGAAATAAAGAAAGGGCGAGAGGTAAACGTCAACACTTGATGACATAATGACAATATTATACCGCGACATACGACTTTTCCTCGCGTCAATCCCTGGCAAGCTTCGTGTTCCGTTTCCCCGCAACTCGCTCGCGCTCCTTCTCGCTACATTTCCCAGTGTATCACAGAATTCGCTGAGGCAAGCTAACGAGCCAACGTTGAGGTGGTTTCACAAAAGCCCTCTCCGATAGGGCAAGGGTAAGCGCCAATCGGCGAGGAGCACGCTTTGCCGAATTACACCAGGAGGCCCAAAGATAGCCGCGACCTCTTCAGCGAATCGAGAACAATAAGCGGGGCCCCATGAACGAGAGTCGTTTCGCGCTAAAACATCTTCGGGTTAACGAAGCGGCAGCGGCGAAGTAAAAAAATCGATGACCCCCGCAGCCGCCCCACGCCGAGCGGCGTGCGCGCAGCCATCGACCGGCACCGGCCACGTGCGGCGCGCGCGTGCTCCTCTCCCCGCCCCGCCCTTCTCCCCGCTCGGAGCGCCAGCGTCGCCTCAGAGGCTCCGGAAATCCCAGGATCCCGTAATTACCCTCGCACAAAGCCGGCCCTTTCCCCTGAGAAAAGCCATGCTCCCAGGGGATCCTGCATAAGACGTTCGCCTCCTAAATGGAAAATGTATCTCTCATCTCTGTGCCACCAATGAAAAACTCACGCTTGCATACCACGAAGTAAAACACGACCCCAGAAACTTGCTCCGATAGTCGCCAATTAAATGAACTTAATATAGGTGAGAAGTGTTTACGCAGAGAAGAAATATTAAAAACAAAATTCCTTTCGTATTGTTAAGAAATTTATATCAAAATTTAAGACTAACCAATCATTTCCCGTGCACCTTAAACCCACTTCTTGCACGCGTCGTACCTTGCCAACGCTTTGTTAACAGACCGATAAAGAACAAAGCTGCCGCCGTAATTCTAGAAAGGCAGAGGTGGAGATCGGCATTCCCCTAACCCGACCAACTCACAACGGCGCGCGCGGCGTTGGCGCCGGCATCGGCGTCAACGGGGGCGGGGCGCTGGTATCGAGGGCGCGTTGCCCAACGGCGGCGGAGGTGGCTTCGTCGTCGTCGTCGTCGAGAGCTCGCTGTGAGCGAGACTCGCAGCGGGGAGCGGCGAGACTGGCTTGCTGCTCCTGGGCGCCATCGCAGTAGGGGTCAGCTGCCGTCGGATCGGCAACAAATTTCGTTCCCCCTATCTCTCCATTTCAATCGCGAAGGCCCGCCGCGCTGCCGCTCACGATGCGCCGTCGGGGCGCAAGGGGCGCTGCTTGAGAATTTCAATAACCGCACAACCACTCAGGCAACTATTTCTGAATTTTCTAGAGCTAATCTTGTATAACTAACAGGAAAATTATACACTTGATGAATAGGTGCCTTAGGAACTTACGCATGTTTGGATCACGAAGCTATGGAAGTCGTAAATTAATATTCTAGAACATCACAATTATTGTATTTGCCGTAGTACACGACGCTTGGAACGTTTCTGACTTTTTGTTGGTGTTCAAAAAGTGTGCCATTTACGTAGGAAAACACGGCAAATTGCACTATTAAAACTCTCCCACATTTAGTCTTATAATACGGCCGTCGAAATTTGCATCCACCCGTACGTTCGTGTACTGTCCACAAAATTACGCCCGTAATTAAAAGTTACGCGAGAGCATTCTTCATGAGACGACGTTGAGACCGGCACGAGGAAAAAAAAAGAGGCCTACGAGGTTATCGTTGACCAACACAAGGCGGCGTGTGAAGAGCCATCAGCGCGATTGCAGGAGTGACCCACATCGTCCCGCCTCGTTCAACCAGCCAGTTGGGAGGAGAGCGCGAAGCCAAGTTGGCGAGCGAACGCGACCGCCTGCTGCGCCGCCGCCGTCCCTCTCGGGGTTTTGTAAGACGCACAATGCGGCCACACGGCATTTTTTACTCTCCAAATTCTTTAGTTTGCCATACATGTAAAGAAAGATGTCTGCTGTGTAGTTTTTTATACTGTAATTCTGCATATTTTGCCATCGTATAATATGAAACTAATATGAAGAATTATTAAGAAGTTAACGGACATAAATTTAACAAATTGTGAGATCTAGCGTTTTCCACCATTTTCAGAATTGATTCGTTTGTCTGCTCATTACCTACTTTTATCTATATTACTTTTATTACATTTGATCAGTTAAGAATACCCGAGAAATACCAAAAATTAATGAACACTCAGAAATATGTTATTTATAGAATTCCGTCTACTTCCTCTAGAAGGTCGGGGAAACAATGTCTCTATGCAGTGATCGACATCGAATCAGATGGAGCCAAATGCGTTGTCAGGACACGAACATAGAAACTCCTGAACTTCGAAATTAGAATTAATTTAGAATATTGGTTTGAAATTTCACGTGGGGCTTCCAGGGCGTCGCCTCCACCGCTTGGCGGGCGGAGAGCGATGGCGCCCGCCCTGACCCTGCTCCTCCTCCTCCGCCGCCGCCGCCGCCTTTCTCCAAACGCACCTGCGCCCGCCCCTCCCCGCTCCTCCCATCCGCCCCGCAGACCGCGCGCGCCGCCACTTCCTGCATCGCCGTCGCGCACCTGCTCCCCGCCACCGCCACCGCCGCCGTTTGTCTCCGCTCGCAACCGCACACCCAGTTCCGCAAGCTGCTACGGCAAGGGGGCGAAACGGTTCTTTCCAGTTTGGATTCATTCCGAACTGAATCATTCGCTAACGTCAATTGGTTTCCCCCTCGAGCCTTTCGGAGCTTCAGACCGATGCGATAATTATTAAAGTTGCTACGAGAAAAAATAGAAAAAAATAAAATTAGATAGTTACACTTATTCCAATTTTCCTTTAATTACACAAACTTCCAATTTTCTCTTATCACTGATTTTTTTTTAAACGCAAGTTCAATTTTTTTTGGTCCCCTCTTACAATTATATTATTTTTTTTCAATTAAAATTGTTGTCGAAAATTAGGTCTTCAAAGTCAATTACATTATATTAAAAATATTGTTTCAGCGTAATTTTGAACGCAGCATAAGTAATATTAAAAGTAAAATTTTCTCAAAAACAGCTTCAAATGTTTTCTTTAAACTTTTTATTTTAGGGAGTTAAATGAATTGAATAAGAAGACAAAGACAAATCCAGTGTTTTCCTTTTATATTGCAAAAATTAAACGAATGCATTTTTTAAATATCTCACCTTCTTAATGTTTTACATTACGGGCGTTATTCTCAATTAACCCAATGATTTCTTTCCAAGTTTCTCGAAAAGAAGAAAAAGTTGCTGAAAATTAGCTCAAAACTGCGCATTTTCAGAAACGCTCACATGACGTATTCTCAAAAACGTTGTCCAGTTTTTCATTTAACTTTGCATACTCAATAGAGCATCAAGAGGTCAAAAGAATTGAATGTGAAAAAATGTCTTTTGGGTGCCAATTGTTGGCAGCTGGGGAGAGGATGGGGCAAAATCGAAAAGCTAGTCCACACGTAACAGAACAGGAAACTAGTTGAGACGGTCCGTGCCATCTGTAGCACCACTAGTTTTCACAATCTCTACACCTCTAGTGTTGCGTCGCCCGCCTTCCCTGCTTTTCTCTACACTACGCCAAATTTTCGCATCTGCTTATTGAAATTAAGAATATGCTGTCTTTGCGACGAAATTGTCGGTAGAGGGGGTAAGAACAGAAATAAATGTCCCTCATTATATTACAAAATACTTTACTTTAATCATTCTGCATGACGATAAGACATAAGAGATGATTTCACCACCAGATTCCCAAATGCAGTCGATCAAAAAGAGAAAAATAAATAAAATTAAATAAAAAAATAATAAAAATGACAAATTTTTGTAACTTGGTTTCTTTACAAACTTCCATAATGTAATTTCCTGAGCACGCAGGTAGACTAAAATCCTCAATAATTCTGCATAATAGAAATTTAAACAATTTTTTATTACACTATCAAAAGGTTTGCCAAAAACATAGCTCATCCAAGCTCATAGTGTGTGTACACATTTAAGGAGCCCAGAAGGATGTTAGAAGTCAGATGCCGTTTATCACATCATAGTTTCAATTATGTTGGGTTAGGTTTTCATGAAAGGTTCAGACACAATACACAGAACCAGATTTTCCCAGTAAAGACGCCGTCCCACATATGTACATCGATACATATTAGGGCAACTAAATATTAGAAGAGACATTTGCACCAGCCCCTCTTCATTTTACTCTCTCTCTCTCTCTCTCTCTCTCTCTCTCTCTCTCTCTCTCTCTCTCTCTCTCTCTCTCTCTCTCTCTCTCTCGCCCTCTCTCTCTCTCTCTCTCTCTCTCTCTCTCGCCCTCTCTCTCACACATATCCACACACGCGCGCGCGCGAGTTCAATTCCAACGCCGACAAAATGGGGCTGGACCCGCTAATCTTCCGGCACCGCGCCCCTCGTCGTAGGTATCGCGGCGCGAACCCCGTTATTCGTTATCGCCCGTCGCTTCCGTCCCAGCGACAGCGGCGTCGAGGCGGGCGGTTATCGGCGACCCCCGCTCTCTTCCTGTTGCGTATCGCGACCGTGGCGGCGCCAGCGCCAGCCAGAGAGCAGGTGCGCGCGACACACAGGGCTCCGCGGCGCAGATGTACGTATGCTGTCGCCGACGCTCGATGGCTTATCTAAGAAGCGTGTTTGCTTGTCGACATTGTAAGTCGCGGGCGATAAGGTGGGGGTTCTGTCCCCAGCATGGTCTCTCAACCCAGTGTGGTTGCGTTCCGAGACACACCGGGTAGACTGAGTCGACGAAAAAGACGAGGCAGGGTATACATTTTTGAATGCACGTTCCAGACACGAGGCACACTGAATAACAAGAGAACAGGCAGAATGAAATTCTTCTTCCAGACTAACGAGTGTGTACGGCTATGTGTCACGATAGAGTACATAAGCAAAATTTTTGTACGCAGAGTTCATTGTCATTACAATTTAGTAATGTTTCTGTTGAATTTTTTTGAACTGGACAAATCCTAGAGGGAGTTTAAAAAGGGAGTTTTGAAGATAACCTGATGGATGAAGATTTCTCAACATTGAATGGGTTTATCGAGATTGAAAGAACGCGTTGCCACGCTCTTACCAAGCACCACGAGGCACAGCGGATCTCCAAACAGGAAGTTTGAAGTCGCAGAATTTCACGAGGTGTCGGTAATCCTGCTGACACTGAGATGTCCATGGCGAATCCAACACCGGCCTAGCTCCCTCGCCTGCTGCTGCTGCTGCTATAAACAACCGTCTTCCAGGCAGGCCTTCGCAAGCGTCGGTGCGCGAGCACGCGTACCCGCCGTGGCATTACATGAGAAAGTGCACTGGTCAGGCAGGCAGGTCTTCCCTGCGAACGCCTTTCGCCGACGCCCTTCACCTTTCTGTCGACGTTCTCCGCCTCGGAGCTATTCGTAGATGGCATTCGAGGGTGGCGGCAGCGCAGGGACCGACCGACATAACGAACGTGTCTCTCGACCACAGAACACTGGAGACAATACCTGCCTTCCAGGATTGCTCTTTACATCTAAAAGAGGCATATTTAAAAGTATGTCTACATGCAAATCGAAATCCCCCACCAACCACAGCGCAGTATTAGTAAAACCCTTGTTCACATTTGGATCAACGGAAGTTCTTCGTCGCTTACTTATACTGCGTCGATATAAACGCATTGCGTACCTATGGGCCTTAAAACAATAACGAAAAATATATTAATTTGTTAAGATCATAATCAAATGTTTAACTTTTGCCTTGAACTTCGCTTGGAAGATACAATTCTTCCTAATCTTTTCTTAACTATCAGATCACTACATATTTACAATAATGATTAAAAAAGAAAATACAACAACCCCCGTCAAATGAAAATGACAAGACTAACCGCCCAAAGCCGGTGCCCCAATTAAGAACACGTATTCTCCTCTCGCACCCTCCCCCAGCGAATGATAATCCCCATAGCTCCCTCGCATTTCAAAAACGCCAGCAGCGACCAAAAAGGTCGAGCCCGGCCCGTGCGCCGATTACGGCATGCAGTTTCGTCGGCGGCCTCGCATTCTTGGCAAGGCGGCGGCCATGAAGTCGCGTGGCGCAAACCGCGCTCGACCAGAACGCGCCCAGCCGGTCGCCTCCGCCAGCGCAGACGGAGGAGGAGGCGGCGGCGGCGGCTGCGGCGGCGCCGTCCTGCGGATGCAGCGTCAGCGTCTTCGCTGCGCCAGTCGAGCCCAGCGAGCGCCCTCGCATTGCGCAACGGCCTAACACCCAGGACGCTGGCAAACATTAAGCAACAGCATACAGACGAAGATTTACTATCCGCGTTCGCACAAAAAGCAACGTGTAATCGAACATCATCCCTGCAATTTATTTTATTAACTTTGTCAATATTATTACTGCATTTTATTATCTAAACACGAGTCGTTAATCATCTCGCTACAGTTGATACAAAAATTGCATAAAAATTCGAAACATAAAAGTACAAAATTACATAGCTATCTTCCATAAACAAGAAGTCACACTGGATAATACCCCGAGGTGGAATGACCGCTTTCTGTACATATGTGTATCTATCTCATTCACTTGGCAAGATTACATTTTTACGTGGCACAACTCGACGACTAACGCAAATTGGCTATACAAAATCACAACTCCGTAATTCGAAAGTTTGGAAATGAATTTGGACGTGAAAACAGAGAGTCCTATTATTCATCTTCTTTCAATAATCACACCGTAACGCGAGTTTATCACAGTTACATGATTATCAGCGACGAGTTCTCAAGCCAATTCCAACGTTTATTACAAGTACGTCTCACCAGCTGCCAACAAACGAAGCAACGCGATTCTATGCGATGTCCGCGCTCTCTAAAACCACCACCAAGCTAAATCCAGGCCTCCAGGACAAGGCGCGGGAGGCCGCCGCGTGGAGCAGGCGGCCAGAGAGCAGAGGGCGGGGCGCCGGCTACTTGGTGCTGCGGCAAAGCGCCGGCGGACACGCTCCAGTTCCCCGATGGACGCGTAACGGGCGCGTTGCCACACACGGGCGTTACGTGTGGGCGGGGCGCAGCCGGCAGCGGCCCTGGCCTTTAGGGAGGAGCCGGCCTTGCGCCGCTAATGGAAACTCCTCCTCCTCCGCCACCGCCGCCGCCTCCGAGGAATATCGCCGCGAGGAGAAAGCGTGGGATCATTTGGCGTCCGTGTGCGCGCTTTGGACTACACCCAAATGATCTGCATTATCGTAATCCTACACCCTTGTTGGCCCTAAAACACAGCTCGGTTTACGAAACGATGTTGTGTACAATGTACAAAGAAATGAAAGACCAAACTAAAGGAAAATCTAGAACGTACTTTTCAACTAATGCTGAGTGGTAATGGAAGAAGGCTGGTACATACGCAAAAATTTTAAGTTTTTCGCTAGCGTCGGTTTCCATTTCTGACGACGGGGCAAGCATTCCGCGTGGCTGTTGGGTACGTCATCAGTTAAACGATCAGAAACAAGAGTCCTCAACTCACAAACGATCAGAAACACACTCCTAGATTGACAATTCCTAGATATATCACGTGAATGTAACCAATGACTACCTCTGAAATCCACACCACTAAAGCCCGCTATACACGGTCATTTTTACATCATTTCTCGTCGGTACAGACAAGTTACGGACCAGACTGGATGCAATTTGTACGGAAAAATGAAGCATGCTTCATTTTTCCGTACAAATTGCATCCAGTTTGACTATGGCGCTCCTGGTGTTACTCTATGGAACTTTCTTCGATTCCGTGCCCTGGAGAGTTGCTCGAACATCAGAGCGTTTTGTGCTGTTTTGGTTGTGATTTCGTGAGGTTGAGTGTTCAGCGACGCCATTTGTGCGAATTTGTGAGTTCCAGCGGATTTTTACTTCCTCTTAATTTCGACGAAGTTTCAGTCTCTCTTTTCTGCACCCAGGATTTCACCCAAGTACAGCGTTTTTTTCTTTTACGTTCTGCTTTTACTATAGCTGAAGCCACAATAATGTGAGCTGCCGCCGTAGCGATCATTGCTTTCCTTTCCATTTCAAAATCAAAAACCACAATACTTCACACGACTATCTACCACCTTCACTGCGAATACGTAACCATCTGATCATTCTTCCCGCGTATTGCAATTGTTTACGTACGTGCGATGTTCAACTGTTTAACTTCTAGCGCTTTTTGCGGCGTGTGGAGGAAGTATTTTCATCACGATTACATACAGAGCAGAAATGATCGTGTAAAACATCGGAATCACGTTCATCCAGTTTCGGTACCGAAACAAACATGACCGTGTATAGCGGGCTTAACGAATTCCATATTGTAATAACCGCATTGCACGCGCCGATCGCAACAAATTCTCAATCAGCACAACTACTTATCTCTGGACTCGAACGGCAGTTTGCAAACTCTAGCCCACTTGTTTACACTCAGGCGGCAAGGGCACCGATACAGAAATCGGCATTCGCGTCACGCGGCGCGGCGCAGCGACCGCGGGCGTGCAGTGGCGCGGCGGTGCTCGGGAGCGACGCGTCGCGTTTCCGGGGCCCGCGCGCGCGCACAGTTACGTAAACGCGAAGAGGGCAAGGTCGGGCGGCGGCGGCGGCGGCGGCGGCGCACGCAGCCGGAGACCGACCCAACGGGCCCCTCTCCATAGCGGACGCTTTCGCCCAACTTCGCGCTCTGGGGGGTGGATGAAGTAGGTGAAGGCAGAGCACCGCAGGGAGGAAGGATGGTAAGGTTTAATATCTACATGAAAGCATGAGCCGACTGAAGGATGTACGAAAAGCACGTTGATTTTAAAGCCGAGGTCTCATTTCTACGTGGTTATTCGACGGGTCCTTTCCCCTCCCTGTAGATTCTTCTCTGGAGCCATAACAAAGCCCTACAATCCTGTCCTTAATGTCAGTCTTCCCCATTGCAAATTGAAGCTTTCTCTGGCAGCCATGTTGAAGGTAAATTAGCGTTGTCAAATTCTTCGAAATTCTACAGCTTTGGTCATATGCTTGCTGGATAAGTATTAATGGAAGAAAAATAGAAAAACTAATCTATTGTTAAAATATAAGATATGCAAAAACGAATATTGAAACGTCACTATTTTATATACCTGTTAATGCAGTCATGACAGCGCAGCTTCATACAGCCAAAATAACTTGTGTCGCCTACGTAGTGTTTTGGTTGTAACAGCGTGTTGGAAAATTTAAAAAAAAAAAATGCGTATAAGCATCTATTAGCAAATATTACTCCAAAGATGGATGAGTATACAACCCATGATGTTATCCTTTCTCTAATACGTTCAGATTGTTTTGTACCGGTTGAAGATATAAAACATTGTTTTTCTAGCAATATCCACCTATTTCCTTCCAATATGCAGTCCAATCTACTGTGATTGTTGGTCGATAGGCAATCGTGAGCAGAAAGAGGGATGATGACAGGCGTCGCGAGAGTGAGTAGCGACATCTCACAGTTACTAAAGGCAACCGTTTTCAAAGTTTATTCTTCACTAGCCCAAGGTGTAATATGCAACTTTCGCCAACCAAAACCATGCACTAATATTAGTACATAAGTAAAGTTTACGATGTCACATCCCCAATTCTACACTCTTAAGACAGTGAACGTAACATACACAATGTGTGTTCGACCTTACGACACTGTGAGCAGTTCTCTCAGTAAAGAAAACCGTACCGACAATAGCGACTACATGAACGGCATTCCCTGTACACAGCACGAACAGTGCCGAACACGGCACTGCTGTTGCGACGCAAATCGCCCGGCGGCTGGCGTATCTCCCGAGATGACTTGCCATCCAGCACGTAGCCGTCCGCGCGCCATCTGGCCAAGTGCATTTCGTCGCTGAGATCGGCAAATGTGCAGCGGAGAGCCGCAAGCGACGCCACGCGAAGCCGACTATCTCCGGCGCTGGGCCAACACGTCGTATCGCACCGGCTGTTTACTTTCCTAACAAGCCGCTTCGTCAGGCCCACCGTCTTCGCTCTCGACGTAAAAAAGCTGCACAGCGTGCGCACCGCGTCCGACACAGAGGCACTGGCTGCCCTTTCCCTGTCACGATGAGGGGCATTCTACACTCTGCGTTCCTCCATTTCCACTCGCAGTGCGTCACCGGATACTTTTACTGTCGCCCGGGCCGACCGCCTAATCGACTAGGCGGAAGCAAGGAGAAATGCCATCTGCATCACTAAACCTCCATCCAGCGAGATGAGCTTAATTGCCTTTTTAACATTTCCACGCGGAATATAAACATGACGATGGTTAGGGAATTGCAAATACGAAAACGAGTTTAAAAATCTTATTTAAGTATACAAAACTCGCAAAGAAAAAACACACATCTTCACTGTCGAGTAATTACTATTGACGGTAGAAATGTTAAGCGCAATGATAACCCGAATCTTCTGTTGACGAACGATAGAAAATAGGAAACTCTTGAATTAAAAAAAAAACTCATCCTAGATACTTCCTGAATGCAGAAATACCCGCATTCTTTGGTCTGGATAGAATCAATATTGCGATGAATCGAGAGGAAAGTTTCGAACATTGTTTGGGCCCGGCACCCTCCTTGGCAATGAATTGCCGCGGTGAACATCGCCTTCCCAGAACCCGCCAGTCGTCGCAATTGTTCGTCTCGCCGCAGCCCCGCGCCGGAGAGGCCAGGTGCGCGCGGCGCGGTGTGGTGCGAGGCGAGGCGAGGAGCCGGTGGCGGATGTGCTCGCGCGAGGCAGCGGAGGCGGTGATGGCGGAGGGTTCAACAACTGCGCGCTCGGTCGCTGACGCCGCCTCGGCGCCGGCGACCGGCCGCCAACCCAGGCAGGTCGCGGCTACAGGCAGGCGCAGGCGCCTCGAGCGCTCCTCCGCCGCGCACAGCCAGGCTGCCCGCTGGGCTTCTCGATGGTTCCTCAGCAGGGATTTGGCGGGAAATTTTTACCCTCCTAATATCGTTATTTTGTGATCAATAACTAGAATTAGAATTGTTTAAATTCCGTATTTTGGGAATTCTATATGAATAGGATACAACACAAAACATAGTTTTACCTCAATCTACTAATAGCTTTAACTATTTACTGGTTTATTACAGACCGGTGTCTTTCAGGTAATTCTACTTTATTTGATGCATTGCTTTGTCTGATTACTTACTAGTGATATCGTCTGTACAGTTGCATTTAGTCAAAATTTGGTAATACTAATTCGTTTCGCTCAGGCAGTCATGTCAGAACTTGATTTTAGCGTGACAATTTCCATGTTTTCCCAAAATATTTTCAATGCTTTTCCCAGTGAGAGCCCCTTACAGTTGCAATGTCGGAGATTTGAATTAAACACCATGTCCTATTAGAAGTGATGAAAGAATTTCCAGGAAAAAGTTGGCAGCGGCAGAAAGAACTTACGAGAAATTGCCATGAAAAATAAACGACGAAATAAGGAAAAAACCACTTAAAATTAAAAGACATATTTTAGAATTTTTAAAAAAAGTATTACCTACAAGTAATGTTTTATTTAGAAGATAATTTGGAAGTTAAAACAAATTAAAGTTTTTGGTATACATCATTTGAAGTTTCTATGATACTTAGCGAGTATCATAGGCAGGCAAAAGTAATTCTTACTTTTGTTTCTGGCCATGCGAACTGCATACGAACCAAAGAAAAACATGACCTTATCACAGAAATGTTGTGCAACCTCACACACGAAAAAAAAACTTTTAGGTGTCTATTAATACTAATGCAAAACACATATTAAACTATAGAATTTACATTCCCGTGTTCTTATAACTCAGCTCCATATTCATACACTCACATTCCAAGAAGAAAATAACTGCATAAGGACTACAAAAGAGCAACTGCATTTTACATGCTTGACTTTTCTAGCATTTAATACTCTCCGTTATCACCAATTGCCTTATCAGACGCTATGACACGAGTAAGCGTTCCGGGTTCACGCTAAGATACGATTCGTGTTGCCACCAAACACAAAGCAGCCTCAAAGAACAATGACTAGCAGCGGGAGGCCATCCTAATGAGCGTGAATGCGATTTAATGTGTGCACACGTAGCAAAAAGCTTCCCCGCCCAGCGCAGCGCTGCCTCTTACGACCGATGAGCCCGCGGCCCGCAGGGCGCACTCACTCCGGCGCTCGCGGCTCGGCAGCCACGCGTGCTCACACGCACCCTCCGCGCTCTGCACCACGCGTCCTGTTACGCGGGAGAACAATGCGTCGACACCCGACACGCGACCTGCCCCGCCCGCCCGCCGCCCTCCAGACGTCACCCGAGGCCCACCCTCCCGCCCGCCCTGCCCGCCGTGGGAACCTCCGCGCGCCACTACCTTTGTTCGAAACAAGTTCGTGGTGTTGCAAGTGCACAACATGCTTCAATTCACACCGACAGAATACCCAGTCTGCTAGAAGTCTGAAAGAAACTACTGCGTGGAACAAGTAGGAAAAACAGTTCAGACTCCTTGCCTCTTTCTGGAAAATTCACTTTCGGACACTTTGCATGTCGATAGTGGAAAACTAAATGCTGCACTGGAGGATAATAACTAGATTGTTATTGCTGCATAAATGTTTGATGCTAAGACGAAGACCGCAGTCTTTAAGTACGTAGAGACTAACCTATTTTCTCATTATTGATTTCTCATTTTCTCATACGCAACATGCTGACTGATCTAATTCTCTTTCACATTTTCGTAAATCACGCGCACGCTGAACACTTATGAACATTTCGAATTATTACAACATGAATCACCACATATTCCTCTACCATGGCGCCAGAATAAAAGGTCATTGTCAAAATGAACACTGCGCAAATTGCGCGTAAGGCTGCAATAACCATCTGATCGACGCACAAACACCCTCAACGATTCTTGCATCAACAAAACCGGCGAGTTCCAACAGGCGCAGCCGCAGAGCACGCTTCATTGCCGCCTACGCGAAGGAGGCGGGAGGGGGCGGAACGAAAACGTTGATTGTGTCGCGGAGAGAGTCGGCAAACGCAAACACGCGCGAGCAAACACAGCGGTGCGGCACTGCGCGCGGATCGTCACCTGCCAGCGCGACACCGCAGCGGCGCCGCGCCACACGCACTTCCTCGCAAGCGTCCACATGACCCGCGGGTTGCTTACGCAAGGTTAATATTTCTTGCGGATTACCATCTGTACAACTATCTTTACAACTACCATTAATAAACCTATGATGATTACAACCGTCAATTCCCAATTACAAACTGCAAAATAACACAAAACAACAATTATGTCATGCAAGAAGCAGAATGTAAAAACAGCAAACATCTGGGTAAGAACGCGACACAAAAATATCCCAATATTTTTTAAAATAAGACATTGAAAGTGCTTCCGAAAGAATTGTAATATAATATTCGCTAAGGGTCGTACACAAATTCCAAAGTATGCTTTGTTCGGGCCAATAAACTATTTTTTGACTAGTTCTAAAACAGATGAGCAAGCACTGCGAGCTAGAACTGCGTGAGGTCTTGTTGAGTGATTTACATCGCTCCATTGTCACAAAAAAGAATAGATGAATCGATTCAAATTATGTCGAAAACAGATGATGAATTTTCTATGAGAGCGAAATGCCATCGAGCGGGTGTGAACGGACAGGACATAAACAGAACCAACTCCTAATTCCAAAGATCAATTACTTCCATCACACTTTTAATATTAAATTCGCTATTGACTCAATTTCAATGAAATAATTATGGTTAAAAAATAATTCTTCAAGTTCTTACGTGCAGTATTCATGCATTCTAGATACTTTATTAAACTAATTTCATGTGAACATTCGTCAGTTAGCGAAATGACAAATATGAGTACCACAGACCCCGCACTACTTAGTCAACGATTGTGAAACGAAAGCATGTAGACATGCTATACTCACAGGCTACGCTGATTCCCCATATCATTTCGCAAAATGCGTATCGAAACAATCCACGTGAGTCAAAAGTGTGTATGTGGTCTCATTTCTCTCGCATCCCACCGTCACATAAAGAAAAAAATGCAATAAACTGTCAAGAAAAAGACTCATGTACTGCGTATTTCCCCAAACTCCCACACAATTTCAAAAAAGCTAAATTCTAATGCTGTGCTACATTATTGCATGTAATCAAAAATGCTCTCGCCAATGAGTACACACAATCTTGTGAACTCGATCTTCACATTCCACTATTGAAGAACGTTAGGACAATATCCGTAGCCCTCCCACCCAATTTCCTGGTGGAATGTGATCCGCTCCTAGGCGCCTCAGCCGCGTAGCCTGACTGCACCCTCCGCTTCTTGGGCGGCTGCGCGAGGGGCGTAGCCCGGGCAAATGTCGTGCGCAAAGGTCGCCGGCCGCGGTAGAAGCGGGGCGAGGGCGGTGGCAGGGGTTGTGGCTGCGGAGCATCAACAGCGTGGCGCATGAGGCCACGTCGCGCGCGAGGCGCATCGCTGCAAGGGGCAGGTCCGCGCCTCGGCAGTTCACACTGCCACGTCCGGGGGTGAGCGACCTACCTCCACTCGGCGCTGTAAACGCAGAATGCACAAAGGTAAAACGCCGAATGAAATGTGTTTACCTCTCTCGATAATAGAGAAGCGGACAACGACCGCATAAGCCATCGCGGTGAAAATAAGGGAAATACCTCGCTCTTCTTTTACAAGGTTTCGTTTAATGCTCTCACAAAGAATACATAACGATCCTCAGCATTCTTCCATTTACTTCAGTCACATAGAGAACAATTGCGTTGAAAAGTCTCTGAGGTTTAATCGTGAATGTCTAATCGTTATTTACCAAGTTCCTCTCTCTGAGCCGATGAACAAAGGCTTACGCTTTAACTTACGCACCGATCATTAAGATCGTGTTTTTTATTCACAAGTACCACTGCTATTACCAGAATATAAAGTAGATAATTTTGTCTTATGGTGGTAACTTAAGTCTATGCGTAAGAATGTTAACATCTCGATTGAAGACCCTATGAAATCATTATCGCCAGCTGCATAATAGATTTGCGCGAATGGAAGAAAAATAAGCTTAGTGCATAATGTAGGCACGAATTTCTCAACCAACATAATCACAAACAGGAAATGTCACAATCGAACTACACTTTCCACAATGAATTGAAGTTGCATTAATCGTGTCAAAACTCGTTAATTATGCTCATATTCCCAGTTCAAAAATACGATTTCAACATGGTTATAATTTAACTTTTGTTACTGCTCGTTTATTATCACAATAAAAAATTCGCAGAACAAAAGGAGCAGAAAATAGCACATTCATTCACATACACACTATTAGTGAATCAGATTAAAAGACACACAAGTAATAATTGACAACAAAACTCGATACATATTAGCAGGAATTCCTGTACTGAGTGGACGTATCGGGGTACCTAAGAAAAGCAGTAAGACGAGGGCCAGTGCTGTTAAGTTACACTGAGAAAGAGAGCAATTCCCCCCCCCACACACACACACACACACACACAGGAATTTTAAGAGAAATTCCTCGCACGTCGAAAATTAAAAGTTGTAAATTACGTTTTAAGTGAACCAATTTATAAAAATACGGGTCATCGATTGCAATAAAAAAGGAAAATGCTTTTCTTCCAAAGAAATGCACTCTTTTACGAAATTGAACACAATTATGACAAATAACACTTAGTATCTTTCAGTTTTATTAATAAACAGTTTTAAAAATCAGTCTTCAGAACTACGAAAGAGTATTTGATTTTTTTCTTTAAATGCTCCCCAATCTCATTTTCTCATCACCAGCAATGCCGTTTCTCTAATTCACTACACATTTTCCTAATCGGACAACACCTGCGCCAGCAGACTCGAGACAGGAATGGGTAATTCAGAAACCCGACCGGAGAGGGTGGGGTGGAAATAGCAATCGTTCTTCCGAGCGTCCGCCGGCGGTGTGTGGTGCGTTTGGAATAGTTGTGGACGGGCAGATGCTTTCTGGGAACCGGACCGGGCGGCTCCGGCTGCCTGGCGGGTTGGCGCGCGTGGTCGACCGCAACGCGCTGCTCACAGAGTTACTCGTACTCCTCCACATGCGAAGGAGGAGGAGCGATGCTCGATTCCGCACCCGCACACATGACGAAAGGCGCCTACGAGGCCGAGGCGAAAGAGTCCATATCGCGGTTGGTTACTCCGACTCGTCGAAAATTCAACACCTACAAAGTATAACACGCCTTCACAAGCGGCAACGACCGACCTCAACAACATGCATTTTCCCTCGTCAATTCCTTCGAAAGGTCTACCCCGGTCATCAGTTCATTCCACTGCTCATCTTCACTGAAGCATTTGAACGGGCTCTTTTCTGGCCTCGTATATATAGTTCCGCAGCACAAAAAGCGCCAAACGTCAGTGTTTTTCTGAGAGCAAAGATAAACGTTATCATGAGTCGCTAAAAAGAACCCGGGGAAGAGTTCGGCATAAACATGAACTCCCGCAGCGCTTAGCACTGAACATCCGGTTATCGAAGAAGTGGCGTGCATGAAGAATTCATAGGGTCTTCGGGCGGCGGGGCGAGGGGTACGCAAAGGAACAATGGGCGAGGAGAGCGCTGAACAGGAGGGAGGGAGGGGGAAGCGAGAGAGCGGCCAGCGCCCGTCTCTCTTCTCCCGCTGCGACGCGGACCGAGCGAGTACGCGCGAGAGGGGGGGGGGGGCGAAGAGCGCGGCGGGAGGGAGAAGGGAGCCGGTAGGCAGCGGGTTCGACGCCCCGCCGGTACCGTGACGTGCCGCGCGCCGCCGCCGCCGCCGCCGTGGACGTCCACGGCGCAAAAGACGCGGGTCCCCAGTGCTCTCGGCCGCGCGGCCAAGTCACGGCGCGCAAACGGAATTCCCCGGCCCTCGCCGCGCGCGAGCTGCACGATCGCCATTCCACGGCGATGTGGCAACACCGCAACTCCACAACAAGGAAATTCGACAACTCCAATTACACGTGAAGATCAAAACCCCAAAGAAAAATGTTTGGTGTCAATTCCAATGGTGGTCTTCGAAACACCGAAAAGGTTTCAATTGTCCCAATATTTCCTTTATAATGTTTTACAAGACTCAATAACGTATAAACTGCGTAAATACTTAACGAATTACTTCGGTGTTAAAATGAATACATTCGACTATTACGACAAATATTGTTGATATGTAACATACACACTTGTGATTAAAGATTATGAACTTCATTTGAAATTATTCGAAAATTCCACTGTTGATCAAATACAATGGTATTTCTTCAGGCTATTGATGAAGGCATTTTACACTTCGATGAGCAAAACTAATTGGGATCAAGGCAATCTTTCTGAATTCATTAAACAGGTGAGAGTTCTAAAACGGCACACAACAGATGCACTTCACGACAAATTCAGACCATGACAAACGCGTCTAACCGTGAAAAATCATGTTTTTCCACCAGCATGCTCCAAATTGCTAGTCCTATGACAACCGCTAGGTCCGTCACCCTCAAAAGGTTTCTTTTCTTGCCCTGGGAGTGCCTTCCTAAGGGCACACTCACTATCGCCGCGGCGAACCAAATCATGTGTTCGAAATCCACTTTCGGCGCGATTACCATTCGCGTACCGAGGAAACAAAACCGCAACAGCCGGCGACAATTATCGCGTCCGGTCGGCCGTGTGCCTTCGTGGCTTTCGAACTGCGAAAACACGGCGATCGTCACAGACACACGTGGTGCTGTGGAACTTCTTAGTTGTAATCGGCCGACACCATAGTAGTGCTGCAGAAAGTCGTATGTTTTGTTACACCTATAATCGCGGAGTGGTCAGTTTTTCTCGAATTAATATATGATTCAGATCAGGACCCTCAGTAAAAATGTTACACATGTCAAACTGTGACTATTTAAACCATTAAAAATTCAAAACATTCTATGCAAGTTAGCCCCAAAAGTAAAAAAGTAATAGACGTTCATGGTGAACATATATCGGCCGCATGAATTGATCAATGAAAATGCGGAAGGCCAAGCTAAAACTCGCGTCACGAATCTGCCTTCAAACGGGGAAATGCCTGTAATTGAGGGATTCACGATAAGAACATAACATTCAAACGGACGATGGCTGCTCACAGTAAGGCCAGAACGATGAGAAAGCAGCATAACATCGCAAAGGGCGTTTCGCACGTGCGATGTTGATAGATCAGAGGTCAGCCTACCGCCGAGGGACGCTGCGGACGTATTTAAGATCTATCGATACCAATCCAACCTCGATCTACCCCCAATCAGATCCGCGCAGCGGAGTGCAATACGGACACACACAACTACTGATTGCTATGCTAGAATGAAAGACTTGACGCGTTCCTGAACCTGCCGCTTTCCGTCAAAATTTCTCGGCGTCTAGTATCAACCACTTTTGTAATAGTCTTAATTCTAATAGTTAAACAATTATTTTGGAGAAGTTTAATTAAAAGTTTACAAAACACTCAACTTGTAGAAATTGCGTATTATTTAACATCGTATGGGCGTAATTAAGTAGAAAATACAAATTTAGTATGATGTAAGTTACAAACACGGCCATAATTTAAATAAAAACTAATAGTTTTTAGTTTATATTTTAAGGAATCATTCTTTGCAAAAATGGTGCATGTGGATAAAACGAAATTAAAAATCACCACAAGTGAGCTTTCCAACGAGAATTACCACACGTCAAATCCAGGCCAAACCAAGTTGACTTGACGCCATTGCCATGCGTTCATTCTCCAACTTCCAAACAGCCCCGCAGGTCTATCAAAACTTCTAGCGCCTCGCGTGGCCACACTTTGTACATGGCGGCGGTGGCGGTGACGGTTGCGGCGGTTACGGGCGGGAGTGCGAAACCGCGGTGACCTTCGGCGCCCGCGGGTCCCGGCCCGGCCACCAAATGCAGCGCGGCTGCCGCGGTGCGCCGTGGTGGGTCAGGGGCAGCCCGACCCTCCCCGCGCCGCGCCGCGCTCCTCCGAAAAGCGGACGGCGTCCAGAGATTGCGTCTGCCAGCGACGAAAGGTCACACGATCAAAGACAGGCACACACTCGCGTTCCAGGGTTTTGAGCCCCGCTCTAATCGCCCGCAAAAACAGCAATGCGGACGTTTAGATCAAAATGAACAACACTCGGTCCCTACGGCCATCGCATAAGGCAAGGGTACCGAAAACACATTAAAACATCATATTGCGGAAAAATCTCCGATTGTGCAATATGATAATTATGGAATATTGAGTGAACTCCTCGCATTTATGAAATAAGTAAATGAATGAGAATGAGTCAAAGACAATATTCGTCTTTGATTCTTACATGGGTGCTCGTGGCACTAATGTGGAACCTGTTTCTTTCCCTCGTCAAATTTTCCTTTATACTAAATATGTAATTAATTGTAATTAGATAAATAACTCTAGCTGATAATTATTATAAAATTGATACCGGCGACATTCATATACGCTACAACACGAAAAAAATGGAATTTCTATTAAAGCCCGCATTATAGGAGTAGAGGGGAAATTACTTAAAAACATACAGGTTACCATTACTACTTCTAGGTTATATGCAGAAATTAGCAGGATTTATACACATTTGCTGCGGCACAAATGCGAATATAAACTCCCAATAAATGATTTCCCCACACAACATCTGATCCGATTCCCATGGGCCTCGTCGAAAAGCAATGAAGGAGCGACAAGGAAGTCGTAGCAGATCGCGTCGCGGGACGAGTAACCTTTCGCGGGCAACGGAGGCGGAGCCCGCAGCAGCAGCAGCAGCAGCAGCAGCAGCAGCAGCAGCAGGCAGCTGACGCGCGCGCGGCGCGGGAGATTAATGCGCGCCGGAGAAAGGGAGCAGTGGCCCTGGCCTTCCGGCCGACGCGGCGCGCGACACACCCTCCGGATCGCGACCGCGCGGCGCCAGCCAGCGGCCCGCCATCGTTGCATAGCCTGTCTCACGATTCAGGACGGGAAACTTCTGAAGAACGACAGATCAACTTGTATGAACCCCACAAAGCAAAATGCAATGCCTGGAAGTATTCCAGGTGGCAGTAACACCGAAATTGAAAGTTTTAGACGTGATATTTTCTAGATTTTTTTAAAAATCTTATATTCTGTGGTACATGACAACTTTGATGTATGTACAGAAACTTTAAAAATATGAAGAACTTGCTTTTAATTAAATTTAAATGCATTTTATTTCGTTATGTTGATCCAGAACTTCAGAGAGCGAATTTTCGCTTCATCCGTCCACGAGATCACCCGAGTAAAATGCTTATTTTATGAAATAACAGCATCAGTTAACAAATGAGTGCACACGTAGATGGTTTTATGGCCAAGAAAAGAAACAAAAACTAGTCATATAAGCTCATCTGAAAATTACGTTTCAAATGTGTTTCGGTGCAAAAATTGGAGTAATATCACCACACAAATAAGTATTTTTTTCGCACTGAATAAATAAATACTTTTTTTGTTTGTTCGCATGCCATGCGTCATTGAATCTCTCGATCTAGCATTGCCCAACGGGTTGCGTCTGCCCCTGAGCACCAGGCTTTTAATTTTTGTACCAAGGTCTCGCGTCAGAAACCGGAAGAATGGTCTTACATCAACTGAAACTAAAACATCTCAATCAGGGAGTCTTGTCATTAAAAGCGATGTTCATTTCTTTTCTAGTTAGTATATTGTGTGTGTGAGTAATGATAAACTTCTTTGGTCGATAACTGTTAAATTATTCTATCAGTTTCATTACCGTTAAAAGCATTATACGTAAGTAATATGAATACAGTGCGTACAATAAAAACATCGTGTGATTTGACGTTAAGCGAAACTAGTTTTCTTCAGTGTGGTCGCAGTGTAATACGTCGGACAGGGATTAGAAGGCGCGTAAACCCAAGCTCCTTTCCACTCTTCGCCGTTGGCCGGTTATGTCTCGTGACAGAAGTATTCGCAGCGTATCGGCAGACTGGCGGCGGGGCGCGACGAGAAGAGCGGCCGCCGCGCCTGCACTTATTAATAAAGTTGGCGGAGAGAGCACGGACGGGGGTGACAAGGAGGCGGCGAACTCCACTCAAGACAAAGGTTGTGCGCCCGCAAATGAAAATTCGACATCGGAAAAGTCCAGAGTTCATCTTGGCGCGACTAGTTGTAATTCAAGATTTACTTTTTTTCATCTTCCAGTTATCTAAGGCTATATCTCAGCAATTCATTTGAATTGAGAACAGTTACGCACTGAGTAATATGCAGTCTAGTCAGGAGGACAACCCTTCTATACAAAACAAAAATAAAAACTTTATACTACAACTATACAGGCACGACAATTAAAAGCAGAAATTCTGGAAGAGAAGATTCCAAGGATTCAAGATGTCATAGGATAAACTCAGAAGAAAAATATCAGCTCAATTTAATTTTACCAGAGCTCTCTAATCTCACAAGTTACTCCAGAAACTTTGTCGCATTGTTATTGATAATTACTGGATTCTCATGTTATTGAATCTTTTCTTTGCCAACTTCAAATGGGTTTAAACCTTGATTTAAATTTAAATCACAAAACGAATTTTTAGTACTCGTTTTATTTTGCACGAAATAGCACGTTTTGGGTAATGCTACCTCAATATTGCATATTTTGGGATTTTACTGGACGAATTTGCAAAATTGCATAAAATGTAATTATTTTATTATTACCTTCTTTAATTTACCTCTATTAAATGTTTCATTTGAGATAAAAAAGTATGACTTAATCAGTCAGTGCATTCGGGTGGTCAGTGACACCTGAGCGCCGTTTCATATGAATCAATTCTGCATTTCGTTTCCATACGAACTGAACCTCTATACCTTTCATGATACCAATGGTCTAAATGAATAGTTTGAGGAATTGCAGTTCGGAGAGGTTATACACAGTGTTCGCACGATATTGGCCAGCAGCCCTTCGTTGCGGTCGCTCAATCAACGCTGTTTGGAGCCAGTCTTCCGAATCAGATCATGTATCCCTTTGTCGGTATTCGCTGAACACGAGACTACATGCGCGACTTACATACAACCTTACGACCTGGCGCAATGCCTAGTGTCAAGCTGCACTGCGTGTCAAATTCATCGAAATTCTCGGAACGGATGTGTGCCCTGCAGGATGAGAGAAAGAAAGAGAGAGAGAAAGAAAGAGAGAAAGAGAGAGAGAAAGAAAGAGAATAAATGCAGTTTTCGACTACATTTATAAATTCGTTTCATTATGGAATATGTCACGGCTTTTCGTGTCGTTCTGGGTCGTGAGGCTAGATATCGTATGATCACGACGTTTCAAGCAGTGCTTGTATTCACTTTTTTATTTTTGTGCCAATTTAATTTTCTGTGAATTTTTTTTAAAATTTATATGTTCATAAAACGTACAAACTTAATTATATTTAAAAAAAATCTAAAATATGTTATTCACCTTCAATTTTAAACCCAAATGTAATAGGAGTTTATAAGTGGATTAACTGGCGTTAGTAGGCTACATAAAATCATTTTGCCAAGTTTTGCTATTTGTATTGCATGTTTTGGCACGTTTTGGTGTTTGTACTGCAAGTTTTAGATAGTTTTACTGCACAAAAATCCGGTCTTTATTTAATGGAATTCAACCCCGATTGATTTGTTAGTTATTCCAGGCGCGCCAACTGCTGTCACTAGTCCTGTAAGTATAGTTTATAATTTATCGCGAAAGATAACGGTGATTTCCCCGGGCTTGATGGCGAGACCCAGCGCCATCCAACACGTCGGCTAGCGGAGTTTTCCCCAACCACGTGCCTCCCACCAGCGGGCCACCGCGCCGGCTGGGTAAGCTCTAAGGTCCCGAGATGTGTGTATACGTAAAGGGTGAGAATTGGGCAAGGAAAGATCGCGCGTGTGATTGGTTCGTGACCAGTTTGTCAGGGCACTCGCATTCGGCAATCGCTTGGAAAAAAAAAGCAACGGAAATCCACCAACCACAGCAGTCGGCTTTTAGAACTATCCTCTAGACAGCGCCTGAATTCCAACTATCTACGTAGCTGGTGCCAAAAATTCTGCCACTGTCAGGACTCGAATCTTAAGAACTCTCGGTGAGAGGCACCGCAGATACGTATGCGAGGGCATCGCTTGATGTAAGCCGGTCCCAAACTTGACAATTAATTAGGAATCTCCTCTCGCGAAATTCTACATCCCCGCCTCGATCGCCCGGACGTTCCTCTTCACCGGACGCTGGTAGCCTGGTCTTCCGCCAGGAAGGAGCAGGATGCGGGGGGCCTTGCTTCTACAGGATGCCGGCGACGGGATGAGCGCCTCACCGCCAGCCGTCGCTGCCTCAAGGCCGAGAAGCCCTGGCGGACGGCGCGCCGACGGACTCGAGTCTCCGGAGCCGGGAGGCACAGGCGAAGGAGGTCCATCTCCGAAGACTTACGGAATGCACCGGGAGCTCTTGCGCCACACGAGCGCGCGCCCGCAGCCCGGCATAGCAGCTCAAGAACAACGCCGCCGCCGGCCCTCGCCCTCCCCCTTCCCTTCCCCGTTAAGCAAGGCGAAAAGAGCGCTTGTCGCCTGCATCCCGCGCGCTAGAATCCCGCCGTGAAGCACGCCGTGTTGCATGAGCGCTGCCTCCGCCGAGAGGCTGGTGTAACAAACCGCTGTTTCCGGAAAGTCGCCGCCAATAAAAGAAGAAACGGGTGAAAATGACGGTGACGAGACATTCGTAATTCCTTTAACGCGAATCGGATGTAAAAAAGAAACTACTTTCGCCAAGATAAAAGATGCACAGTAACTTTTCTCCCAATGGTCCGAGATTTCATTTACTTATTATGACTTCTTTCTTTATTATGACACAGCTTTCGTCTACAAGGGATTATTGATTTTGAGGAGCAAATGAACGCGAAAGAGACAAATAATCACGAATCAGAAACGAAGTTAGGCAAAAGAAAAACTAAATTAGGAAACCACCTCCGCGTACACCACATAGAATGCGGAGTTCGAATTTTGGGGCACATGTGAACATCTGGCACGAAAGAGACAACCCTAGATAACCCGAGGGGAAAAACACGACCGAAACACACAACTTCGCTGGTTCCTTTGCAGTTCGGCAGCAGCGGAGGCCTTTGCCGTCGACGCCGTGCTCCGAGGCTTGGAGAGCGGCGGGCAGAGCGGTGGATAGCGCTCGGATGCATCCTCCTAGAAAAAGACGCGACACGGCCCGCGAGCTCCTCGGCGCACCGCGGGTGAGAGGGGGAGCCCGGCCGCGGCCCGAAAGGGAAAGCGAAACGTTGGCCGGCATTCGCGCCGTCTTTGCCGCGCGAGCGCGCTCCGCGAAAAACAGCCAAGCGACACGCCCCCGGACTAATCATCATTACAACCTCACTCGCAACACCCGTCTCCGTGCCGCGAATAGCAATGCATATTACGGACTATCTTAATAGGTAAGGAACATTTAAGTCGATTCACTGATTTGGTTTTATGGCATTCGCAGGATGAGTAGCAGATACCACTCCACTCACAGTCTTTATAATTGCATAACATATACTAGTTCACAAACGGCCAATTCGAAATAGTCACTTTTTCTGCTATTACTAAAACGTTAATAATGAATATTCCAATATTATTGATTCTTTCCCTAATTGTTTACACACGCTTAATGAAATAATCGGGTTTATTTGAAAGAAGTAATTCCAAGAAAAGAAGATCAATATAAAAAATATTAGCAAAGCATTGTCCATTCTCTGAAGAATGATTGCTCGGAGAACGAGGGAAATAAAGCTTCTAAAGTTATTTCTTCGCAATAATCACTACTTCTTCACTCACCAATTCCATTGCTACTGCAGGAGGCTTAGGCTCCTCAATACTATCACGCTTAACTCACCTGCAAAAGAAAAAAAACAACATTAACACACAATCAAAACTATTTCAGAAAATCAATACACTACCATGTACAATAGACATTTCAGCGAATTATATGTTAATAGCTCAATCACTGCAGAGCAGCAAGCTCGAAACAGCAAAAGCTGCACATCTATTGGGAAGCATGAACAATTGCAATGTAACAATTCTCTTATTTCTTGCCAATGAAGCTCACATTGAGTAGTACAGCTAGACTTTCCCGCTACGATTAATTATTCCTTACAATACATGAATGTTACACCAGACTGATAGCATTGTATAACATTGTGCAACTAGTACCACAGACAATCCAGCCACAAGATAAAGTTTTCTTTTAGTGCCATAAAATTAGATAGTTCTAGGAGACTGAAATACATCGGGAATACATGTGCGATACCGTAGTTATCAAGCGCTGGCTACAGAAAAAAGGGCACTATCAAGCAGCAGAGAAGAGACTGTTAAGGAGATTGCTCACACGTGTATATTAGACTTTTCATAAAAGTAAAACTTGCATAGAATTTTCTAGAGCTTATAATGAATAGAATGAGACATTTTGCGGCCATGAAGATGCAATGGTTCTTTCCGAAATTTAACCCATTAGCGGAATTATAAATATAGATAACCGACGAATCGACCACAGAGATTCGGATACGGATTTTCAAAAAAGATACACGTGGCCTTCACTTTCTACCGAAGTTGAATTATCAATCTCACTTTTACATAGAAACTAGTTGTCAAGTTTCAGCATCCCAAATACGGAATCCGCATTTAAAAAATAAAAAATAATAAAATAAAAAAATAAAAAAACACGGTTGGGGAAAGAATCGCAAAAGGGAGCGCGGCGGGGCGGAGCAGAGCGGATTCGAGGCATTTGCCCTGCAGCGCCCTCGACGCCTGGCGCGACCCTGAGGCATTGGCGGCGGCAAGAGCGACAGCAAGCAGCCCCGGCAGGCAGGCAGGCAGGGCGAGGCGAGGCCCCACAAGCGATCCGGGTCAAGGCGCGGCGTGCGAGGCCTCCATACAGCGGGGTCGGGAGGCCGCCCAGGGCGACGCGAGTTCGATCCCCGCGACGGCCACCGGCACCGCCGCCCCGCGATGCGCGCCCGCCCACTCGCCAGCTCGCCCGCCTCGCAGCTGCCACCGCCGCCGTTAGCGCGCCTCGCCTCGAAGGTCGAGCGCTTACACAACGCGTAACGGACCCGCGAGCGAACGCGGCAGCCGGCGCCCGGAAAGGTCGCGCGACGCCGGGTGCACCCGGCCACGCAGCGGGCCTATTTAGTTGCAAGCTCACTCCCGAGGGCGCTATATGCCGCAGTTCCCGTCGCCCTCGCTCAGATTGGCAGGTGAATAATGCGAGCGGCATCACGCTGCATGCAGCACAACAGACTGCACCGCATTATACGCAGACATCTATTTATCTTCCTGGCTCGTAATGATATTCCATACGCATAACACACGAGCTCATGATGCACATTTCTACTGCATGCTACAAAATGAAAAAAATCCTACAAGTGACTCTTCGGTTCTAAGTATCGACAGCTACAAAACGAATTCAAAAAACCAACGCAATTCTTTAGCGAACAGAAGTATCCGCACCCTACAAAGACTACAGCCGATCCTTGAGCGAACAACCGCGTCTCCAGCTCTTGGAACTAGTCCAAATAATCCGCCTGATGGAAGGTGGAGTCCCGCAGAAGACGCGTAAACGCCGTCCCTGACGCGAACACCTGCGGCGATGGCTGGCCAGACGGCGGCGGTGGGCAGTTTCGCGAAACCCGTTCACGGCCGCGAGAAGCGAAGCGGGCAAGCCAAGGCAAGACGAGACGAGAAGGCGAAGCGGGGCTGGGTTGGGTTGGGTTGGCAGTCGATGAGGGAGTGGACGAGGTGGAGAGGGAGGAACGAGGGCTTCCCAGACGGCGGGCGGGCGCGGTCAGCGGCCGGGCCGCGAACCCACGCCCGCTGCGCGGGAGCGGGAGCGCGGGCGGAATCGATAGACCGGAGCGGGCTGGCAACGTCGCCCAACACGGCGGAGCACCGGCGGAGGCGGAGGCAGCGGCGGCAGGCGACGCGCGGCTGGCTGCACGGGCGCGCAGGGCAGGGGACGCAGCGCCGGATCTCGCACGGCGCGGAGCGAGCGCCCCGCCCTGCACGCTCCCTCCCGTTCCCGCGCCCCGCCGCGCCGCCCCCGCAGCGCACGTAAACAAGCCACGCGCCGCGCCGGCCCGCCTCGCGCGCTGTTGCCGCGCGCCGGCCGCCGCCTCTGGGTCTCGCAGGACCGCGAGATGCGCGCCGCGACGGTGGGACTCGGCGCCGCTTCCTTCCACACAGGCCGCCCCGACACCCCGCCCATCCGCCCCGTTGAGATGTCTTCAAAGCAGGAACAGTTACTCCCTGCCAAGAAACTAACGAATTACTAAAAAATGTGTTCCCTGGAAGGCAAAATGACCTACAATATATCTACCTCAGCCCCCGAAAACTCACTGCGCTTTTCAGGTGGCCCACAGGTCGCGACCGGCCCGCAATTAATTATCCTGTATGAGAAATCAATTAACATTACGGAGGCTTTAAAAATAATAGTTGAATGAATTTCTGTTTGATGAGAACAATATTGGTAGTTGAACGTAATGTTAACACGATTAGTTAGATGTAGATATAGATGTTAACACGAATAGTTAGCAATAAAGGCGACTCTACACATTCGTTCCTCGGCGAGAAGTCAGCGACCGCTCGCCGAATCCCCAGTAGTGTGGATGACTTGCTATTTGCCGCATTACGAACATTCGCAGCACAGTCTACGTAACGCGTGTCGGTTTTTAGGGCACAAAGGAAGCGAACGTTCGCCGAACACATCAGCTGTTCGGGATTCGGTGGGCAGTAGCTAGCTGCTCGGCGAATGCCGGATGTGGGAAGCTGCGAAGTACATGTTCCACGGGTTCAAAATCTTGCTCCCTGCAAACTTCCTAAAGCTGTTATACCGATAGTGGTGTTTGAATAACTGAATTGATATGCAATGACCTAGAGACATTATACATGCACATTCGAAGTAGAATAAGATTATCCAATAATTTATTTGGTGATTCGATTTCACATACAGATAAATACAGTGGGTGATATTCTGTTATATTTAAATCTACATTAGTATACTATGATGGAATTTACAAGGATACTTCAAGAGTCGACACTTATTTTATCCGAATTACATCTACTGTTAGTGTGTTTTATTGGAACGAAACTGAATGGACTTGGGCAGAACTCAATATCACGTTCGCGGCGAAACAATGTCGCATTAACAAAGCGGTTACTGCAGTAGTACTCCCTCCCGCTCAGGATGTACCAATACAAATAGTAACAACTCGCAAAGAAAAAAGAAGTCTCCCAACAAAAGAATCAGTTAATGTTTTCCACACACACTACCTTACGTGCGGCAATGCCATTACCCCAGAAAACGATTATCGTGTGCAAATTCACTCACGACCACCGGTGTTACTATGAACATTACATCACGAAGCACGCCTGCTCCGAAGCAAGAAGTCCCAATAAAAGCGAGGGCACTGCGCCCGCAGACACCACTTATCCAATGTTTACTGATAACAAAGCGGTAACCGCCAGGAATTACATGGCTGTAACCAAATAATGTGGACTAAAGTAAGATGCTCTATTTTCTTTTACATTAGTTCTCCCATTAGTAAAACGTTTTTAAAGTGAGAAAATAAAGCCACTAATGAGAACAATCTGTGCGAAATTTCATCGCATAACAAGCCCAGCCCCCACAATGAATTTTCATAATGACGCATGCACGATCTCAGGTTTCTAGTTCTAGTTCTACGTCATGTTTGCCATTTCCCAAGTGGCATGCATTTTTCACAATCAGAACAACACTAATCGCCATATTAATGAGTAAGAACTCAAACATTTCCCCCCAGTGGTGAGGCACCATAGGGCACAGACATTCTTCCTACCACACACTCAAGGAATCGATCGACGTAAAAAAGGGAAAGAATAAAATGCAACGCGTGGGCGCCGACCAGCTCTCCATCGCAACCAGGTCAGTTCTCTAGCTCTGTCGAGTCTGCCAAAACGCGTTCCACTGGATCATCTTCCTCGCTTAAGTGTTATTATCCATAATCAATGTGATCTGCGCGCTACGTGTGTCATTAGCAGGCGGTTTGCTAATTCGCGCAAAAAACCAACGGACGGCGGCGGCAGCCAGACGCGGCGCCGAAACTTCGCGCCAACCCAGGAATAAAATTCGCCGTCCAACATTCAACATTTCGCGCGCAGAACGATCAGGGCTCAACCAGACAACTTGCGCATGTATTACGGTACATTAAATTTCATTTTAATGAAAAGTGGACGGGAGACAACTCGCGTTAACAGATTAATATACATGCAAATAGTAGTACACCGTGTGCACTAGTTATGTCATAGATCAGCTCTATTCCTAATAATTCTGGTTGACATGAGAGGATATGAAGTTTCCTACTAAAGGTGTGAGAGAAAATGTTTTTCTTACGAGTCAATCCAACAATATGATGAATGGTAAAAACTGTGAGTGTAAGTTTAATAGTAATATTGCAATGAATCCAAAACATTCGAGTCGATTACGACAAAGCCCACGAGAGTTACCTATTCCTTTGTTTTTTATTTTGTTATTTACGGTTGCAACAACATGTAAGTGATTAGCGACCACTATTGGATTTAACGTTATGGTAACTGTGATGGCATCATATGGGGATGATAGGGGGGGTGAACCGCGATCCTTCATTCCGAGATCACTACGGCATCACTACGGCATGCTTTGGCCATCTCGGCCAGATCGGCTAAGTAAATATTCCTCGCACACTAATAGGGTTTTTACAGAAAATAGCAATTATCGGATATTATAGAAAAAGATGATTGCACTCGGAAAAGAAACGTACAAACCGTAACGGACGTGAAAGAGCATATGGCATTTATGTCATGTTATTCAGTCTATTTAGCACTATCCGTACACCAATTTAAGCCTAAGACAAAAAAAAATTGAAGCCATTTTTTGAGAAAATTTTGAAAATGATCTACGATTTCATATATAGAGTTTGAAGACAGGCCAGATTGACTGTGGAATATTCATTTTGGCAATAATTCTAGGAATACTTTAAGCGCAGACGTTTTGAAGAAAAAGAAGAAAAGTATTTCCGTTGAAATCCCGAAATCTACCATTACATTACATTACTTCTACATTTACATTACTTTCTCAATATTACTCAGTATATGGGTGAAAGTAAAAAACGGGCAGGGAAATAGGGCAGCTCGGGAAGTTTAAAAGGACGAGAAAGCAGTCAGTCCAGAAGAAAACAAGAAGCGGTAACAATGAAGCAACGTGTAGATATGCCAACTAGAAAATTCTGCTATTTCGCCAGGCAAAAAATGAAACCATACAAAAAAACGAGAAGAGGTTGAGCCCACCAAGTAGGTGGGGCTGGACAGTTCAGAAGGGGGGGGGGAGGGCGGAGAAGCACGGCCAGCCAAGTGGCGAAGCAGCAGCACGTACACGTTGAGAGAGGGAGATAAAAAGAAGTGAGAGATAAACCAAAGACGAAACGGGCGGCAACTCGCAAGCGGGAGCCCGAAGAGACGAGCAAGTGGGCCGCGGTGCAGCGCGGCGCGGCGAGGCGAGGCCGCCAAGAGATTTGAGCAGGCGGGGAGCCGCGGGAGGCCTCCAGTGACATTTACGGCGCGACAGGAGCCGGTTCCGGGTTCGAGCACCTCGGGCGCTCGCACGCGGGCGGGCGGGCGGCAGCGCAGGGGCCCCCACCGCCGCCGCAGAGCGCGGTGGGGGCGCGGCAGGGCAGGCACACGAGAGGGCGAAGGCAGCGGCCCAGGGGACGGGCAATGGCAAAAGCTGGAGCGGAAGCCAAAGAACGACCGGAAGTGAAAGGGGTGCGGAGGCATGGCTACTACGACGGACTGTTCTGAAAAGAAACAACGGCCTCCTCGCGGCGAGTGCAGCCGATTGACGCGTGCGTTGGCCAACTGCGGCGAGCGCACCGAGCAGCGTTTTTACGAGGCAAACGGCCTATTACGAGCGCCGGCCGAGGCACGTGCGGGGCAGTTATCTCCCGCAGCACTGCGTACGATTTCATGCGCGCCGAATGTTCTCAGGCGAGGGGGCGGTCCCGCCGCAATCGAAACATTCTGAGATGGCGGCCGCCGCTAATCGTCTGACGTAACCCGCAGTGACCCACAAATCGGAGTCCACTGCATCCACACAAACTATTAAAATGCCGCAAAGTGCACACTGAACAATACAGCCAGGTCCTCAAATTAATGTAGCGGTCGGCGAAGGACTGTAAATGCATCCTAAAATTGTCTTCTCCACAGCGAACGAACACTATCCGCCTACATTTCGAATACCCAGTTAGATTCAGAACCAGTAAAATGAATAAATAGTTGCACACTGCCCTCATGGAAATAAAAAAAAATAAAAAAATAAAAAAATACAACAATGTACATACTTAAATGTATTATTGCATACAGTACTTCGAAATCACTTACTTTCAATTCATTACTTTTGAAACGAACCTATCATAAGAAAATTATTTTCAGATAACCTTCATGAGTCAGAAAAAGTAACTAAAATCACTTCGTGTAATTAAGTCCATAACCACTAAAATTACACCGTTTTGACACTGACAACACGACACGTCTCAAATAGCTATCTTTAGAGAAACTCCCTACCAATAAATGTACACGTTCTCTGCAAACGTTGAAGGACATTACGGCAAAAAATCACGCATTAAACTCAATCAACAGCCACAGTAACACCACCTCGGCCAGAATAGGAATCACACGCCCTTAAAAAGAGCATCATAGCCATTTTTTTCTCTCTCTCTTTTTTAGCAGTGCGCGCAAACGGCGCGGGGTAGGCAGCAAAAAGTGAGAGGGATGGAGTAATTTCAGGCAAACTTCGCGCTTAATGACGACGCTAACGAAGCACTCGCACGTCTCTGGCAATTTGTTGCGCGAGCGCGAGGCGCCCGCCGCGTACGACCGACTCGCTCTCGAATGCGTCGACGCGGTACGACGGCGCGGTGCGGGGCGGCGGGTGCCACCCTCCTTGACACGAGTTCACGGGAAGGTGAAATGGTCTGCGACAAAGGTTGTATGGAAAAGAGACGGATCTGGAATGAATGCTACATCTGCTGAAAAACTAAAGTGAAGTAGGCAAACGGAACGACGGGAAATAGATCCGACGAAGAGCATGAAACAGCGCACGTCCTAGATAAAGCACCAAACGTGTTAAAGGCATTACCAGATAATGGAGACCAACATTTCCGAAACGGCATCACTGAAATGATGTCCAAGTCAGAGCTAGCTCAGAAAAACCATAACAGCACGAGTGCAGTTACATGAAAACGATTCTTCCAGAACTAAGAAAGATCTAAAAATTGTTCCGAACTCCGTAATACTCTTAATACAGTGAAACGAGCCCTATTCACGAATTACATAGCAAACATTGTCCAAATTAATATCGTAAAATTGTGGAAAAGCTTTCGCCTGCACACTTTTCTGAGACACTGTACGCATTAATTACACCTAGTTCCCGTTCTCTGCCCCAACGTTCAGTCCCTTCTTCGCAGAAACATTCTGGGCGCGGGCAACAGACGGCGGCGTCGGAAACAAGCCGAGCCGAGCCATGCCGTACCGTGCCGTGCCGTACCGTGCCGTGCCGTGCCGTGCCGTGGCGCGCCGCGCTGCGCCGCGCCGCCTCCCCTGCCCGGAGACGCGTCGCCGAGCGAGCGGACAGGAAGCGCGTGGAGGAGGCGGGCAGGGAAGGGGAGCACACACGCATCTGGCGCAGGGGCCCCGGCCCATTGTCTCCTGCCCTCTCCGGCAGGCCCGGCGCGGCGCACGCAGCAGGCTCGCTTAGACCCGCCCCGCCATGCATTCGTCGCGCCGGGCGCCTTCCCCTCGCCTCGGGCGCCAAGCCGCGCCGGGTTGGCAGGGCTGGTCCCCCTCGTGCGTCCAGCGCCAGCCCGACTCGCTTCGTTCCCCCCCGCCACCACTACGACGATGACGGAGGCGTCAGCAAAGAACGACAAAACGCCGACCTGCACTGCCCCTCGCGTCCGTCATGCACATCGGACACTGAACACCGGGAATGATCCAAAGATTAGATTACATGGTAAAACGGTTGGCGAATTTTTGCAAGGTCCGCGTAAGGCCAGGAGTGACTCACGACCAACAGTTCGGCTACATATGAAATTAAATGCCACAAGTCGGGCTGCGACTGCTTTAGCAAGGAATGTCCGCAGAAACACACAAAATCCCATTATAGTAGCAATTAGGACACAATCAAATACTCTCTCCAATTGCTTACGAAATTCGCTTTGAAGCGACATGGGAGTCCTGAGTATCACCGGCAACACGTCTAGCAAATCCCATAAATTACCAACAACCCGCTCGGTACGCCATGACCCGACACCTACGCATCCGGCCGGGCTTTCGTCTGATGGATTACACCATTTTCATTAATAGCCAATTAATCACAAGCCACATTCTCCGTTTCTTTGCAATTGACTTCTAACATTCGATTGTAGTTCTCAGCAACTTTGGTCTTTCTCAATTTGAAGCAGATGTTTCGTAATACTTCAGAACGTAAAATATGGATAATTTACGTACTTTGCATGGAAGACGATTTTCTTTTCATTTGTCGTGTACTTACTTGACAGACCTGTCGACCTTTTCAACGGAATTCCACACCCAATGTTGGGACAGGCACACGAACTACTTTCACTTACAGAATAATACTTATGGTATCGCATTATTCCATCAAGTCTAAGGGGTCTACTTATTCAAATATACTGCTAAAATTACAACTCACAAAGCTGGAAATAACGATCTGTCGCCAGGCGGTACACGATAAAACAGAACGGCCGCGTTAAAAGAAACTGTTGCAAAGGCGGGCGCGGGCGGCCCCTTCTCTCACGATCCGCCAAGAGCCGGGCGCTACAACAGCCTCAGCCCACCTCCGAGCGACAGTGGCAGCACTGAAGCGAAGCCCGACACACGCGGGAGCGACAGCTTTTGAACAGCGCGCGCGATCTTCTTCGCGCGAAGCACGGAGTTGCCAGATATACCAGTTGAACAAGTTTTCCACACCGAAATAACTCGTCAGACACCCTCACGGAGTAGGCGATTTTCGCGTATCTTCACGGCAGTGGGAGCGGGCGGGCCAGCAGGTCTGCGTCGGCGGCCTCTGCGATCGACCGGCTCCAGCAGAGCAGAAGCGGCCTCTGCAGCCCGGCAGGAAAGACAGGCGTGGGCGGCGAGGCCGCAAGGGTATTCTCCGATTTAATTATAGTGACTTCTGACGATCGATCAGCTTGAATTCGGTTATCCAACCGGGAGATTCAATACCAACAATTAAGTCGTCACAAAGCTCCCGACTGGAAAATCGAATCCAAGCTGATCGAAAAAAGTCAAAATTAATGATCCAAGCTCATCAAAAGTCACAATTAAATTGATTGAAGTGTAGGGCTCAAACAGAGACGCAACGGCAACGCTGGTCGGCTGCAGTTACTACTCGACAGGACACGGAGGAGGGAAGCCGGCAGGCAGAGGGGGCGGAGTCGTAGTTGTCCCGCCGCGTCTCGCGCTGCCGCCGGCCTAACTGCCCCTCGTTAAAGGCAGGCAGGCGGGCGGGCCGGTCTGGCGGGCTGCGCCGACGCCACACGAACCGGGCGGCGGCGGAAGCGCGCGCTGGAGGCGGCGGCTTCCGCCGGCGGAGAGGACGCCTCAAACGCTCACCCGGCAGGGTGAAAGACGCAAAGGCAGACGAATGGTTTTCCGAAGGAAGAATCAGGATACACAAATTGGCCGGTGTGAGAATGTCACTAATTGTTGTCTCGACTGGTAGCGGAGAACCCCACAATCGTACCGAGACGAAAGGGCGAGACACAAAACAGAAGATGGACATGCGGGATTCACAAAACACTGATGGTGAGAATGGTTAGAAAGTATAGCTGTACAAATGCCTCGACCAATCGCAAAGTTAAGAGTTGAAACGGTGGGACCCAAAATGTAAATTATATCAGTGGGATCCGGGCAGTCACCAACGATAGGGGAAAGAGAGACAATAAGTGATGCTGAAAATCGGGGACTAAAGTCAGGGAGGTGCAGCTGGAAGGATGCAGGGGAGACGGGTAAAATGTGTGGATGAGGAACGCCATCGACATCGACTGACTTTGCACCGCCACTCCAGCGACAGCTATTCGCAACTAGATGCGGCACAGGAACTCCCAGGCCGTTCGAAACTGAATTGGCCGCGGCTGCCCCGCAACCTGGCTGCGTGCCGGGATTGGTCATATTCTTACATCCTGCAAAATTCCACATTAAGACGAGACATCCCTCGAAACTGAACGACGATGTATACGTTGGCCAAATCTCTGCCCTTTACACAAACTTACAAACACGACAGAAACATCTGAATATCTGCCAGTTTCACAGAGAGCGAATGTAAACTAATAACGTCATCACGAATCTTCGCGACAAACATTCCTGCCGAAGAGCATTTTCACAGAAGGTGACACTAATTGAATCCTTTGTTCACACAATATTCTAGGTACCTAGATACTAATTAATTTGAGCTAATACAAAGCAAGGTCCACTCCCGTTTCTATTGTGATAAATCATTTTCAAACGTCCATTTCTTAAACGATTACATCTACACAAATAAATTAATTGAAATGAGATATGTTTCTCCATTATTGACACGATCCCAATATCAATTAATCTCCCTCCGACGTAGTCAATTCTATTGCCCAATTATTTCAGAAAAAAGGAATTAAACTCATTGTTAGTATGGTCATCTGCAAGATATCATTGTCAACTTGGAGTGAAACAATGACACTACCTGACTAATGATAAATATTGACGTGTCCAGTGTAGTCGCGATTTCGTTTATCACAAATAAACACCTTGGACCCAAAATTTCTGGCAACATACAAACGACGTTTTTTCGAATCACATATAAGCATTAGCACTACTTTTAGTTAGTTGGAATCTACACTGAAATGAAATATTCAAATCCACCGAGTACATATACCTTCAGAAGAATTCCTCTTGAGATCCTTTTAGTCTTAGTTTGGAGTAGCTTTTGTGATTACGTGTCAATGAGATGACATGGAGCCGACATCATCTCCGATACAGGAGGAGGGGCGGGGCTGTTTCCCTCGAACGGCTCCCCGTCACTAACCGAAATTACGCAAGGACCGTCACGTGCGTGCGACAAAGAGCGAAATCAAAGAGTGGCCATCGGAGATCACCGTCAGCGGAAAACAAAGCCGGAAGTCGAAACCCGAGGCAGAATGCCATGCAGACCGGCACCACTCCCACCTTGCTCCCCGAACCACGCTCCCCACTCCCACGCGAAAGAAGGCGATCGCGACGCGCTCTCATCCCCGATACAGCATTCGGGCACAAACGCTCATGCATAGCGCACAGGTAGGGATAATTCTACATTACACTTAGGTAATCGTTTTCAACCGAGAGAATCGATACGCTGTTATAGAACATCCAAGAATTTGACTCTTTAAGAAACTATAAGGGGAATAATAGGATATTAAATACACGGTTTGTAATGCGGCGGAGTTCGTAGATGTTGGTCAATTATGGAAATAATTAAAATACAAGTTAAATTTGCTGACGTTTCAGGATATATAATTCCTTCACCAGAGCTGTACAAACAAAAGAATTAAAAAATGCGTTTTAGCTTATATCCAGAATACACCATAACTTTAAATATATCGTATTGAGAGAAAAACATAGAATATTAAAAGATGGAAAAAAAATCACAAGAAATCATACCTTACAATTATTTTATATTGAAGGTCTTAATGTATCTGCTACGTAATTTGTGCAGACACTGAAAAGTGCGGAACACCGAATCGGCTGGGGTCCACTACACAAGCCACACAGCACGGGTGAAAACACTTCATGTTCTGCATCCACCTCGCAAGCATTGTGAGTAATGGGAAATGAATAAGTGTTGATTTAATTGTAATAGAGCTATTCCTTGGCAATGAAAAAGACTAGAATTCATTGCAGTTGTTGCAACATCAAATCACTAAGAAAATTATCTTTCCAGCACAATCGACAGGCCTGTGCATACTATCAAAAGTAAAACAGTGAGTATCGCCCTAGAGGTGGCGAAACCCAAGTTTTCGCGCAGGGTGGCCACCAACTATCAGAAATAAAATTCCCTGACATAAATCAATTTCTTGTGCGATGTATCCATATAAGTATAGTATTCGAACGAACGAACTTTGAACGAACTTATATTTAATGCGTATTGATAACCGATAGAATTATCAATATTATCTGGATAATACATTCAAAATTGTAGACATTCTTCGAATTCTTAGACATTAGAAAATAACAGTTCAATAGTGAGAATCTAATATTCTGAAATTTGTTTTCCTTGACTGTTAGTGAAATTCTGGGACTCTTCCTGGCAATAGAAATTTCCTTAACCCCTGACTACCGCGCGCCGCTCATTATTCCGTAATTCGCCTCGAAATAAACCGCCTTCGGCAGCCACGCTCGCTGGTGTATGGGGGCGATTGCGTGAGAGCACGCGCGCGAGGGCATGTGGCGTGGGAACTTGGCAAACAGCGAGAAGTCTCTTGAGCGTCAAAATTTATGCTCCTTTTCGCCCACTCGGCCCAAGTGAACTATGAGCATGCAGTCCACTTTCCCAGACAATGCACCAACCTTAGTACGGATTGTAAGCTTCCAAAACACTCACTGGTGTCCGAAGCGTCTCTGGAGTCTTTAAGTAACTCCGCCTTAATGACATGATTAGACTTCTGTTGGATATTTAATTCTGAGATGCAAGCTTAAATCCATTTACATTCTTATGAAGCAACTCCCCAATGAATTTCACTTCGATTGACGATTGAAAATATCCGTCTTCGAATTATCATGTAATACAACTTTCATTAAATTATAGAAGAGAGCCGAAGCTTATTCCACATCACTATTCTCAGTAGTAAATTGAACGGTTCAAAGAAACGATCTCAAAGATGACCCTACATTCCTAAACCATTAGACCTACATTCCCCTACAAAGATGACCCTACATTCCTAAACCATCAGACGCCAAGGTTTAATATAGGGACACCCTTCGTCTATCCAAGAAAGAATCAATACAAGTATATTCATTTGTACTTGTCCAATAATTTTTTACAAAACAGGGGGAGGGTGTTCTACAATTATGTTCACGAAAAAATGAAATCAGTCCGATAAAACGAACTGCACGTACTATTCGAATAATGTACTCGAAGGTGCCCTTCGAAAGGAAGTAAGGATAGTTTCGGGGACAGTTCTCAAGTGGAAAATTTGGAGCCGCAAAGCAAGCTGCAACGGCGCCCTTCCCGAGCGCTCAGGACGGGGGCCCCCACGGAGCGCCAGCGAGCGGGCCCCTCCGCCCCTTCCCAGATAACCCCCTCGCTCTATTTTTAACACGGGGCGCACCACCAGGCCTTCCCCTTCACCCTGGCCCGCGGGGGCGCTCATGCACTCAGCACCAAAGTATGCCTCCATTCCAAAATATACCATGGAAATGAATTAAGTTCTCCACTGTTACTAATACGTCGGTCCAAAGTAGATTCTCGAGCAAATGCTGCGATAAATTAATAAATATAAATCTAATAATTCCATGAAAGCTTAATAAATCTAAATCTAATAATTCCATGACTAATCTTTATTATTGTTGCTACTCGAACAAGTATAAAAGTCGCAATGCAAGTCAGTGTTGGCATAAGCCAGCAGTAAAGTTCATGACTAAGAGCGACCTTGCCGAAATGTATTGTGTGAAAGGGTTTTGCGAAAACGAATCGTCTAAACACAGAATCTACGCAAACAAACCTCACCATTCCGCGGAAGGCCCACCACCCGCTTAGTTTTTTTTTATCGTGTCGAAACATCCGCGCAATGAACGCAAAACGAAAGCAAACTCTCAACATGCGTCGTCGTCATCTCCGAGAGCGAAACAAAGAAGTGGATCCTTGAACTCTCTTTACGAGCTGCACTCGAAGCCGAGCGGAAAAAACGCGAAGTTCGCTCTCCCTCAAGACCTGAATCGACGACTCTTACATTCACACAATAGGTAAGGATAGACGCAGAGGCTTGTGCAAGATCTGCGCCGTGGTCAACACGCCGTGCCCACGTCACGTCCTGCCACACGCCTTTTTCCTCTTACCCACAAGTTGACACGCATAAGCGATCTTGCGGCTCAAGCATGCGCCATTGTTCACACCTGTCCCCATCGCGTGTAGTGAGAGCAACGCAGAAGCTTATATCCAACGAGCACGCTGCTACTCTCCATATCGCACCAGCATTAAACGTTTCTTAATATTTGGGAGTCGGATTTTCTCGATTCCGTGGGCGGCGCGCACGTAGGCTGGCGTAATCTTCATTTCGAACGGACACCAACTGGACAAATCTTCCAACTCTCACTTCGCAATTGTAAAGAAGTAGGCTTCGTTGCGACATACACGAAGACTAAAAGGCATTGTTCGTTGTTCACTACAAACGTACAAGCAAGGAAGACCCAATGTTATTTTTTAAATGAAGCGTTACATAGTGTTAGCTGGTCACTCTGCATAAACTATCTTGCCTGAACCAAAACTATTTCATCTCAGATGAGAAAACTTTCTTTCACCTTACAAACATTTACAGAAATAGACCAAAATGACCATTAAGGATCGATTAGGACTTCCTATAGACGTCGAACCGTGGGTCCAAGAGAGCTCCTCGTTTCATTTTATTGGGATATCGGTCTTGCACAAACGGGCCGCAGCGTTCAAACAACCACAGTGAAGTACCTCCAAAAATACTTTAAATTGAAGTAATGCAAGTTCAAGATGTAAGTAAAGAGAAGTTTAAATTACTACTAGCGCTCAAGAAAAAACTCTCACGATCATGTTTCTTTCTTGCGATAATGAAATTATACTCTCAAAGTAGCTCTTCATTTTCCTCAATGTTTTATTCATTTTTTTAGAATGACATGTTTTTAATGTAAAATACGTCTCCTGGCTTTCTAAAGAGTAAATAATTAAAAACTAGGCAATTTATCGCAACCAAAGTACTGACTCTCGTCCTACAAGCTATGCTGTACAAATCTTGCAAGGAGTACAAAAGAAAACAGCATTAACTTAAAATGTATCACACACAACCACAAACTATTTTCTCTTTTGATGTAAACAATGTGGACTAACATTCTATGTAGAAATGAGTTACAAACTTTTATACAAAACATTGTTTTTCTAGAGCAACACTTCGATAGTACTCTCTTTATTATTTACAAATAATTAGTTAATACCACCATTCACGTTAACAAGCTCCTGTTAAGTTCTAGATATATATGTCTGCGTATTTTACTAGCGACTGGCACGAACAAACAACCTTAAGCACTCATTTACATTAAGCTTTGTGACAAAAGAAGTGAAGGGGTAGTTTTTATTATTATTATTATTATTATTATTATTATTATTATTATTATATTTAGTATCATATTGCAACAAATTTCCTTATGATTTCACAATACTAGGGTTTTGTAATACGGAAAACGCGAATAATAAAATACATCGCCATATTTTCTGGGAAGAATCTACAACATCAATTAGCATTCAAGCATGAATCATGGTTCGTTCTGTATTCCCTGCACCAGATACATTTCTCTGAAAGTAAAATCAATTGGTATGGTCTAATGACACAAGCACAACAGTGGGAAGAGCGAACGCCAGAGTGGGCAGAGCTAAGAACACCGGAGAATGCAGGGCGCCGGTCGGAGGGACGCTACCTGCGGCAGGTAGGCCGCCCGCACATTCCTTAAGACTGGAGGTGCCGGGCACGCGGGTGGATTGGAGGCCCGGCTTGGCGAGACCCGACCACGCGTCGCTTATGTAACAGGGAGCGTGGTGCAGCGCCGGCGGCGACGCACAAGCCAACATCGCACCACCTGCCTCCTGGAGTCCAGGTGCGCGGAGAACTGCTGCGAAGCGAAAAACCGCACGCACGACGACACCTGCGTTTTCGCCTCGTGAAACCTCGCTCCTAGCTCACTGCACGTTCTGCGAATGACTCGCAGCCGCTCGCACAAGAAAGAAGATGGCGGATCTGCAGAACGCTAACCACGCGGCCATATATTAAGGCGTAGTTTCGCAAGAAATTCTATTACTTTTCCCGGTTCATTTGTTTGATGGATGTGGACAATAACAGGTTATTTTTTAATTCCAACCTAGAAAACGAGTATTACTGACAAAGATAGAAAACTGTCCCCCAAACTCAAATTTCTGCAATTAGAAGAATAAAAAGTCACACATGAACAAGCAAAACTAAATCAAAATCTATCCACGCAACGCCATCGAATACATAAGAATGAAGCAGAACAGAACTATATAAACACAAACTGTAATACAGCCCACATTCTTTCATTTTGGACACGATTTTCACACGATTTCGCGTAACAAAAATAGCTACCGTAGAAGAGTTTCGCTCGAACTACACGCATAATAGGCTACGTCCTTCACTGGCCGAGGCGTCAAATACGCCGCGAGCCTGGGTCAAGCGCTGCCCGGCCTGATAACAGCGAGGTCGCCCCAATGCTGGCGCGTGGGTCTCGGGCTTCTCCCCCACCTCCCTCCGCCACCCGCGATAAAGAAGTTGGGGGCACGCCCGAGGCGCCTCGCAGACAGGAGACAACCGCCCGCTCCCACTCGGCCTTACAACCAACACAAGTCTACGTTTGAAAAACCGAATGCTAGAGCAAGGGCTCTCGAACTGTGGGGTCGCGTACCAGCAGAGACATGGCAGCAGGCTTGTACGTAACCCATTTCCATGCGATGATTTGAACACGTAATTAACCAATTTAATGTTGCCCCAATTATACTCGTGCATGCGATAAAAGATCGCAACTGATTTTTAAAATATAATTACGTCTGTCTCGTATTAGATACATAGGAAACGATTCAACAAAACATTAAGTTTTAGTTACTTTAAAAATACACAATTACGATTATTGAAAAAGAAGATGATACATTGTACTTAGAAATAGTCTTATAACATAATAATGTTGTATTATTCTATCTATTAACAGATTTGCACACTCTTTGCGATGAGGTTTAAAAATTATGATCCTTCCACGTTCTTGTACGAGGGTCATTCTAAAAGGTCTTTAATTTATCATGACCACTCGTTTTATATTATGACTATTCCACTCGTGAAATTAAAACCAGTGGTGTTGAACTGTGCATGCAAACAATACCAATCAGGACGGGGAATCTCCTTCTGGCGGATCATACACTGTGACTCATTTACCAGCGCATGTATTACAACATAACTCCTGATTTTAAAATATGATTTGTGAACTCAGTTTCACTCAATTTCACTCATGGAATAGTCCTATTGAATACCACTCGCGCTTCTGAGATAAATCCCCTCCTCGCTTTGTGAGTCGACAAGTTATAGACAATTTTCGAAGTATTCGGGGTATTACATATGATAATTTAAAAGGTTGCCAAAGAATTATAAAACGTCTTGACAATTAAGCAGGATGTTATATACTAAACTTAAATCTTTAGTGAATCTTCATCAAATGGTATTTTTAACTTTAAACCATGAATGGTGGATATAATCTTTAAAACAAAGAAAAAATTATCTCTTGCTAGAGCATCACAAAGATGTTTTGGTGCTGTTAGAATGGAGCAAGTTGCCGAAAAATCGTAATCCTATGCAACTGTATACTTTCAGCAATTTCTCATCAGAGAGGAAATGTCTCACCCATAAGTTATATTTAACATTCGAAAGCGAACAGCGATACCAGACATGGTACGCACGCAGAATGAAAACAATACAAACAAACAAAACGCGTTAGTTTGTTCAAGACATTTAGGCACGATTCTGCAATAAGATCAGTAAGCGAGTTGTCTGAATCGTCAAAGCAACTCAAGAAATAATGGGTCCCGCGAGGAGAAAGGTAAGGACGTGTAGTGATGACATTCTACAAGAGGGCGTACCGATTGCTGCTCACCTGCACATTGAACACACGCGAATCGCCACTTTCCTGTGGCTCGAGCACTGCAGTCATGATGAAGTATTTAGTCACTTGTGTACACACAGGAGCCTCCATCAGATATCCGTTCGCCCCCACGGCCTTCATTTGATGCCTCCAGTTTTATTCAACATCGCTTTATCGAAAGAGTTCTGCGTAATACATTTCATTAAGCAAGCTCTCAAAGCGCACAAACCAAACTGTAAACCTCTCGCTCAAAAGGAAGAGCCCACGATCCGAAAATTGTCATTCAAACGCGCAATGTGTTCCACATAAACAGTTTAAATGCATTGCAGGAGACGAAGCACTATGACACACCCGAGACCCACCCTGACAACTGACACCATTTTAACGAGACGTTCCACAGTGAGGAGCCGCCTCCTCCGACGGGTTCCCCCCTCCTGCCGTTTGGCAGAACCAGTACCGCGAGGTTGCGGTAATTTGTAACAGCTAGGTTACCAACGGTAACGCGGCTGCATCATTGTAACCAGTCGAGACAAACCAGCAGAAAGTAGAAATGACACTTACGTAAAGTCGAGAACGATGCGAAGAATCCCAATACCAAATATTGAACGATGCTTCGAGTTAATACAGAATTATTGCACAAAAGACGCAGTTTCACATTTTCTCTACATTTGATGCACGTATATGGCGACTTTACGCGGTATATCAGTAAACACTGACGTAAGTTCCAACCACGAACGGCATTATAAAGAAAAATAGACAAAATCGCGAATACAGAAGTTCAGTACGTTAGAGGACTGGGCATTGTTAATTAATAATTTCAAGAATGTTTTACTTCCGTTCTCGATTTATATACACAAACTTAGGCTCATTTTCAAGTATTCAACATAGATTCAAAGTAAAATATTTTAGAAAGATCCCTTAAGTTAAATTCACAATAATGTTAATAATACACAAAAGAAGTGATCAACGCTGTGGCGAAAATTGTAAGATTGAAATAATTACAATTTATTCCATCACTGGCTATCTTCTTTAAAAGTCCGTATCAGAATCCGTAACAACAAATCTCTTAAGATTTTTTTCAATTAATAATTGCTAGTAACTAAACAATAGTTTGCAGGATGTGGAAAGTACTTAATCACCTTAATGAGATATAGGTATGGCGATCACAAAGTGAAATCTGCCAAAATGGTATTTTCGTCTCAGCACAATTTTTTTCACTTCAATGGAAAAATACTTAAATTAAAATTTCAGACATTGAAGAATAATGGGATGTCACAATCTGGCTTCATTGTGACATAAACGTTATCATTCGAGACTTTGAATCTGTTGTACCATTACAGCAGTTTCTCCTGTACACGCGCTGCTTATCTACTCCCGAGGATTCCTTTAGTTTCGGACGTTAACGGACTCTTCTCAGATTTCTCAGGTTCTCACACCCGTGAACTTCTCTCTCATTACTCTTTTATTGACAGTTTATTACCTATTCGCAGTTTTTAATTCTACACCTTTGTCATCCATCAGCAACCATTCTAGGGATGGGGAAGAGTAGTGTAACAAAGGGTATACTTTCCACAGTCAAAACCTTTCTTACCATCCTACATTTTACATCTCTCCCGTCCCTCGCGTCGAAACAGTACTAAAGTGTTTACATTACTACGTGCAGATAAAGTACGAAACATGGAAGACTCATGTTCCAATCAATATTCCAGACTATCCGATACTGCGTACTGAACTGAAAATAAAATACAAAGCATTTCAAGAGCATTGGTTTTACGCGACCTACTTCGTGACCACATTTTACTACCGAAAAACGCAAAAATTGCTGCATGAGGAGTTTCAGCTCAAACGGAATTCACGGATTTCAACAACTATTAGCCAGTTACCTCGCAGAAGAGCTGAACCGGACTAACCGTACGCCACCGGACACGAAGCGAACCGAGCGCATTGACGCATTAATTACACGGATACGTGGCGCGTTGATTACGGCCATTCCAGTGCAATCAGGGGCGGTGATACCGCAGTGTCGCTGAACTCAGCGCGAAGCACGTTGAGTAGGTAGAGGGAGTTTCGAGGGATGGCGAAATTTCGTTTTCGATACACACTAGCGTTGGCGGCGTCATAATCATCGGGAGTAGCATGTACCGCATACGTTTTGAATCAAAAACATTTAACCACGTACAACCACGATTTCCCCGACGTATCCGTACGTAATTTGTTAAATATTGAGCACTTTAATAAAAATGGAATTTAGCGATGTACCAAACACCATGTTAACTAATCAATTTGACTGTTGATTCATTTATAATATTAGTGGAACATTCCATAGCTGATCGCGAAAACCTATATCAAACAAAAATGGAGACGAACGATTTCACTAAATCTTGCCAACAAATTGGCGAAAGTATACGTTTCTCACTGCAATACTATGAATGACAGATTCCGCTTTACTTCGAGACCAATCCTTTATATCAGCAACAATACATGATCTAATCAGTATGCATCATACATTTCACTCTCACAAATACACAATTGAAATAAAACAAATTTACCTGACATGAACGTACTTGTAGGTGTAGCGTGAAAGTATTATTTTAAGCTAAAATAGGAAGTTTTAGCGACACGCGTAAGGTAGCGGCGTTATGCACTAACAGTCACGTGACAGACCTTGAAGTCATAACGTCTTACGTTAGGCCTAAGGTACGACCTTATACCTTCATAAATAGTGCACGCCTGTGGGAGTCTCTACGGGCACCTTACAAGCGGCAAAATGGCCGCCTAAAAACAGGAAAAGTTGTTTTTTCCAACTCTAATAAACCAATGCTCGTATGTAAGGCAGTTACAATTATTCCTTACGAACTCCACAACGCTGGCAAAAATTAACGGGATATGTTGGAGAGGCGACAGGAAAGAAATTCGCGAAAAAGAAGTTCAAATCATATCTTCGGGATAGGTTATGTCTTATGCTCATAACGAACGTTATTTTAAGGTACTTCCTATATTTTCAAGAAAAGCAGATTCAAAATCTAAAACTACATGCACAATGTGTATTTGCTGGTCTGTTGACTGGTAACGTGTTTTAAATGTCTCACCACTAGCCTACACTCTTTGATATATTATGCAATTTCTCTGTTCAACGCTTGAAATGCTTCCTTTGTTATAATGCATAACGCAATGCCGCAATTGCTAAAACTCTTATGAACGTTGTTCATTACGACCTTATGAAGGCGTTAGTCACGTGATCAATAGAGTTTAAGGATATCTCCTTACGCATGGCGCTAAAACTCCCTAATAATAAGAGATGTGACATTGTACACACCTTAAGAGAATAGGGTGTCCGGGAACTTATCCAGGACTCAATAAGAATTCAAGCCAAACTATGAGTGGATCTGATAACGTTTCTTAGCATTGAAGAATGACATTTAGACTTGCCGGCAATAAAAACGCATTAGAACGAGAAAACAGCGATCATGTAGAATCATCTCCACCACATTGTAAAATGTCCAATTGGTGCCATTGATTCGGGGTGTTGTCATATTTTCGAACCTTGGAAGATATCTGACTGGGAAAACGTCATTCCCATCTCAATTGTTCCTATTAAACCTAGATATAGTAATAAGGATACCGACGTGCGTCCACCCGTCACTGTTAAACCCCTCCCGGTCCCCTATCGTAAGCGCGTCTTGATCGGCCGGAGGGAATATTGTTTCGAACCCTCCTTATCTAATCAAAACACCTACAAAAAGTACATAAAATATTTGTAAAACACTAAGCTATTAGGTAGAAAATATATCCATTGTGGGTCTCAGAAAACCATTGTGCAAGAGATTACAGATACAACGCGCGAACATGATTTAACTGTCTTTCAAACGGATTTCAGATAAGCGTATCAGGATAATTTATACAAGACGAAAGTATTATAACAACAAATAGCATAATTCTATCTTGCCTACTACGTTCACGTAACGGTCCCAGTGAAAACGTTTGAAATAATTTATAGTACTTCAAATGAATATTATAGTCATAAGATTAGATAATTAAAAACCATGACAATGTCAATACGACGGATTTTAACACGCTGAAAAATACGCAGAGTTCATTACGTATGTTATATTCCGGACACTGTAACCGCTATACATGACAGCCATGAAATTTTCTGACAAGAATTGTATGACGGAGTTTCTGACCACATAACACAATATCTGCTGAATGACATAAGATCGGAATTGTTAAATAAAAACATGGAAAAAACTAATCCCAAACATATAAAGAACGCAAAAAATTACCTACCAAGAAAAATTATGCATCTTAACTCTTGTAAAATTTACATTACCATTCCAAAATCGCATTAAAATTTAATACGAGAGAGAGGACAAAGACGAAACACATCAAATTACTTCTCGGAAACTCCCCCCCCCCTGGATAATTAGTTCATTTCAGAATAATTATATATTATTCCTTGTTTGAGGGGAAAAAAAAGATACTAAATTTCAAACCCGGCTCAGTTGATAGAGAAACTAGAAAAAGTTTTTCCAGTGTGAAGGAGCAAATGACTTAACTCGACAGAAACGAGAAGCGTTGTCAAGTCTCCACGATGGAAAACTAGAAGTGAAGTAAAAAAAAAAATAAAAAAAAAAATTAAAAAAAAAATAAAAAAAAAATAAAAAAATAAAAAAAAAAATCACGTTAAGATTTGCAGTAAGCACACACCAATAGAATGTATCTTGTGTTTCTTGGATCTTTTGCATCGACTCTTTAATATCCAAGACCTTTAAAGTGTAAATGCATTTAACTGTTTACTGTTTTGTTGTCGTCGCTTACATCCATTCGCTTCTCTCCCTCTGTGCGCGCGCGAGATGCAGAGGGGGGGGAGAGAAGTGTGAGGGAGGGGAAGAGGAGAGGATAGGGAGAGAGGGAGGGGAAGAGGGGAGGATAGGGAGAGAGGGAGGGGAAGAGGGGAGGATAGGGAGAGAGGGAGGATATGGAGATAGGGGGGATAGGAAGAGAGGAGAAGAGGGGGCTGAGAAGCGGAGAGATGTAAGACTTAAAAAATCGAGATAAGTGCAAAATTCTAGAAGCAACAAGATGAAAACACAGTCCTATCAAGGGTTTTAAGTGAACCAACCAGTGAAAAACGTGTTTCAACTTTACTTTATAAAAAAAAACATCCTACAAGTTCCTGAGAGTTTTGGCTTATTTTGAAGAGCACGAATGGTATTCCGAATGGAATGTTAAGATTTGTTCTGAATCACCACACTTCACTGATTTTTCACAGAACTTTGTTCCGTATCAAAGCAAGTCTGAATATTTCCTCGTGTTTCTCTCAATGAAATTATCACCAACTTTAATGTATTTATAAAGAAACTTAAAAAAAACAAGTACTTGATTTTCATTTGGGGCGTAGTGTATATATATATATATATATATATATATATATATATATATATATATATATATATATATATATACGGGTGGGGCGCGTATTAGATGGAGATTCTTGTAGAGATTTTACAAGATAAATATGTACATATATTAAATCTTTAATATTTGCCCCCAAAAATGTAGTGGGTATTTAATTATTAAGCTTTGGGATCGCAAGGTTGGGGAGCCTGCTTCTTGCTGCTCCGCGTTTCCACCGCAAAGGGTTCGCCGGCGCGCCTGCTGTAACGCGCGTGGCCGGGCGGTCAAACTTTCTACAGCTGCAGCAATTAAGAGAAATAATAACAGTGAGGGCGACGCCTTTTCCCCGCGGCGCCGGTGACAGACGCGTCGGCGCCACGCCGCCTCCCACTCCACCCCTCCCTGATAACCATCGACCGGCCGCCTCCGCCATTCCGTCGCCATCGCACCGTTATCTGCGCAGGAGGATTAAGCGTCGCGAGCGAGAACCAGGCCGCGCGCTCTCGTGATTGCGGTGGTCACCGTTATGCGCAGCGCGGACTTCAACGATTCCGCAAGCAGGGATGGGAAACGACAAACGACGGGGAGGCAGCATCAAACCTTCAATACATCTCCCAAGCAGCTTCTATTGGGCACTGGCATGTTGGACACAGTTGTAGAATTTTTAAAACAATATTCTTGCAGATCTCTAATGAGCAGAGACTGAATTCTTAATTACATTTTCGTTGTCTTTTTTAATATTCAGATCTCACAATTGTGATCTTGGCGAAGCAAGGCAATCCAATTTTCGTTACATATTTTAACAGATAACATTTAAGTTTAAATATTTCGCAAAACTTCATATTATTTTATAAAGTCGTATAAAGTAGAATTGATTTGTGTGGTGCTATGCTTTGTGCAAATGTACTAATTTGGAAATTAAGAACACAGTGCTACATGAATTTCTGGACAATACTCATGTGAGTCAATTCCGCGCGAATCTACCAGGAAGATCTATCTCCCCGATTTGTACACGGAAACAATTCCAGCCTCTTGGAAATTGGCGATGGTGTCATCTACAAACGTAACAACTAATGTGCAAAAAAATTATGTTAGAAACCTAATAGGTTTAATAAACGGCGAAATAGTAAATCTATTTTGTGAACTTTTAAAGTGTTACCCAAATAGAAACATCAAACTATTGAGAATCTGTTTAACGGGAGTGGGACTTGTTGCGTGATGTAGTTAAAATATAGTAACGTCTTCCTTCTACTCATTGTTGAAGCGCTTTACCCGTGCAGGTGTTGAATCTAAACTTACATCTTACCTTCCTGGTGAATGCGTTCCATCGCGTTGCAGAACTTATTAATGTGAGTTTGATACAGTTGATGCATTGATTTCCCATGGAAAGATATTGCTGAAGACTCCTAGCCAGGATACATTTAAATGCTCTTCCGGAATTGCCTCTTCCTTCCCAACCTTTTCTTATCCAATGAGAGAATGAAGTGGATGTAAACAAACCGGAATGAATCCCTCTGCGGAAGGGCGAGGTCCGAAGCTGTCATCATTTCAGTTGTCAACGCTGGCTGTTGGCGATCTCGAATTCACACGTTGCACAATTCCTTTGACGCAATGGGCAGGATGCGCAAGAGAAACGGATAGATAATTCCGCACAAACATTATAGCACTCGTAAGGAGAATAAAGCATTCACTCGGCACATTATTTCTAAAACTTATTGTCAATACGTAACTTCTGCACCTCACAAAAACGCGAGCTGGTCTTGTCTCACACATAACAGTGATTTTTATTACATGTTGCTACAGCACGGCAGTAATCTAACACTGATTTCACATGTCATTCATTCGGGTAGGAGAAAAAAAGTTGTTTATTTTGAATCTGACAATGGTTCTATTGGCTATCAATTGCAAGATCCGTATTCTTCTTGCGTAATGAATTGACCACGTTAAAAATAATTTATTTTGCCACAATATCGCCATTTCACAATTTAGATACTGACGGCGATGATGAGTATTCAGTCATGACGAGTGAGAAATGCACAACACACAATACACTCCATCTCGATCGTCACTTCATGCACAATTTCAAACAACCGCCCCTTTCTTGACCCTGAAATGCGAGTTTTTTCACATCTCCACAACTATATGCACACGTGTTACGTGGTCTGCCATTACATCGAATCTACTAATTCACTGGGTATGCGTTTTCGTTTACTCCTCTCGTTTGGAGTAACATGTCATGTAAGATTTTATTTAAGCTTACACGTATCTGAAATACATCTGTTTGAATACTTAACCTTGAGGGAAGCCTAAGACGGGGCAAGTGGGTATCAGTGAGTACCCAATTGAATAATTAATCATCAAAAGTAGAGGGGCAAAACAGCATTTCCAATGTATCTTTCAAAACAAACGCTTCATATTTGTACAAAAAAAATAACTTTTTTCCTTCAAAAACGAATATTTCACAGTACCTTACAGTCAAACTTTGTAAAATCTAATGCCAATCATATACAACATAAGGAACAACATGTATCCACTTTTTCGATATCAGGACCCCAAAACGAGTTTGAAAAGCCTTTACTTTCCTCTGTAGCATTACAATTCCTTTTTTTATACGTAAACCCGTAGCATGTTAAAAATATAAAAAAACGTCTTTGAATGAGGAAACCGATACTGATTTCTTTGTAAACTGCTCCATGTATAAAATAGGTGAAGGCAGAAACAAAACTAATGAGTTGAAAATCCTGTTTCCAGTATCTAATTATCTTTATCAGATAGTATAAACGCTAGGTAACAAGTTGATGGTGTTATTTAAGTAATGAAAACCAAATTACAAGTTATGATAAAATGACCCCACTGCAAAAATAGAGAAATAATGTTACTCCGTAATCACATTCATTATTTTACATTATTGACAAAATCACGCAATAACTGAACGAGGATATACTAATAGTAAGAGTTCTCTTTTGCGGCACCATAGCCAGTCGGAGAGCTCCGCCGATAGGAACAGTGAACGCCTTCGCGACGATACACTAACACTTTTAAAAACAGAAACCGGCCGAGTTAAAACTTGCACAGATGGATTCAAAGGGCAACTCTCGTCCGTAATTCGCAGAAACAAAATAATCTGTGGCCTTCGCTTAATTGCTCTTTGAAGAAGACTGTCGAGAAAAGTCTGAGGCCTCGTAACTGGGTGGTGATTCCCAATAACATAGGGTCTCCCTTGAGTGACACTGTATGGGCGCCGCCTCTCCTGTACCGCATTCATTGTCCACCTTCCAATAACTTGGGAGGCGGTGGCGCTCATGAAATACGCCACGGCTGTTACTTCGACGAGCAATCCATTGCATTGAATAAACTCGCATGGAGAATGGACGAGTGAAACCAAGAAAATGATTCCCATGCAACCGAGTCACACGATGCAATATAATACATCGGAATATACAAAGGAATTCATGGGTGTGTTTGTGTGTGTGTGCGCGCGCGCGTACATGGCGAGGTGGGGGGGGGGCGGTATTACGTGCCTCCTAAAAACGAAGATGGGAAAGCACATTACATTTTATCATGTTCACCACACTATCAAAATTAAGGAAAAATAAACATAAGATAACAGAGGAAGCACCTCTCGGGCTTTACCCAACATTTTACTGTATGCAAACAATTAATGTGATGCAGCTAATAAATCCCTGCAATGTAGTGCAACTGTTACCTCCCAAAAACGTGTTCAAAACAAATCATACAAATTGTAGTTTTACGTCGTACTTTCCAACCTGCGATGCCGAATACTGCATACTGAATGTATATCATTTCAAACTTCAAACAAGGAGCTTCAGGATAACCAAAATAAGACAAAACGATCCAGACGCGAAAATAATTTTATAATACATCATAATCACGACTCCAGAAGACGAGGTACCGGTAAACGGCTTGGACACAACCCTCCCAATCTATCTGTGTGGAGTGCTCGCGGTGGAGTGCACTCTGCGCGGAGTGACGAGCGATCACGCCACGCCACGCCACACTGGGCCGGGAGAGTGCCGAAGGCCAGCGCCGCGGCGCAACGCTGACCAGGCGGCCTCGCCCCTCCTCCGCCTCCTTCCCCCTGCCCCCGCCTCGCCCGTCTCGACGCCTCCTCCGCCCCCGGGGTATTTCCGGCGACGAAGCAGCAGCAGCAGCAGCCTCCGGCGGCGGCACCCGCGCCCGCCTTTCCGGGAACGACCGCCTGCGCCGCGGCGACGGCCTGCAGACGCCCAGCACTATTCGCCAGCACTCCCACTCACTCAGCCGCGAAAACCCACCGGCGAAATACTCCTGCGCGTCATCACTTTATGATAAAAGAATCACCTAAGCTCCGTGCAACGAAATGATGCACATTCGAAAGCACGTAAGACATAGGCTCGTATTGCTTCGTGCAAGTAATGAACAGCAAGAACTAATCCCAGTGCCTGGTCCAAGCATGTGAATACGTATACCTCTCAACAAAAATTATCTAATAATATATTAACATATTACATTTTCTGGTACACGATATTAGTATAGAACAAAAAACTAACGCACAATATCCGCGAATCAAGTTTCCCTCCGTTCGCATCCCCCTCCAAAGAAATTCCTGTATGGGTGTCAGATTCGCACAAATTTAACATGATGAAAACTTGGGCAAAGTGACTCATCACACGGGCTTTCGAGTAGGCACAATGGTATTGACTACTCGACATGCAACTGGAAAAATTGTACTCTAGTGTTTTATATACGATTCTATAAGGTTTGTAGTTCGTATAAGATATTTTGAAACATCCCACATTTTCCTGGAAAAAGAATCAAGACAATTTCTAAAGGGGTAGAAAATTAAGGACTTCCCGGTAACAAAAATATTGTACAGTCCTTTCTCTATTTTGCGATTTTGTTGGCTCATGATCGGTAATTTTTTCAACAAGCCGTTCCAAACCATTTTGCCTTCCACACTTACGGCGAGTATATTAGGAGAATTATGACGTGTGTGGCAACGTTGTTCCTCTCTCCGACATACTTACAATACCAAATAGCAATTTTTTTTTTTTTTTTTTTTTTTTTTTTTTTTTTTTTTTTTTTTTTTTTTTGCACAGTCGCGCAACGTTCAAATCAGTCACAAAGAAAGGAACTTCACTTCCCCTTTTTATGAACAGTATTACTCATGAACACGTTTCAATCGACTTATCTACTAACCTTTTCGATACATTGTGCTTATAAATACCACTGAATTGGGTTATATGGTACATAATCTTGATTTTCTTTTTGGTCATTGTTTATATTAAGCTGTTCACTTGTTCACTCGATACAATACTCAATAAAAAAGAAAATATAAATGGGAAACAATCAACTAAAGGAATCAATCTTAGTTCGAGTCTTGAAATACTCGTGATGCTTCAAAATATTTCCAAACAATTTTACTTCATTTTCCGTTCATCTGAATATTACCCCAAAAAGTTATTTCCATATCTTGAATCTATTATTCTCTCACATAGTGGCATAGGGTACGCGCCATACATCCATTACGTGCCTGAACACACTAAAAAGCGTGGGCAAAGCGGTCGGAACAAATGCAAACGGAATGAAACACGAAAGGCACAAGGCATGTTTGAGGCCACCACAATCAAAGACCCGGAAAACCGGCTGGGGCTGGACGCTGAAGATGCGCGTCACTGAACTCCAAACGCACGAGACACCAAAGAAAGTAAGAAAGGCAACCAAACTTACAATTATCAGAGAACTCGATTAAACAACGCATTGTACTAGGAGTTTGTTACGAATCAATGTACAAAGTAATCATTGCATCGTTTTTCAATAGGATTTCCTTTCATTGATTTCCTTCATTAGTTAATTCCAAAGCCACTTGCAAGGAAACGTGATTCGACACAGAAGAAACGCGTAAAGCTAACAAAACTACAAAAAATGTGTTAACATCCTTGAAAGGCATTTCCGAAAATCACGGAAATATTCTGCAGGGCATAACAATTCATAATTTGACAGTTCTCGTGAACACTCGACACACTGGTGTGGTCTAATGAGTATCATGGATTTCAGTGTTTAAAACATCGGCTAGTTCAGTCATGTTTGTCCGAATTATTGAAAAGATATTCGCACAAAAATACAGAACTTCTACCATTTAAAGAAAGTAACTAGCCGTTAAATCATACGTACAAACAACTTCTGCCGCGGAGAGCACAAAATCGGCTGGACCGACACCTGTCGCCGCGAGATGGATCTGTCACGCGCCCCCACCCCCCTCCTCAGGCACTCGCGCTTTCACAACTTCGCATACAGCACGCCGAAATCGCCACGATCCGCGAGACTGAGCAGCGGGAGCCCCGCCTGCTCTGGCTGGAAACGCGTCACAAGAATGGGATCCAGGGAACGTCATTTCTTTCCGATGTCAAAACTCGCGCCCCTGATCCCGCATAATAAAAGCCTGGATGGGAAAACTCGACACGAAAATAGATGCAACAAAACGAGAACAAGGTGACGACTGTTTGGAAACAAACTAGAACCGCACGCCGCTGAATGAAAAGAAGAAAAAGAAGGCAGACCCGACGATGATAGGCCCGAAATACACCAAAACAAAAACACGGCGTCGCGAGGTCCCCGAGGACGCCACCAGCGGCACGTGACTGGCTGACGGAAACAAAGGGCGGGGGGGGGGGGGAGACTTGCGGTGGGCCCGCGGCACGGCGGGAGCTTCTGCCGCCGGCCGCCTATCGCTGCAATTAGAGGTTCCCCTTCCCATGATAGCCGTTATCACCGGGCGGGCACACGGCAGCGGCTCGCACAGCACGCCGGCGACCGGCGCAGTCGAGCGGCGCACGGGCCGCACGGCTACGCTCCACCGTCTCCGCCGCCACCGCGCGGACAAAGAAGCGCTCCGGGGCCGGAGAGAGCGCTGGGGTCCGGCCCGCTCCGCTCCGCGCCCACCGCGTCGCCCGCGCGAGACAAAGAACCCGGGCGCGGAGGAGGAGGAGGAGGAGGAGGAGGAGGAGGAGGAGGACGCGGCCGGCCAGATCCGCAGCGCTCCACGGCACCGTCGCTCCAGCCCAGCAGCGCTGCGGCGCGCGGCGGCCGCTCTGCCCAAACATGGCAGCCGCAACTTGTTGCACTGCCGCGGCGGCGGGAGCGCCGGCCATCGATCGGTGCGGCGCGGTGGCAAAGGCGGCGGCCACACGGACCGCGACCGGCATGCACACGCTCGCACACTCACTCGCACTCACCATGTCGGGGCCCATGTCTTTCATGTCACGGCTGATCCAGCGCGGCGCCGGGAGCATCCAAGCGGCCGTGCCTCCGGGCGCCGCAGCCGACGCGAGGGGGAGGAGGCGGAGGTCCGTCGCCGTCGACTGCGCCGACCCGCCAGCAGCGCGCCCGCCGGCCTCCGCGTATCCACAACTGGGCGCCGACTCGCTCCCACCGCCCGCTCCGCGACCTCGCGCCACCGCCGCAGCAGCCTCCCGCACGTCGCCGCGTCGCGTCCCGTCGCGTTGCGGACCGCCTCCTCCTCACGCTGCTTCGCGTCGGCGCCTCTTCCTCGGCGACTACTTACTACTCCGGAATGCTCTTTCCTTCTTCTCTTCGCAACGCACCGACAGCACTCTCACGCGCGCGCGCACACTCCCTTTACTCCATGCTCCGGCAACACACAGCACACTCACACCGCCGCGCCACTCACGCACACCCGGGCTCTCTCGCGCACACAAAGGCAGACGACGCGTCGCTGCGCCACGGCCGGTCCTCGCTCGCAGGCTGCTACCGCTGTCTCCCGCCGCCGCGCCGCCTCCGTTCGCTCCGCGCCCCCCACCCTTCGCTCGACCCCCACCACCGACGTCACCGCGGCGCTACCAACCTCGGCGCGCACACCCGCGCCGGCGAGCCACACCGCGCGCCGGCGCAGAACAAAGGCACCAGATACTCGCGGTGGCGTAGACGCGGCTCCTACCCACGTCCAGGCGTGCCTTCAAGGTTCCGCCTTTTGGAGCAGTTTCGTCAACAGCAACAAAATGCTAAGAGCCTCCAGAATCCCCAATAACTAATTACGACGTGCATATAAAAAAACTGATATACATCTTAGCAGGGCAAAAGTGCATCCTGACAACCAAAATCAATTCGAAACCCTGGATTTGTCTGGTGGAAAGCATTGCTGATAGCACCGAAGACGCCTCAAAGAGATCCCGGCGCATCGCCGCTAGCGACGCTATCGTCCAACCGTTGGCTGCCCTGGCCCGGCGTGCCGATGGCGGGAAACCGGCTGCTCGCGTTCTGCGCAAGTCCCCTCTCTCCGCTGCCCTCCGCAGCAAAGGAGCGGCAAACGCCGAGCGTCGCGACGCCGCCGCCGCCGTCGTCGTCGTCGTCGACAACGGCGTCTGAGAGCCCGCGGCCGATGCCACGTGAGTGCACGCGGGTGCGAGGGCGGCGATGGCCAAGACAGCGGAGCGCCCGCCGCCCTCTCGGCTCCGGCAGGGCCCGTGGCTACGCATCGGCGCGCACCACGACGGAGTCGGCGGCGGGTGGCGCGACCCGCCCGCCGCCGAGGAGGGGCCGATCAATACGCGTGCGGGGGCGGGGCAGCGGGAGGCGCGAGGGGTGCAGCCGCGCGCACGTGGGGCGGCCCGTCGCGGCGCTCCGCACGCACTCCGCCCGCCCGCCGCCGGCTCCGCTCCAGGCCGCGCTCTGCCGCGACATTGCTGCTTCTCGGGTTTTGGACGTCATGACGATTTTCCTCGATGCAATTGGGCCGACATCCCGGTTCTCTTCGTTCAATTCGGGGCGACATGCCGGTTTGCCAGGTAGAATTTGGAGCGACATGCTGTCCTTGATCCATTTTGGCCAACGTGTCTGATATAGTCGTTGCATTTTGGTTATGTTGCTCCTCCTCGTACCATTTTGGATAACATTCTGGTTCTGCTCGTTGGACGATACGCTTGTTGCAATTTGGGCATCATGCTCTCATTGTTGGGTTTGGACCTCTGGGGCGCCATTCAGATTTTCATTGCATTTTGGGTACCTATCTGGTTCTTCATTTGCATTTAGTCTTTCTTGCTCTCTTCACTCATGAAGCAAGGAGCTACTACCTATGCTTTACAGCACCGTGCGCCTAGCTGCATCTTCGCGCGGTTTCTTGTGCCACCTAACTGCATCCCCTATTTCTGAAACGCGGCAAGCACAACGTAAAATGTTCCGGAGACTGCGTTAAGGACAAACAATTAGTAATGCACACCCGACACTTAATTTATATTAACGTATAAATAATGAAATATTGCCGAAGTGTGAGGAACAAAGCCTACCCTTCTCCAAATATGTACTTTGTAATTCACGAAAAATCTCGCGTTGCATATGCTCATTCAGTCACATCCCAATTTTATTATATAATTAGATTTTAGTTATAAGGTTTCATTTCCCCACCCCCTGGTTGAAAGAGATTTTTCCCCCTAAAACTAGAGAATCCTTCAAGCAATGCGGAAGAAGGCGCCGTCAGTAGGAAGTACACAAACGACTTACAGGTTCCAAAAATAAAATAAAATAAAAGGCAGAACGCGCTCCACTGGAGTAAAACGTTTCGCTCAACCCCCAAAGCAGCAGCGAAGGGAGCTTCACGCCGCGTCACGGGAAATCCCCAGGGGGGAGGGGCCGAGGGCGCACGCAGGAGACGCGCTCGATCGCAGGCGGCAGGGGCGTTTCGCCTGCGTCACGCGCGTGCGAGAGAGAGGCGGAGAGGACAAACGCACGCGCCAGCGGCCGGGCCGTGACCCCGGATGGCCGCGTGTGCTCGCTTCGCACAGGTCCGGCCTGCCGCGCCACAGTTCAAGTTCAGTGCGACGTCGCTGAATCCACCGCACACGACACATCTCTTTGCAATTCTGTGCAACTATCTTTTGCTATCTTCACATATAGTGTAGTCGAGAAGTCACTTTACCTTAGAAAAGGCGACGTACAAGGGTTTTTTATTTTGTTAATATTGGAATTAGTGAGCAAACACCCAAGTTTTCAACATTTAATGTATATTATATTAGAACATATCAGAACATTAAAAAACCTTCACGTTTCTCTACTACTCACGTTTATCCTCCCCAACTTCATGTAATATGAATGGGAATACCACGAAGATAATACAAGCACTATTATTATTATTATTATTATTATTATTATTATTATTATTATTATTATTATTATTATTATTATTAGCGTATTTTCCCAATAATGGAAAACGTTAAGCAAAGATTGACTCGTTTGTGTGTTCTAATTAGTTTTTGTGGAGTTCTTCTTAATTTTCCAATATTCTTTCATTCTGTTGGAGAATGCCAGTTTTCTTTCTTCAGACCATTTCGGTCTGTAGGGTTTTGATTTAGGTTGTTCTGGTTTGACTTCCCATTTGTTCACTTTGTTGCGGAAGGTGTTTTTGTCTGAGGTGTCAGTTATGTCGGCGTGTCGCATGTCTTTTTTTGTTTCTTTCATCCATGGTGTTGTACTTTTAAGTGAGGATATATAGTTTAGTATTCTTTTAGTTAGTCGAGTATTTGGTAGCCTGTCTGTGTGTCCGAAGAATTTCAGTCGTCTTTTCCTGATGTCGACTTCTATGTTCGAGTACTTTTCAGTTGTCTTAATAGATTGTAATCTGTATCCATCGGGAGTGAGTCTCGCACCGAGTATTTTTCTAATGATTTTTCTTTCTTCTTTTTTGATTTCTTCCAGTTCATATTTCTTGCTGAGAGTGAGTGTTTCGCTAGCGTAAAGAGCTGCCGGTTTGATGACAGTATTATAATGTCGAATTTTGGTTTTCTTAGACATGCATTTTTTGTTGTACAGGTTTTGGATTAGTCCGAATGCTTTCTTGATTTTCTGGAGGCGGGTTTGTTGTGAAATTCTTTCGGATCCGGTTGGTTCGATGAACTCACCCAGGTATTTGAAATGTGGTACCGTTTTGACCGTTCCATACCTTGTGTGCATGTTGTCACCTTTGTGGGATAGGACTTGAGTTTTCTCGAAAGAGATCTGTAATCCTACCCTTTCTGCACATTCTTTGAGTGTTTCTAATTGTTTGATAGCGGTCTCTTGGTTTTCAGACAGTATCGCTATATCGTCGGCAAAGGCAAGGTATGGTATGCAGAGGTTATTTTTGGGTATGCCGAGAGTGATAGGTTTCCAAGCATCTTGTCTTTGAAGTTCTTTTTCCCATTCTTCCATTACTTTGTCCAAGACTAGGTTGAACAGGAGAGGAGAGATGCCATCTCCTTGTCTCACGCCTGTCCGAATTTCGAAAGGTTCTGAGATTTCTCCCATGAATTTCACTTTAGAATTTGTTTTTGTAAGTGTTTGCTCGATAAGTTTCCGTGTTTTGTGGTCTAGTCCTCTTTCTTCTAGGATCTGGAATAGTGATGGTCGATCGATAGAGTCGTAGGCCTTTTTGAAGTCGACAAATGTACATGTTACTGGTTTGTTTCGAATTGCTCGCATTTTGATTAATGTTTTTAGGTTGAAGATTTGTTCGGGACAGGATCGGTTTGGTCTGAATCCTGCTTGAAAATCTGATAATTTTGGTTCGAGTTGTTCTTGTGTTCGTTTCAGAAGACAGGCCGAGAGAATTTTGTAAATAACTGGAAGGAGGGAAATCCCTCTGTAATTGTTTACATCTGACTTTTCTCCCTTTTTATGTAGTGGGTGAATGAGTGCGGTTTTCCAATCGTCAGGGATTTGTTCTGTTTGCCAGATTTCTTGGACGATCTGTGTGATTTCTTTGAGTGAGTTGGGTCCAAGGTTTTTGAGCAATTCTGCGGTAATTCCATCTTCACCTGATGCCTTGTTTTTGAGTTTTTTGATGTGGGAGTGGATTTCGTCTTGACTTGGTGGTGACGAGTCTTCATTTGTGTGGTCAGGTTGTTTCTTTGGGAATCTCCTTGTAGGTTCCGGACAATTCAAAAGTTGTGAGAGGTATTTAGCCAACTCTTGGCAATTTTCCTTGTTCGTTAATGCCAATTTTCCATCTTGCTTTCTGAAACATAAGTTGTGTGGTGTGTATCCCTTCATTTGGTTGGCGAATACCTTGAAGTCGTGCGTGTTATTGTTTCGAAAGTTATCTTCGATCGACGTCAGTTGGTCATTAATGTATATCCGTTTGATTTGTCTTAAAGTTTTGGATGTCTCTTTTCGTACTTCGAGGAAGATCTTGTGGGTTTTTTTCAGATTTGTTACTGTTGTAATTTTGGAAAGCGTTTTTTCTGTTATTGAGGGCAACTTCGCATTCTTTATTCCACCAGGGATGTTTCGGTCTTTTGGTGAGGGGAATCAAGGATTTGGCAGTCTCTATGATTTTGTCCTTGAAATTTACCCAGTTTTTTGCTGGTTGTTCTTCCCATTTTTCAGCAATTTTGGAGTCTTGGATTTTGTGTACGTCGAATTTTGGAATCGTTGGGGGTTTCTTGTTGAATTTTCTCTTGGGGGTAAATTTGATCTTGATTCGGGAAAGGTAATGGTCGGAATCTATGTTTGCTCCTTTGTGGACTTGTACATCGTGAATTTCTTTCTGGTAGAAGTAAGAGATTGCAACATGGTCGATTTGGAATTCTCCTAATTGTTGGATGGGGGAGCGCCATGTTTTCTGTTTCTTGGGGGATTTTCGTAGTGAGGTTGACATAATTTTCAGGTTGTTCTGTTGGCATAACTCGATGAGCCAAGCACTATTATTATTATTATTATTATTATTATTATTATTATTATTATTATTATTATTATATTATTATTTTTATTAATATTGTCAATCCATGTTTAAAAATCGCGAAACTCTATTCCCACACCACGAGCTAAATGTTTTGGATGTATTTGCGATAGTTTTGACCTTCCCAAATCATGTAACTGAGTTGGAGCAGTCTATTTTCGGAAGTCGGCTTCTCGAAACCCCTAAGAACTGCTAGCAGTCAGTTTTCTGTACTTGGTCTTTCAAAGAAAAACTAATTGAAGTTACCAACTAGTGGCGTTACAGAATGGAAATGGCTTTCTAGTTCTAGTTCGTTTCCTAATATCCTCCATCTTTGCTAGTCATTCAGTTTCGGCCCACCCTACTGCCAGGTGCTACTCATCGGCGCCTAAAAGGCATGTTTTCACTTTTTTTGTCCCCGAATAGTAGAATTGAAAAATGATTAAGAATATTATACAAGTGGAAAATTACGTTCTACATACACACGTTCGTTGAAAAAATTGCAGTGCAGTTTTTTGTATCTTGATAAATATTATTCCTGAAAACGCGCAATTTTGAGCTCATTTACACAAAAAACGTTTAGTTTTCGAGAAACATCATTACGAAATTTGAAGCAATTAAACTGGGAAATATAATTTTAAAAAAATTCTTGGTGTAAATATTAACGTGATATATCTCAAAATATTACGTTAGTAAACTTTTAGAAAAATCAAAAGAAAACATCGAAATTGTGTTTATGTCACGTTATTCAATGCATTTAGCACTGTATGACCAAAACGTTTAAAGAAAAAAAGCAATTTTTGAGAAAATTTTATATTTAATAACTGTACGCAAATGTCACTCAAAATTGCGGAAAAACGAATAATATTTTCGAAAAAAAATGTACCAGACATTTAACTCATTGTGTAGAACAAATTGTATTTGAAGAAAAAAAATTAAGTGTAATAATATATTATCTGTAATAATGAACGAAGGGGTAAAAAAATTAAAAAGTTCGCAATTTTCGAAAATTCAGTGTTAACAGCATCTATGCCAATTTAGAAGTTTTCCAGAATTTTTCAGAACTTTTTGAAGAAAAAAATTGAAATCATTTTGAGAAAATTTTGAAAATGCTCCCAGAGCATTTCCCCAAAATTTAAAGAATTCTTTTCAAAATTCATTTGCCAAAATTGCTATAAATAACTCAAGCGCTAGTATTGTTAACACATGACCGAAGGACTTTGTGAAAAATAACACTTTTTTCGGTATAAAGGAACCGCAAAACGTGGATTCCAACTACATAACGCATTAGAAAAACTATTTCGCTATATTATGGACGCCCAAAAATCCACCTTTACGGTTATCATTGGGCTACCAAATTAGTGTTATTATCGAAAAGCGGCAGCAGCATTTCATAACTTTGCGCATTACATATATATTCTTTATATGAACTCGAGGCGGGAGAGCAACCTGCCACGGACGTCCATAACCAGCTTGGAACGGTCAGCGTCTGTACCATCCGCCGCCCGCAGCCCTCCATCACAGCACGCACGTCACCCGGCCTTGCCTCGCATTCCCGATGAAAGCCAACTTGTAGCGGTCCGAACCCAAGGGGCGTTATTCGCGGATTTGTTTTGCCACAATTCGGCACGCCTTTGATGTGCTAGTGTACAGAAAACTACAAGTTGGCATTTACATCATATTTTGATAGTAAAGTTACCTCTATGAAGTACAAATTGCAATTGGGGAAGATGCGAGAGCGGGGTGCTATTGGACCGTCGACACTCCGCCACGGCCAACGCAAGCCTCTCCCAACCCCACCGGATGAAGAAGGCTCTGACATGAATGGGAATCGCGAGAGGCAGAAAAATTTCGAACTCGCTTCATGTCGACAGAAATCGGCTTGGAATTTCGCAACGCAGGTGCCTTCACTCGGTGTCCACCACTCGGCGCGGGAGAAATATACGTTACGCTGAAAGCTCACACCAAGCAAAATACACCTACACTCACATAGGTTTAAAGAGAAAAGAAGGAAAATGTGGCTGGAGCTGCGACACGCTACGCGCCTGAAGCTCAGCGCGGGTGGGCAATTACCATCTACGTCGGGAAATTTTAAGGTCCATCACTCTGCAGATGTGCGTTTTCAGAGAGAGAACGTTGAAACATTCCGTTTGCGGCGATGTTCCACCATTGCCATTCCCACTCATCGAACGCACGAATCAAATGACAGGGAACGAAATTTACGGAAAGTGGGAGGAATGTTTTCTTCTGGTGGGTAGCAAAGCAGTAAAAATTACTTAGCTGACGGCGCCTTCAGCTATTACGGACGAGAACGTTCCTGCACATGCACGTGTGAGGCGCAGACGTCTGACAGAATTCGGGAAGAACGGACACGTCTTCACCACTTAATGTCTTTATTAATGCTAGCCAGCTGCGTTAACATCAGTGCTAGCGAGTTATTTGATACGATATACTGTATACGAAGTGCAGATCTAATTTAGGCCACCGAAAAATTTCGTATGCGCCGAGCCGCGATTAGTAGATAACCGCAACTCCAGTCAAGTAGTACAAGTGGAGCCTTCGGTGGTTTTTGCTACCTTTCATATTATTAAATGATAATTGTGTCCCGAAAAGCGGTGCCGGTCAGGTATTGAATGCGCGAAACGGTGTCTGCCATTGATGGTTTTAGAAACCTATCAATATGTCAGTGTTACCGATCTTCAATACGTAAAACTTTTTTGCGCGTAATAACGGGAAAGATGGTCGTTTCTTGTAAGCGAATCTAAATCCTCTAAATCTACAGACAGAGACAAATCATCCATCTATTAGGAATTTATTCATTTATAAATAATAGCAGATTTTAGTATTGTTTCTTGTGATTATTGAACCAAATGTGATTATTAGGTTCGTAAAGTGTAAAAATTATGCCACTTTTCATAGACGTTTTCTTAGCATCTCGCATATAACCGACATTTCACTTATCCCACGCATGGTCCATTTGTTTATCTGAAATAACTGCGACTCCACTGTAGTCTAGTTTGATCACAAGTAAGAAGTGATAAGTGGGCTGCTATATTGGCGAGCTATTGAGAGAAATAAGAAAGAGCGTAAGAGATGCAGGAGGTTGAAAGATAGCCATAGGAAAATGGGGCCAACAGGAAACAAAAAACAAAGATTTTGGAAAGATGGAATAAAAACCGAGAACAATTAAACGGAATTGATCACAGAAAAGTGAGAAGAGATTTTAAAGGAATACGAGAAACTGCACAGGACATTTTAAATCGAGAGACGAAAAGAGGGCATCGTTTGCGAGCTAGCGAAGGCGAGGGGCGTGAGGGCGGGCACGGCCAGCGTCGTTGCGAGGGGAGGGATGAGAGCGCGGGGGCAGGGAGGCGGGAGGTAGCGAGGCGCGGGCGGCGAGGGTGCAGCGTTGGAAGCGGCGGCGTCGGGGCGTCACCATGGAGACCCCGCACCCTTCAGATGCGCCATCGTGCTCCGTCCCCCCCCCCCCCCTCCAATCGTGGCCCGTCCCGTCCCCAAAGACCTGCACGTAGCAGCTACTCTCACGTTTCGCCTGTGGACGCTGCGCATATCATACAAGCGAATCAGAGCCGTAGATAAAATTTTGTTTGCGGGAGTGAACATTTGGAAAAACATTCACTATAAGTTTTGGAATCCTCTTTGAGGGCCATTTCAACTGTTCGAAACTCCGTGAGATGTCCAAGCCTCATCTTTTATATCTTATATCTACATATAAATAGAAGGGAATGTGCGTACGTTTACAGAGTGGTTTGAATTAAATCGGACATGTAGGCAGAGGTGGATTTACGCATAGGCACAGTAGGCACGTGCCTACGGCGGCAAATTTTTAAGGGCGGCAAGTTTTCAAAGGCGCAAAATTTTCTTGATATTTTCTAAAACAAATTTAGGTTCTCTAAAAACTATAACAGCGTAAATATTTTTATTTTAAAAATATCATATTAATATTTAATACAAGCTATTTATTTGTCTACTTCATTAGAGTATACCTTATGATTTCAGAAGTATATGAATCTGAAACTAAGGCCCGTTGACGAAAGAAATCATGTTGCAATTCTAGTTGTCATGTTTTAGTTTCCTTCTAATGTTAACGTTTCAGTGTTGAAACGTTAATAATGTTGAACGTTACTTGCTATGAAGATACAGTTTATATCCAAAATTAGCTAATCCAAAAAGAATATTTAATTTATGAAAACAATGTGCAAAATATGTTACGTTTAAAGTTAAAACGTTTAAATTAATGAGGAATTGTTACTGAAACGCTACAATTAGAAATGTAACATTAATTTTAAAGAGGGGGTGGCAAATTTGATGTGCCTACAGGCGGCCAAAATATTAATCCGCCCCTGCATGTAGGGAAAGTTGTTCATGATTTGTTTGTTTCTTTGTTTGACTCACGCGCCTCTCAACCCGCCGCACAGGCAAGGATTAAGGAGTCTTCACTGCAAACGAGTATTCTGGCCGCGATTGTGTAATACTTATTACTTGAAACTCGAGCGAGTAAATTTCTCAACGATAGTAATATAGAGAACGCATAGCGTCATAGGGAACCAAATTTGAGACAAAACATTTAAACAATAGGATACTTAACCATAAACCAGGGCATAGAACAACCCCATTCTTGCGAGAAAATATCTTTGATCTAATAGTACTTTTGCACCGCGTAGCGTAAAACGCGATTAACAATCACGTGACAAGTACTGTAATGTGTAATGTGCACTGTAAAAATAATCCACTTAACATTGCAACTGCAAAACGCCATTTCAACAAGCAAGTCACACAATATTTAGGCTAGATTTTTTGGGATGGGAATTGGTTTCTTAACTCTTCCGAGTTAGCGACAAGAATCCGGCCTTCCCGATTCGTCATTCACGTAGTTTTATTACACCGTTTGGCTAGTGTGCACAATAACCGACTACTCCAAACATTAACATTCCTGTCGACTTAGCATATACATAGAGTAGAGGGAACATTCCCCAAGTTCCCCAAGTGAGCATCTATCGTTAATTTGACACGAATACCGCAAAGTGGGGAATGTTCCCAAGTTTTGCTCAGTATTTTAAAAGAATAGTTAATACCGGAACACAATTTCGTTAGGCCAGTGCATGAATTGTGCATTACAGTATTAAAGTCTCGAATAGGGAGAGGGTTTTTATGCTTTACAAATTGTTGAAATATGCTTTTAGAAATATGCATATATGACTTAATAGTCTTAAATATGTACTTTAATATTCAATTAAAATTAACAATATTACAAATTAACAATTGAAGTAAATATTCAACTAGTAAGTATTCATGCGTTTCTTCCGCCTGCTTAAATAATAATAATAATAATAATAATAATAATAATAATAACAGCAACAACAACCTACATTTGCACAAGTATTTTATCATCTGCAGAAAAAGAAGTAGAAAAACAAACACTAACTGACAAGCTCTTTCGATTAATGAACGCTCACAAACAAAAAGATCATATGAAAAGAAGAAATTCATTTTTAGAGGTAAGTCTATTTTAATGAAAAATGCAAAATATGCGCGTATAATTACACAAATATCCACCAACAGGAAACGACATGCACTAATATATTAATATACATAGCATCCAATTCTAACCAAATGTCAAGAAATTTCACTTAGCTATGCACTGAAGCAAAGGACAAAAATACGCAAAATGGTAGAAATCCGCTCCATACCCATGATAATGAATGGCGGTTAACGTTCTATTCTTTATCCAGCGCGAGAATGTAAACAACCAGGAACACATTCCTCCGCTGCAACGCGTGGCAGGGTGCCATGGAGACGACACAACCGCTGTCAATTCCGACTCTTGCGGACCTCGAATTCATAAATTATTAAATTAAATAAGGGAACAAAAATTAAATTCAGAATTACCGACCAATTTCTCTTTTGTTAGTTTTCTCAGGAGGAGAAAGTTTTGTGAGTTTTCTTAGAGGAAGAAGAATTAATAGTTTACCATTAGAAATAGTATTAATTTACCGTTGCAAATCAAGTTTTCTACATAACTCGGGAACGAAAATGTCTAGTTTTTCAAATGTTGCTAATTTAGCGTTTAAAATTTTATTTTTTATTTATTTATCTTCAACTTTTACTCATCCTTCAACTATTTTTAGTTAAAATGATGGGAAGGAATTCTGAAACTCGAGAAAAAGAGGATCTTCTATACCTGAAAGAAAACTTTTCTCTTGAAAACAGAAGCGATTTCAGACTCAAAAGACGATTTTAGAAAATAAAAATCTACAGAAACTGCCGAATTTTCTTTTCTTTAAGATGTTGTTTCATCAATGAACCAAAATGAAGCACCCATTGAAATATTTTTAGATCTTTCGAAGGCTTTTGACGTTATTTACCGTAACATCTTGCTATTAAAACTACCCTCTTATGGAATTCGTGGTATCGCCCTAGATTGGATAACATCATACCTTAAATATCAATCTCAAAGATTCGAAATACCGTGCAGGACATTATTTACTTATCTTTGTAATTCTTTACCAAATGAATATGGGGTCCCGCAAGGTTCAATCTTAGGTCCTATCCTCTTTCTGTTATACGTAAATGATATGCCCTCGTCTATTAAAACTGACGAACAGTTCTGTTTGCCGATGACACGAATGTTCTTTGTAAAAAATAATCAATAGCACGATTTCTGAAGTTTGAAATTGGTTTTATAATAAATTAATAGTTAATGAAGGAAAAACAGTTTCAATGCATTTTTGCATTTAAAATCAGCAATCGCATGCACATTATTTCTAAAAGTTAATAACAAAATTGTTGTCGATAAGATAATACGAATCCATGCATCTTACAAAACCCGAGCGGTCGCACCTTCCATGCATTTCGCGTAGACCAAAATTTGGTGTAGTCAAGCGTGGATTCAGAGGGAAATTGCCGCTCCCAAAACTTTTCAGTAACTATTAAATTTAACTTGTCACGAAACTTTCAAGCAAAATATTTTCGAATAAACATTAAAAAGAATAAAATTGTGTCGCTACACGAGCAGAGTTTAGCCTGCGTCATTCCACATAATCTGTAATATGACACATTCGACCAAAACATTTCGAATAAAAAAACTTTCCCTCCCAAAATTCGCCTCTGGATACGCTTGTGGTGTAGCCCTTCTGTTATTTATCATTAATTTAAGACGAAATGCATATGTTACTGAAAAAAGGCATTCTTTCTTTACCTGACAGTAGCTCTATCGTCTATCAGTTGCTAAGTCACGGATTCTTTTCAAATAATCAATTAAACCCAACGGACCATTGTTTCGCCATCATTTGTCGGCTTTTCTCGTCACTGTTATACAATCCCCCACATTAGCGGCGATGGAGATCGTTGAGTTATGGTACTGAAGTGAAAAAATGCAATGTACAATCGTCAGGTTACGTACACAATCACCTACACCCAATTTTAAACAACCGATCTTGACACTGCAATATAAAATCACATTCATTTACACTCCCTGATTCTGCACAACTCTAATATTTTCACTACACAATGAGCACATGATACGCGGTCTGCCATTGCATCCGAAATACTTCCTCGCTAGATATCTCCGGTTACCCCTCTCGTTTAACGTGTAACACATCATTTAAAGTAAGCGTACACTAATTGGACACCATTCCATCCGATTTTCTACTTTTATTACAAGAATTTCAGTGAACTCATTTATTCCGCGTGTTTTAAAAAAAAACATGTACAGCGAACTTAGAGACAATTAACGACCGACGTGGTTATGTTTACATTTGTTTCATTCTTTCGTTCGTTAAGGAATACTATTGCTTAGCGTTTATTAACAATAATAAAAAAACAAAATTAAATTACACAAAATATAAAATGCTCAACATAATTTTACTTAATTTTTGTTATTCGGGTTGTTTCAGGCGACCCATAAAACGGAGTATGGATACCCCCTCCTACGCCCTCAAAAAATCAAAGATGCAATAGAAGGTTCGAAAATGTCTCATTCAGTAGAATTAGGGCTAAAGAAACTATCAGGCTTAACCTGTCCTCGCAAGTTCCTACACATTTTTTTCTTCTAGAAATAAAACTGAAAACTCCTAAATTTATTGTAAGCCGTTTATTGTCACGAGTACTTTACGACTAACACGTAAAGTTGCTCCTCAGGGGGAAAACTATATTTTTAACAAAATTCCATGTATTCTACCCGTAAATACAATTAGCAGCAGCAACAGTAGTGGTGGTAGTAAGTAAGAAATAATAATAATAGTACTAGCACTACTACTAGCAGGAGTAGTAGTAGTGGTAGTAATGGTGGTCATCTTCATCGTACTAGTAGTACAGTACTAGTAGTAGTAGTAGTAGTAGTAGTAGTAGTAGTAGTAGTAGTAGTAGTAGTAGTATAGTAGTCTAGTAGTAGTAGTAGAAGTAGTAGAAGTAGAAGTAGAAGTAGTGCCATCAATAAAGTGGTCACTTGGACGATTGCTACCTAATAAGGGGGAATCTTTAACCATTTTTACAGAGTAGCATATTATCAAACTTCGGAAAATACTCGTAGATGAGATATCGACCATTTCTGCATTCTTTTAGGTACATATTAAAATTTCAGATGTCTTCATCAATATGCTAAAGTGAAGACTGACCGTTTCAACATCATATTTTCACAACAAACATCATTACCTCAAAGTATATTCCATATGTGGTTTCATTGTGGGCATAATAATATACTGACAGAACCAGTGTTTGGATGACAAAGCATAATGTATTTCTGTTACACCAAAATGAATTATAATTTGCGTATGTTGGACCAAATTTTATAAGACTACCAAAATACCAGCTATTGCCCATGCTTTTTCAATATCTAATCCTTGTAAAAGAGGAAAAAGATCAATATTATACACAGAGTTAAAGATTTCTAATGTAATTGGTTCAAATTTGAACACACTGTATTTTTTTCCTCATTTTATTTTACAGTACATTGCTGTTAGTTTAAAAATTTATATTTTACACACTGCTCTGCTCTCCAGTGAATGTATTAGCTATCAGTTCTGCTGCGTTACTATTGACCTCTCCTTGAATATATTAGGAACAAATCTGTTCTTAGTGACAGGCAAAATAATGATCATGGCTCATCTACCCACACATTATTTAAATTATTTTTTCCTGCATCTGTATTGTGTTAATCTATACCCATCTTTGCAAGGACTCCTTGACAATTCTGAAGAAGAGCCTGTCAAAATTTCATATCTATTCATACGCTACTTATTGTGGAATCAATATTGGTTAAATGTCCTTGAATTCACTTTCATTAGTATAGATTTTTGACAAATATTTTTAATTATTAGACACAATTTTATTGGGCGAGTTTTCATGTCCCTACTGCCTAGTCTTAAGAAATTAGACTTTCAGACATTAGACTCAATGACCACTAATGGTAGGCTCAATTTGTCATTTGGGTACGAAAGACATATTTTATGTATTAGGAGGTCATAAACTGGCTCTTGCCATATTTCTTAGCTTGCTTTCATATCACTTAGTCATTCTCCATCTAGGTAAGATAAAGTAAGAAAGGCACTATTAATTCAAAGCCAAGAAATATTGTGTGAATGCTTTTTACAGTGTTGCCATTTTTCATTTTTACTTTTCAAAATTTTGTATATTGTATACATACTATTTTACTGAAAGTGGTGTCTTAAAAGGGATAAATTAAGAAAATGGCTATTATGGGACTGGTTGGTGGTTGGGAAGATGGGTAGTCAGTAAAGAGCAGTATAATTTGCATACAATATATGGGTGTCCATTCCAAGAACAATCGGTTGTTGGTAGAGGTGGTCCTTAGAGGTTTCACTGTAATAAGGTCTTGAAAACTATTACAAAATTTTAATCATTTAATTCAAATTCACTTCAAAACTACCGTTTTTTGAAAATATGTACATGAAGTAATTTACTAAACTAATATTGAGAACATATTACATTCATCACGAAATATGCAGCTTCAAAACTGCAATCTGCAGCCATAGGACACATTAGCAAAAAATTTGACCTTTTGTACCTTCCAAATGTTTACATGACCTTTGGACATTGTGCAATTTTATGAAGAGAGCATTACAATACTTGAACAAAATTTGAAGCCTTTCTTTTTATTTATTATGAAAATATTGGGGCTTTGGGTGCAGTACCACTGGATATTAAAATATCCATTTTGAATTTACCACATTTAATTGGGGGCCTCTTTATTTTAGGGACAATCCAGTCAACGGGCAAATATTCAGGTGTGCATATTTTGTATCATATCACATCAATTGAAGGTGTGTGGTTGACCTCACTCAATGGTCTATATTATGTAGCTCTTCAGGGGTGTGGTAGTTAAAAAATTCGAATTATGTATGACACCCCTCATGGGTTGGCTTGGTTGAACACTGGTTGACTCATCTTTGCCAACATTAAACTACAGAAGAAATAGAATCTTTCCAACTTTGCACTTCTGATTTGGGCAACTTATATCCTTCACAGATTTTTTGTACTACAATCAGAGATACTTGAAATATAATTTGAAAATTCATCTCCTAATTCTCTTTTGCTTGCTCAGCCAACAGTTTCTAGTAGAGTAATAGGTCATAAAGAGATAAACAGACAATCAAAAGTAAACCCTACCTGCCCATTGCGATGCTGTAACAATGCTGGATGAGGTGGAGGAGGATGAGGATGCCCCATGTGAGAAACTGCAGCAGCTGCCGCCATCTGTTGGTGTGTCAGATGGTTGCTTAAAAACACCAAGTTTTCAGCAGCTCCTGGCTGTAACATTCAAGAATTTAGCCATCATGAAAGAACATTTGAAATAATCTCCACCAAGAGTTTTACACTGACGAAAAAAAAGGATGTTAAAATTCATTATAAAGGACAGAAAAATCAAATGTACAAATGTGGTTTCAAATTCTTCTAATTGAAATTTTGTGCTCCGACTCAGCATAAAACCAAGAAATTATGCAAAACTCAGCAGCTTCTTAAAAATAAAACCTGATTGACAATCAGGATTGGCAAAAATTTCCCAGATCCAAAAACCCACTTGGGTTACAGAAAAAAACATGAAAATAAAACTTGGGAAACCCCTTTGAAATGTTTTTAAAATCTTTTACATTATTTCAAATCAAAACAATATCTATATTTTTTGTAGCAAAATATTTATTAAAAACTCAAATTTAATTACAGTAAAAGAATGCAAATAAGTATGAAAAACAACAAAAATAGATATCAAAGTAAACTGACAATCTTTATTTGCTAGTACTGACTTCAATTTCAATACAATACAGGAAAATCTCACTGCACTAAGCCAAATCAGGGCCTCCTATTCCAAAATTGCATGTCAGCAACCAGAACACTGAGAAACTACACAAGGTGAAGGGCACACTTGCAGCACTTATTATGATTGCAGTGAGTACACAATTTCAGTTTTCTTTTGTTACAAGCACCAGCTGTTTGTTGCATGCAGTTTCACCAGCAAGGTGCCACCTTGCTGTGGAGAGACTTTGCTGGCACATATATATATACTAAGAAAAGGCAGGTGAATTATCTCAGAACCAGCATTTTGGTTATCTCTGCAGTGACACTGACCAAGAAGTTGTAGATTTGGTCCTGACAGTAACAATTTCTACACACAACCCCTGGTGCCTGTCATTGGTAGTTTTTTTTTTATGGTTTCTTCTATTTCTATCCAGTATATTCAGAGAAAAACTGTTTATGGAGTGTGCACGATCTTCCTCTCTCATTCTTGTCCCCTCTTCACTGCCACACACACACACACACACACACACACACATGCGCACACACACGTGCAAACCTCCACTACTCATGACAGGAGCCTACAGCTTGCGGTTGGGGTGGTGGCCCACTGGGAAGATACCGGGGGGGGGGAGGGGGGATTCCACATACACTGACTTGTAGGTTGGCACTGGATCTCAATATCTAGTGGGGTAAACAGACTCCTCCTGCCTAAAACATTCCCTTCACTAACCACGATACTAATTCGTCGAACAACCATAGCAATCAGTGTCCAGGAACATCAATCAATCAAAAAATCGCACAAATGATTATAAAGGCAATACTTGGATAAACTTTGCTACATTTGAAACTTTGCTACATTTGAAACTTTGCTACATTTGAAACTTTGCTACATTTGAAACTTTGCTACATTTGAAACTTTGCTACATTTGAAACTTTGCTACATTTGAAACTTTGCTACATTTGAAACTTTGCTACATTTGAAACTTTGCTACATTTGAAACTTTGCTACATTTGAAACTTTGCTACATTTGAAACTTTGCTACATTTGAAACTTTGCTACATTTGAAACTTTGCTACATTTGAAACTTTGCTACATTTGAAACTTTGCTACATTTGAAACTTTGCTACATTTGAAACTTTGCTACATTTGAAACTTTGCTACATTTGAAACTTTGCTACATTTGAAACTTTGCTACATTTGAAACTTTGCTACATTTGAAACTTTGCTACATTTGAAACTTTGCTACATTTGAAACTTTGCTACATTTGAAACTTTGCTACATTTGAAACTTTGCTACATTTGAAACTTTGCTACATTTGAAACTTTGCTACATTTGAAACTTTGCTACATTTGAAACTTTGCTACATTTGAAACTTTGCTACATTTGAAACTTTGCTACATTTGAAACTTTGCTACATTTGAAACTTTGCTACATTTGAAACTTTGCTACATTTGAAACTTTGCTACATTTGAAACTTTGCTACATTTGAAACTTTGCTACATTTGAAACTTTGCTACATTTGAAACTTTGCTACATTTGAAACTTTGCTACATTTGAAACTTTGCTACATTTGAAACTTTGCTACATTTGAAACTTTGCTACATTTGAAACTTTGCTACATTTGAAACTTTGCTACTCCAAAAGACCCACTGGGTCGAGCTCTTTTTAAAAACCCTGAGTTTTTCTAACCCTGTCAACAATGGAACAAAAAATTAATAAATATTACTGATCGTAAGTAACACAATTTCTCTAACTAAATAAAATCAAGAGCAATAGTACAAACATGATGGGATTAGAAATTAAATTGCAAAGACCGCTATCTTGAACATACTGGATGTAAATACATGAACCACAATGAATAGTGGATAGAGGATGAGGCAAAGATGAAACAGTTATAGGTCATGAAGTTCTACACAATACAAACAATCCTATGTCATTTAACAGAATAGTTCCTTGCTAGACATTACATTAGTTTAGTTTTCAAATTCCAACTCTCAATCACTTTCACACTTTTTCTGTCACACATTTAACACCGCCAACAAGGCCCTCCCTACTGTCAATGGCTCAATATCATTCGATCCCTTGCCCATCGTCAGTTGATCACTCCTCTCATTGTCCTTCCATCACTCATTCTCTCATTGATCATTCACTCATCGTTATTCGTTCAATCATTCTCCCATCATTATTCAAGTTATTGTATCTCCCGGGTCGTTCAATCAACCAACCTCCCGTGTCGTCCAATCAACCAACCTCCCGTGTCGTCCAATCAACCAATGTCGCGTGTCGTTCAATCAACCAATGTCGCGTGTCGTTCAATCAACCAACCTCCCGTGTCGTCCAATCAACCAATCTCGCGTGTCGTCCAATCAACCAACCTCCCGTGTCGTCCAATCAACCAACCTCCCGTGTCGTCCAATCAACCAACCTCCCGTGTCGTCCAATCAACCAACCTCCCGTGTCGTCCAATCAACCAACCTCCCGTGTCGTCCAATCAACCAACCTCGCGTGTCGTCCAATCAACCAACCTCGCGTGTCGTTCAATCAACCAATGTCGCGTGTCGTTCAATCAACCAATGTCGCGTGTCGTCCAATCAACCAACCTCGCGTGTCGTCCAATCAACCAATGTCGCGTGTCGTTCAATCAACCAATGTCGCGTGTCGTTCAATCAACCAATGTCGCGTGTCGTTCAATCAACCAATGTCGCGTGTCGTTCAATCAACCAATGTCGCGTGTCGTTCAATCAATCTCTCGTGTCGTTTCGTGATATTCAATCAACCTCATGTTTTTAATTAATCAATCAATCTCTCTTCATCCTTTGATCATTCATGGGGTCTCCGTACTTCCCTTTCTCCTATTCATTTCTACCTCTACCTTGAGCATACCGGCTTAGATGGCTCAGAGTATCAACTGCTATCACTGCAGTGCCTCTCACCAAGAGTTCAAGACCTGACGGTGGCAGGATTTTCGACACTAGCCAGATAGTTGGATCGAAAACAACGACTGTCTGGGGGAGGACATGTCCTGAATGCTCTGATGGCTAGATGCTCTGATCAGTAGTTTTCCTTGATTTCTTTGATTCTCGCCAGACGAATGGCAGAGCAGAGCCCTAACATAGGGGCCACAGACTATGTGCAATCTTCCTTGTCATATTTAATTTTAAAACCCTTACACAAACCGCAAGTTGATGTGTAGGTCGGAGCTGAATTTGAACCGTCCAGGTGGATGAACACCACTTCGCGGGATAAAACATTCACTACACTTGAAGGACTAATGACCACAGCACTTTCAAAGCACAAAATAATCATTGTCATTAGATCATTTATTATAGTATCATCATTCAATCACTTATTTTCTTCATCATTCGATCCTTATGTTTTTCATCGTTATTCAATCAGCCTCATTTAATCACTGGCTCATCACCATCCGACCCGCCACTTTCTCATAATCCTCCTTCATAAGTTCTCAGTCATCTGCGATGAATATTATAAAGTTCGTCGTAAATTCCATGTCATTGCATCAAATTCGACAGTCCATCACACACTGATTGTCACCCTTCTTTCTTTTTTTGACAGTACCTTCTTTACTCCCTCACTGGATCCTGAATTTCCGCCATATTAATATTGTCCATCCCTTCCTCTATGTATGTATAATAACTTGTCCATCCCTTCCTCTATGTCAATCTCTTACTCACACACTCAGTCCTTCGCTCACACTTTTAAGATACTGAATCTCATCCCCCCCTCACTTTCAATGGCACATTTTAGACATTGCCTAAATGTTAACTGAGATTTCTTATTGAAGAAAGATTTCCCTTGATTTTACAGTACAGATTGGTGAACAAAAGAGTCATGAAGATAGTCATTATGAACAAAAGAGTTCTGTTAATTTTCAAAATTTGTGTCCTAAATATCTCAATTCAATTGAATAAATTCCATTATGTGAAGATCATAAAGTTGTAAGTCAAGAACTATTTTACTTACAATGAAACTTGAACATGCACAATTGAAGAGTATAATAATTCACACATCCAAAACAGATGTATAAATTTCTTCACAAAGTGATTATTATTATAATGCAGCATAAATTTTGAATAAATTTAGTATACACCAACTTTCAAAGCAGTGGAATGCATTAAAAAACTACAAAAAGTCTAGATTTTCACAAAACTTGTTTGGCCAGTGGCTCATAAAAATGTACAACAAAAAAGCAGGACTCCAATTACATCACTGTTCAATTAGATATTTATTTCCCACCTTGCGTATTACACTATAAATTTTATTCATGATTCCATTCTTTTAAGTAATTATTTCAATTACTCAATTCTTATCGAAACATAACCTTTAAATGAATTATAACAATTGCTACATACCACCACAATAACTAATTTTTCCTACATTAACCAGACACCACAACTACACAAACAGTATCTTCACAGTATTCTCAGCATTCACAGTATCTTCCAGAACTGAGACAAGGGCTTTGTCAATCAAATGCTTGTTAATGTATTACTATTTCACCACTTGCACAAATTACTACTTAAACACAAATATTTCAATTGCACTTTAAACAATAACAATAGTTTGAATTTACAATAAAAATTATGGTTTCCAAACACAATATTAAATCACACATTACCTAAACAATTAATATGTTCATATGATTTGAGTAATTCTAAAAAATATCAAACAATAATATGCAGGGTTAACTTACTCTTACAGAGCTTACTCTGATTAGAGGAAATCAATAAATTTACAGAATTGTCAGGTGGTTGACCATACTCCTGGTATGGCCAGTTTCAGTCCAATTCAGAACCAGCAACAGGCCACAACCTTTCATCATAATGACGGCCATGATAAGTAGTTTGTCATATATATGGACTGTTTTATAAGGGAGTTGTTGATTGATGGAAATGTCATATGGTGATTGTTTCCATTCACAATATCATCTAAGTGTTCGTCAAGGTGAGTCAAAAAGAAATTACTTTGTTCCTGTTGCTGAACACTTCTCATAGAATTTCAATACTATTTCTATGTTACTTCACACCTTCAAAAACGTTAATGTAGGTACATTGAGTTACAGTAGAGTATTGTCATCATAATGTGTACATTTATTACCAGTTGTTTAACTTTTATTAAGTGTTACTATATAAAAAAACTCGTTGTACTGTATTTTAAATTTTAGTTAATGAGAGGTACCCGATGAAGAGCAATGAAACGAGCTCAAAACGTGTTGTCCAATAGAGAAAATGTAAGAGATGAACAATACAGCTCAAGAATGTTGATTGTACGGTAGTTATAGTATATTGAGTTATGTTACAATACACTGAAGATATTTTAATAGCTTCAGTTTCTTAATCCAGTACAATTAGTGCCATTGTCTATAAACAAAAGAATGGGTCAAGAATGTCAATATGAAATTTAGGCTGCATTAATATATTTAATAGAACTAGCTGGAGCCTTGGAAAACTTCCTTCTAAGAAAATAGTTATCTGAAGTGAAAATTGCATTGTAGTACACCCCACCTTTGAATGGCCATCCCCTAAACCGTCCATCAAAACACTTTAGGCCTTGGTACTGTGAGGCAATAACGCATACATTACCATACAATTGCTAACCATTGAAATTGAATTTCACAGCAAAAACAGTCCCTTCAATTTGATCAAGAAAGGCTATTTCAGACTTTCTCTTTTAATTTAATTTTACATCCATTTTCAGTTTTTGCACTTTTCCAACTACCCAAGCTATGAAGTGGGAGGAACCTAAGAAATAAATCTTCAAAAATGTAAAAGAAAGTTCAAAATGATAAAATTTTGTAAAACACTGGTTATAAAACACACCCTCCTACAAGTCCCCCTTGATTTCTCAACAAGTCTCCATCCGTTCCTCAACTCATATTCCCAAATATTCACGTTCCCTTTGTGTCACAAAATCATAATTTTAAGGGCTTAGGACACATTTCTGAGCTTCTTTCAATTATGAGTTTCATTACTCTGTATGTGTTGCAAAGTTGAATTATTATAATTATTAATCTTAAATCTGTGTAATAATAATTGCACATATTATCAAGAAAATTCATTATTTAAACCCTTCCCTCTCCTTTGCAGATTCATTTAATAATTACCCAATATTTCCTAAGTGGTACACACATTATGCTACATATTAAAAGACTTATTTTGCACTTCTGCAGCAGAAATAGGTTTCAGAGCTGAGATTGTTCACACAGATAATTGGTAATTTTAAAAACGAACAATTATTTTAAAATTATTAATTCACAAAGCAAATTAAGTATCCTCTAAATATTGTTCTGTAAAAGTTTCAATACAGAATTTTTACACAACTATAGTGCTTCTTCAATCCTCAAGCAAAAGAAGCAAGAAGTAATGGCTAATATCCCTGAAAATACATTTATTCTAATCATTTTTTGAATACTTCTGCAATACGAAACATAATCATTGGATCTCATGCTTGTCCTGTCGCAGGCTTACATTTTGCAGCCCTGGTGTCAAATCAAGGATGTTCGCATCAAACTTATCATTCTCAGGCAGTACTATATACCTTATTGGGGAAGGTGGATAGTGTTGTCAGTCTCACTGTTCAATGGAATAATATTTGACACATGATAAATGGAATTTGGCCACCTGCAGGCAAATACAATTATTTTTCTTAATGATTAAATTTCCCATTGCGCAAACATCTAATACTAATGAATAAGTGCATTTCCGAAAAGGCATATTTCTTTCTTCTTTCTTTTTGTTTTTCTTCATTCTCACACTTGGCTTGTGTGCTTTATTTCTTTTTTTAAATAAGGAACAGGGATATGTAACCTCCAGTGGCCTCTTCCCCAAGATCCATCACTTGATTCCATTCTATTAGCACTCCAATAGAGACATTTTAATCAATTCTATGATCACCAAAACCCCTATGATAATGTTAGCATCACACATTATGCATCAATGTATAGACAACATGGTTGTGTCTACGTAATTGAACCACAGAGAAACCTGCTCAAATAGCCACCTTGATTAAGCTGCCACTGCCAGAAACAGCCATTTTGTCAAGGAACCAACTGATTTTTCCACAAAAACATGTAAAAATTCCCCTCATTCTAGCAGCCTCCTGCCTCTGGAGAACAGTGGTCATGCACATTTCGTACATCAGCCTCTATTAAGCCATTTTGCCATTTAGAACTGTAATAGAAGAAGATGCAGAAGAGTGATGGGCAGTCCTACCTTCAGAAGGAGAATTGCAATTTAAAGACAAGCTAGCTAGTGAATTTGGGTTGGTGGCATCAGAAATAGTGCTTCACAAAGTCATGGTATGTTTGACATTAGCCGAGAGAAGGCACATAATTCGAGAAATCAAGAAAGTTTCAGCCAGAGAACACTAACTTAAGTGAGGTAGAACACAAAGCTAATAAAATAATAAAAAACAAGGAACACATTTTTGTTAAATTTTGAAACTTCAGCAGCTAAGAGATTGATATAAACGTTTATAAACAAGGAATTTTTTTTGGTAAAAAACTCAGTAAATTAAAAGGGTTAACAGATTTGGCTGTATTTTAAAATTCAAGTGTATTTGTTGTTTAAATAGCATTTTGTAGTTATTTAAAATGATTTACTAAAAACAATTTTAAAGCTATTACCATGATTAGACCTAATTTACGCTTCCCATAAATTCTTAACCTTCATTAAGCAGCCATGTTTTTAACAGCTCGCTTTATACCAGAACCATTGATGGCCCCTTATGTCAGGTTTGACTGTACTTCTAAGTAGGTGAATGACTAAACAGACAACACGTGAATAATACTTTGGAATATTTCTCCCTAAATTCCTCTTTGAAAATAACATTTAAATTGATACAGCATATTTCAAGCAATTAACAGTATTAAAAACAATTATTTTATTGTATTACTCATCTTTTAACATCTTTGCTCTCAACCACAAAATGTTAAAAGAGAATACAGAGGCCAGTTTCTTTCCAATAACTTCTTTTAACATATAAGCATGATAAGCATTGAACATGTTCTTAAAAGAGATAATTTTGAAGACAAGGTAACAAAATAACACATCATTGGTAATTAATGCAATGAAACAACAGAATATAAGTCAATAGCAGGAGATATTAAATACATCAGCTCAGGAAAATGAAATTTATGACTAAGGAAAGTAAATGTTTGCAAATTTTGCATTACCCTTACGTGCAGAAATTTTAATTTACACTAATCTCAGACAGTCTACTATGAAACGAGCCTAAGGCCATTTAAGAGTTTCTAAACCTACACAAGAAGAATTGTTTTGGATGGAATTGGATTAATGCACCGTATTACACTACACTTTGAATTTACACAAAAACCTTGACAATCTCATTTTGCAGAATTTTTATTGAATTTTTTCCCCCCCCCCCCACTGTTTCCATGCCAAAGTTTTGACTTGTAATCACTGTTTAAGATATATTATGTTGCCATTTTTAAGTATTAAATAAAAAATTATCTACACTCAGAGACCAGATTAAATTACTTATCTCCTATAATTTAGCTAAGAAACTTTTTACTTACATCAATAATACTCTCATCTCCAAGAGCCCATCGTGGTGGCTGTTTTGTGAAAGGTGGTGGTACTGGAAAGTCTGGATCTGATTGGGGTCTTTGAAAAACATATCCAACCATTGCATCGTCCTGTGATCGTGCAAGCTGGGGCCTTGTTGGATCTGGAATCTATAAAGACATGCAACACATTGCAGGTTAACATAAAGAAGTAGTTATACTCGTATACTTGCCATAAGACTAATAAGCGGAAAAAAACAAGCTATTAATAGTAGTATCTATAAGATGTGTTACAACTGCCCTCTTCCAAAAATTGAATGAGAATTACCAAACAAAACTGTATGGCTTATAGAGCCATACAGCATTGAATAATACCTTAGTTAAATTACAATTCATCACTTTTCGACTTTCTAGTAAATAAATTGGTGCTTTCAACAATTCCCGCCAAGATCATTCAAGACAAGTTGAGGTTATGAATTTTGGACAGTAGATAATCTCGCCAATGCGCATCTGCTATGTTCGCTTGGGAATTCAATATTTTTTGAAAGAATGAATAAATCGAAAATATTCTAAATTACACTTGCCTGTGGCCGAATTATCTGTGGAGATGAGACATGACCATTGGTATGGCTCAACATTCCGTCTCCCTCTCCTCCTAACCACTTCATTTATTTGAGATCTGAAAAAAACGTAGCCAAACACTGTACACCAAACCTTAACAATGATATTAAAATAATGTCACTTGGACATCAACATTCCTGAAGCAATAAAAAATCGACATCACTTTCTGACTTGACACTTACTCAACACAATGAAACAATGGCAGTATTTTATGACAGCAATTATATTTTGAAAATATTCCAATTATATTTAATTTCATAGCGCCTCCATGAAAAGTAATATCGTTTTTTTGCTCATTCTCACCTGATCTTGCTCGTAGGAGATAAATCTCATTAAGTAGCGTAATAAAGGACGTCTTGCAAGCCGATACTGCACTTACACTGCAAGGGAAGAAATCGTTCATGAAGATTCTCCGTATAATATATTTTCCATTCAAGACACCCAAGCAGAATAAAACCGATCGTTCTCCACAATATTCTTAAGAAATTCCCTTAAATGCAGAATTAATTACACGAAATGCACTCGACTGCATGATAAGGATGAAAGGAGATATTACCTCGAAAGATTTCAAGCTAACACATGCGACATTTTTCCTCGGAGCGGGTGCTGGGAAATGTTTTGAAGCCAAGGCGCGGGAATTCAAATTCCTCGCATCATACGTTGGCCACTAAAAAGTAGTCCCCGGAAGTCCTTAATTTTTATAGTTGCACTTTTCGAACACAATCGGACCTCTCATTCGATCCATGCTTACTCTCCAGATTCCCGATGCCCGCCAATGCCCTTCTAGTACGCAACCTTCTGGGAATTGAATGTTCCTTTGGCTAGTACATTGTAGGGCCGCCATGGATTCCTCCTTTCGTCGGTGTAATGGCCGCCAGTTAATTAGGGTGAGGAAAAGGGATAATAAAACATTAAATTTCACTGAAAGTTTAATGAATGATATGAAAAAAAAACTAAATGATGAAAAATAATGCACAACATTCAATTCATTGAGTCACAGTGCATGGAATAAAAATACACTTTACATTAAAAATTTCCATGTATTCAGGCAAATTTTCAAGTTTTCAGTAGATATTTTACTTAATTCTGCACAATACAACACTGCTTCAGTACATTACTCTCCTCTTTCCTTCATGTACATAGATTGCTAACCCCTGAATCCAACATACCACAACATACACAATTGCACATTTTGCTTGTAATGTTCTAAAAAATTACATTAGTGTATACAAATGAGCAGCTTCGAAACAAGACAGATTTGGAAAGAAACTGTTGCGCTTCAGTATCTAAATAAAATGAGAGCTAGCAACTTGTTTGATACCAAAAAGCAATTAATAAATATGTAGTAATAATTCAGAAACCCAAACCACACCACTACAGAAAATTGTAAACAAATTTCAATTTCAGTTAAGTTCATCAGTATTTCACTCAAAAAGTACACATACCACATAGTGGGTTATTCAAATGTAACTTTAGGAGCTTAAAAAAGAAGCAGGATCTAGTAAACCTTATAAATTCTGGATTTGAGTAACAAATTAAAACATGTATTATTGCTACATTCTACATTAGAAGTCCCCTAATGGAACCCTTTCTGATAAAATATTCTGAAAATAATTTCAAAATTCTGACAAAATTATTCCAGACACAAATCATGTGTACTTAAAAGAAACAAGTAATTTACGTCTATATACATCATGCTTAAACTCATGAAATATTTAACATTTAGGCATGTTTCACAGGCATCTGCATGTGGTCTTTTCATCTCCAACTAACTCTTCCACATGATTGAAAGGCAAACATGAAACAGCCAGTTTTTCCTCTTGCACATCATATCAAGACGTCCAATTTTATATTTTATTACAAAACTTCATATTGTACTCTTGAGGCACTATGGCTAAGAAACATTAAAATATCAATAATGTTTCAAAAATGGCCATTTCTTAAAGCACTGATAATGTAAAAACTCTGGATTGCATTGTCTGTAGGAGCATCAACTCCCTTCATGTACAAGTTCTACTTGGAATGGTAAAAGCAAGCAAAGACAGCAGGATTCAAATCCAGGCATCATGCAATTTTAAATACAACTGCTCACAATGTTTATAAGTACAACTGAAATAACTAAGTTATTACACAGCTTTACTTGAATCCTTTGTCTTTACTCATACAATTCCAGTCAAAAGAATAAAATATTTTTTAGATCACCAGGCTTCACAAATAAGAATGCACATCATAGACTTCTACATAAAATTTTCTATACTGACCTGCATTCTTGTTCAAGGCAAACACACCTGTGCTTTCCATTATTGCAAGCTCGAGATCCCCAGTTTTAAAGCCAAGAGACAATGTAACAATCTGATAAAAATATTCCACCCCTTGCAACTATCTCCTGAATTTATTTGCCATCTTTTCAGGGAAAGAAATTTTGAAGAACAATGGCTGTACAATACAGAAGCACAGAATATGTATCCTTGAAGCTCATATACCAAGGACCATTGAGGAAAGGTGCAGGTTTGAAGAACAGCTGTCAGGATATGTGTAACGTCAAGCACATTGTTACATAGGGTATTATGAAAAATATAGTTTTATTAAAGTAAAAAACTTTGGTTACTTGAGTTAACAGGCTGATTGGAGTATATTATGCAACTGAACTTTTCTTGCTTTACAAATCCTGGCCTGTTGTACCCAGTTGTTTTACAAACCATATGGCAACTTCTTCAAAGGCACAGAAGTTATGATTCCGAGAGATGTGATGTTGGGCAAGACTTCTCAGAGAACATAATCAGTATAGGGAGGAGGAATCCCAAAAGGTACCAATCGGCAAGGCCTTCAGTATCACAACATAAGCCATGCAAAAAACGTTCTCTCTTCACCCAAGTCTTTGGCAGAAGAAACTTATGCTAAAAGGAGAGACCCTGTAGAACAAGCTGCTTCATCAATGTTATCATTCTCCTGTGTATTAAATCACCCGTAACTACAGACACAGCCCACATTATGAAAACAATGTTAGCATAAAGGATCTACTTTAGAATGTACAGTAAAAACTACAATACCTATGAAACAGCTTGCACTACAGGCCTCTGTTTGCACACAGGTACCACAAAAAAAGAAAACTACTACTCTGCAGCTTTAGGGTACTGAGAGAAGGCAACATAGCTAAACAAGCTAATCTGCCTTTGAAGTATAGTATTGTGAACTAAGTAATCTGTACACCTTTGGATTGGGGGGAGGGGGGGGGGGGGGGCTCTCCAACAAAAATTTTGAGTAACATCACAGGCCGTGCCAACTAATATTGAAAAGAAAAGCCTGTTACTGACAGCTATAGTACATTGCATAACTGTGCAAGTCACAATATCTAATTTCACTCCAGGCCCTGCTTAGTTGACAGTATCTCACATAGCACCATATTCGGTGCACACAGAAATCTAGTACAGACCTTGGAAAATTTTATCTTTTCAGATTATCTTAAAAGGAATACCAATTACATCCAAACAAAAACCGATGCATAACAAGTATAATAGGAACAGCATTAAAAATTTAATATTGATTGGCCAATTATAACATGATGAATTTAAATTTCTCCCACAAAAACTTCAGTAAAACAAATCAACAGTTTCAAAATCTCAAGTCAAATGCAGCAAAATGAATTTAAATGTAATCCTAAACAATAAATATTCACATACAAAGAATAAATACAGATAATAGAATACGAACTGACAAATCAAATTTTAGCAAACAGTAAATTTCAACACATATGTACATACAGAAATTCAATATAATGCTGACACTGGAGAAGCAAACTAACTGGTATGGTCCCTTATGTACAAGAACTTGTCCTTTTTTTTTTCAGTTTACTATGAACTGCTTCACTTTTACCAGTGCCCACACGCACATTCTTTAACATGCATAACAGAATATTCACATTAAAAATTCATTACAAACCATATTTTCGCACTTGCAGTTAATCAAGCAAAACTTTAAAAAAGGCATAACATTAAAAATAACCTTTTTAAGTGTGCCAAGTACTGCTGTACAGCAGTATGATCTGGGAACTTAATCAAAAAATCAGGCATCTTAATGATTTTTAATAACTGCATTTTATGAATGAATTTAAAATCTCCATTTCCCTTAAGAAATTATTTTTATGCACAATGTTAAATTGCATATCCAAGATGCACTGGAAGAAAGGAGACCATATGTTGTAGAAATGGAAAGCAGCTAGAACATAGTCATTCCTAAAGAAACAGGATCTGCCTGGCAACCCTGACATGGCACATTAGGTGTTCAGAAGAGGTCAAATAGATCAGACAGGCCCTCTTCTGTATCAAGACTGAAGTTGTAGTCAGCACCAGACAAAGGTGGCTCCAACGACAGGAAAGGCTCTCCACATGATGCATAAGACAAGCCAGACATGTCCAGCAGCGAGTCCCCTTCTGTGAAGTACAAAATAACACAAGACTTAAATGCAGAAAAATAGTAACCATGGAGCTTGAAATACATTAAATCTCTGAACCTACAGTACTTCTAACCTGTTTATCTCAAAGCTCAAAAGAAAGCCACAATCCCTCAATACAAAATTCCCTTGTAATTGAGAGTACATTCGAAAATGTTATTCACCCATTAAGTTGAAAGTATGCACAGCAAATTCATGCAGTCAGTAGCTCGTGCCTTGCAGACAGTGCTGTAGCGTGCACGTGCAGCCGCTCGGCCTGTGGGGGGTGGGAAGGGCTGGGCCAGTTAGTGAGCATGCACGGGAGGGGCATGGCCGGCGCCAGCTGAATCACATGGTGCTACCGTCCTGTCAGCAAGGTAGCAGCCATGAGGTCCAGCCCACACCAGCCCGCCAGTTAAGCAAGCAGCAGTAGCGCCAGTCTGCCCCAGCCGCCTTCGTGCAGGGCACAAGCAGCAGCAAGTGCGAGGCAAGCTCACAACAGTGCACGCCCTGCAAACCACCCCACTTGCCATGACCATGACTCGTTTCAAACCTATTGCTTCCACACAAGCCCACTGCCCAACCACCATGCAGCTATGGTTAATAAGAAACCCATGTTTTAATAACCTTTCTCTTACCATTATCCATACACCACACATGTGCAGAGGCCACTCAGCAGGCAAGCAAAAGAAAGCAAAGCAAGCAACAAAGAACTAATTACATTTTTTCCAGGCCACTGCACTTTGCATGGTGGCTGTAGGAAACTTGTGTTTTTATTTCACATTCCAAACTATTAGAATGCATTGAATACTAAAATTATAGGTGAACATGTAAAATACATCATTTAAAGGAGAAATCCTCTTTATTCATAAGTTTACATAAATTTCTTAAGAAAAGAACCACAATACAGTAAAAGTGTGCCAAAACCATTAAAAATATACTGCACTGAACATGCAATATACCCCTATATGAACCATTCAATGGGAGCAGACTCTCCTACAGAGATGGTTAAAGCAGCCTCGAATCGGTTACAATTCAAGTGTTAGTTAAAGAGGCATATCTGGGCCTGATAGTACCACTTGTAGAAGCAATCTATGTGCTGCTGTATCAGCAGAAGTCCCAGCTGTCTCAGATTTCTGGGAGCCCATCCTTCCAGGAAAGCAAAGCCAAGCAGCAGGAAGGGGCAGGATGCCTTTTGGCCAGCTGGTATCTAGAACTCTGTCTGTGATGTGACTTTTAACAGCACACGGACACAGTCAGAGCTCCAGGCACCCGCCAGCCTCTCCATTGGTTGTTCAATTGCTTCAGTGGTGCTTCGGAGATCAGCAGCAGTGTAGAGATCCTTCTGCCTTGAGAAACCTGACTCCACAGCAGGATGGGCCCATGTCCTTGCAGATCCAGCCCATTACTCATTACAGAAGCCACAAGCTTTTATGAAACCCTCCCCACCATTTGCCACCAAAAAAAAAAAAAAAAAAGCTCTTGATTGAAAAAAACATGCTTAGGTTCAAGGAAAGAGAAAAATAGGAAGAAAAGAAAAGCTGGCAAATAAATAATGAAAATAGTTGTCCCTAACAGGTACAAGACATGAAGTAATGTATCTCAACTTCACAACTTCAATCCATATTAACTAATTTTAGAAACTTAAGTGTGTATATATATTTTAAAAAAAGTTCATGCATTGCTCTAATATCAGTACAAATTGCCAAAATGGATATTTACTAGTACAAAAGAAAATTAAAAAATTATCAGAATTATAACGGGACCCTAAGCAGTTAAAACCAAACCCTTAGGAAATATTACCTGTCACTCAAAAATCTTCCTTAACACTACCGAAGATTACTATATTTAGCATCATCACATGCAAGAAGCTTTACAAGCACAGAAATCATGCAAATAATATACAAATAAATATAATCTTGAAAATGCAAATAATAATAATATTAATAATAACGATATATTGCTTACATAGTATTATTAACATCGACAAAATATAATCAACTCTTACCTGATCCAAAAACACCATCATCAGGCAAAATAAATTTGTCAGAGTCTCCACCAGACAAAGGCATAAGGCTGCTGCAGTCTTCACTCATTGGTTCATCTTTAATGAAATCATCTGACTGTGCCAAATTAGCCAGATCCATCTCAAAGTCATCACGCATCATGGACCATGATCCCAAAAGAGCATTGTTGCTAGAAGAGAAAGAAAACTTGACATATTAAATACTCACACATGCAGCAGAAGAAAAAGAAAACTCACAAGTCTGCAAATGCAGTCAATAGATACTTGGCCATACACGAGAGGCTGAATTGCCAATGTTCAGCCATCATAAGACAACTTACCCAGGGCAAATGAACTTTGCCCTGAGGAAGGTCAGTTTGACTGCTGAATCCTTGACAACTGTGCCAAGGATGCAGCATCCCCTGGACAGCCAAGTATCTAAAAAGAAAACATACTGAGTTGAGCCACTGCTACTAGAGGGCACAGCTGGTAGTGGATCTGATTCTGCTGAAGTGCAAGGATTTGTAGTGCTAGTGCTAGGCGCTGTTGTTGCTGCTGCTGAAGATGCTGCTGCTAACGAAGTCGGCGGAGATGTTGAAGGTACATCCTCTGGGCAAAGGAATACTTCTATTTCTCCATTCTCAGACTTCATGTACATTTTAAGACCCTGAGAAGCAACCTACAAAACAAATTAATTTATAGAAAACAAATAACAAAATGGCCAAACCACATTATCCAAAGCAGTACTCACATCATTTGGATGTGGGACTTGCAACTTCGCTTCTGGTGGAGCCTTTATTGCCATAATAGTTTGCTGGCGATATTCTGGTATACTGCGCAGGTCTTTGTATGTGATGTATGCAAAACGCTTATCTTCACTGAGCTGCCTTAGATCGCTTTCTGTGAACACACCAAATCAATTTCTGTAAATTCAGAAGCAATCACAATAAGATCAATTCTAAGTCATAACGAATCCTCACCAGCACTAGTGATCAACTCATCAAGATGATTTTCTTTTGCCTCCAAATCAGCAATGTCCCCTCTGAGGCGACGTAAATTCTGCTGAGTTTCACCAGGCAACTGTCCACCTCTGAAAATGAACAAACTCCAATTATATCTAGTTAAGATTTAGTCTTACAGAAGAGTAAAGTGAAAGAAAATGTATATTTCATACTTCACATAATTATTGGTAAATAGCATGCCATGAATATTACAAAAATAAGAATGTAATGCACAAAGACTGTAAAGGGGGGGGGGAGTAAAAAAAAAAAAAAAAAAAAAAAGGAAGGCACTCACTTCCAGCGAATATTGTTCTTGGATTTTTTCTCAAGAATGCCGATTCCCTCGAGCACGTTGGTGATGTCGTATATGCGGCGCTTTTGCACATCGAGCTGTTCGGACGCAATGTTGAGGTCGACGACGCCGTCCGTTGATGCTCGGATGAGGTTGAGGAATTTCTTCGTGAGCAGCCCCAGCGACGTATCATACCGTGTGCGCTCCTTGCCTGTCTTCGTAGCGGGGCTGGCGAAGCTGCATCCTGACACGGTGTGAAGACGCTTGGCGGCGCGCGGAGTCTTGAAGGCACCCGCGCCGCCTCCGGCTGCACGGCCGCCGCCACCGACGCCATCCTCGCTGCTCGGCGACGCCTCGAGCTTCAAGCGCCGCTTCACCGTCTGCGGAGAGGAGACGACGCGAACGCGTTCAGCGGGGCGGGGACGAGAAGTCGGGAGGGAACAAAGGCGCTCGGCGCGCTGGCTCGCGGGCGTCGCGCGCGGCTCCGCCCTGCCGCTGCCGCCACCGCTATAGATCCCCTCCGCTGCCGTGGCGGCGGCGCATGGGTTGGAGGCTACAGCGCAAATAATGGGGCCTCCACGCGTGCGCGCCCCATCGCCGGCCTCCGCTCGCGGCACCTACGCAGCGGCCACTACGGCTACTCGCGCGCACGTGCCGAATAACCGCCCACGGCTGGGGGGAGGGGAGGAAAACCATAACGGCCATGACCTTACGCAAGCGCGCGCCATTTTACTATGTGGCGTCCGTCCGGAAGACGCCCTTGCGTCCATTACGGGAAGCGAGCAAGCAAGCTAAGCTCGAAACAACGCCCCTGCCATATAAAATTAAGGGAAAAAAACAAAAAAACATACCGTCGCCTTGCGCCCGAGAGCGCGTCCCAACGCAGGTTCCGCCTGCTAAGCGTCTCTCCTGCTCGACCACGCGGCGACGGCCGCCGCCAAACTCTCCCACCGCAAGCCCCCGCACTGCGACCGCGGGCCGCAGCCTCCGAAACGCGAGCGTTCGCTTCTACGCAGCAGCGCGCGCGGTCGCGCGAGGCCGCGCACAGTGTTTACCTCCGCACTGAAGAGGCCTCGCCCGCGCAGCCGCCATGTCTGCTCCCAAGGCCGCGTAGTAGTAAAAGGCCCGCCGTCCGTATGCCGCTCAACCGCTACGAGCGCGCGCCGAAGCGGCGTCGGGCGCCGCGCCCGCCGCCCGCGCACGCGACGACGAACGTCGCGACGCGCGGCGCCGCGGACGCGCGCGCGGCGTCGACGAATGCGCGCGCTCGCCGCAACAACGACGCAGCCGAGTCATGAATGAGGCAAGCAACTGCGCGGCGGTGACGAGACGAGCGGCGGCAGAGGGTGCGGCGGGGAGAGGAGTCGCCGCGTCCGCAATGGCCGCCGTCGCAGGAAGTGGACGAGCGGCAGCGGCGCGCGCGGCTCCCCCCGGCTTTTCCCGCCTTTTTGGGACGCGCGGAGGGGGTAAAGTGGAGAAGAGGGGGCAAACAAGCGCGGGCGCCAGCACCGGCGCGACGCTGCCATGGGAACGAATGCGCAGCTTACAACGCCGCGCGCGCCCTTCGGGTTGGGGAGGAGAGGGGGTAATCGGCTATCGATGAACGAAAATGGGCGGCAGCTCGGCTGCGTGAACGAAATCAAAAATTAGGTAGATGTACCTTCGGGCGTACATCAACGTTATCGTAGTCCAAAAATCATCAATATTAAGCTTTCCAGCAAAAAAACAAAAAACAAAACAAACACGTCAAGTACCTAAACACAAAAGATTGCCCGGTAATTTGATTTTAATTTGTCACATCAATAATTAAAAGGAACGATGATCTGGAACGCGTTTTCAAAATATTCAAGAAGATAAATTATGTGCACTTCCTGTCATCAAAAGCCGCGAAAGGTCAAGATGGCTCCGGTAATAGCAAGCTAGGTGCTGTTTGGGAATATGGCAGAATGCGAGCTTTCCGTCTACCATAAAAATCAATATTCTTGGGTGTCCATGAAATTGAATTCGCAAGCTTTTCCCGTGTCACACACAACCAGAATATAGCGAAGGCGTATAAATTAGTTAATGTCAGAAATACATAAATAAATGTAAAATCCCGTAACGACACCAAATGAAAGTTACGCAGTTGGCCGTTGCTCCTACTCTGACGCTTCTCAACTCTTAAATAAGAGTATGGGATTTGACCTTGATATCTTGTAATCCCGAAGTCTATTCTAATAATGACCACTCTTTAAAATGTAAATAGTATTCCTCCCATACATTTATAACTACGGCACTGCAATAAAATATGTATAAAATGAATTTCAACTACAATCCACGTAGTGGGTACTATTGTATTAATTGAAAATGTGGCCAGAATTGAATACAATAAATTGTTCCAATTAGTTTCTTATGGGAAGACTAGTGATCATGCCTAAAATGCAGCCCACAATTAGGAAACAAAGCAATCACACCAGTTAAAACACTTTCACAATGGAAAATTGATTCATCCAGTCAGGATTGGATTAATTTTAAATATCAATTTTTCTGTTCATGATCAGTGTTCTTCTTTGTTAAATCACACAATGTAATTAATGTTAATGACTACCTCTGAACGTGGGGGAATGCTGGGCCGTTGACGAATGACTTGGTTCTGAGGAGTTTGCCCATATTCATGGTCCAGAAGATGAAAAGCAGCTGGACTCACCACTGTAGAACTGACCTCCATGTAGGATGGCACACCTGCACCAATAAACCCATTTATTTCTTCACTACACACAGTAATTTATTTTCATGTCACTTTATTGCCCATATAACAAATTGAAGATTTGATTATCAGGTTCTTAAGTATTCAAACAACTTGTGACATATTACATAGTAACAAAAGGTTTCTTTGCAAACTGTTTTTATTACCCCCAATTTTCATTATATTCCAAAGTAAACCCCTTCTTAATTTTCTTTTGCGACACGAACAAAATTGTCACTCTAACTTTTATGGATTTATATTGGTACATAACAAAACCTAATTTTAAAGAAATTATCGTAATGCATTGTGAGAAATTATTCCTACAAATAATTTCCTTATTCTACAAAAGTAAAGACACCATGACTTAGAAGTATATTTGAACTCCTTCATTAGGGGCAATCAAGATAACTCCTTTCTTATATTATATTGTACAAATTTATTATAATTATATCTTCATAAAATAATGACATTTTGTGACTTGATGCTTCCCATCATCAGATAACATATCAACAGTTAAACGTGCTCAATGCAATATCTAAAAAGACCAATATTTTTCTCTGTATTAGACAAGATTCCGCATTATGCATTGTAATACTGTGGACTTTACGTTTGCAGGACCACGCTCTAAGTACCCATTAGATCGATTTCCGTACTGGACACTTTCTGCATTAAGCAATTTTTTTTGTATAAGATGAAATTACAAGGAAATACAAGAGGCCAAAGTAATTGACAAAGCATACACGCACAATAAAAAAAAAGTAACACAAAATAAAAATAAAAAACTAACACAGAATCAGGTGTACATTGCAGATTCAAAAGCATATACAAAATGTTCTCATTCTTGTAAGTTTGTGAATTAGCAATGTTTCTTTTTCTGGGTGTTTTTTATTATTTTTATTTGTTTTGTGTTACACTTATTTGTTGGTACAGAATTATACACACATGTATTCTCAAGTACTTCTATCTATGTGTGACCTTGCAATTTCTTCTTATTGTAGTAATGTTACCACAGGATGGGAATGCATCAAGTTCAAAATCATAATTTACGAAGATATAATTATAATAAACACGTAAGATTTAATATAAAAAATTCGTTCTTTTTTATTGTCCCTAATTAGTGACAAATTGATTAATAATTGGCTCAATTATATATATGGCTTAGCCCACAGCACAACCATTGTTGCTCCATAAGTTACTGCAGTTACTGCACTTTTACAAACTTTTAAGCTTGGTATTCTTGAAACTAGTAACATACATATACATACACACACCTACAAACTGAAGATTATAAACAGATTCATCCAAAAAATATTTTATCAGAAATATTAGTTTGATATTACTGAAATCATTATGAACAAATTCAACCACAAATAAACCTTTTCAAGTTTTTAAGACTTCCTACTTTAAGATTAATGTGAAAATTAATTCCAAAATGGCACAGCTAACAAAAAACAAACTGCTGTTAAAATCTATTTTTCTTTAAATTAACAAATACAAATAGCATTTACTTAATATCCACAGTAAGCAAAAAAAGAAAAGGAGTACCTAATTTGGTGACAGTCATATCAGGTGTGGATGTGCCATCAGTGACCAAAGAGGCCACAGGCAGCACCGAGGCCGCCCTGTGGCCACGGGGCATGGTGCCCTGGGACCAATGTAATCTGCGTCACCACTGCTGCTTCTGAAACATACCACACACACCTCACTTCTTGCACATCAACTCCTGATCATTAAGGTTTTGATAGCCATGTTGATTTCAGTAAACTTTTTGTCAGCAAATTGCAGAAACTTTAAAAACTGTGAAGGATAAACAATCATTTTAAGTAGCAGTTTTTAGTAACTTTTGCTTCTCTCTCAAATAAGAAACAACATACTCTTCTCTACTTTTGTTCTCATTAAAAATGCCTACAAATCTTTAATGTGGGAAGCTTGCTACTCTAACTCTAAACGAATGATCATCTACGCTGGAATAATGTTAGATTGTTCTTTGAACCTTCCTTCATACAGCTTCAAAAAATTACCTGCTCGATACTTCTATTCATTACACTAGCATTTGCTATGATACATTCTTTACTATAGTTAGTACTCACAGCTCGTTTTTGCCATTTTCGCCTTCCATAATATTTCTAATGACAACTTTTAACCATGTTCTCAATAGCATTCCCAGTCTGTGCTTTCATATACTTCTTCCACCTCTCACATCAAATATTTTGATCTTTCTCCTCTTCTTCTATTCCCATCTAATCTTTATTGACAATTTCGGTGCAAACTTTGGCCTACCAAAATCATCCTCCTTTCTTTTATTAAAATCCTTCCTTTCTTGTCCTGTTCTTCCTAATACTATTTCATTGTAAGATTTTCAGGACACTGTACATGCACGGCATTTTCACCTTTTTAAATATTTTTAAATTATATGTAGTTGATAACCGGTTCTTTATTTATTTATAATCTTTCTACGAATATCTCTCCTTTCTTTATAATTCATCACAACTCACATCCTTACAATATAAAAGTCCAGAAAAAACATTTGACAATTTTTTTTCACATGAATCAGAATACTTTCACATTACTATCCTTCTTTTATTATAAAACATACATTAAAAAAAAAAAAAAGAGAGAGAGAAACAGAGGCTGTTTATGTATATAAGAAAAAAATACACATCCCTGTTCACCACTTCCAACACACACACACACACACACACACACACACACACACACACACACACACACACACACACACACACACACACACACACACACACACACACACACACACACACACACACACACACACACACACACACACACACACACACACACACACACACACACACACACACACACACACACACACACACACACACACACACACACACACACACACACACACACACACACACACACACACACACACACACACACACACACACACACACACACACACACACACACACACACACACACACACACACACACACACACACACACACACACACACACACACACACACACACACACACACACACACACACACACACACACACACACACACACACACACACACACACACACACACACACACACACACACACACACACACACACACACACACACACACACACACACACACACACACACACACACACACACACACACACACACACACACACACACACACACACACACACACACACACACACACACACACACACACACACACACACACACACACACACACACACACACACACACACACACACACACACACACACACACACACACACACACACACACACACACACACACACACACACACACACACACACACACACACACACACACACACACACACACACACACACACACACACACACACACACACACACACACACACACACACACACACACACACACACACACACACACACACACACACACACACACACACACACACACACACACACACACACACACACACACACACACACACACACACACACACACACACACACACACACACACACACACACACACACACACACACACACACACACACACACACACACACACACACACACACACACACACACACACACACACACACACACACACACACACACACACACACACACACACACACACACACACACACACACACACACACACACACACACACACACACACACACACACACACACACACACACACACACACACACACACACACACACACACACACACACACACACACACACACACACACACACACACACACACACACACACACACACACACACACACACACACACACACACACACACACACACACACACACACACACACACACACACACACACACACACACACACACACACACACACACACACACACACACACACACACACACACACACACACACACACACACACACACACACACACACACACACACACACACACACACACACACACACACACACACACACACACACACACACACACACACACACACACACACACACACACACACACACACACACACACACACACACACACACACACACACACACACACACACACACACACACACACACACACACACACACACACACACACACACACACACACACACACACACACACACACACACACACACACACACACACACACACACACACACACACACACACACACACACACACACACACACACACACACACACACACACACACACACACACACACACACACACACACACACACACACACACACACACACACACACACACACACACACACACACACACACACACACACACACACACACACACACACACACACACACACACACACACACACACACACACACACACACACACACACACACACACACACACACACACACACACACACACACACACACACACACACACACACACACACACACACACACACACACACACACACACACACACACACACACACACACACACACACACACACACACACACACACACACACACACACACACACACACACACACACACACACACACACACACACACACACACACACACACACACACACACACACACACACACACACACACACACACACACACACACACACACACACACACACACACACACACACACACACACACACACACACACACACACACACACACACACACACACACACACACACACACACACACACACACACACACACACACACACACACACACACACACACACACACACACACACACACACACACACACACACACACACACACACACACACACACACACACACACACACACACACACACACACACACACACACACACACACACACACACACACACACACACACACACACACACACACACACACACACACACACACACACACACACACACACACACACACACACACACACACACACACACACACACACACACACACACACACACACACACACACACACACACACACACACACACACACACACACACACACACACACACACACACACACACACACACACACACACACACACACACACACACACACACACACACACACACACACACACACACACACACACACACACACACACACACACACACACACACACACACACACACACACACACACACACACACACACACACACACACACACACACACACACACACACACACACACACACACACACACACACACACACACACACACACACACACACACACACACACACACACACACACACACACACACACACACACACACACACACACACACACACACACACACACACACACACACACACACACACACACACACACACACACACACACACACACACACACACACACACACACACACACACACACACACACACACACACACACACACACACACACACACACACACACACACACACACACACACACACACACACACACACACACACACACACACACACACACACACACACACACACACACACACACACACACACACACACACACACACACACACACACACACACACACACACACACACACACACACACACACACACACACACACACACACACACACACACACACACACACACACACACACACACACACACACACACACACACACACACACACACACACACACACACACACACACACACACACACACACACACACACACACACACACACACACACACACACACACACACACACACACACACACACACACACACACACACACACACACACACACACACACACACACACACACACACACACACACACACACACACACACACACACACACACACACACACACACACACACACACACACACACACACACACACACACACACACACACACACACACACACACACACACACACACACACACACACACACACACACACACACACACACACACACACACACACACACACACACACACACACACACACACACACACACACACACACACACACACACACACACACACACACACACACACACACACACACACACACACACACACACACACACACACACACACACACACACACACACACACACACACACACACACACACACACACACACACACACACACACACACACACACACACACACACACACACACACACACACACACACACACACACACACACACACACACACACACACACACACACACACACACACACACACACACACACACACACAAAATCATCAGCAGGCATGTTGTACCCTCACCTCCACTAAAATTCAATTGTCAGAAGTTTTCCTCAGTTTTTCCTTTCTATTCCTCTCAACATAATCTTTGTCAGTGTTTTTGATAAATAAAAATAAAACTGATTGCCCTCTAGGTCTTGCATACTTTCGGGCTGTTTTACTTTGATACCAGTATCCTTGAAATTCTCGTTAAATCTTCAGCCTAAACACCAGATTTAAAAGTTAACTGAAGACAAGATATTTTGTGTTTGTTCTCAGAGCTTTGAGAACTTCAGATGGTATTCTATCATATCCTATTTATTCTGTATCCTGGAGATCACATACTTTTTTTCAATTTCCATCTTAAATAATTGGCTCCTAATCTTCATTCTGTTATTACACCATGATGAATTTTAAATCTCTGCTTGCCCAGCATAATTTTTACTCTTTAAATTTTTTGCAGTAGTTTGCTTACAAATGAATTCATAGCTTCATAATGAACCTTTTTCAATAGCACATTAATTGGCTAAATATAATTAGTATTAAAATCTAAAGCAGGTCAGGTGGTCAATATTCATCATAGTTAGTTATCCATTAGTTATCCTTGCATACAATTTCCACAATTTTGTGCAAGATATTTGCAAAGGTGGGTCCCTAACAGTTGAAAACCAATATTTTAGGTAACATTTCAACAGTTCTATGAACTATAACTTTCAACTTTTAATATTAAAAACATTTCATTTCCACTCATTTTTATTCATCTTAATACACTTTTTTTTAACTGAACTTCACAGGTACATACCTAATGAACAATCCATACCCATCACCAAGTTTGAGAGACTATTTTATCAAAATTCAAGTACTGGTACAGACAATTATGTTTACTGAACTGTGAAATAACTGTCCTCTCCGAATACTTGACAAGCAATTCTTTATTAAACAAATTTTATGGTACACTAAATAAACTACACTAGTAGTTTGCTAGGTAGAAGGTAAGAATAAATCGCTAATGTATTTTGAAATGGAGAGGGAGGGGAACCTGTGTAATTGCATTAATAATAAATTTTCAGTTCAGATAAAGCTGAATAAAAGGCCAAAACAGACATCTAATTCTCAGTTTAGTTTCATTTAATCACTGGGCTAACCTGAAGAAAAAACCAAAAGGAACCATGCAAATTTTGTGTAGTAACAAAGCTCAGTTCAACTACCTTCTTCAACTACTAAATTCTTCTCTTCACAGCAGCTTCTCTAATTTTCATTAACAAAGACTTTTTGTTGAATACTATAATTTTTTGATGTATGTACCAAACTTCCTGCCCTCAGACTATTGGAGAAAACAATTTAAATTAACATCAAACCTCTCCATTCTTTTAATGCAAAACTCTTGCATACCAAAATCTGATATTACCATAAGGAATCTTGTCACGAATTCATCAGTAATGCATGAAATGAAGGGCTCGAGACACTAACAAGATAAGTACCATCAGCCACACAAACTCTGCTATTCACAAATGCTAAAAAATTTATTTTGGTCAAAGTTTTTAGCAATATTTAGTGCTTTTCAAAGGGTTCCAAGTTTATAATTATCAAGGGTGTAGGAAATAACAAAGCAAGGAACACTGTAATCCTAATTGAGATCATAAAGTTATCAAATAGTAGGAGACTAACTGGCAAAGATTATCTTTTTACTGTCCCAAGCCCTGCTAATGTTAATTTCATAGCATCACACTTCACATCATAGTAGTTTAACATTTTACATTATATCAACCACAAGACACAAGTTATCTGTTATCAGTGAAACACGATGGGGGTTTCCATAGAAATACCATTATAATGTCCACACTGAATTCCTTCAAACTGAATATTTTGTTTTAACAAGTTCTTTTATTTTTTCCTATATTACATTTAGTAAATTACATGGAATGACGATAACAATATTTGCCATTCAGTTGTGATTAGAATAGTCAGGCACAAATCTTTTTACTGTCCCAAGCCCTGCTAATGTTAATTTCAAAGCATCACACTTCACACCATAGTAGTTTAACATTTTACATTAAGGGATTAATCCATATGGTATTTGTAGTAAACAAAGCAAGCTCTCAGTATTGTATTTTTCCTGCCTCTCACTCCACAATGTCTGTTGTTTACCTTTACATTACTTCTGCAATGTACTCATTAGACTACTACTCATTTTCTACTCATCACTCATGGGCCTGAATGTTCCCCCTGAATGAATGAATGAATCCCCAGGTTGTGATAAAGTATAAGTCACTAAATGTTCACTATAATGAAATCTTTGGGTAAATGTTTTGGATACACATTTGATTTTTTAAAACACCCTTCTTTGACTATAACTGCAGTGTTCGTTAATATACACTATGACAAAACACAAACTTTCATCATCAATAAGAATTTTAAAAATAATCAGGTCTCTACATTTACAATAATTTTCAGTGGAACTGTATCAATTGGTCTGATTATAAACTACACATTAAGTACATCAAAATGCTCAAAAGCCAACTAGTTTGTTAGTATTATTTTTCTATTTTTATTATTTACTTATTTATTAGGGTTCAAGTATTTTCCATTGCAGAGGGCATTCAGGCCCATGAGTGATGAGTAGAAAATGAGTAGTAGTCTAATGAGTACATTGCAGAAGTAATGTAAAGGTAAACAACAGACATTGTGGAGTGAGAGGCAGGAAAAATACAATACTGAGAGCTTGCTTTGTTTACTACAAATACCATATGGATTAATCCCTGATCCCAGTAGGTGTATCTGCTAGCTATTAAGCCACAAGCCCCCATCCTCTCCCTCAGGTTTATGAATTTGATGCAATTGCAACTTCACAGCTGAAACATTTCAGGCTACCATACAATGAACGCGAATCCAATTTTAATGCTCCATTGTTGACATGCTTCAGTTTACCCTTTTCTTTCCAACCCTCATTAATTTAATTGATACATTACTTACCACCATACATTTCATTTGAATTTAATTTTTTCTACATTTATTATTCTCATCCACCACTTCCCCCCCCCCAGCCCTGAAACAAGCATTAATACTGGGCTAACTCTAATAAATTTTATGATCATTTCAATAAATGCTAACACGGAAAGCATACGAACTTTCCTCTCTTTATCCCAGTAACATGGCCATCCATCATCCTTCAAATCAGCTAACTTAGTGGCCATCATTAAAGGATGATCAGCAAATAGTTTGCTTTAGTTCAAGTTAAAAGATGAGAACAATTACATTAAAAAAAAAAACTAGCAGCTTTCCATTCAGTACACCCAAGAACCCTTAGTAACATAATCACTTTTATAAATAATTTCCAATAAATTAGTTAAAATAAACTGTTATAAAACCTTCACCATAATAGATTTTTTATAGCTAGGTAAACAAGCTCTCAGATTTTTTGGGAATGTTTTCTTTAATCCTTTATTTGGCATCTTGAGCACTAAATCTTTTCTAGAGGCCGTCCATAAATTACATAAAGCAAATCTGGAGTACTTTGAATACCCCCCTCAGCCCTGTAATGTGCGCTTGAACCCCACTTCTAATAATTATGTAACGCTTGAGACAATTCTCCCTCCCCCAAATTCCAACAAGTAAAACTCTATTATAAAGCAAAAACGAGTTGTATTAATTGTATTTGTGTTATACATTAACATTTATTATAATTAACTTGAAAATTAGTAGGTGGAGCAGACTGCGCATAACAAGTTTGGGGACATTTTTTTTATGAAAGGACGGGCAAGTCAGAAAATTTCTGACAAGCCGTGTACATGCCGTCAAGGATGACGCATAGGCTCCAAGCCTACTGCGCCAACTAATTGGATTCTACAATATACTATAAATCAGTTTTGAATTGTTTCTATGTAATCTAAAAGATTCAATCAATATATCATTGATGAAAAAAAAATTTAATTTATTGTAACAATTTATAGAATATGAATAATACTTTCATTCATTATATTTTTTCATTTAGTTTGTTAATATGAAAATGTTTTAGTACAAGACTGAATAACAGGAATTATTTCAGCAAATGTTGAAAGGTTTCAAAAATAAATATCAGCATCACATACCATGTAAACTATGACCCCCTTTCCCCTATGTGACACAGCGTAACGTTGCCTCGCACCCCCTCTTCAGTGTTACATAATTTATTGATAACCTCCTATCAGGTTTTTCTCTTATTTCCCTTCATCTAACTAAAGAAATGCTGATGGTTCCTTACTTTGCTTTCTTTACTTTCTCCGCCTTCCCATTACTTTAATATTCAATGAATAATAAATAAGCAAACCCTGAAATATACAAATTTATTAAAAACAAAAATATTTTTTTATTAATACAACTCTATTTGATACAGAATGAAGGGAAAAAGACTCATCAATAATCAATTCACTTAATTGTCATTAAAAAAAATTACCTAGATTTCTCCCACCCTTTACAGACAGATTTAGTTTCCAATTCTCTAAGCCACAACTAACAAATTAAAAACCGAATATAAAATCTCTTACACTAAACATTATTCTTGAGTGATTAAAATAATTGAGTTAATGAAAAATCTGACACTTCCATTAAAAATGTCAGGAAGGTTCAATGTGACCTAAAAGCTTTAGAAGTAATTCCCTGAACAATATTTCAGAAATTTCCAATTCTATGACTCATAATTAGTTACCTTTGATAATTTAAAATGAAAAATACACACTTTCTAATATGAAACATATCCCCAACCGCCATTTATGAACTACCCAAAATTAGCCTATCCTGAAAGCAAACACACTGTTTACTTTCAGCAATCGCATTTATAACTAATAAACTATTCAATTTCCAACTGAAAGAATTGCCCAAAACATGGACAAGAATTCATTGTCTCTCACTGACGTTAGCAAAATTTTTACCAATAAGGGGTCATATTACATTAGAACAATCCACACTAAAACACGAGTATAAACAGGTGAACAGGAAATTGAATTAGCCAGTACCCAGTCATTCCAACAAGATCCATTCGCGAACAGCTCAATTCAACAGCCTCCAATTACTATTCGCCCACTACTCTGGGAAAATGCACTTTTATTTTCATCCTTCAGAAATAAAAGTTGTTTCAAATATATTCACCCAAACTAGGACACACACCACAACTTAAAATATAAGCAAAAGCAAAACATTTGCAGATGTTCAGAATTAGAAAACGCAAACCTACCTTCATGCAGAAGCCCATCTAATACATTAATTATGAAAAAGAAAACAGGGGGAGGGAATTAAGGATATAATACTGAAAATTATTCTTTAATTTGTATGGAAATAAATTTAGTCAATGCTTAACAATAGTAAACTGATATGGATTCTCGCTGATCTAAACAAACCACACAACCCCTTCTTAGTCATAATAAATTTTAAATACCCCTAAAGATCAGTTAAAATAACAAAATTAAAGCAATGTCAGAATTCTCAATTATAAACAAAATAAAATTATGAAATCATGGATGAGAAAAGTTTCAGAGGACTGACAGATATAAATATCGTCCTTCATAGGTTCAAAGATAAACCATTCAAAGATGTAAACATAATTATCAACCGATTGCCTCAACAAATTTTAAATACCCTACAAAACTTGGCATTTTGTTGCCTCGCATTCTCAATCATTATTCACGCGAAGCTTTCGTAGGCACATCTCTGGAACACTTAATAAGTATATAACAAGTACGGGTGATGAAATCTATATAATTCTTACTGCTTGAATTCAGTCGAAAGTCCTCAAAATCCACTGCAAAAGACTACTGGAGACCCGCCATACCACGCCAGGCCATGTGGCAACACGATAAATGGAATATTCGTCGGAGAATAAGCAATAAAATTCCTAATTGAAACAGCTGCACGTTTCAATTTACTTAGTCACTGAACTTATCAAACTATTGATACTGCCCATTTTGTTAACTTCCGAATAGCTATCCTTCCGGAAATCCCCCGGGGGGTCGGTAAATGCTGACCCATTTAAATGGCCAAACCGGCTGCAAAAACTGCCTTTACAAGCAATTCCCAGGAACCTGCGATGTCACACTCTTTTGTGAAGCCTATGCATTACCGGCCTAATTCATAATCACCCTCATGTTACTTCGAACAACAGTAAGGTCGCCGATTCACAGAATACTTCAAGGCATCTCCTTGGGCATCACAGCACGAATTTGTATCACTCACAATTCGACGATTTGCCACTTACCTCTTTTTACAGATGTTGATGAGTCTCAGCTACACATCTGACAAAATAACAAGTCTTCTCGCTGTGTTTAAAGCGTTACATGATCACAAAAAATAAGTGTAATGATGTCGTGCAGTGAACGAAAGTACAGTCTTTTGTTTTGTGATTGACTTGCAAGCCGCTAGTTCTACCGCATAATTACGGTGTTGCATCCAAAATATTTAGCTGTGTGGATTTATGAATCCAAGTCGACGAGTTCCGAAGTCTTGGCATATCTCTCCCACCACCCCCGTGAATAAATTCACAACTTTCAAGTCAGTGCATGCACAAATCAACCCCACAGTTCAAAGCTACAAATCAACTTTGCATGGTCCAGCCATCTGCTGCGAACAGCCAATGGGTATGGCGCGAACTTGTATTTCCCGCAAATAACGTATATCCGGACTCGGCCCTGGCAGAAGCATAACAGCACGCAGAAATACAAAGGAACTTGATTATCGCGAAAATTGTCTACTTATATATTTATTTATTCTACTTTTAGTCTAATTTAAACAATGGGCTTTCTATGATAAACAAAAACGTATTAACTTTACACTCATATCAAAGATACTATATTTATTCCATCTCGTATGCCTAGTTCCTGCGTTTGAACGAAAACGCCAGATGACGGAGAGCTTCTGCTCCAGCCGGTAATGTCCATTGTTCTGCTACGTGGGTGTACTAAGTATAAAAATAATATTACGGCCAAGCCTGGTACCTCGCCAAATTATTTTAATGAAAATTAACATTTACAGTTACAATTTCAAATATAATAACTCTATACCAAACAACACATGCTTGCGTGCACACAAAAGGCGGTCAATTTAAAGCGTGTCTAGCCTTGCGTGGGATTTCAATTATCACCGTCTGTTATATAAAGCCACAATGATAGATATACCGTCCAAAAAATTAATAGCTAAGGAATATTTGGTGTAAGTTATAATTTTTCAAAAACATTTTTAAATTTATGACAAAGTTGCATGAGCAGGAACTTCTTTTTTCCATTGATAATTCAATAGACTATTTGTGTAAATATGGTTTAACTCAACGATTCTCTATACAAAATCAGTAATCAGTTGTGAGGAGCAACAAATTTTGTAGTAAATTGCTCAATCAATAAAGGAGGAAACTTGTAAACTATTGCAAGCATTATATCATGACCAAAATATCAGTGAAGTCATCAAAAATATTAAAATGATTTTTAATAATCATATTACATATATGTACTAGCACTTCATACATAAATACCTAGAATTGAAGTTCAAACACTTAAGTCTGTTAAAAAGAACACTGCATTTACACAAACAAAAATATAGAAGAAATAAGATTAAGAAACAATTATAATGCAAGAAATATACATCATTTGTGTTCCAGAAGGTATCAGACATAACTTCGTATATTAAATATAAACATAAAATGAAATTAATTGGTCTACAGACACAGACATACACAATCATGTACATTACTGTAATCATAGAAATATACTATTCTCAGATTACTATTATTGCTGTATTAATAATTCAATTCTACAAAAATGTTCTGTATCCAAGATATTAACAGATCTTACAAGATATTGCAATGTTTTTATGATGTACACATAATCTACCTTCATTCCTCATTTACATAACAAAACATACAAGGGCAATACAGAGCAAAAAAGATGGACAAAACTAAATTTATTCAATCCCAGGCGCCATCTATACAAAATATTATCATTTGGTACAAATGATCAGGGCACTTCACAAAAGGCAATGCCTCATTCACTTTCTTCTTTGCTTTTCTCACGTTCAGAACGTCTACTCTTCTTCTTGCGATGACTCCGGTGTCCTGGACTACGACTTCTGCTCTTGTGCCTTCGAGACCTTTTCTCAGTGCTACGACTCCGTGATCGATGCCTATGTGATCTGTAGTAAAAATAAAATAAAATCATTTCAATAAGCAGGATACAGAACTATAGCGATTAAAAGAACATTAATAAATAAGCTAGAATGGATGATTATTTATCAACTAAAACGTCTCTCTACTATTTTCTGAAATTATTCTAACCTTTCCTTAGAATAAAAATGAAATAATATTGAACAGATGTGTGAATATTAACTTTAATGAAGTGAAACATTCATTAAGAGATGTCGGAAACTAGAAATAAAAATTGACAATATTCCATCTTACATTGCATTGTGCAGTATTTCTTAATATTATTACTCACTACAATAAAAATATTACGATGCTTTTTCATTTAACTGAAACAAATCACATAAACATTAACAATACTTACCGGTCTTTGTGACGTTCTCTATCTCTATCTTTCTCTTTTCTGCCTTTTTCCTCTTTCTCATCCCGATCTTTCAAACTATCATCACGACCAACACTCAAATCATCTCGCATGGAGCCTCGAGAATCTTGGCTTGCCACATCAGGAGCATTGAGAGGGATGACCACTGACGACGGTGGAGGAATCACTGGTGGAAGAGGGGTTGGTGTAAGGACTTTTACATCAGAGGGCACTGACATTGGTGTGGGCTGCCATGTCTGTAAATGCAGAAATACACATTACAGAAAACATACACAGGAAACTAATATGAATATGAATGTGTGTATAAAGTACAGTTATTGTTTGCCAACATATGTTGGATATTCACACTTACGTTACCCACCGGATCATTCCACTGAGAGTCCTGAGTTGGTTCATACGAATAATATGGGTCTGCTTCTGCAGAATAGAATTCATTCCCATACGAGTCCAAAGGAGGGGGACCACCCGGAGGAAAAGCTCCTGCAATATTTGGTATGACACCATGTGGTGGTGGAGGACATTCAAAAGGTGGCAATGTTGTTGTTGGTGGAGGGACAGACAGATCAGGGAAGCCCGCAGGTTTCCTACTGTACTCTCTGCGATCTGCAGTCATCACCTTTAAAAATCAAAAAGTTTTATCTCTCATGTTAAACAGTTTTCTCTCTTTGGGTACCAATTAATTACTATTATCAGCTCAACTTACAAGTTTATAAATGCATTGAAATTTCCCAGTACTTTCCATCTCTAAACAAGCCATACATCATACTTAACTACAAAAACCTCCATGGAATTTATTCTGTAAAGTTTCTGGAAACTTATCATTTATTTAGAAAATTCCAGTAATGAAACTAAGTTCAAAAAGTTCTAAAGCATATATTTTACTAATTCAAAATCACATCCTGCAAAGCCAATTTTGCTTATAGAAAATAACTTATTTGAAATGAAAAGCACTACTCATTTAGCAACATTACTTCTAAAAAAAGGAAAAAAGCTATGATAATTTCTAATATTATTTCAATTTAAAAAAATATGAAAACAACTTTCATGCCATTATAACAATACCTTCATTGTTTGGAGAACAAAGAGGAATAAGATGAATTAAGTTAATATGCATATAGAAGCTATATTTTCATAATCTAGACCACAATAACAAAATAGCAAGATTATTAACAACACAAAAGGATCCAGGAAATTCAAATCAAATGCAAAATTTAAATAACATTCCATTCCACAGAATTTCATACTCCCTCGATTTTTCACAAGATCTTGTTTATTCCTGACTTAAGTTATTGTCATTTTTTTCACTAATTGAAAGGAAGTTTCTTGGTACGAAAATTTCCACCAAGTTCCTAACATTACAATTTTGTTTCTCCTCGCCCTTTGTTGTTTTATCAGAGTCAATGTCAACTATTAAATTCTACCTGAATCACATTTTCCTTCGGTGGGGTTCCTTTCTCTAGATTTCTGCGTGATGCCAGGCCACCTCCTCCTATAACATCTATAGTTCCCCCCATTTTCCGGCCAGGTGGTGGACCAGCCTTCTTAGGTCCTGTAAAACCTGAATACTTAGAGTTATCATTGGTAATGGCAACTGGAATAGTGCCTCTTCCTGTGCTGGTGCCCCCAATCTGGGCAAGGCCCACTCCAGATTCGTGTATTCGGATTCGTTTCTGTCTTTCACAGTAAGCTCTCCAGGTTTCTTCATTGAAACCATAATTGAAGTAATCTGAAAATAAAATGCTATTTTAATGTGTGCCTATATTCATGTATAGCTCTGAAACATGGATAATGAAAAAGAAGTTAAAACTGCAGGCTTTACATATGGAATTCCTGAGACACCTCATGGGAATCACACGAAGAAACAGACTGAGAAATAAGGATATCAGAGAGAAATTGAAAATGAAAGGTTTAGTAGAAGAAACAGGACATTCTCAAAGGATATGGAAGGATCATTAGATAAGAATGAACAAGACATGAACAACAAAGCAGGAACAATTAAAAGACTAACAGCTACCAAAAATACTGCAATAAAACAATACAAACAGGTTGTAAAACCCAATTTTTGGTTAGTTATTATTATTATTATTATTATTATTATTATTATTATTATTATTATTATTATTATTATTGTTGTTGTTGTTGTTGTTGTTGTTGTTGTTGTTGATGATGATAACGATAAAGGCTTAACATAACAACTGTTCCCCAAATTATTTCATTTTGGCAAATACAAACTATGTGAACATTTCATTTCAACAATTCCAATTTTTTCTCAAAAACATGACGAGTAGCTTTTTCTCCTTTTGTTTAATGAATTGTTGACACGTATCTTCTCGTATTAGTTATTTGATTATATCTTTGGGATAAACATACAACTTAGAATACCATTTAAGCATTTAATACTACACAACATCTTATGATATTTACTCTTACATGTAAAAATTGACTGATGATGATGATGATGATGATGATGATGATGATGATGATAATAATAATAATAATAATAATAATAATAATAATAATAATAATAATAATATACATAAAATACCTCTGATACTTGCCAAGTTTCATTTATTCTGTTGTGGGCGTAAATAATCCTACAGTGACATCACATGGACTGAATTAAAAATTAAACCCATGCAGATTGTACTTCTTCTCAAACAGTTTTTATTGTTCATTGACAAAATAAATCAAAAAATTAACATTTTTAGATGTTTGAAATTTTGAAATTGCAATGACAATGTAGATTCTGCAATGCCAATAACACCATATGCCATTTCTGGATTAAATTTTTAAAGTTTGCAAAATTTCTCTGTGCTAGATACACCCCAAAGCAAATCAAAATCCACTCTTATGACTTAACTTGAGAACAGGTTTTTTTTTTTTTTTTTTTTTTTTTTTTTTTTTTTTTTTGTTTTGTTTTGTTTGGTTGTTGTTTTTTTTTTAATAGTATCATCAACATTATTCGAATCAAATTATAACATCAAAAAGAGATAGAAAGTGTAACAATCTCAACTGTTTATAAAATTTGTAAATGCTTCAAGTTGAACCAATTAATATTTCATGTTAATAAATCATGTTTACAAATAAAACATTGTGTAATAAAAACATTACATTATAATATTTCTAATCATGAAAGATTCCTTTTTTTAAACATTTTATTTTACGAGTTCATTGCTTTAAAAAATTAGGTGGTTACCAATATTTTAAAGTTTGGTTTTCATTGAAAATTTCTTTACAATAAATTTATAATAAAAACTTTCTTTATAATAATAATAATAATAATAATAATAATAATAATAATAATAATAATAATAATAATAAACTATAATCGCTTCCCATAATAAACATATATTTTTAATTTTATGTTTTTGTATATCATTTACAAAATTTGTTTGCATTTTAGTTTTATGTAATAAAGCATACACTGTGATTCCCCTTGGTTTTTAATACTGATGGCCAAAATGGAAAAAGAAATATTAAAAATTTAATGACAAATTTTAATACATTCAATATACATGTAAATCCAACAACAATAATGTGTGATATTTTTTTGTCATGTTACAAAATTATATTATAATGTGCAATTATGAATATAAAAGTGAGTGACATGAATGATTTATAGGATAACAAATGGATGTTTCAACTTAAATGTTAAACATTATTTTGAATGTAAACTGATAACTCTCATATTCTTTACACACAAAGTGTTCAGGTGTATGCATCACTCATACACACAATGGTCTGTGGAATGAGACAAACATTGCTGGGGCTACATGTACCAATATGATGCAGGCTGCAATATAGCTGTAATTTTAGAAAGGGAACATTGCACCGGGGAAAACAACACTGGTGCTTAATGTGCAAACAATGTAAGAAAATCAAAATGATACTTGAAATCAATAAACAGATAAGTAACCTACGAGGCTGTATGAAGAATATTAAGAAACTAACAAGAACACGTAGATTCCTATGAAATATCAGTCTAGACCCAAGATTAAAATAAATAGTTTGAAAAAAGTCTTCTAAAAAATCAAATAGTTTCAAGGCATTTCAAATGTATGTGCAAAGCATATTCAGGATTAAAAGTAAAAACATATCCAAATATGTCAATACTTTTAAAGAAAAGCAATCATGAAAGAAATCTGCCACTGACTAGAATATACTTCAATGACCTAGAAAAATTACTACGGTATATGAAACTATGGTATAAAAATAACTCTCCCTTATAAAAACAAACAAAAAACAATTCGTTACAAAAACTTGGAATTTCAAGAAACTTCATATGTGATCATTTGAAGCATTGATGTCCAAAATACCTTATTGCAAAATACTCCTGAAATATTAATATGTTTAAATAATTGCAAATGCTCAATATTTGCAAATTTATAAGTTCAAATAAAAATAGTACTTGTGCTATTTAATTCAGTAATGGTGCTCTATTCTTAGAGCTGCATGTCCATTCTAAAATTACTTGTAAGTGCAATTTTCCAAAATTCAAAGTGCAACGAAAACAGCACCTGATCCATTCTTAGCAAAAGCTGTACTAAAACTTTCGAACTAAACAAGAGAAAAAAATGTGAAGTCGCCTTTATTTCACGGAAAATTACGCGAAAACAACACATTTAAAAAAAATTACAAATGACCTCACTTAAAGATCTAATTTTGAGGAACATATTTTATTAAGATTTAAAAAAATATATTCAATAGTGTAGTTATTGAAAGGCACTGTAAAATTAAAATTTTGCAATTTTTGAAAATCAGTGTTCAACGAAAATCGGACTTGCGCCATTTTTAAACGACCTTTGCCCAATAATTGGAAAAAAAAATAATCCAAAAAGAGCAATCTACTTCCTGAGCCATTTCCTGAACAGTTTTGAATTGTTAAGGCTTTATATTAAGTATCTCCCCAAAATCAAAATCTCCGTTTCAAATTCGCAAGGCTTCGAGTTCGGCCAGACCGACCGGAAAAAATCAATTTTGGAGAAAATCTTCAAAACAATTTACGCTCTAGTCTTGCCCTTACAGACGGGCGGACAGTTTTGTCATGAACCAATTTTTTCGGTATTAGGTACCCAGAACGCATTCGATTCTGACTACACGTGATAAAGTTATTTATTACATAAAGGTACAAAAATTACGCCTCACTTTTGGTAAAGAGGGCCAACAACGCGAGTTTTTCTGTCAAAAATCGGTGTATTGTGCTGCAGCATTACATTACTTTCTGTAGAGTACGTAAGAAGCTAGAGAAAAAGTGGAGAGGTTAATTAAAAAATTGGAGCCATTTTCCTAAAAATATTGTTTGGGTATTTTTGGAAAATTGAAAAATTTCAACTCAAAATTACACAAGATTTATTAATATTTTTATTAATATTGATAAATTGTGCAAATAATTGCAAAATAACATCCAAACGGACTATACAGCTTTGGATGATGTGAATCATAAAGCATTGATGTAAAACCTTCTTGCTTTAGATGCTTTGTACTGATGGTTCGGCCATGAAAAAAAAAAAATTCAATAAGTAAAATATAAAAATGTAATTTCTTTGGAAATTCTTTGGTGATACGTAAGTTGGGTCATGGCCATTCTTTACTACAAAAAAAGAGGGCCGTGGTTAAGGTAAAATTGTGTTGCAAGTCATACATTACAAAACCAACAATTTACTTCACCACTCTAAAAAATGTAGGGAATTTACTGTTCATGAAATTTTCTCTGCTTAACAATAACCATACAAAATTTTGTTTCCACTTTTAAGACATGTATGTAAAAAGTTTGTAGAAAGTAATGTAATGCTGTTGCAAAAAACAGCGTCTATAATACCCAGATTCCGAAAAAGTGGATAATTATTCATAGTTGTAGTAAATTACATCCTCTAAACACGTGCAGTCGGGATCATCATTTTGTAGCCCCTTGAAACCCAAAAATGTTTTTCGACAAAATGTACGTCCGGACTGGCGGTTAAACCGTAAGCGCAATTCACTAAAACTGATATTCCCGGAACGTTCTGGCTCTCTGGCTCGCGGCCTTTTTTAAAAAATTAATTAATTAATTATATTAATTTTATTTATTTATTTATTTATTTATTATTCATTCATTTATTTATTTATTTTAATTCATTCATTCATTTATTTATTTATTTATTTATTATTCATTTATTTATTTTTTATTCATTTATTTTTTATTCATTCATTCATTCATTCATTTATTTATTTATTTATTTAGTCTTTAATTGACGCAACGTGTCTCTGAGCCCCGGGGGGCGTTGAGCGCTTTGCGCTTCCGAAGTAATCCTCCATTAATTCTTGTCATGTCATTTGTCATGTTTCGTCGCAGATCGATTTCAAGATTACTGCCAAGTAGCAATTCCACATACGCGGCCATGCATCACTACTCACCGACCAGAATTGGGAAGGAGTTAGGATTGGAGTAGGGTTAGGACACTTCACAGGGGTTGGACTAGCCCCTGAGAAGCATGCAAACACGTTTTGTTGTAACATGTTTACATGTTATAAGGGAATCGAACCCGGAACCTCAGTGGTGAAAGGCAAGCGACTTTGAGCCACGAGAGCAATCTTTGAATTTGAAACTGATATTTTCATTGAGTACTATTTTATGTAGCCTCAAGGGCATTTTCAATTTTCTCTCAAACATGGCTCCACATTTTTGGAGTTTTTTAGAAGTATATAACAGAGAGCACGATACACGTATAAAAATGTTGCAGATCCCATTTTTGTTGAAATCTCCGAATTTTCAAAAATTACTAAAGTTTAAAATTTTAGTCTTACTACAAACCCAATTTTGAAGGGAGATAATTTTCCTGAATGAAATCTGTTCAAAATTAGAAGAACTCTTAAACTCTTTAAAAGAAATAGTCTACAATTTTTTCAAAAATTGTGGTTGGTGTGAAAAATACTTTTGCGTAGAATAATGGCAATTTTAAAAAGACTTTCTCAAAAATGGTTCTGATATTTTTCTTTAACCTCTCTATACTTTCCATATGGATAGTGTTAAATGCACTTAATAACATGACATAAAAGCCTTTGAGATGTCTTCTTTTGGTTTTTCAAAAACTACACGTTTGTAGTTTTTTGATAAATTCCGCACATCATTAATATTTATATTATAGTCATCTTTATACAATATTGCATTTGTGAGTACAGGTGCTTAAAAAGTAATTTTATTAAATTTAACAAAAGCTCTGTTTCTCAGAAAAAGTTTTCTGAGAAAATAAGGTGTTAATTGTGCATTTTCAGAAATGCTCCAATGAAAACAGCTCCGAATACATTCTTGAAAATGTTAGTATGAATAGTGCTAAATGCACTGATTTACACATTATTTGGGAATGGAATTTATTGAGAAAAAAAAGGAAAAGCAAAATAAGTACATATATATATATATATATATATATATATATATATATATATATATATATATATATATATATATATATATATTGTGTGTGTGTATTTATTTCCAAAATGTGTGAAAAAAATAGAAAAAATGTAAAATAAAAATTTATAATGTTTAACTTTATACACGCAATTTCTGAGCACAGATCGTTATCGGCCCTGCCTTACAATGGCTTCAGAGAGGCTGAAAGGAAGTTAAAATCTCATAAGTTGCTCTACAGAAGTAATTGTACACTGGTCTTCACCACACACAAAGGGTTTTAGGAAGAGGAGGAGGAGGATATGCCTTCCCCCAAATCACCATAAAAAATATTTGTTGGTTTTTGATCAAGTTAGCCATGGGTAGTTAGAAACATGAGCAAGCACATGGTTGAAATTACTTTTGCTACAATAACATCCACTCATCATTGATTCTGAGTATGCAGTTTCTATCAGGGGGGAGAGAGGGGAGATCACCCCCCCTCCCCCCAGGCTTCGTGGCATGTCAAGGGGGGCAAGGGCCCACAGAGCTGTGGTATACCCAAAAATTCCCGAGGACGTGGCGCACTAGGAGGATATGAATTTTGTCAGAGTTACCTTGCTGCATTGTGTGATTTGCGACATAAGATATTCCAAGATGAGCTCCACAAAAAAAGGCAAGTATAAATTTAATTATATTATATATGTCACTTTGTATGCTTAAAGATGGCATTCAACATCCACAGTGTTTTATTTGTTACCTAGTATTGAGCATTTTGTGCCAGAAAGTATTTTCAGTAGTTGTTGCAATTACAACATTGTATCAGGGTAAATATGACATTGTTAACGATTTACATTGTGCACTTTCAGATACTCAACCAAGCACAGGGAATCTGGTAAACATGCAAGCACATCCTACATACTGTTTTATTTTGTCCCCTGTTTAATTTAAATTTCAACTTATAATATTAATTAGGATAAATCATATTGCATTTTCAAAATAACCAAACATTTCAACAAGAGGTCAAAAATCCATAATTAAATTGTGTAAAGAGTAAAAAAATGAATGTATTGTTACTCAATGTAACAATTTTTATTTGGTAATAAAGAAAACAATGTTGTTTTCTTCATTACCAAATAAAAATGAGAAAGTGGGAGCGCAAAATTTTGCTATTGACAGATGGGGGCATGGTAAAAAGGGTTTAGGAACCCCTGATCTAATGCGAGAAAATCTGTGCTAGACTTTCATACCACTAGTTTATAAATGATTTGTGCTCTGTCATAAGCAATGTAGAGATATGGTGAATTGATGTTCAAACTATTAAAGATCTGGAGTGTTATTAGATGGCAGAATGAGTTTCAATATGATGATTTATAAGACTTCTCAACAAGTAGACTATTAAACAAACTTTTGAATTGAACTCTTTAAGGACAATTAAAAGTATTTAGATTCAGTTAGACCCTTACTACTGTTTGCATCTAATCTATGGTCAGGCTTGTCAATTGCAAAGAATCTGTTCAACATAAATTTTTCAGTATTTGCAGCATTTTGGTCTACCTGACCCTTTCATTGTTCATAATTAGAGTGCAATCTGACATAGGTATTGAATATTCCTTCTTTGTATTCTATACCCAATCTTATGATCTTAATTGTTTTTATTAACTTGTTAATTACAAAACTGATTGTACTTTTTTGATACAAATATTTAATATTCACAGTTCCTAAGAGATTTGCAAGATCAAATGATATGTTACTGATTGATATGTTACGTGTTCCACCATTTAGAATAATCCATTCAATAGAGAGGCAAATTATATTACTAGATTTAATGTTGGCAATTTGGAAGATAATGTATTAAATACCGATAGCATGTTGATTACTGTTTGAGTTTCAAATAATGTTGTAACAGTTTACACAGGTTATTCAATCTACTGTTATTTAACAAGCATATTAATGTTCAATTGTCATAGATAAGTACTGCTCTTCAAATATTCAGGAATTAAAAATTTTTACATTTTGTAATGGACTTTTTTGCGCAACAAAAAAAAAACATAGCTCACTGTTGCCTCAGAATTTTTGACAAATTGCTAACGTTTGAAATTCCATAGACCTCCATATACAACTACATTTTTGGAGAGCATCATGTTTAGTGAATGAAATCTGCTCTTGAAAATTAAATCTTTACTTCATGTTAGATTCATTGTTTAAAATATGAGTAGTTTTCAACAGAGAGAGAGGAAGAGAGATTTTGAGTAATAAAGATGTGATTAAAAAAAAAAAAAGATTTTCTCAAATACAATTTCAAATTTGTATCCTGAAAATTCCATATAAGAACAGTTTTTGTTCTATGATTTTCTCAGTCTTGCTTCAACAAAACTATTAAGGGACTGAAAAATTGAGACAATGTGAAAAATGTTCCGAGTTTCTAATACACAATTTTCTCATTAAAAATATCACATGGAAGAAAACCAAAACATTGTGTTATGATGATCTGTAAATATTTTACTCTTCAACATTTTCTGCTCTGTTATTGAATTTTGAGAAAATTGGTTATTAGGAAGTGGAATAATTTTGAAGGTAAAGAAACTTCATTGTCACTGTTCTTATGGCAGCTTACAGTATCCAACGCCACTGACATAAATAGATTCAGCATTTCAATGACATTTTGTCCACATATGACAAAAAGTTCCATTTTAGTAATCAGGCAGTTTGAAGAAGAGATATTTACTAGCACATGAGAGCTGAACGATTAGTCTATAGCTTGTTATATAATCATGATCATCATTTTGAATTTCATCACCTAGTCACAGGTGCAAGTCAAACATTATTTGTAATATTAATAATAATAATAATATAAATAATAATAATAATATAAATAATAATAATAATAATAATATAAATAATAATAATAATAATAATAATAATAATAATAATAATAATAATATCAACATTATTATTTTACATAACTAATATTAAGACTGTTTTGTCACCTATTCCCTTCGCAGAGAGGCTTGAAGCAGCAGCACCCAATGTGTACAGTAAGGCTGTTCACTCAAATCCTGTGCAAGACACGTTTAGAGTTGTGTTTGTGGCATGAGGGCATTCCTAGTCAAACATGTATACCATACATACCTTTAAAAATCCCTTACCATGACTGGTACCCAAGTGAGACTTAAGGGAATTTTGTCTGTATATATAATATTACTTGACTACATATGCCCAGAATAAAAATAAGTACTCAATTAGACAGCCAGTGGTAATGTACAATTACCACTGGCATTGCTTACAAAGTTGTACATAATAATGAATATAATTTATGTTCAAAAATGAGCTTGTATTTATGACATAAATTATAGGTTTAAGTTTAGTATATGGTACACATTTAGAGAAGCTTGACAGCGGGGCTTAAGCCTTAATTACTGTACATGCTCTAATAGAAATGAATAAAACTTACAGATAGGCGATTTTTATGGTTCGCCCTTCATATGCTTTGTCCCCGCCGTATTGTAACGCCAATTTACTTTCAAGGCAAGTATTCTCGCTTCGCTCGCCCAGATCCAAGTCACGGCAAGGCTCGGGCCTTCGGCCCTCGCGTTCTCTATAAACATCCTTGAGTCTATCACTTTCAAGAAAGCCTCCAGAATTCTAACTGCCTAGGTAACGCCGGAAGAGCCAGTTTAAACTACTTCCATAGGTTGTACCGTATTCTACATTTCAGCCAAATTAAATATGATTTCATTAATAATTTGTGTATGTTCAATTCTTTTCTACAGGAAATCAGTTAATTTTTAGATTGTATATTTTGATGTACAGAAATAATGTAAATTCATAGTGTTTTTGGTTTTTTAGTAGTAAAGCATATTTATTATTCTACCTTTAATTCTTAAAATTATGTAGATGTCCACATTTAACATTACAATATAGGTATAAAATAAGACACCTTCAAACATTTATCAAAATTACATTTATTTAAACATGGATTTCCTGCCAAAGAAACACAATTGAGGGAAAATACAATTTATTTCCCATACCTCGTCTTTCTTCCTGTATTGAACTAAAAATTAACATCGCAGGATGATTGTGCTTTTGTATAAAAAATATTTACTATATATATGAACTATCTCCATGATGGAACAATTAAGAAACTTTAAAACAGAATCCCCAACACAAATTGAGTTCTAATTTTCTTCCTCTTAAATTTTATTATGCTATTACTCGAAGGACTGTGCAGTTCTCAATACTGAATAACCTAAATGAAAATGTTAGAATGCCTCTTACCTGTGATATCAGCTCCTGGCTTTCTCCATGGTTTGTCTTCTAATGAATCCAAGTTATACTCATGAGCAGGAACTCCATTAATAGTTCCTACTGCTTCAAATTCTTCGATTGAAAATTTTCCAGGTTGCTGGAAAGAAATACCCTATTTGGGCAAAGATATAGTAAATTAAAATTTCAAAAGAAAAATATGCAATTTTAAAACTCAATTACAATAATTGTAATAGAATATACCTTAAGTTTTTCCGCACCAGCTACAGCTGATGTAAGGAGACCTCCTCGCTTGATGTTTAAGCTGGTGTATGTGGGGCTAGTTTTAATATCTCCAATAACAACATGAACATCATCATCACTATCATCATCGTCATCATCCTGAGTTTCTATTGCTGTAAAGGAGCAAAATTTTTCTCATCATCAAGACTCCCTCATATCAAGCAGTCCTTCTGCATTGCAATTGTCGAATGTACCTGGAGTACTAGTATCATTTCCATCATTCCCTGTGACAAGCTGCAATTGAGCTTGTTCATCTTCACCACCACTCAACTGTCCCTCCTCATGATCCTGAGAATTAGGAGGTGGAATAGATGGAGGCTCCGGTGCAGGTACCGGTTCCTTCAAAGAATTGAAAAAGTGAGGTTAAGGTTGAGCAACACCCCCTCCCCCTCCAGCACCCTAGTTCTACTTAACCGGATAAAATACTTTGCAAAGTGCAATAGTTTAGTGAATTACACTATTTATAAAACTAGTAGACGATTATTTACTAACGGGGACAGAATTAGCTGCATCATCTGCAGCGTCACCAGATGTGGAACTTGTTTGCGGAGCCGGAGTGTCTGACGGAGGAGGCTCACTTTGCTGAGTATCATTCGTAATGCTCTCCTCCGTTAATTCTGGTTTAGAATCATCTTTATTACTGATTTCCGGCGCATCATTAACAGAGTCGCCGTAAAGCCACTGGTCTTCGTTTGACGCATCATCAGCCATTTTCGCAGATCGAACTAACAAAATTTAACCAACTAGAAGGCACTGCTATCACATGCTACAACCGTATATATTAAAAAGAAAACATTTGTGAAATCACCCCTACTCGAATACGATTCTTTAACAACTAATAATATCGAAGTGAATACGTGAATAAATTCATAGCAAGATGAACGCAACAATTCCGAAAGACCCCGGCATTCGAGTCCACTACGACAGACTAACCCATATAATGAACATTCTTCATATTATGATTTAGCTGTATTTATAATATTCTAGTGCTATTAAAAAATTATTGAAGCAACGCTGTCACTAATGTAAGGTAATCACCTACAACAACATAAATATTTATAGGCTCACTACCACAGGCTTTTTACACGCTTTCGCATTTGACCACACTCAAAGATAAGTAACAAGTGACGATCTGCCTTGCGCACGTTGCGCAAATCGAAGCAATCGAAGTCTTTATCAGTCGACACTAGCAACTGACTAGCATGGCGCCAGTGAAGGGTGAAGATAAGGAAGAAATACCAGATTGTAAATATGAATGTAAGTCGGAAGTTTCGAATAAATCAGTTTTTCATATTTTTATAACACTTTGACGAATAATATTAATTTTCCTTCAACTGTCATGTTATAAAATTGGATATATTAATTTTGACATTTGACTGAACACTTGAACATATTATTCATAAATTATTTTGTAAATTACTCATTCATGAATCATTAATCATTATTTTTTCCCTCTCTTTGATTTATTGACTCCATGCAACTATTGAGAAATGTTTTTCAATTTATTTATCAATAATTATGGAAAGTGCTTGGTGTATATTGTTTCTTATTAAATAAAGTAAACACAATGTTCATTCTGATTTACAGATTTGGATCACACGGCAGATGTTCAGTAAGTTATTTGTCCTACTATTGTGGGTAACCTATATTGAACTCAGTTATATTATTGCCGTCTTTCATTTTCAGGTTGCATGCATGGGGTGACACACTAGCAGAGGCATTTGAACAGTGTGCAATGGCCATGTTTGGATATATGACAGAAATTGATAGTGTAGAAATGTTGGAAACACAAGAGATTGAAGCAGAAGGTCATGATATGCTTTCCCTTCTGTTTCATTTCCTTGATGAATTCTTGTTTTTATTCTGTGCAGAACCCTTCTTTATTGCAAGAGTAAGTAATAAGTAATGACTATAAACTAGTCAAGTTGCTTCATATTGCTTTTACAGTTTCTGAGAGTATTTGCCCACCATTTCAGAAGGTGAAAATTCTGGAATTCAATAGAGAAGAATTTAAAATCAGAGCTCAAGGATTTGGAGAAGAATTTCAACTGGGAAAACATCCTCAGGGATCTGAAGTCAAAGCAATTACCTATTCCAATATGCAGTATCATGAGCATGAAGGAAAAGCAGAAGTGTTTGTGATTATTGATATTTGAAACTTGAGAACATTGTGATGTTTTTATTGTTATATTGATCAGTTAACCTTGTACATCTCTTGAAAACTGAATGCATATAGGCAATGAATTTGTACACCATTTGTAAAATATTTTGTTTGGCACCCATTATTGCTTTTGTAAAGCACATCAGTCTTAGAGTAATTTTCTATTATCATTGATGTTATGATTGTGTAAATAAATTGTTGCCATGTACATAAAATATTGTATAATTTTAATCAGGTGGGTTAAAATTTGCAGAATTATTGTAAGTGGTCATTCAAATTGTTAATATTTACTCTGAATAAAGGGATAGTGTAAGGTCTATAAATTTAGGTGTCTCAAGGACATTTTTTATGACCCCCCCCCCCCCCCCACTCCTCTGTACTTTTGTTTCCATACACTGATACCAATCATCCAACTTTTGCATCAGCATTCCTTGACTAGAGGAATGGATCTTCTTATGGTTTTCCTGTAACGTTTTTTCAACATCATGATTGTTTTCCTCTCTTTGCTTTTATGCAACTTAATGCAACTATTTATAAATTTATTGTATTCATCTATCAATAATTCTAGAAAGTTTTTGGTATGTATTGTTACTTGTGAAATATAATAAATAAGTTCTTTTGAAAAAAAATCATTGATTTGTGTAGTCATCTCTTACCATACACTTTGCTAGTGAATTATTTGTAATATTAAATCTAGCCCTTAGATTTGTTTCCGACCCTAAATTCAGACAATATTCCATTAATTGAATAAATATATTGAATTGATTTTGTCACAGGATAACAAAGGAATAGGAATCAGTGTGTTTCACATTCAAAAGAAAAAAAGAGTTGAACAAACCGTGAAGACAAACACGACACCAAGCTTCAGCCACCATTCAAGCACCAAGCAAGTAGTTTTTTATTCTAGAATGATCCAGATATAAATTATTTGAGGGGTTTCTAATAATATTTGTTGCAATATAATCATTATTAAATTTATAGAGTGAATAAACAGTTTCTAGCTAGTTTGTACAACCGATTTTATTATTTTTATTGAATCTCAAAATTAATTCACAGGTCATTTTAAATGAAAATGTAGTAAATTATTTTTTTCCCATATAGGGTTTGTATCAGTGGTGTATGTTCTTGGCCAGTTGAAAAGCCCAAATATAAGGAGAGAAGAAAAAAGTTATGGTAAATGTTAATAAATTGTTTAACTTCAATAGAAGAATATAATATTCTACGCCCTTCACCGAACCGAGTGCGTTGACCCAATAGCCGTTCATAGCAACTAGTCTAAAGACCAAACTTGGCAGGGCAATTGCGAACTCTTCAATGCATTGGCAAATAAACGTGCACTGTAACAACGGACATTGCAATGGTAACAAAACGAGAGGGGAGAAAGACGAATTCACACCTCATGACTTCGCTAGCGACTTGGGCTAGCCACTGTGAAAGTTTCCGAACACAATATGAGCGTTCACGAACAGGAAAGCGGCTTCAAACTCGTCCCAATCAGGGCTTTTTTTAGAACTTCTGAGGTCCCTGGCGGATTCAAAAATGAGAGGCATAGTCGGAAAATGGGGGCAATGATGATTTTATGCGTTTATGCTGACTCAAGCGCCCTTGAACAGAAGTTCTACGCAACCCGCAGCACCCATAAGTTTAATGCGCGTCTTCGCTGCATATTCTGCCCCTGCGATTGTGATATCTCGGCCGGAATTATTACTTGAACGTTATCTCGGATAAGTAAATCGAATTTCTCCAAGAGTGTCATAGCGAATGCATGTTAAAATTGCGGGAGAACGTTTTAACAATAGGATACTTGAAAATCGTCTCTAAACTAGAACAAACTCATACACGCTAGAAAACCTTTCATCTATTAACATTTTTGCAAAGAGTAACGTAAAACATAATTAACAATCACGTGACCAGTAGCGGGTGAAGTGTAATACATTACAATAGCGAAGCTTTGCCGGCTCCACTAGTATGTATTTGTATCTGCATTCATACCGATAAATAAGAGACTTCATTGCCGAACCAAGAAAGGTAGAGGTATTTTGCTGTAATTTACCCGTTGTGTAGTAACAAATTAAAAATTAATATTAGCTTCATTGCATAGAGCGTGAAAACTTGTGTTAGTACGCTAGTTTCATTTATTTAGCAATATTTGAGAAGAAAACATTGTTTCCTCAGGTTGCAAAATCTAATGGTGGTATTGAACAACGACGCTGCACAGGGTGAACATAAGCCCTATTTTACCCATAAAGCTACAACTTCACAGTTCCTTTGGGACTTGTGGAACTCGGCATACAAACTTTTATCAAAATGCGGAATGGTCTCATTGAGCACTTTTCCAAAATTTGATTGAAATGACAATTTTTATGCCAACACAGTAAGTTTTTAATTCATGTTAAAAATCGCACTCTTATTCAAAAACGACACGAGATGGCAAAAAGAGTTCACTAACATTTCTCAAAGAACGATTTATTTTCTTTCATTTAAAACAAAACTCAAAAAGATTGGATGTGGTGGTACAGAGATAATGGCGTCAAAATTACTATATTATTTTCTGCAACTTTAATGGCAATATAATGGCAATGGCAATAAAGAATCAAAAAAGAAACCGCGCCCGAACTGCACACTCCCGCTACTAAGATCAGCTCTAAGAAGGGACCTTTCAACGGGTTCAAGTCGAAATCTGGCTTTTTGTTTTCTTTCTTTTTCTTTCAAGAGATTTACTATTTATAAGTGCCTGGGGAAAATTAGCTGCCGTCGCGCACTGGAAGTTACTGAAAACATAAAGAATTTGGTTAGTTTTGGGCTAGCGTTTCCGCTAGCGTCACGGACAACCGTTTCTGCAGCTAACTACTCACATAGTGCTGTCATTGCTCGCTAGGACCAGTGATTGGAAAAAGTACGCATAAAAGGAACTGGGCTCAATTACAGTTTGTGGTGTTTGATGAGTGGATTGATTCGCCCAACCGGGTACTCGTCCCAAGCCCGGGTAAAGGAAAGGAGTTCCTGGGTGAGGTAAGCAGCCTGCCACGGGTAAAAAGCAAGCAATCTCAGGGCCGGTTCCACCAAACAAAGAGTATAAGTTTACTCTGGAGTAAATCATGTTTACTCGAGAGTAACTTCTTGGAGCGATTCACCAACACTTTACTCGAGTGTAAATCGCTTACACGAGAGTAAATTCGAGAGTAACTTTACACTGCGAAAATCCGTCGGGTCAAGTACGGAGTAAATTCAGTTTTCAACGTGCATGATCTCCGAAGTGTTGTTACGGCTCGACGATTACGAATGATAGTATTTGAAGACGATTCCAGCAAAGATTCGGAATATTATCCACTAGTGCGAAGACAAAGGGTGCGAAAGAGAGAAGATTGGTTTATTTATGACGATCGAGATTTCGTCACGAGGTTATGTTTGACCAAATCAGCTTTTAACTTCATCAGATACATTGTAGAGATACTTGTAGAGAACTTGTTAATTTATTTTTCGCCCATGTCGGTACGAAATAAAGGTAGTACGTACCGTATACAATAACAAAAGGAAAAATAATTACAGGGACTACAAGTACTAAGAAATATTTATTTATTTAGTAAAAACTGTATGTGACGTATGGGGGAGATCATTTGCGCACGTTTTCTTGTGTTCCAGAATCCCTTTCCAACATTTTAACTATAAATTGTTCAAAGTTGAATCAAGTTTAAAAACTAAACCTAATAATAATAATAATAATAATAATAATAATAATAATAATAATAATAATAATTAGAAAACCGCGAGATCAGCAACATTTGAAAAACTAAACATTTTCATTCCCGAGTTATAGAAAATTTATTTGCATCGCCATCGGTAAACGAACTGCAAATTTGATTTTTCTGCATTGCTAAAAAAATAGTAACTCGTCTCCAGAGAAGAAAAATGAATATTTATTACGAAATAAAGATACAAAAACTAAGAAATAAACTATGCCAACTCAAATCACGATAACACCGCACAAGATAATAACGCCAAGAACTCCGAAACTGAAATGAATGATAGAATATAAGGAATTAATCAAAGGTTCGCGTTGGTCCGCAGTGGTTTCCAGCGTCACTCTCGCTCACAGCCTCTTGAATCGCTCTCAAATATTGCGCGTTCAGCTGATTCGCGGAGTAAATCGGTGAGTATGTACTCTAGAGTAAAATAACCCCGTAGAAGCATGGTGAAACACTCATTTTCTACTCGAGAGTTACTATCTTAGAGTAAATGGTTACTCTCGGGTAATTACTCTCAACTTTACTCGGCTGTTGGTGAAACCGGCCTTCAGATAACCAAGAGTTTTGTCTCGGATTCTGGAACAAGATATGACCTACTAAGAAGTAGTAGAATAAAATTGCAAATTAATTTTCAGCATGTAATTAGTAATATAATTCTTGAAGGGCATGTTTCACTTGGTGATGCGACATCAAAAGCAAAATACACTGGTCTACAAAAAAACTTTTTTCTGTAACAAGAACAATAGACATGGTTTCTGGAATATAATTTGGCTCTCAATCCAGTATCTAATTTCAGAATTTCTGTATCGGCCTCAGTTTTAATATTATGATGTTTTTTGTAATTGCGTATGTCTCCCTACGTATCCATATACAGTATTTGAGTAAAACTCCGAGTGTGCGTATGTGTGATTGGTGTGCGGTTACGTTACTCGCGGCTAGACCACTACCCACGCACCGAGCAATCGAGACGTGTGATGTGTCATTCGACGCGTCTCGGTAACCTGACGGGAAACTGATCATTTGTTTCTGGATCTGGCCAGAAGATTCAAAGAAAATTTCAAAGAAAACGTGTTTTTCGTGTTTAGGCTCTGCACTCTTAGTGATGCCAGGAATGAAACCAACGCCTCCTAAATCGATCTATATAGGTGGTATTTAATTAACTACAGTGCCCAAAGGCATCTTTTGCTAAATACACCATTATTTTCACGACTTTGTCAACACTGATATTGACATCTTTAAGTGAACTATTGAATTACCGAGTAAATTGCGCTGCAGATTGAATTCAATTTAGATTCGAATTATCGTATTTTAAAAAATTAATTTGCGAATACCTATAAACAGTATTGCCTCGGAACTTATTACACTTGAAGAATTTCATGTAAACTCGGAGAAAAAAACTGTGAGTAATGTTAGGGAATAAATGAACGTTAAGTTCGACTTCTCACTTTTACATTCGTACATAAGTGTGAAAATACCGATTTTCAAATGAATGCGACCCACAACTTATTCTTATTAAACTTAACTAACACTTTGTTCACATGAACATACAAAACAGTCGCCTTATAATGTTAGATTCGCACTGAAAGAACATATTTGAACCAATCTGGGTACAAAAGAAATTTTCAACCCATGAAACTATTTTTAAAACTGTTTGAAGCGTCGGCGACGCCATATTTTACTAGTTATATGTATCTGGCAAAACGACGCGCTCTATAAACAACAGATCCACATATATACAGTATGACCTAAGTGTTAACATAATCACATAAGTGTTAAGAAAAGTCGCGGCTTGGAATGTTTCACAGGAAGCTTGAAATGTTGGGTGAGCACTGCACCTCATCTTCTGTCTTCTGAGTGTTCGACTCTGTCATGTTCTCAGGAGGTAGTGGGTAGTGGTACCGGCAATTCTTGACTCTGGCATACAGGCCATATAGAAGATGGTAAATTAGGATACTGCACAGTTTTCTTCATTTTTGCGGTGATTACAGCTATTCGTGACAGCCAGAAATAACAGTCTGTTGTGTGATCCGTTGTTTTCTCCAAATCATGGGAAAAGCAAAGGGCGTGACGTGAACGTTTTAACCATCGTGTCAGGAGTGTAACACGACACACATCATGGGAGACTCATTTCTTGTTCTGATCGCATACATTACACCCAAAATAAAGTTCATAACACTTCCTTACCGGAAGATTAAGGTTCGAGTTTTGCTATTTCAAAGTTAATTCTCCACGGATATAAAATCGCGTCCTTGAGCTTTTTCCACATTTACGAAGTATTTCTTTTTCTGAATTAATACAAAACACAAGCCTTCACGAACCTATAACAACAAGCAGTCAAGCCGCTTTCCACTTCCGCTCAAGTACAAGCCGCTTTCCACTCTGTCAAATCACTCATTGCTGGGACGACACTGTCAAGAAACACAACGCGATTCTATCTGTTCGAGTACGACTAACGAGCCAGCGCTCTTGGTCGACGCTCGACGCCGCCTGATGGGAGGGGCCTGCTGGTGGCGTGTTGCTTGTATCAGATCTTATTCCTATATTGTTGTCTTTAAATGTATCAGTATTTAAATTGTATTAGTGATTAGAATAATAATATTCACAATGCTTTTAGTGCGTTCGGCATGTAAAAATAGAAGTCTTCAAGCCACACGTACATACTTTTTTCACGTTAGTCGCCTTATTTGTGATACATTTGTTTGCTTCTTATTGCATTAACATTTACCTTAAGGCATTATTCTAACTGTAATAACATTTCAGGGCTTCCACAATATCCGATGCACGAAGCAACGTGTATTTGAAGTTTCTGAATTCGCTATCATATCATATTGTGATTTTCTTTTTAAATGATTGATTTTTGGTCGTGGAACACAGAGTAAGAGCATTTATACTACGCGTGGCCCACGCCCACCCGGTCGTAACCAGCGCCAAATGCAATACTACAACACTCTGTTTCTCCAGAGAGCGCTGCTTTGTCTGCAAAAAACACGGCTTCAATTTGCTGCAAAGATGGAGGCGCTACATAGCGCCACGCTCTCTCTTGCTCGCTCGCTCTCTGTCTCTCGCTCGCTCTCTGCCTCTCGCTCGCTCTCTGCCTCTCGCTCGCTCTCTGCCTCTCGCTCGCTCTCTGTCTCTCGCTCGCTCTCTGTCTCTCGCTCTCTGTCTCTCGCTCTCTGTCTCTCGCTCTCTGTCTCTCGCTCTCTGTCTCCCTGTCTCTCTCTTCCCCTCGAGGTAATTTTAAATAAAACACTTTAAGTTCTAATACAAAGAAAATATATTATTCATGAATTTGGGTTACAACAATTTATCGGCAAACTATTACCTGCTCCGCTTTCGCGGATATCTTTTTCCGTATTCCAGAGCCACCAGTTAATGTTCTTAAACCCCTTTTCCAAGGTTTCGACAATCTTCTAATCTCTTGAAGACTATACTATTAGGTATTTAAACCAGAATATCACTTAAAATATCTCTACCTAAATTCAGGCATCCATTTCTTATGAAACCGAATCAGTATCTCTCAAACTTATGTCCATATCAATCGAAGCTACATACCTCAATTGCATCTATCTTACGAGTTGATACAACTTGAACAAATTTATATTTTCATTTCATAACAATATGAGAGAGATCCTACTAGCTCATAAACATGTGCGATGTCTCCGTGGCAGGTCTGTCATTTGAGAAACGATGGTCCCAAGAAGTTCCTAGAGGCATCGAAAAGGGTAAGCGCAACAGTAAAAGTTAACTTTGAGGGACAGTAATGTCGAACAGCCAATCCGAGTAGCCGAGATCGCTAAGGCAGTAGCGTCGTGGCGATCTCGGATCGAAATATCGCGGATTCGAATTCCGCCTCGGGCACGTATGTATTTGTGATCATCCTTTCACCCCTATTATCATCCTATTACTTCATTAAAGAAGTATTAATAATTCCCTGCTCATTCAGGAAGCCCTTAATGGGATGTGCAGTCAGCTAATAAAAAAATGTCGAATAAGGTTGAATAAACACATTTTTAAACAGGAGCGGTTTCTCGTGGGCAATTCAAGAAATGAATGAAGTTGCTCGGTATTGCGTCGACTCAAAGCGTATATGCGATCAATTATTTGGAAAATCGCCTCAACAGTATTGCGATTTTTCATGTTTTTAGCGACATGACCGACAAAATCGATTCGCAAAAATTGTTAACGCAGTGCTGTTTTGGCATTGAAAAAAATGAACTTCTTAAGATGCATAAAATTAATGTGATAATTTGATGACAATTTAGTGATAAACATGACAATTTGAAAACATTGTTTCGTAATTTTTCCTTCATCTACATTTTCGGTGGGGGTGGACGGGGTAGGGGAACTCCCCCCACCCGGGTACCCCCTACCCACTCGGTCTTAACACGAATCGCCGGACCTCAAGGCCGGAACACCGCTTGGCCACGTCAGAGGCTGTTGTGCCAGTGTAGACAGACGGGGAAACGCAGTTCTCCCACGGGGAAACGTTCTCCCAAAAGTGTCAGCTGTGGAGAGTCGCTTTCTTCTTCGGGTTGAATAACCTTCGCGCACTTCACCCACCTTGTTTTTCCATGTCCCCAGCTTTCTATGAATGCCCTAATCCGTAGATTCTTGTTGTGGATATTCTGCGAGGATGTCTTTGAAAAGATATGTCAGAAACATTGTTAATGTAATTCTTACCTTCTTCAATACTAAAACTTTGAAAGGAAAATTGAAGTATCGATATGGAAAAATTAAGGCAAGTAGCATGTTCTCCACGAAGCAAGCTGTATTTGCATTCTGATGAAGCATATTCGAAAAGCGATCGGTCGTAACGTTCACGTAACTAGTGCAGATTATGCCTTTGGCGTAGAAGAAGAGGTATAAACGTGGAATAGGAGCACCCACGAGGAAAACTAATGATTTGACATTGCAGGTTCAACTCTACACCCGAAACGGTGCACCGTCAGGTATTTCGTCAAACCGATGTTGTTGGTGTTGCAGAAGGCCGTGATTTATAAGCCGTAGAATTTTACGTAAATCCTGGAAAATTTTCAGCATACACTAGGGGGAACGATGGATTATGAAATGTGCGAAACGTGGTCATATGCAGACTGAGCTGGTTACGTCAAAGGGCTAAGTTACATTTGTGATTTTTGCAAATTAATATCTCTGTTGTAGAGTATTATATGGAATATCTGCCATTTGTTCCATTGTTTTGGGATTTCAAGCTAATAGAACACGTCAGTTTGCAATTTGGACGATTTCTTTAGCATTTACTGTGTATTATAGTGATATTCCGTATTTGCACCCCATTTGCTGAACGAAAAAGAATGCACTTTCATCAAAAATAACGTTTTTTAAGCACTTCCAGTTGTATTTTGCAGATGGCGTAACATCAGTGATTACAGTATTACTGAACCTTCTCATTGTACACTTTTCATTATCATTTCTTCCTTTACGTAGTTACATGCAACCAAAAACAAATGTGTTCCATATTCGTAGCTCTTTCTCTTTTGTATGAAATGTTAAAGTCGACTCAATGATTGGAGCCAAATTTACGAAAGACACATTCGTATAAGATGCGTGCATCATTACAAATTCATAGAAACCTACAAATGATTGGAACCATTTACAACATGTGTGACGTCAACCGAGTTGACGCATATCCTCCCCGAGTTTTGCTGAATTTGTCATACTCATTTGTCGTCATCACGTTGCCGTACACTTACCACATAACAATTTCCGTTCAATAAACAGTTCACGGAAGTGCTAGTTTCAATGCATCAGTGCTGAAAACAAATATTTCGGCATGATTGTCCGTTGAAAACGAGAGCTTTACAAGTGGGGAGGCAGGGCGTGGGGAGAGGTTGTACCTCGAGCGGCGTCATCCCTTCCTTTAAACAGAAGAAAGGATTTGGAACATATCTTATATATAAAAGACTTGTTTAAGAAGATATATAAAATATTTGTTTGTTTATAGATCGGTTGGTTCGTACGTAATGCGCTGCCGAACCGTTTACTCGATTGCGATAAAACTTTGTCTACTGATTGTTTGCTCTTGTGGGAAGAATATAGGCATAGTAAGATGAGAATGTGATTTTATGCTGACCCAAGCGCCTCTGATCAGGCTCTCTACACAACTGCGCTCTTCGCAATCCGAAGCACCCTGAAGTATTACGTTACTGCCCCTGGGATTGTGAAATAACCCCCGGGAGAAACAAGTACAGAGAGAGACGGAGGAAGACAGAGTCAGACTTAGATGCAGAGAGAGAAGCAAACAGAAAGACAGAGAAAGAGAGAGACAGTGAGAAACGGAGAGAGGGAAAGACAGATGGAGACAGAGAGGGACAGGGACGGCGAGAGAGGCGGGGAGAGAAAGGGGGGAGAAGGAGAAAGGGGGAGATGGAGGGCAGGACAACGTCTGTCAGGTTCCGCTAGTGAATAAATATAATGAAGGATACGGGGATATTTTACAATGTTAATTGCCTCGTAGTCATTTGGGAAACGTATGTAATAAATGTTACCTTTAATTTGCCATAATAAATGACTTCGATTGTTGTTTTTATAAACCCTTTTTTTATTTTTATACACTTTTGATAAAAATACTTTTGTCGTCCTGATCTCTATAACCTCGAAGATTAAGTCTGGGTGAACTACAACAGAACACGTTCCCCAAACAGCAAGTAATTCTTGAATTAGACGAGGGTTGAATTTATAGCACTCTTCTTGTACAAAAAATGTTGTTTAAACAACTCAATTTTGTTACCGGCTTAAACAATGTGATCTAGGATAAATGACAATATGCACTATCTGATGGCTAAAAATAATTATTGTGTAGACTCCAACTGAAAAAATACTGGCAATTGTGAGGATATAAAATCTTAACGTACTTTGGTTCACTCCTTGTAACTTAAAGATGTATTCAGTCTTGGTTTTATAGCAATTGATTCAACAATTAATCAGATAAAGTTCAATTCTCCTTTTTCGTAATTAGGCTTCAAAAATGATGATTCAAAGTCGATTTTATACACACTAGTTTTATGCACATTTTCTGTCGTCGCCTTTAACAAAGGATCTACGCATCTCCTGGTGAAATCGTCCTCTTCCCGCAGAACCTCCTCTGATTCGGGTGCATCATCATTCGAGAATTTTTGCTAAAAGTTGCTCTTAAAAATAAAATTTAAAACTTGCAATGCACGTTTGTCCGAGGTATCTGTAAGGGGTCCTTAAACTTTTAGGGGCAAGCAAAAATGTTTGATGTCTGAGACTTAGAACTTATTTGTTTGCAGTCCAAAGTTAGAAGATTATAGACCATGAAGGTTTTTGTTTTCTCCGATTCAAAAGCTTATCAAAAGAATGAAGAATTACGAGAATTTAGCGTTATCACCAACCACTTTCGGCACAGTTCGGAACTACTTCCATTATCGTAGTCAGATCGAAAAGTGCTTATATTTTTTAATACTTGAAAAACACAGGTAACGTGTTTGTCTCTAAGGCATATCATATGAACAGTAACAGGATAAGTCACACAAGCCACATCATTATTCCGCTATTTGTAAATGTTAATATCACGATTTTGGAGCTAGGTCGAATTCAGCCGCTGTCTGGAGGTGAATTCCAGCAACTGGCTGCTCTGATCGCTAGTTTTACGAGGTTTCTCCGATCAACACTTGGCGAATACTCAATAACAAACCGGCCACACGCAATCTTTCCTTCCTCTTCCTTGTCCTATCCTCACCCCTTCACACACACACTATCATACAATACACTACCACACATGCCGGGAGACCGGTCGGGAACTTAGAGCTTGTCCAGGCTGGGACGGTGCCCCGCTGGTAGGAGATACCTGGTTGTGGAAAATCCCGCTATCCGATAATACGTCAGCCAACCAGATCTCGCCATCCAGCGAAGGAGGACCATCGCTACCTCGCGACGAAAAACCCTGCACTGAACTTACAGAACTAATGATCTTAGCCGTTGGCGCGCCCGAAATCACTCACAATCCATCTACGATGTTAGATAAAATATCGCTGATGTGTTTATGTATGTCTAGTTCACATTTGTGAAATGCTTGGGGCAGTAACAAGGCGAGACACACTTCGACCAATATCGAGATATTGACATTTACAAATAACGAGAGGCTTGCTGTGGCTGGAGTGGCCAATTGTTTCTGCCCTGATGCCATCACGTCATTTTCCGACGCGCTGTGCGAAACCTCCCGATCGTCGTTGTGGCAACGGTCAGGCGGCGGCGGCGGGCAGTGTGGAGCTGAGTCCCTCGGTCGTTGCGCCGTCGTTGAGGCACACCATCGGGCTCGACGGCATGTTGAACTGCAGCAGAATCACCTCGTACGTGACGATCGCCCCCGCCACCTGCGCACACAGACGGCGAGTGAGATCGACCCCAGCCCCCTCACGGCGTAGCACGTCAATTGCAAACACGAAGGAAGGCGAGAGCATAGGATTCCTCGGCCGGAGTCAGTATTTACTAGGCAGTCCGCGTGACGCCGCCTCCATGGCGAAGGTGCCGACGTTTCGGTCGCAATTTTGCGACTTTCCTCAGGGCGTAATGCATTTCGCCCCGAGGAAGGTCGCAGAATGGCGACCGAAAGGGAACCGAATCGAACCTTCCTCAGGGCGTAATGCATTACGCCCTGAGAAAGGTCGCAGAATGGCGACCGAAACGGAACCGAATGGAACCTTCCTCAGGGCGTAATGCATTTCGCCCTGAGGAAGGTCGCAGAATGGCGACCGAAAGGGAACCGAATCGAACCTTCCTCAGGGCGTAATGCATTACGCCCTGAGAAAGGTCGCAGAATGGCGACCGAAACGGAACCGAATGGAACCTTCCTCAGGGCGTAATGCATTTCGCCCTGAGGAAGGTCGCAGAATGGCGACCGAAAGGGAACCGAATCGAACCTTCCTCAGGGCGTAATGCATTACGCCCTGAGAAAGGTCGCAGAATGGCGACCGAAACGGAACCGAATGGAACCTTCCTCAGGGCGTAATGCATTATGCCCTGAGGAAGGTCGCAGAATGGCGACCGAAAGGGAACCGAAACTAACCTTCCTCAGGGCGTAATGCATTACGCCCTGAGAAAGGTCGCAGAATGGCGACCGAAACGGAACCGAATGGTACCTTCCTCAGGGCGTAATGCATTTCGCCCTGAGGAAGGTCGCAGAATGGCGACCGAAACGTCGGCACCTTCGCCATGGACGCGGCGTCACCCGGACAGCCAAGTAAATACGAAGGAAGGCTCCGTTGGACCTCTAAATTTCTACTTTACAATGCGCGCAGAAATTTACAAAAATCTATGCACATGAAAGGCCATGTGAGATTTGTATATGGTTTCGTTAGGTATCCTGGAATTCGGGCAAAATACAAAAAAAATGAAAAATTTTCGAATTTGGCTGAACAATGCAAATAATTGTGTTGTTCCGCCAACTGTCATACTGTGCATACCGATTGAATTCTCATACTCAGTGTGTCACTGCTTACGACACATCTGCCGACAGGTGACAGCAAGACGTCAAGGAAGAGACTACCCGCCCTTAAATAATCGTTAGTTACGAGTCGCGTTGAGTACCAGCTACTTTTATGATATTCGTAGTATCTAAAAGACTGTTCCGTATATTCTTATATAAAATGCTTTTGTATTGTTAGTTAAGATTGTTTTTGTTAAAATATTTAATTTATTGTAGTGTTGTATGAGGATATTTTATTTGTTTATTTACAACAATAACAATAATTATTATTATGTATATTTCATTACAACACCACTACTTTATTACATATAATAATAATAATAATAATAATAATAATAATAATAATAATATACAATTATTCTGCTGATATCCTGAGACAGAGACTTTTGAACGTCATCCCTGTATACAGTATTTTGTTTTATAACTACGACCAGAGTCGATTGATAATATGAGAACAAACTAAATTCCTTCCAAAAACTACATCCCTAATCTTCAGTAGCTCGCATTGAACTAATACTTTGAGACATTATCAGCTGGCACTCCAGTTCATCTGGCTGTTGAAATAATATATATCGCGATGCAATGTTCATTATGCATTTCGGCAATACTCAACCACTTTAAATACGTGTACTCAAACATAAGCCTAGTTATTTTTAATTGCTGTAAAAAATTGGTATGTGTCTTTACTTGTGGTAAACTATAGCGCAATCATTTTTATCGTAGTAAAAACTAGGATCCATATTGAGGGCAAAAACATCAGCGCGTAGACATGGTTAAGATTATCTGATAGTTTTCTTGAAATTATCGGGTTATACAGTAAATTAGATAGTACGTGAAACTCAATGAGCAGTTGGCATACTTCGTTTTGAATAAATGCCCTTGCGTAAAAATGGCCAAATTTCAATTTGTTCGATTTTTCATTAAGTTGTTTCCAAACCCTGATGTAGTGGTAGCGGACATTTGAGTGACAACATTTTGGTAACTGTCAGACTATCGATATTCTAGTATCTAGTGAACGTGTTTGAGTCACTTTGAGACCAAAATGTAACAGTTTCTGGTACTTTTTTCAATGTCAATATTGATAAGACTTAGTCAACTTATTCTTTATATATAATAGAAGAGAAAAAAAATCTCTTATTTCTACACCTCGCCACTACAAGACAGGTTCTGCAAGTTTGAAGCAAATGGGACGTCTCCAATCGTTATTTTTCAGATTTTCGTTTAAGTGACCACTACTGGTGACGTTGCCCAAGTACCAAATTACAGGTTAGTGGATTTTGTATTGTCGGGAAGTGGAGGTGGGTACAGCGCGACCGTATGTAGCCACGCACCGTGCACCGTGCCGCGCTGCCTCCCTTGGAGCACCTAGAACCATGCAGCACTGAGGAGCTAAGGAGAAATGATAGCAAATGAAGGTGTTAAAATGAGTATCGAGTATACAGGGTGCTTATATCAGGTGAAAAATAGCCCCACACGTATATGAACAAATGTTGTTTATGACATTTTGACGAGAGTTGCTACGTTACTGCACAGAGGTTCCTGATTAGTACTCCTCTTCTCTAACGCTCAGGAGCTTGTGCTTACAGTGAGTCGAAACTCTGAGGATCGTTCTAAGAATTTTCTAAGAGAAAATCTACTTTTGGGGAACAAAGGAAGAAACACGCAAATCTGTGAATTCAGGAAACGGGATGGAAATGAAGATGTTACCGTATTGCGCGCGTACCTGCAACCGCACCCGATCTTAGGCTACCTAAAGCTTAGCTCGCCAGCCGGCCGTCAAAAACGCAACGCACTCGCTGTTCTCATATGACACTAATGATACTCCGGATCTACAACAACGCTTCCAGTCTTGGAAACGCGCATGTAGTAGCAGTGATATACAGGCTGCCACTAAACTGCAAAAATTTCAACAAAAAACCTTTTCCACGATACTCTACGCTAAAATACACACTTGTGTGTTTGTTTTCACCCGAAATGACTCAGTGTATTAATACTGCTTTTTAAGTAGATTGGTGATTCTCAACACGCGCAGTTCAAACTCCCGTGACCAAAGTGTGACATTAAGCCCTCCGAATGTGGGGCGAGAGGGCGTGGGGTACCTAGGCGAGCAGCGCGGCGGTGGCGCTGCCGCCGGGCGAAGCGAAGACCACCGTGGCGCCGAGGGCACTCACCGCCAGCAGGAAGGAGCGCGTGATGGAGAAGAAGCGTAGCCCTGTCAGCGTCAGCTCGTCGCTCACCAGTTGGCTCTGCAGGCGCTGCGCCTGCAACGCCCAGCCCCGCGCCCGGCGCTCAGCACCACGTGTGTGGCCTTCCACAAACGTCACAAAATATTAGCCACGTGCATTTCATGCACACGAAATGCACGAGGAAGTAGTTTGCGGCAGCGGCAGCGCTGGCGGGAAGGGGCGCCGGGTTGAACAATGGCAAACCTAGGGAGCGGAAGGGAAGGGGTGCCGTGTCGTAGGTCGCCACTTGTGAACTCCGTAGACCACCTGGGGCAAACTTGGGAACCCCGTAGACATGCTGGCTGAGGAAACGCGGTTCCAAGTCCCACCTCGGGCATGGGTGGGTTTGAGTTCGTCCTTTCAACCCTCACCATCACCATATCACACCATACTGTGAAACATATTATTAACATATAATGGTCGCTAATAACCTAGCTGTTAATGCGACCTAAAATTACAAGTACAGGTATTATATATAAAATTAGAGGTATTCCAAGACTTCTTTGGAAGTTATCGATAAATCCCTGAGGCAAGAAGGGTATTTTATATGAGAATTTCCAAAGCACGACCGGCAAAATTGGCTTGGGCCATCAACTGATGTCACTGTATTGCCTCTGAACAGAAGGTCTTAGAGTTCGAGACCTGACTGAGACAGGATTTTCTACAGTAACTTAACATCTAGTTCTATTTCACCTACTGTCTGGAGGAGAATTTTAGCGCCCGACCGTTCGGATCGGTGATTTTTCCGATCAACACCACGCGAATGCAGGAGTGTGCCCTAACAAACGGGCTACGGACCGCGCGCGAACTTTCCTTCCTCTTCCTTGTCCTATCATCACCGCTTACTCACACAATTACACTAACATGCACTACACTTACATACTTGACGGTGGGAATCTTAGTGCTTGTCCCGGCTGGGGCTGTGACTCGCTGGCTGGGGAGAATCCTCGCAACCCGAGGTAAGTCGACGCCGGATCTCATCAACCAGTGAGGGAAGATATCCGCCACCTCACGCGAAAAAACAACATGCACCACACTTACGGATTAATGAACTTATCAGTTGACGCGCCCAGAATCATTAATCAATCAATCCAAAGCACGAGTGGAATTTAACAGGTTTATTTCACGAATGAAATTTCATTAAAATAACTGAATAAAACGTACTTCATATAAAACTAATATTTATTCAGATCGTTCTGCAAAAAAATGTAAACAACGCAAGACGAAGAAGAAAATAAACATTATTAAACGTAGATACCGAAATGATTTAAAGACACCTTTTTCAGAGTTTAAATTTGAAGGAAACATGCTTTGTTTGATAATTTTTAAAATAGATGATGAATTCGTCGCTTTTATGGTAGGTTCTTTGAATTCTTGACCATCCAGTTTTCTCGTATTAATGCTCCAATATTTTAAAATATTTTCTATGACTTCAATTGTCGTAAAATGCTGTGAATGTGTATTTTCTTTTTTTAACAAAAGTTCTCAAATTGTTTCCAAATACCTTTTCCCTTGTTAATTGTGTTACGTGGTGTATATTCGGACATTATTGGTCTATTTTATTATTAGAAGCCGATCCAAACGTTGACTTTAGCATTTTGGTTTCAAATTCGCAACAATTGACGCACAGTCAAGCAATAATAAAAAAACAGTTGCACTATAAGCTGTGTATGTAAGCAAAAAAGGTTAACAACCATGACCTTCTAGAAGGTTATAGTCAAGAACTGATAATTATGCTAATTAATTATTTTTACAGTTCTTTGACAAAACAAATCAATCGATTTATTATCCCAAAACAAAGCTACTGGTATTTATTTCAGCAGGTTTATAAACTGTAATACAATCGAACCTGTCTCAGTGAAATTTCAAGGGACATAAATTTCATTACCACTTTTAGAGTTTTATCACTTATCCAGTCTCCCTTATTCAAGTTCAAAAAGCATTCATCTCACAGGTATTCCCTTACGCAGATTCTACACACATATACATCAGTTAAAAGGGTTACTAAATTCAAAGTTCTTCACGTGTCATTTCTTCATCATATACACATAGCACCATTAATTTTTCGCTTGCTGACAACGAATTTAACTTACGTTTCTACATCCTGTCTCGTCTACATTCTGCCTACAGCTGCGTTCGATGGCAGACGGATAGTCCCGACGTGACTTCCGTACGGGCGTTGTCAAGTTCTCCCGCAGGAGAGACGCGTTGTCAAGCGGAGATGGTCGCTGGTAAAGGTAACCTTCATTTGAGAGAGCGTCGCTGTTTCGGATAGTACACGGTAATAAATGACGAACGTGTATAAACATCCACTCTGGTGGCAAATATCGAGAAAAATCTGTACGGAAAATCTGTCTCGGTTACGCAGGTTTTTCATTCTCATTATAGAGGCTTTTTCGTATAAAAAAGTCGGGACTTCATTACTTACAATTAGTCTCCATAAGAGAGGATTCTCACTTATACACGTGTCACTTAACCAGGTTCGACTGAACTTGCAATTTGCAATAATACTTTTGCTCTGAATATATCAGCTTGTGTTTGATAATATATAAGCAATGCGACAATAAATATATTTAATAGTTGAGATTATATTATTAACTGATTAACAAAATTAATCCTCCTCAAAAATTAACAATCATTGGATCATTCAAAGAAAATCATCATTTAACAAGACTAATAGACTGAAAAAGGAATGAATTCTATTTGAAGTGTAAAATGAAATTCATTTTCTCTATGACTACACCAGAATGTATGCATTTCTGCAGTAATGATGCTCATTCCACAAGCCGCGCGAGAAAATTATTCTCACACGGTTATCGACCAATCACATTCGTCTTAGTTCATTACACACGGCAGTCGCCAACAGAGACTGCGTGCGCTGCTGTGGTAGGTCGCAACTGTCGTAAGACGGGTGTATCCCGAAGCAGTATGCGAGTGCTAACCTTTCAGAAGTAGGGTTAAGGCACCCATTTTGTATTTTTAAAATATTAATGTCAAAGTCGTGAGAAGTATAGAAATTCCGACACTCGCTCCTACGTCGCTCGGATCGTAAACATCAACTCGTTAATAATAGATATGATTCTACGAGCGTTGAAGAATATACTATTATTTATATACACGACCCACTCTGCCACGCAGCTCCCCTCTCGCCTGACCCCGCTGCTCAGGCTCCCATACCGCAGTGCTTCGCCCAAACCAGCCGTATTACGTCCCGCACATCCTACCTCTTGCCGCCCCAACAACACTCCGGCCTCTCTGCCGGCCTCCTGCCCTGCTCGTCCTCCAATTCTGTCCCGACTGCGCGTCGTATCCCTCACGTTGCTACTCCCTGCCTCGGCCGTCCCATCGCGAACAAGTTTTACCCAGCCCTGCACCGTCGGCCCTGCGGCGCCGCAATCCGTAATACATAAATGTTCTGCAGGTTGCATTACGCAAAATATATATTACCCCTGCAGAGGATTATTTGTTGTTGGTATTATTATTATTTAGTCAACTAAGATCCCATTAAGAGTACGGGCCTCATGCCTTTTGCAGAAAATGTTGAATGAATCGATAGGGTGATGATGAGGGAAGAAAGGACTAGGATGATCGTGGGAGGTGGCCGATGGGGTGGTGGGAGGTGATCGTTGCATTTTTGAAACATTCCAGCATTCGCCTTATGAGAATAGCATATAAAAGGGGCGTACTGAACCAGATTTTGGAGACCCACAATTTTTAAATTTTTACATTTTTCCATGTTTTCATTAAAATTGTATTAAAATATTTAAATTTATTAATATTTTCATATTTTTATCCCAAAGTATCCCAATTTCCACATTTTACGTTTCCACATTTACGCATTGAGGTCTATTTTAGAACCTTAAACCACATATTTCAAAATACATAATAATTTCCCTTCCCCGAAAAAAAATCTGGATCTCATCTATTGGATACATTCATGAACACGGACCAGCTTTCCTTGTGTATCCGCTCCATTTACTAAGTTGCCTTGTTTTCCGCGTGGACCACTTTTATATACGATTTACACACTTTCTTTTCATTTTCTATACCTGAGTTTTAGCGAACAATACAATTTACGAGCTTCATATTGAGCAACAATTTCGGAGTTTGAAGTCACGTAAGAATTGCAGTGCGGCTTCTGGATCCCCACGATTTTTCACACGTTTTTGACAAACGGGTTCTTGTGTTTAGCGACCGCGCACATGCAGGGTCGCCTCTGGAGTACGATTCTCGATTTTTAACGAGCATTTGCAGTTACGCGCTGCATGCACGCGCGATTTCGCTAGGGAGGAAGCGCGTCAATTGGGTCTTCCGGGTACCCAGAGCGCGTGCGCGCGTGACTGACCTCGAGGCAGTAGGCCGCGGCCGGGCACTGGTAGAGCGCGGGCAGCGCCAGGCGGCTCTCGTCGTGCACGCGCGCCGCCGTCAGCGTCAGCACCACCGTGCGCCCCACCAGGTAGGCGAACGACCCGAAGAAGTACAGGTAGTCCAGCGCGCTCGACGACTTGGGCCTGCCACACGCCAGGCACAGGCTCAATGCATCGGCTCACGACCTCCCTGCGCAACCGCACCTCTCGCGTGCACCGGAGCAGCAGCGTTGGTAAGCGGGACAACCACTCAAAATCTGCAGATTATTACACGGGACAGAAATATAGCCATAGGAGTTGTCTAAATGCTGAAATCTGGGCACACAAGTTGTCTAAATGCTGGTAAACCCGTGGGATCTGAATTTAAGCTTTAATTTTTGTTGTTGATTTATTGAAGTTAACAGGATACTCGTGGTAGATTAAGAACTTCAAGTTATGTTTCATTATTTCTTCAGTTCAATAATGAACTCTGACAGTAAACTAAAAAAAACTATTCAACCCAAATAAATAGCCATACATACGAGTATTGACACAAACATATTGAATTTATTTTGAACAATTGGACAATTTTTAAATGCCGTTTGGACCAACGATTTGCCTGCGGCTATCACTGAAAAATGCATACAAGAGTGATCTCTTGCTGAGTTCTAGGAAAGAGATTGTGAGATGGATGAGTTCTAGAAAATCTCGATGTGGGAGGAAGACGATCACATCATTCAGTGTTTCTGTCGAATGCTTCTTTTTAAGAACGTTTTCAATCATCCAAAATAGCTGAAGTTCCTCCCGAAGCGAATGCCTAAGTGTGCCGAGAAGCATTCCAATGTGAATCTATATGTGGCTGGTTCACAGCCTCCCCCACCCGCACAATACCCCCGCTGGTGACGCACACTATGATCTCAGGTGGAGTCTTCAGCACACAGGTGGTTGGTCAATGGTTAAACAGGGAACCAGCTCGGCACGAAGGAACCAAGGCACTAGGTTCAAGAGTGCGGCAAACTCAAAAACAAAGATGGTTTCAGGCCAAACCTCAGATGGTCAGCCGACGCGAAGGCGCTATACCGCTTTCAGGTCGAGACCGAATGCCGGATTTCCTCCTCCAGGCTACCAATGACTCAAATAATACGGATTTACTTATCCAGCGGCCTCTTGGCTAGCCTACCAGACATGTCATCGTTCCATGGCAGTTTACCATAAAGGAACAGTTTAACAGAAAAATAATACTGAGTTATGTTAATAATAAAAGGGTAGGATGTGGTATATCCCATTATTTGAACATTAATTTTCGTGTGAACTACGTACTGTAGTTTCATTTTTACATGCGTTCATATCTATGCTAAAATTAAAATGTAAATATATCTTATATTGTTATATTGTAGAACACAGAATTTCTTAGTGTTTCTAAACTCGGAAATTGTTATGTCTTGAACCACCTACATCAAGCGTAACTCTGGTTGTTCTAAACGTTATTTTTACTCTAGTTTAAAATCGTGCGTAATATCTCAATACCGTCAATGTAAGTAAGCAAAATCAAGAATTCTATAAATATATATCTTATTATAATTGGAGACAATTTAAGGCTTTCACTACCCCAAAACCTATGTCTCAAAATAAATTAATGAAATGAATTATGAAACCCTTTGCTCTGGTCTTTCCAAATGTTTCAAAACGAGAAAAATAAAATAAATGAGAGGGCAAAATTTCAGCGAGCTCTTGCTGTGATATGTTACCCTCAGCGTCTTTTAAAATCGAAATCTAACTCAGCTCCAAGACGGAAGATTGACACTTACGATAGACCGTTAAGAAGCTGCAGGCAGATGAAGTAGAGGTTGCTGAAGAAGGAGAGAAATACTATGCTGCAAATGTGGGTGTCCACCATCTTGACGAGGGCCGACATGGCGGCGTAGGCATGGCGGAGCTGGGCCCAGCGCGCCGGCGTCCACGCCTGCGCAATGACAGCTTTTATTACTTTTATCCACTTTGGTTATTTAAAGTGAAATCTTATAGTATTATTATCAGTTTAGTGGTAATTATTAAATAAATAAATAAATAAATAAATAAATAAATAAATAAATAAATAAATAAATAAATAAATAAATAAATAAATAAATAAATAAATAAATAAATAAATAAAAACAAAAAGAATAAAATAAATAAAAACAAATAGAATAAAATAAATAAAAACAAATAGAATAAAATAAATAAAAACCAATAGAATAAAATAAATAAAAACAAATAAATAGAATAAAGTGGCCGAAGGCAGCGCGAGGCGACGCACCTGCAGGTCGACGGAGGCGACGTGCCTGTTGAGCGCGGCGAGGCGCGAGGCCAGCGCGCCGCTCACCACGATGACGAAGACGTCGTTGAAGTTCCAGGCGAAGGTGCCCAGCTCGCTGGCCGCCACGATGGCCACGCCCAGCCACGTGCTGTAGGCGGCGGCGCGCTCCGACGAGAAGAGGAAGGCGTGCGAGCGCCGGATGTAGAGGCGCAGGAAGTCGCACGGCAGCCCCTCGTCGCGCCGCTCCAGGCACTCCGGGATGTGCACCAGGATGCTGAACAGGTGCTCCACTGCGCAGGCGCACACTTCGCTGCGAATGTCTCAAGGAACGGGATGTTGGAACGTGTGCGAAGAAGATGGCAGGAAAAGTGGGCGTGGCCAAGGATGAAGACAGTTCATTAGAAGGACGTTTGCTGCCTTAGCTCACCGTAGCTCTGGTGGAGAATTGAGCAAGAGCTGTTTGTATGTGTGTGTGTGTATGATATGGAGAGGGAGAGAGGGAGAGGAGGAGGCTGAGAGAGGGAGGGAGAGAGAGGGAGAGGGAGGGAGAGGGAGGGAGAGGGAGGGAGAGGGAGGGAGAGGGAGGGAGAGGGAGGGAGAGGGAGGGTGAGGGAGGGTGAGGGAGGGAGAGGGAGGGAGAGGGAGGGAGAGGGAGGGAGAGGGAGGGAGAGGGAGGGAGAGGGAGGGAGTGGGAGGGAGAGGGAGGGAGAGGGAGGGAGAGGGAGGGAGAGGGAGGGAGAGGGAGGGAGGGAGGGAGAGGGAGGGAGGGAGAGGGAGGGAGAGGGAGGGCGAAGGAGGGAGAGGGAGGGAGAGAAAGAGAGAGGAAGAGAAAAAGAGATATAGTGAGAGAGAGAATGTGCTCTGCTCTTGCAATTGCTAAGGAAGAGGACTGTGTGTGTGAGTGAGAGAGAAAGAAAGACAGATTTCTTCTGAAACATAGTTCCTCACTGTGAGGATTGCTGGTGTTGTACCTTGTCTCACCGTTGATAATCGTGGGGTTTCTGTGTGACTGCCTGAGATCAGTGTGCGTGGGTAGGTGGATACGCTCACCACAGCCGAGGGTGTGGTTTGTGTGTGCTTAATGTTCCAAGAGGTTAGGTGTGTGCGAGCGCGCGTGCGCGTGTTTGTGTGTGTGTGTGGGTGAGTACACGCGTTCACTGTAGCTGAGAGAATTGTGGGTGCTGTTCACTACCTGAGATCTTTGTGTGGGGGGAAGGAGGTGCGCTCATCGCTCACAGTAGTTCATGATGAGGATTGCAAGTGCTCAGCCGTACATAAGATACACTATGTGATCAAAAGTATCCGGGCAGTCCAAAATGGTGTTATGGTGTGGTCGTGTTTTTCATGGAAGGGGCTTTCACCCCTTGCTGTTTTGGGTGGCACTATCACGGTGAAGGCCTTTGTTGAAATTTTAAACACCTTGTTTCCCACTGTTGACGTGCAACTCGGGGATGGCGATTGCACCCTTCAACACGATCGTGCACCTGTTCATACTGCACGGCCTTTGGCGTAGTGGTTACACGACAATAAAATTCCTGTAAAGGACTGGCCTGCTCAGGGTCCTGTCTTGAATCCTTTCGATCACCTTTGGGATGTTTTGGAACGCCGACTTCGTGCCAGGCCTCACCGACCTACATCGATACCTCTCCTCAGCGCAGCACTCCATGAAGAATGGGCTGTCATTCCCCAAGAAACCTTCCAGAACCTAATTGATCCTGCGAGAGTGAAAGCTGTCATCAAGGCTAAGAGTGTGCGTGGCCTGTGTATGCATACCAGCCCTGAGGAAGACCACGACAAAATGGTCAAAACGTCGGCAACACAGCCTTTGACGTGGCGTCAGCCGGACAGCCCAGATCACGCACATGACTCTTGCCGCGGAAGCCTACGACTTCATTTAAGGCTAAGAGTGGGCCAACACCCTATTGAATACCAGCATAACCGATGGAGAGAGCCACGAGCGGGTAAGTCATTTTCAGCCACGTGTCCGAATACTTTTGATCATATAGTGCATGTGTGGGTGTGTGTATGTGTGTGTATGTGTGTGTATGTGTGTGTATGTGTGAGTGTATGTGTGTGTATGTGCGTGTGTGTGTGTGCGCGCTCACCGTAGCTGAGCGTGAAGATGGCGGCGGCCCAGAGGCGCGCGCTGCGGCGCACGCGGGGCCAGCCCACCAGCGGCGCCTGCTCCAGCTCGACTGCGGCCCAGCGGCGCAGCAGCGCGGGCCAGCGCGGCGCCAGGCGCAGGAACAGCAGCACGGCCGCCGTGGCGCAGCCGTAGAACACGGCGCCGCCCGTCGCCGTCCCGATGCCCTCTGCCTCAAACACACTGCCTTGTCATACGAGGAAGAACGCTAAAAGGAGCGTTTTATTGTGCGAGTAGGAAATGATGTGACCCGACGCCGATAGGCCGCGTTTCTCAATTCTACCAGTACAATAAAATCGATTTTACCACGCGTGTCATACACTATTTTTAAGAAAGCCTTACTGATGTTCATTTTCTACCAGTACAATAAAATCAATTTTTTCACGCGTGTCATACACTATTTTTAAGAAAGCCTTACTGATGTTCATTTTCTACCAGTAAAATAAAATCAATTTTATCACGCGTGTCATACACTATTTTTAAGAAAGCCTTACTGATGTTCATTTTCTACCAGTACAATAAAATCAATTTTATCACGCGTGTCATACACTATTTTTTAGAAAGCCTTACTGATGTTCATTTTATTTTATTGCAAGTCACTTAATGATACATTATAGTAATTAACAAAACGGGTCTATAAAGAGGGGGAAAATTGCATGAATGGTATGTTCAAGAAAACCAGCGACTTTTCTTATTTACCATGAGTGTAATTATACTTATATATCCACGAGAAACTTTCAATATTTTTTCATCTCCATTAAAGAATAATTTTGATTTTAAAAATTCAATCATATTTTTGTCATTTGATGTATGTATTTGATGACGTCATATGAGCTCTGAACAAGACCTATTGTTGGCCTTGCATTGTATAATTATGATCACCTTAGTGTCTTAGAGAATAATGAATGAAATAAGAAAGGTTTGGAAATATAAAATATTTAACGTATTCCGTTTGAAATATAAGAAGCTGACAAAGCCATTAAAAAATTATTTCGAAAAGCAAGGGCTTATATGAGGCATTTGTTTAATGTTGAAAGGGAGAAAGACTATTCAGCTCTGACTCAGACGTTTTGCTGGTGTACTTTTCAGAGCGGGTAAATACAACTGACAATTACATTTTTTATATTTGTAATATGCTACGACCAAATGTTTTATACGTAATATTTAACATGAATAAATGTATTATGTTGTTCCCTTAGTCAGCTAGGGTCAAACGAACATGCGTATAGTCATTTTTGATATTGAAGATGTGGCGTGTAAAGAAGAATATCGATTTTTTAAATTTTAAACAATTTACTTGATTTTGTAAAAAATAAAGGTGTATTACAAAAACAACTACTTTCTCTGAGCCGTCACTTTCAAATAGGTGCAGTAAACTTACCTGTAATCAGTGAAGTAAACTTATAATTCTGGTTCATTCGTTCATTGATTATATGTTTTTGATGAACGTAATCTCGCCGTCTGAAAATACATAGGCTACGTCTGTGTTATAGACACGCAATTAAACTATTTCGATCAGTTCTCTAAGTTTTTATTGGCTGTTATGACCTTTTAATTGAACGGTGAAGTTTTAATTGCACGCATGCCATAAACATAATGATAATCAACGATTTTTCGTGGAATTAATGAGCTTGTTTATTTAACTAAACGAAAAAGATCAGTAATAGCTGATGGGGTCACATGAAAGTATTTTGTTTTCTTTGTTGCGTTTACAGATTTATCTGATCGCTTAAGCGTCGTCTCACTTTTAGCACATGCGAAAAATTGAACTATTATGCATCCCCTGACAGAACAGCTTTTACTAGTGGTTCTCTAAAAATGCACTTTTCAAAAATCAAGTTAAAAAATTCCGCCTGCTTTCATCTTCGTGTACGTGCAACTTCCACGTTGGCAACTGGATTTGTTTTCGACTTATAAAGGAAAATTTTTATTTCTATGCCGCCTGTGAAAATCATCCTCCTGGCCGTGTTCCCTTTAAATCCTGCTTTCTCAAACTGTACATTTGGTTTTACAGAACTTTTTTTTTTTTCAAAAATAACTTTTGATAAATTAGTTTCTAAATGGATTAGTTTCTATTTTTCACAGCATATGTTATGGTTGTATATATACAATATGAGTCAAATAAAATATTTTAGCTCCATTGCTTTCTTCTATACGATTTTTATTAATGAAAAGGCAGTAATGTGATATCTAATGTGTTATATTGGATTAAAACTGTTTAATTTTTACTCATAATCCTAGTTCACATTGAACCAACATTGCTCTATAGCATTATTTCCAAGTAATTAATTCAACAATTTTTTAACATGTGATTGTATTATTTGAATAGCAAATAGAAAAGAGTTCGATTCAAATTACAAAGTAGAATATTTGCAACTTTTTCCTTCACATAATCTTTTTCATTAGTGGAAAATTGATAAAAATTACACACAAATTGGTGAATAAAATCTTGTATGTTAATAGATAAAAAAATTATATCCCATACAGGCAAACAAATATTTCGATTTCGATTTCCGGGTACATATTTGCATATATCTCGTATTACTTCAACCAATCTTAATAATATTGGGCTAATAGAAGATAATCTTGACCTGTATGCAGATATACAGCTCAAAAGAACCGGTACACGTTTTTTACGACTGAAAATTAGAGTACGTATTGTTGAGGTATTTTCAATACTTGTCCTCTCAATTCTATACTACAAGAAAGAAAGGTACAAAATAAATGTAAGAAAAAATAAGCAGCAAGTCTCAGTACAATTGAAAGCTCACTCAAAAATATAAATAAGTATCAATCGAAGAAAATCTTAGGTTTCGGGCCAATAGGGTTGGTACTTGAATAAAGTAACTTAATCTACTACTGAAGCCGGCACGACCTTTTTCCCATACAACTCAAAGAACTGTGACTCTTGCAATCTCGCTGGATAATAAATTAACGCCTCTCTAGGAGAAGAGGCGGGGGAGGGGGCAATAAATATGGTAAGAGTGGTGCATTGAAGTATAAGTAAGGGTACTAGGAGAGAGGAGAGGATAAGGAAGGGGAAGGAAATATCGCGTGAGGTCCGTTTTTTTTGGGTAATGCTTCGGCTTTCGTCTAGAATAGAATGGAGAAACCAAGTGAAACTGCCGATCTGAGCAGACGACCACTAGAATTCTCCTCTATTCAATGGCTGAATTTGACCCAGCTATGTATCTAGTGTCGAAAATTGAATTGAATTGAATTGAATTGAATTAATGCCTTGTTTTATGTGGTGAGACTCGGGCCATCAGGCCCGCTCTTCCGTCTGACCACGCAAATTTCGCTACGCTCCTTTCACTAACTAGCAGAGAAAGGAGGTATTTCTTGGGCGAGAAACTGGCGATTTGAATTTAGCTCAGAGACGTCATTTAGGCTTGAGGATCTTTTACATGCAAGTAAATCTACTAACATGGGACAGCCGGCTTTACTTCCCCTCCGAAGGAAGGCGTACGAAGGATTTTCTTCGAACGAAGGAAAATCTTCTACCGACGTGACTCGAAGTCCTCTCGATCAATGATGCGGCAAAGGCAGCGGTGTCTCCAAGAGGGATGTAAAAATTGCAAGCGGTGGCAATTTTTTTTAAAATCAACTGCATAATATTTTTTTTAATTTTCATGACTGCCTGTATACCCTACTGATTTCATGAATGCCAATTGCTAACAATTTCTGTTGTAAATAATAACGTACCAAACTGGAAAAACCTTGTATAAGGTATAAAACAAACGGAATCCGTTGTTTTATCATTAAATTTACAACTTGAACTGCAACCCAGACAGTTTTGGTATCGGTTTCAGTGTTTAAAAATTCTTTATAGTTCCGTGCAATTTGTTTCTTCCTAATAACGTTTAGAAAAGTAATTCATGCGTAAACATAGATGTGTGAGATTTCTCAGCCGCAAAAATTTGTTCTAAGTTCGTTTCAATCGAGTGGCTGCCGTTGCCATGAAAGCGGTCGTGCCATTTACGTTTACAGGGATAGTTACTTAATTTATCTCAAAACATTTTTAAAGTGTATTTTTTATACAAGTACAATTTGTGAAAGATTTTTTGAGCTCTGGAATTGGTGAGCTACCTCAGAATGTTAACTGCACTAAACTGCTCTTTTCTGTTGAATTCTGAATGAAGTTATAACAACTAGCGTTTTGTCAAAATTTGATAGCTAAAAACATTATCTCCCGTGCAACAGAAGCTATTTGTATCGGTAAATGAACTATAAAAGGTGTTAAAATAGATCGGAGTTAAAACAAATCAATTCAATCTCTCGTATTTCCACTACATTTTAGACAATACAAAATTAAATGCAGGTATGTGAAGTACTAATACAAAAAATTTCATTGCAATGGAGGATGTAAGGATACCGTTTCAAAAAGATTCGATCACATGGAACAAAAACTGCAGTATATCCTTCAATGTATACATCTGCAGCCTTTAGGATACGCGGATAATCGAGTAACTATAAGACCACCGCCGCAGCCACGATCGCGCTTGCAGTGCCATCTCTTGACCACTTCTAATACTAAGTCCCCAGCAGTCTACAGAATCCGTCAATGTTCCAGGACAATACAGTTTTGTAAGCGATTGGGTCATAATTAATGTTTTGGGTGAAAACCCTAAGAAAAATATTTCATATCCTTGAAACCGGGTTTATAAATAGGTCGACCCGACCCCTTCACTTCACTTCAGTTCAATTGAATTCAATTCAATTCAATCCAATCCAATCCAATTCAATTCAATTCACGCGATCTTCTTGAAAATGTTTCCTTGTAAGTTTTAATACCTGACCTTTCAATTCAGTATCTACAATAAATTCTAATTTTCGAAAAGAGAATATATATTCGGACTGAAGAAAAAACTGAAAGATCGTCAAAAATTGTAAGAGAATAATACATTTTCGTTTGCAAGAGTCATTTGTTTATTCTGCACTTTTAAAGTTCGTAAATGACCAAGTCTGAAATCAAACCTAAAGGAGTTTAAGCAAAATATAATAAACGTGTATATCCATAACTAAAAAGAAACTGTTGATCAATTCTAATCTAGTTTGTTTAGAACTATGTGAACATGTCTAAATACACAAATTGATAAATTCTGTTACCAAGTGTTTTTGTGAACCCAAGTACAACAAATCACCCTTAGTTATCACATTCGTGACGCAATGCAAGCAATTCTGGCTTATCTTGACACCTTCCCAAAGGTGTACTATCGAATCACTCGATTGTTCACATATAATTTATAACATCATCGGCAATTAATTTTAACTGTATCCAACAAAATGTGCAATAAAATGTAAGTACATGCCAATGAGTTTTGAAAATGCTAAAATATTGTGGAAATCATTGTTCAGCGTTGATTGTTAAACTGAAAGAAATGTCATATTTGATTCAGATAAACTTAAATATGAAGTGTGTTGCAAATAAATATTACGAAAATTTCTTTCCATTTTTGTAAGTAATTTTCATTCTTAAGTTAGTAAATACATTTTTTACACAACAAAAGATAAAATATGTAAATTATTGTTTTAATAAAAGAGAATATTACACCGTAACAAGCTTAAAAAACCCTTTTAGTTGTTCCTATTTATATGCAAAAGCTATTTGATAATTTTATTTTTAAAAGAAGTTGTCAAGTGAAAATAAATTCTAGTTTACTTTCTAAACATATTCTCCTTGGAGTTTCTCAAGGATCTCCAAAGACCTTCAAGGATAGAGCAATATTCAGTTTTCCATGTCATAATCATACACAAGTCGGACCGTTATTTTGATTTCTTATTCCGTTTGACAACCCTTTTTTAATTGTATTTTTTCTGAAGAATAATAAATTGTCAATGCCAACTTAAAAACATAGTATAGTTTTGTGTCTACTTAAATTCTTATTTTATAATTTTCAATGCATATTTTACAGCATTGGAGACTAAAAATCCGCAGCTCTCGTATAACACTATAATGAAATAAATATTTTAACATGACCATCTTTACACACCAAGAATATAAAAAAAGTTGATTTCCAAAACGCAACACGTGATTTGCAAATTTTTAACGGTGGCTGGCCTTTTCTTTGCAACCTTACTGCAGTGTGGCGCTGTGTAATATAATTCCGTCAGTAAGCGCAATATGAGAATAGCGGGAATATTTTTCGGTCAAAATTGGAACTGTTTCCTTGTTTTTGTTTTTTTCTGAGTTCCTGAGCATCTAACAAAACCAGACACATCACTCGCAGAGCCGTAGGTTGCTTAGTTTCCTTCTGCACACGCCAGAGTATGAGTAAGATACATTATTAAAACCTTGAACCTTTAAAATACCTAATGATCGAATAAAAATTAATACTGTTTTAAAAGTCTTATATTGTCAAATCGTGCGTGATTTGCATTACTGTAATACTTGTATTTGTATTAACAACAATAATAATATTTTAAGTACATTAGACTGCTTAAATAGTTTATCACATTTACAATAGAACCTTAATAAATATGTTTAAAAAAATCAAGAATTTACACAAGACGACTAAGTGTTTATTTTTTGGAAAAGTGTACTGTCGAGGATCCAATCAAATCCTATCAAATGAGGTATAAATCTTATTTTTTAATTCCTTTACCTATTACCTACCTCTTTTCACAGTGTAACTTAAATTTGAATTTACAGCTATTAACATACCTAGAAATGTTACGAGTGTTATTATTGCAGAGGCCCAAAGTTAATAATCGAGGCAGAGCGTCGCGGAGCCGAGATATGGTGGGGTGTTGTATACGATATATCTATTTAAACAATATTCGTATACTGTGATTTGAGAAAACATGGATGCAAATAATTATCCTGAAGCTAATGATACTTAAAGAAATGACGTTCGATGAGGAAGTTGGTGCGTCGACTTTCAGAGGCAACACCTCAAATTGTTAATAAATAGGATTAACGACTTAGTTTTATTTGATGTAATGTAAAGAAAATGAGGATAATTTACTTAATACACGTTTTAATTGCCCTATTAATATTACAATTAACAATAATTTCCCCCAAAACTAATGGGTTATTTTTATTCTGAATTGTTTGAATCTGATTTGAACAAAACATCGCCAGTTTTTTAATAAACATTTGACTTGCGATGAATTGATGGTTGTTTATTTACGTTGCTAAAGATGTTAAATTTCTTAAGGTAAGTACACGTGCACTTAACAAGGCTGTAAATTTGCATGTTAACAGGCGGGGTGGGGGGTAAAGACGCATGAGATCGATAAAATCAGAAAAATTTAACTATACACTAATACTAAATGAAACAACTGAATAAAATAATTATCAGGAAAATTAATACAGCGATCAAGTGTAAATTATATTCGTTTAGCTATTTCGTGGAATTTCAACGTCATGCTATTATAATGAGAGGTATGCAGCTGTACCTGCAAATTCAGGTCTTGCCACGGACACACCTTTACTTCGATTCGCCTCTGACCACGTGTGATCTCCCGGTGTCTTCGCACGCGTAAGCTCACGGGGCGGCCGCGCACCGGGGCAGTGGCGGTTTGGGTGAAGGGCAGGTTCTAGGCCAGTCCGCCATTCCCCGTCCCCGGCTCGCCACGGCCGCCGCCCTGCCGAGGCCTCGCTTTGTTCGCGCCCCGCGCGCCGGAGGGCCGACCCTCCACATTCCTTTCTCAACGCGCGCGCCCTTCTCCCTTCCTTCCCCCACCACCACCACCGCCGCCGTCGCCGTCGCCGCCGCTACCCCTCCGCGTCCCAAACCGGATCGCCCAGCACCGCCTCTTCGCAGCTGCCGGTCCCGTTCCAGGCGGCGAGGCGAAAGCCGTCCCGTCGCATGGAGATTTACAGTGTTTTTCAGACTGTGCGTGCAGTCTGCCGCAGAGTGCGGGAAGGCGCCGGTTATCGTGGCCGCGACTCCCCGCTGTCCCATTGAGGGTTGCGCGGCGCCACATCGGATTGGTTGGTCGTTTCAATGACAGGCGCTTGCCGTGTGGCCCCGTTGCAAAGATCGCACTAATCCGCGATCTGGCTGGAGGGTGAGAAATCGGCGACAGTAAATGATCCGTGTCAAATTATCACTAAATGGTCGGTGCGCAAGAAAAGCGTCTCGTGTAGAAAATTATCGTTCTGCGGGAGAGCTGTTTTCTCCTGAGAGGAAAGGTTATTTCAGGCCCTAAGGCAAAATGCCTTCTGCCTGCCTTGTGAATTATCAAATAATTCGGAATTATTAGGAATTATTAGGAATTATTAAGAATTATAAGGAATTATTAGGCATTATTAAGAATTATTAGGAATTATTAGAAATTATTAGGAAATACCACGAGTGTTTTGGAAATTGTCAATAAATCCCTGATTAACGAAGCGAGGAGATTTATCTGAAAATTTCCAAAGCATGAAAGGTATTGTACAGGACTACTACACGAATGAATTTACGTGCAACAGTGTTTCAAAATGCGCCAAATATTGAAAGTATGTTAAAATCAAAGAGGTTCCGTTGCAGTACATACGCGGTTTGTTGCACGTTACAACGATTGATACATTCCGTCCCGAAGAGTCGCATCTTATGGCCAGTAGGAAGGGGCGGTAACAAAAAGCTATTAAATTTTTGAGATACACAGCCCTGATTGGGCCATTTTATATTTTTACTTAAACACTATTTGTTTTAATTTCACGTGGAAAATGCCTTTATAAATTGTCTCCTTGTGAAAATAGAGTATTTTGTAAATACATTTCTTCCCCTTACTAAAAAATATTTTTTAGATGTCACTTTTCTTGTTCTCCTTCTGCTTTGAGAAGTTCCACTATGTTTATAGCTTAAGGAGTGAAGTTTTCAATGTTTACCTTTATTTTTTTAAATATAGAAAACGGTTACTTGACAATCTCCAATGCAGCATTGAAAATATTCAAATTCACGTTTTGTATTCGTCATTTGGTACGTACAAGAATATCCCTACAGTGAAAGATAAAATCATTATGTGAGATTATTTTTTCCTTCCTAATGTTTACGGTATCTGACATCGAAATACAAAATCTTTACATGCTTGCTTTGAATTGTCCAAGTCAATCTGACCAGAAGATGCATCAGCACGTTCAAAAGGGATATTTCCTTTGAAAGACTGCCTTACCCTGAGACTAGCCCTACCCTACCCTGCTCTAGCTGCCCATTGCAGGCCACTTCGTCTGTGTCTCGTTAGCAAAATCCGCTTAACTGCAAAGCTATGGAAACGGTGAGTGACAGGCTACACACAACTGTCAAATAATGCTGTTTATAGCCTTTTAAAGTCCCTCTCAGCTCTCATCACTTTCAGTTCATTAAACTTGAGGCGGCCATTCCATTTCCCCCCAAACCTTTCAGTTGGAAAATAATGGAATGTCACGGATAATGATCAAAGGACACTTGGATGAATTTTTTTAAAAATATTAGGAGTTTAGTTAGGAGTTAAGTACAACAGTTGCTTGTTCAGACTCGGAAGTTTAGTATATGGTGGGTTTTGCGGAGTGGTATATATGTAATCTGCGTCCAGAATTCCATCACATCATAATATGCTTATTAAATCGAGATTAAACTATATCATTATATTCAACAAGTTTTTTGTCATAATGGTAGGCCAATAAAGGGAATCAGGAATTTCCATTCATTATTACTAATACATGTTACTTATTCGAAAATTATTTACTCGAAAAGCATAAAATAAACCGTTTAGCTTATAAGAAGCTAGGAATTATAGGCGATTGTGGTTTATCATTTCTAAATCCTGTTGATAAAATTACATATTTTAAATGATTTCTAAGAAGACTTTAGAGAGTTTATCTTTATTCGCTTGAATCATTCAAACGAGTGTGTGAAATGAAATAATACTACATTGTAAATGAAAACATGGGATTTATTGCATCTATGTAACTACTGATAGCAAAAAAAAAAAATTATAGTAGGTAGTATTCAGGACTCGTACACAAGTAATACTAAATATTTATTTATTTATAATATTTGCAGGCAGCATATTTAATCTGAATCTATTCTTTTTGTTGTCAATTTATTTTATTTAATATACTATTTTATCTAAAAATATGTTGCAAAATAAAGCAATTTTTCTCTTACATCCTTTTTAAAAAATATATTTCTATCGTCGCAGACCGCGACTTATAGTTCTGCCTTGAGCCCGGGATCAATGACTACGTAAATAACGGGTGTTCAGGAACTGTGTTTGAAACAAATTATGGTTCAGTCGCCCTTAATACATTTCGTTAGATCTGCACTTCCTCCTCAATGCAAATTTACTGGTGATAGAATAGAAATCACCTCTAATATGCGTGTGGTTTTACGTAAGTGAAAATGAAATTAAAATCTCCATTGGAATTTTTCCTGCCATCAGAAAGAAACTAGTATTCATTCCTATACTCTACTTTCGTTTAGTGTAATAATCACGAAAATAATTTTTAGTAGTCACAATTTCAGAAGTGTAATATAATGATGTAGGTCTCGTATTAATTGAAAACTCTGATTTTTTGAAAATTTCAAAAATTCCAAATTTTTTCGGCGTTATTTTACAACAATTATGAAGATAGAGATTGTTCCATCAATGAAATGTTTTTTACAAACAGATTTTGAAATAAGCTCATGCACAATTTTTCGAAAATTTGAGTACTTTTCGCGTAATTTTAGGTGAAAGTACGTGCGAGAAGCTACGTGCTGTTCTTTTATCAGCACTAGTTTCAGTTTTACAGCTATGCTTTTCTCGCTGAGACCACCATTGACACTTTCGTTCTAAAGAAAACAAAAACAAGAAAACAAAAAAGGAAACACGCGTAAGTAATATTTTAAGAATAAAAGTGCCCATATTAATTCTAAGCAATCTTCTAAAAATAGCTTTATCATATTATTTCCATTACTTTATTATAAAATATATTATAAAATATTAATAAACTGAGTAACAAAATATAAAAATTTTACTGAAAATGATTAGGACAAAATGTAAAATTTATCCCCACCGAGGATTGCACGCACAACCTTACATACAGAGAACTGGCGCCCATACCGCCTGAGATAAAAAGACGTATTTTGTGTCAATACGTTAGAATGTATGAATACAGAGTGTACTCCTTGGCTATAATAGAATTTTCATTCCACTTACGTGCTAATACATTTGTGTAACTGCTAAAAGTATTTCATTTTCATTCACTAAGTAGCTGTGGCGTAGAGATATCAATGACATTACTGGCTAGGTTGACTAGACAAGTTGGATATATTTGCTTTCAGTCAAATTAAATAACAGTACGTAAAACAAAAAGTTAAAATTCCAGAGTTTAGGTAAAAAGGCTGAAGAAACAACATAATTATACCCTGAAATTGTCTTCGGCTTCCAATTCCTCTGATAATCCCGAGAACAATGTAGTTTCAACTTCTACATCTGAAGATACAATATTTTCAATTTCACTGATATTGCCATCTTAAATCTCTTCCAAGAAGTTCTAAATTTGTTCGTCACTCAAGAAGCCTAGTTTTTCCATTTTTAGATGGAGGAGCACGCGAGTGGATCAACTTATATGAACTCACTTCGTACGATTACCACCAAACCCTACTGTTGCTGCATGTGTTTTGGGGAATTTTACAGGAAACCAATTGAATATTTAGGTACAGTATAATATTAATTATAAACTATGATTATATATGTGAACAAATTTAAAGTTGCCCAAAAGTAACGCAATTATAACATTGACAAAAGTAAAATTCAAATGTTATGTACGTATGCATCAATGAAATCGTCACGCTTATGCGTAATTAGCAATGCCTCACACGACGCGAAATTAAAATACTGCATTCTAACGGATATTTTATTAACTATATGGCCCTGGTTTGAGAATGGTTCAGTTGATAATCCAATAGAATGAATCGAGAGTGCCCTAAGAACAATTCAAAAACCATATTGCTTGAAAGCAACACTGGGAGTGATCGGGTTAACTGGTCAGGTTGTCAGGAATCCATCAACAAGGGAGAGCATTGACGTAATTGTTCGACCTAACTTATCGCCAGGCGTTCGATCGCAAACAGGCCGGGAAACGTTGCCGGATCGCGAGACCGGATCTCCGGCTGAAGGAGTGCGAAAGACAATGCGGCGTGGGCGGGCGCCGACGGGCAGGCGGGCGGGCAGGCGGGCGTCTGACGTAGTCCCCCTCTGCCCCTCTTCCCCTGTCACTCCCGGCCTGCCCCCCTCCGCACGTGCGCGCACACGCCCCCCTCCGAGCCATCTGCCTTCGTCTAAACGACTTCCGCTCCCCAAAAACACCGCTTCCGCACCGCTCCTCAGGGCTGGCCACGGCGCGACGGCGCCTTCTTCCACGCGGCGCGACGCGGCGGTTGGCTCCTCCGCGGCCAACTCACGAGCGGATATGAATTTTTAATTAATTATCGCGGGCCTGCGTATCTCAAGGGTTGGGGAGGATCTTTAAAGGAGCGCCTTTCAAAGATATCAAACAAATTTGTACTACATATTATACTCGTCTATGTGTACGAATCGTATTTTGCAATATAATTTAAATACTCGTATATCATCTAAATTTGAATTTTTCCCACCTCCTCTCCATTTGTTAATTCTTATAAAGGGGGATTATACATTTTCCGAACGATTACATTCCATTGACCCTAACCAGCAAGCTCTTAAAGTTTTGGAGTGGTCTCAGGATATTTTCCATCAGAAACAAAGACCGTATAACTTCGGTCGGCACCTTATGGACATAAGTGAGATACACTTAGAATGATCAGCTAGATCTATTGAGAAATATGAGGCATTAAAAATGGTTCATTCGTTATTTACTACACCCCTGTATTAACATATGATATATCTTTCTGTCGAAATTTAGACACAAGGTTTACTTGCATTTTGATTTTAAAAAAAAGACTTATCATTAGGTGAGAATAAAATGCAATATACACTTGCAGTAGAAACGTCCAGAATCATCTTCATTGAATGCTCATCTGTATTTTTATCATGCGCTGTTTTCCTGCGTCGATACTTTTGGCTGAAAATACCCCCCTCCCCATAAAAACTCCGCCAGCAACCTGGAATGGCATGGGGTCGCGACCGCCTCGTTTCTCATGTTCGCTCTATAATGCAGATTCTAGACGTCTATATCGTTGGAGTACAACACAATTGTCTCATCTCAAACTCGTCATGTGTTAGTTAAGTGAAGAAATACTTTTAGAAAACCGCATACTTTTACTAGTCAAAATGTCTTTTACAGCTCTAAAAGCAGGCGATTTAAACATTACAGTACAAAATCGTTCTCCTGCAAAATGAGTTGTTTTTTTAACGAGCCATTTGTGCACTTCTACAATGTGTACCTTTATTGAGCATTTGCTCACGTAGGCCTGTAAACAATGCGATTTTTTTCTTAATACACCACTGTCATATCCACATGAAGCAATAAAATAAAGCGCGAAAGCCACTCGTAACCGCCGGCGTCCGTTAAAGATCTTATCTGCCCTCCGTCCGCAAGGAGAATCGAGTAAATGAGTTGTTCTTGAAGATGCGTATTAGTAGTCGTACTCCTACTCAAATAAAATGTATTTCTTTTTTCGTGATTTTTTTCTTTAAGGAAATGATGATAGAAAACATATTGAACGAACATGGCTGATACAATAAACGGAATATTTGGTTTGAAATCTCAGCCATTACCTCACTGTACAGACCAACTGCGTCCGTTATTGCTTTGCTTCGGCTTCATGACGTTGATAACTAGAGTAATAAAAGGTGCTAAAAAATGCATGTGTTGGTACTCGTGCGACCATTTAAATTTAGCATAACCAGCTGTTTTGCAAAAGCATTCAATTCATCGCAATTTAGATAATGCAAAGTCAGAAGATAATTTAATTTGTGCACTATGCACTATGCTGTGAGCATTTCGAAGAATATAATCGTGAATATCCATAAATTTTGCATGTTATCTAGTTCAAAATTGGTCATTCTACAATATTAGGAGGAAATGTCATTACAATTAATGTTCTTGATTATCTTAAAAACACGGTTTTTGAGAAAAAGGTACGTTTTGGAAAATATTTTTAAATTCTACAATTTTAAGAATTACGAACGAGTTCAATGTCAGAGAACTTGTGGATTATTTAAATGTATTGACAAAAGAGTTTTGGGAGCCAGTAATAAACAGAAATACATTACTGAATCAACCCCATGTACCCTATTTTTACACGATACTCAAAAAACATCAAGCCGCACCACTGTATGTAGTACACCCAAAGACACAGAAAAATTCAGTATATTGACCTATTCAGACACATTAGAAGTCAGCAGATTTACTCATGAATAGGGGGCGGATTTCGATGACTTAAAACATCGCAAAAAAGATCAATCAACATGCTCTTAAAATGTTTTTAAAATGCCCTAAAAGCAATGACAAGTGACGTAAAATATATTATCAAAACCAGTTCGGACGAAGAACTTGGGTACGTTACTGATGTACGCTGTTATGCTATTGGATACGTCACTGATTTAATCGAGACTTCTTCTATTCATTCAAGTGAACTCAGCGTTCAAACTTTTGGTTTGGACTTTTCTTTGCCAGAAAATATGTCTTTACTTTCCCCGAAATCGGCGGAACCGCAAATGACACTGGCAGGCGTCACAGGAACCTTACATTTACATACTCACAATGGCTGACATTACAACTTCTGAGCGAAGAAATGGAATAGCCTACCGGGTATATGTACTTAAGAATTCTGTGGAGATCATTTGTTGCATCTTGTAAATATCATTTGAAGCAATTGCCATGAAAATGACATTAAAACTGATTAATACAGCGAAAAAATGCATTACAAACAACCGGAAAGGGGAAAAAAATACTTATTCGTCGAAATTGACGAAAACTGCAAAAAAATGACGCATAAAAAAGGATCTTTTTTTGTCATAACATAAAATGAATTTCCATACGAAACGGTATTTTTCTTAAGTGAAAAGAAAGAAAATGACATTTCATTAAAATCGCCTTCTATTCATAAGTGCTATTATATATTCATCTTCCCGACACATTACATTTATCAAGTAAGTACAACTTTCTTAAGATAACAATGATTGTTCTGGTGGTACAAATAGTTTCCCTCAACCGAAGTTCGTTAAAGCGCGTGGAAGGTCACATTCCACGGAAGTTCTTTGGCACGGGCGACGCCTCCGCGTTTGCCGTTGCGGCGCGTCTCGTGGAGTCGGTGGAGGGGGGTGGGGAGGGGGGCGGTAGGACGAAGGGGAAGCGGCAGCAGGAGGTCCGTTGAGGGCCACGCGTCGGTCAGACGCCGCACCTCACGCACTGGGAGCCGAAACGACTCCACGCACGCACGCAATTTTTTTCGCAGGGATTTTCAACGGGGGAGATCAGAAATTGTAGCGGGTGACAAACTGCAAGTCTCAATAAGTGCTTGTATTCCAACAAATACCATAAAATAGAACGCACAAGTTCAGTCTCCGCACGTGCCTTTTTTGCGCCCCAGGTGACCATGCTTTTCTGAATTTTTCCACGTCGATGTAGCAGGTGGAAAACTTCAAAAAGTAACATAATTAAAAGACACATGATCAGCCCCCCTTCCCCATGTCGTTTTGAAGTCAACAATGACCACATTTTTCTGAATGATTCGAGTGCCCCTATGCGGTAGGAGAAATTTTTCTTAATTTATTTGGTACAAACTTTAATTTTCCATTAGTCTGTCATTTATTGATATCATCTGTAATACATTTTGTTTTGCCTTATCTACTCCGCTCCCTCTGGCAGATTTGCCATATCTGTGAACCAGACTATATATCTATGAACGGGTGGTACAAGTTCTTTTCAATTATTGTAATGTTTATAATACGCACACAAATATTCTGACATGACTAGATTACAAAAATTAATCCTACTACGAAAAGCATGGGAAATCCTATGTAAAGCTCGAAAAACTCTCTGACAGACCATTGTCGTTAATTTTGGTTTAGGCTACAGATTTCGAGAAAGAATTATGAAAAAAAGGTTCCAAGACTGACGTTTTTGTGACGCTATCCTTCGAATGAGAAGGAGTGCGATTGATCTTGCCCCATGAGGTGCGGTATTCCAAACATTTCTAGGCGTGTGCTAGTGGAAGAAAATTGGGTGAGATACCACACTCCAAGGCAGCGGCTGGATAAAACGTTGCGCATGTGTTTCACTTTTGTGTCCAGACAGTGTCGAGGCATGAGAGTGTACCGTCTGCAAGAAAATAATGAAGCTGGTTCTGAGTTGTCTCTACGTTTGTAATTTCAGATTTGTTATTTTTTAATTTAAAAGGTTAATTACTCTACTTAGTGTTATTATTATTATTATTATTATTATTATTATTATTATTATTATTATTATTATTATTATTATTATTATTATTATTAGTGAGGGTACTTGCAACAAAAATGATGTTGGTAGAAGCGTGTAAAAGTAAATACCGCGCTCACCACAATCGTAACAGATGCTCGAAGTGTTGCCCCCTTCACTTGTTTCCCTGCGATCTGTTTGCTACCAACATAAATGGAATTTTAATAGGAGGCTCTAACTCGGTCCAGCAATGAGACACTTCCCTGGCGCACTATATTCTCCCCAATTGACAGTATGATTTAAATTATCTACTTTTCACATATGCACGATAAACTAATTTCTACCGTGTTCGGCAAATGGAATAAACTGGTATATGTTTTTGTCCTACATCGATTTATTTTCATTTCTTTCTTTCTTCACTGGTCTGTTACGTTTTTTATTGATCGCTGTTGTTCAACGCCGCAAGCAGGTGACCGCAAATTCGGCTTACTATATTATCCTCAATATCTCCCGCAAGTTAAGCGCAATCATTCGTGGAGCATTTCTCCGTGCGACGAGTCAGGCAAACGACTTTCCATCCGCCGAGCGTGCATCCGAGCACCCTGGAGGGTTGGGTTGCGTCCACGCGGGGGAACGGCGCCGAGAAGCAGCTTCGTGCCAAGGGGCGCCCGCAGCGCTGAGGGGCGCGCCGACTGGGGAGAGCGCACACTGCTGTGCAACCGACTCCACGTGCGCACGTGCAGAGCCGGACAAAACTAGGACTTGTTTTTATGAAATCAATTTGCTTGCCAGCCACACCAAACAAAACCTTCGGAAAATAATGCAGCATTGTTCCTGGTGCTTTATAAAATAAATTTAAAAAATATATATTATCCGTTGAACTGTACCGACCCGCCTCTTTAAAAATGGCGCCTAAGTTACCGCGAGGAGAATAAAAGTGCCTCCATCTTTCACTATAGTAATTTTTCCATTATTGTAACTAATAATGTGTTCAAATACTTATATTATTAGAATTCAAAATTTATTGTCCCCAAAAATATTTTGTAGTAAATTAGTAGTAACGAAAAAACACGCATTGCCTTCTTCCTGTGGGAGCGTTCGGGCTATTTTAGACCACTGTGCGGCAGGGGAAGGAGAATACCAAAGCGCTTGGAGCGGGGTGTGGCGAGACGGAGTGGGGCGGGATAGAGTGGGGTGGGGTGGGGTGGGGTGGGGGGTGCGAGACGGAGAGAGGATGCGCAGGCCGTCGAGCAGACCCTTCACCTCGCTTCCCCTCTCAACGCAGAGTAGTGTGGAGAAGGTCGGCCGCCATTGGGTCGTATTTAAAACCAGCCTCCAATGGCTTCCGATTTAAAGCGACCTGCCTTCCTCGTAAATTACTTTCTGACGTTCTCAAAACTTTCAAGCAATATCTCTGTGCAGTACGTAGGGAAGCTATCTCACCCGGAAGTGCGGTACACGCGGGAATTGAAGGAACGCGAAATGCTGCTTCTTACGTTACTGCACTCATAGCGTAAACTTCGTGCGTTCTAACATTACCTTAGCTTTTACTACAGTAATTTTCATGAATCCAAATCTATAATAATGTTAGTATCAAGAAAAATTGTAGGAGAAAGTTGGGTAAACTGGGAATCCCTTTTGTTTAACGTTATAAATCCTACAGAAAATGTATGTATACATATGTATATTCCGAAGTTTTATCAATAAGAGGCGACCTTTAAATTGTATTACGTCAAATCAGATCATTTTGTTAAAAGTTAGATCTACTATCTAAGATGTTTCCTTTTTTCCCCACATTCATCGATTTACCGTCCCTCTCCTACTGGCTTACTTATTTGTTTACTTAATAAACAAATCAATTAAAGACTCCACATATAGTGAAAGCGAACTATACTTTTGTGACATATTCTACTGTTCCAGTTACTCCCACTATTCTGTGTTATATTGCAAAATTATTTCACTTCTATGATCTTTTAAAATCCAGAGATTTCGATTCAATATTATGAGACTGTATATCTACGGGAAACGATTTATTTTCAGGCTAACTTTACCGATAGAGAAATATATTCCGATGAACGTAGGGACAGAAGTTTCGAGGTACATAATTAAATAATATAATTAAATGGCACGTTTATTATAAAAGATGAAGGTACAATTATTTACAATTTATCGATTGCTCAATACGACTGTTGTACAGAAAACCCTCGAAAACACGAATTCAAAGGGACCGAAATAATCGATGTTTGTATCAAAAAGATCTCTTATTTGAATATCAGTTTAATTATTTTTCTTGTCGGGACCCACATTTTATTGTTAACGCTCCTTTGTAGGAATGGCTCTTGAGCTTGCCGTATTTCGTCCATTCAGTCTCGGAAAACTCTCCTACCTTCGCGCAGAGGGAACAGCAATAGAGCTGACATCTACCAGGCAAACGATGAAGCACGCACAAGATACCGGCATCTGCCAAGAGAGGAAGAAACACATGTTGGCCTGTTGCTCAGAAGGTAGTCAAAAGCTCTTTGAGAACGCCTATTTACAAAATACTGCCTAAAAACCGGACACAATGAGAATTGCCCTCCATGCCTAATCCATGATGATATTCATATAACATTTTTGGCAACGACCTGACAAAATACGAAAAACAATGATAGTAACAGAGGCTTACACTCACACAGGAGATGACGGAAGCAACCAGACTCATCGAATTCCAAGAATAAGAGTGTAATTTTAATTATTTGGAATTATAATAATACGTAATAATATGTTACCAATTATTGTTCAACAATTCTGCAATAGATTATAAACTAGTGGTGCGATATCACATATTTTCTGGCCTTATTTGTTGTCACTATATTTTCAGGTTTCGGAAATTCAGATAATGCAACAACGGAACCTGCACCATTTTTATATGCGTACTTTGCATTATTCGAGAAAAAACAACAGAAAAGTTTCGAGCAACGTTGTAGAATACATTTATTTTAAATTGCTTTCAATTCATGCAAATATCAGGCAAAAACCACTCATATTTTCAAAATTTGTACGTGACCGTATTTATAAATATAATTGTTAAAACAGATTTTTTAAATTAAATGCTCTACTATCAATATAGTAGTTCTGCAGTGTTCATTTTTTGCAATTTGTAAAAAGTTCATTTAAAATGGACAATGTGCCAGTTAAGCAAGCGTCCCGTGCTCTATCCAAGAAAAAAAAAAACTTGAAAAACAGATCTCAATACGAAAAAATTTCAGAGATCAATATCGTAGTTGTAAAATGACGCCACAAATATTTTCAACATTTGCAGTTTTCGAAAATTCAGAGAGCTGAGGCTTAATGAAATTACCCCCCCCCCCAAAAAAAAAAAAAAAAAAAAACTATCCGTTTTAAATTCTCAGGACCTTGAGTCTGAACAAATCGATTGAGGAATATTAGTTTTGGAGAGACTTGCGTGAACGATTGAGATTTTAGGTCTCAGTTGAGCCTATTTTGGCTGAAATTTCGGTTCACCGATGTCGGAAGGATAAAACCAAACGAAACTCTCATATGATTCAAACAATTCTCTTTCAGGATATTACGATTGTCGATTTGGTTTGGGGGCACTTTTCACCCCTTTATTCGGCTACGAGTATATTCTTTGGGACCAATAACTCCAGTAATACTCATTTGTTTGTGACACAGGCAAACATACTATACCTACTTTTATATTTGTCAGAGAAGTTGGACACCATGAGCGGGGGGAGAAATTATGTGGAGCGTTTCATGAACATTGATGAAGATAACGAAGAATGGCAACGATAGTCCTTTCAAAGTGCATTCTTTTCTGTCCAACGAAAATGCTGTAAGTATTTGGATCTTGCGGCGGTGCACGACAGTAACGTGTTCTGAGGTGACGTTAACTTGAATGTGGAGCTTGCGACCTTCCGTGGTTATGTCAGACTTGTATGTGCACGTTGACGGACAAGTTCATAAATAGATCCATTGAATAGCAAGGCACCATATTCGGTTGTAGTTGTTACGTTTAACTATAAATTTCATTTAAACAGAAGCTGCTGGTTCTTAGGTTGTACGGTTAATCGCCCGGATAATAATATATTTCTATTTTTCATTTTTATTTTTATCATCAATCAATCATCGAAATATCGCAGCAATATCGACGTATGAAATTAATTTTAAATCAAAGACCGCGTGCCGAGCTCTGTCTCAGGCGTCTAGTTGCAAACTAGACAGCACACCGATGAGTGACGTCACGCTTATTGACGTTTAATATTGCGAAACACGAGCCATCCGACGCGCCGCGCGTTCCTCTGCGGCAGCATTACGACCACTCGGTCATTCCCCGGGCGTTTTATTTTAACAGCAACGGTTACATATAAAGTGGTATTCTCATTAGGTATATTACTCGAATTAACTTTCCAGCGGTCGACTTCATTGCCCTCACCCCACCCTCTCCTTCCCCTCGACGGGTCAGCACAGAGGGAAAGGGGGGAGGAGTGGCCCTGGCGATATCCTGGGCATTCTCAGGACCAGCTTTTATGGTAGTTTGTACCCCTTTATTTTGTGTGCAATGTAAATACATATGTGTTTTTGAGGTCAAAGGGTGACGATTTGTATTTAGCCTCTATACGTCCCGTAAAGGGCAATTGGCCTCGGCGCCATTAGATCTCTGGATTTCTAGTCGGTCACCCAACCAGGAACCTCCGATATCTCGAATTCGCTTAACCTTCGTGACTTCACGTAGTTAACGAATTTGGATGGCGACCCAGTTTTCACGGTCGTGGCCTTTCAATAGAACTATCCCAGCATTCTATGGATGACCGAGGGAAATCACGAAAATCCTGGTGAGGATGACCAGAACTGGGATTAAACCAGGGCCCCCCGAATGCGAAGTCAGCGCGCTTCACACAGAGCCACTTCGCTCGGTCAAAGGGTGACGAAAATTTTTAAATATCATTAAAATTAAGTTTGGGAAGTGCATATCCTTTTATTTTATAGCTTTCCCCCCATTCTGTGGATAACATGGAGGGTCGTTAACTTGGATCGACCTCAGTAGGAGTTGGTCAGGGTTAACGACGTTCTAATGTACCCACAGAGCTTACAAACCGTTGTGAACGGAGTAGGTGTGCCACCGACTTGTTTATACCGACGTATTCTGTGTAAATGCATATTTCAATGTGTATTAGGTGAAAGGATGACGATAATTTTTAAAGTAAAAGAAATATGTTCCGTGTCCTTTTTTTAAGTCGTGTTTGCTTCATTATCTGAATAACCCGGATTTTCATTATCCTAGGTTTACATGGTTCTACTGCACCCACAGAGCTTACTACCGGCCCGACGTCGCGGGCGGAGCGCGAACGTGTGAGCGCGTGTGAGCGCGTGTGAGAGCGTGTGAGAGCGTGTAAGCGCGTGAGCGCGTGTGAGTGTGTGTGTGAGCGTGTAAGCGCGTGTGAGCGCGGGTGAGCCCGTGTGAGCGCGGGCGAGCGCGGGTGACCGCGTGTGACCGCGTATGAGAGCGTATGAGGTGTGAGAGCGTGTGAGAGCGTGTGAGAGAGTGTGAGAGCGTGTGAGAGCGTGTGACCGCGTGTGAGCGCGTGTGACCGCGTGTGACCGCGTGTGAGCGCGTGTGACCGCGTGTGACCGCGTGTGACCGCGTGTGACCGCGTGTAACCGCGTGTGACCGCGTGTGACCGCGTGAGGACGCGTGAGGACGCGTGAGAGCGTGCGTGAGAGCGTGCGAGCGCGTGTGAGAGCGTATGAGAGCGAATGAGAGCGTGTGAGAGCGCGTAAGAACGCGTGAACGCGTATGAGCGCATGCGTGCGCGCGCGTGACTCACTCATGAAGCCCTCGGGCCCGTCGCGCAGCGCGCGCACCACGTGCAGCGAGGCCGACGCGCAGACGGCGGCCAGCGCCGCGCCCACCGCCGCCGCCCACAGCGTGCGTCCGCTGAGCGCGCTGAAGCGCAGCTTCGCGGGCGACGCGCCGCGCACGCCGCCCACGGGCAGCACGCCGAAGCACTGCGCCACCGCCAGCAGCGGGCCCAGCGCCACGTGCACCGACTCGCTCGGCGCCACCGCCGCCGCCGCCGCCGCCGCCGCCGCCGCCCTCGAGGACGACGCCCCGGAGGCGGAGGCGCCGCCCTCCGACGCCCCCGCGCTGGCGCCGCCCAGGAACTGCAGCGGCGACGGCGACGCGGGCGCCAGCAGCTCCTTGAACGCCAGCAGCGGCTGCACACATGTAATGCCTTTCGCTGCAGGTGTCGTGCTACTAGCAGCGATTGCAGGCAATTGCAAATGCTTCCAGTACAGGAAGCAAAAAAAGTTGAGTTCGCAGAGAAGCTAAGTTCCCTGGAGGAGCGTGGTGGTGAGCGAGGTTTCAAGTACAGAGACCAAGTCCGATGAAGTATGAAAGTTTAATTGAAAAATAGAGCTGCAGAGCAGCGTGAAGTTGACACGGCAAAGTCTCTGGGCTGTCTGTCCGATATCAACGCTAGAGGATCCTTATATGGGAAACAGGGAGAATTCCGAGGCCATTACGCCACCCCCGCCAGAACTCGGCATGCCCTGGACGCAATAAACTGACATAACTGTCAGAGGACTTTTGCCCTTTTGAAAACTCACAAGTTCCCAAACATTCCTGTTTCCACGTCTGGATCGTATTAGCGTTGACGGCGGTTTGGGGAGCCCAATCACCCATGACCTTAAGCAGGGCGCCTGTTCCAGACGCGACCCTAATTTAAACATGTTTGAAGGGTGATATTTCTTTCACGTACAGTTTGAAAGAAATATTCATTGCTCTTCTTAAGCAATGCGTACTTCATATGTACGTAGGTGCATTTACCATTACACACACACACACACGCGGCGCGGCATGCCAACGGGACGGGGCAGTTCAGCCTCCTTGCAGACGCGGTCTGGAGAGAATTCTAGCGACCCGCGGCTGCGATCAACACCAGGAGCAGTACCCTAACAAACGGGCTACGGACGCGATCTTTCCTTCCTCTTCTACCCTACACTACCACTTCCTTCCTTCCTTCCTCACATATACTACACTGCCACACACGTGGTGAGACCAGATGGACGCTTAGAGCTTGTTCCTGCTGGGGCGGTGCCAGATACCAGATTGGTCAAAATTCCCGCAAGACGTCGTAGGTCGGCGCCCGAACTCGCAATCAGCGGGACGATTTCACCGTCACCTCAGGCGATAAAAGCATGCACTGCACTTACGAGACTAACGATATGCACGGCACTTACGTAACTAACAGTTGTGCCCGGATTTACTAATAAATTAATCGTTCCTTGAACGTGTGTTGTGGATGCACGATGTCGCGTTGAGAGAGCACATGGACGAAGTGCAGGCGAGACAGACAGACAGACAGACTCAGAGACAGTAAATGAAATAATTTGGTGTCATTTTATTTGGTCGATTGTCCCCTAAATTTAGTGCATGCCATAGCCGGGAGGAAGCGATTGTCTCTTCCGCTGTAACCTAAACTCCAGCCCCATCCTACACGTCACCGTTCTGGATTTTCACCCCACAGGTGTTTCCCTTAGCGGGGAGCTGAGACATGCTCTCACCTCACTACTGGTCTTACATGTGAAGTAATGTAATGTAAACGTAAGCCTGTTTGTATAGCAGAAGACAAGGGGGCAAGGAGAAGGAAATGAAGATTTTGCCTCGCCCGGGTCTTAAGGTACTGCTACACAGCTCGTGTTTGAAATCCGCCACACCGACATGACTCAAACGCGAGGACCTCTCGGTCAAAGACGCTGCATCGGCAATGGATGCTGTTACACCGAGTCATTTCAGCCAGTGCGCGAGCTCAGTGGAAAAAACCATTGACTGGAAGGTCCTAGGGTGTGAATCCTGGCGGTGGTGGATTTGTGGACATTTGTAACTGGGTCGAATTCAACCGAGGTCAGAGGAAGAATTCTATCCCTTCAGGTTAGCTGCGCCGGCTGCTGTCGTCGGTACTTTTCCGTAGTCTCTCGAACCAATGCCTGGCGTATGCAGGGGCAGTTTCCTAGCATATGAGCCACAGATCGAGCGCGATCTTTCTTTTTTCATCGATGACCCCTTATTTTACCTTACACACCCACGCACGCACGTACGCACACACGCATACACACACGCATACAGGCGTACACGTACACGCCCGCGCGCACGCGCACACACTCACACACATACACACACCAGAGGCACATCATTTTGACACTCGAGAAAAAAAATGTCTATTTTAAAAGGTGCCGGAGATTGACACTGCTGATTTTCATAGCTCTTTGAAGATATTCCTCATCGTCAACAAGACTTTTTTTTGAAAGTCGCAAGCATTATAATAATAAAAAGACAATAAATTATTTTCCAGAAAAAAAAAGAAAAAACGAAAAAAAATTCTGCTGGATTCTCGCAGTCACCAGTGTGTAGTTACAGATTTCGGACTCTGAGACGTGAATGGAAAGCATTGTCGATAATTTTATCACGAGTGCTTTCCATCTGCGATCCATATCGTCGGAAAGGCATGTCGCAGGATAAAGAAGGTTTCAATGAAAAGAATGAAGGCATTTCTGCGCACAAACAACTTGGGGTCGTTGACACGGGCGTTAGCCGCGTGTGAACTAGGAGTAAAGCGGAGATGATGGGGCATTGTCGCCAACGCGACGAAGTCAACGGCGGGGAGGGGCGGGCCGCCCGGCCGCCCTCCTTGCCGTCAACGGTCGCTTCAGACGCGCTACCTGCCGGAGGAATTTATGGGAGGTTGCGCGGCGCGGCGCGGCGCGCGAACTGCGTGAAGGCAGGCGCCGCCACCCCGCTGGGCGAGCCCACCTCCCCCCCTCCCGCCACAAGGCACGCCCCCTCCTCTCTCCTCACCCCCGCCTCAGCCCCTCATCTTCTCCGAGCCCTGACTCCAAACTCCTCTTCTGGCGGCTCCACACATTCGGCATATTGTACTGCCCCAAAAACTGAATAAACCACCGTCTCGCCAGGGATACTGGTGGCGGTAACATTGAAAAAACACATTCGGCAATCACCAACTAGCGGGCTACTGCTCTCCTAATCCCGAACATCTGATGTGTTCGGGAAATGTGTCCAAAAGATCAACTCGCGGTGGTTAGGACGAGCTCCGAATGTTCGTCGCTCGGCAAATCGCAAGCAACTCATCCACACTACTTGAAGTTCGGCGAGCTGTTGCTTGCTACTAGCCGAATAACGAGCCGAATATGTGGAGCCGTCTTAAAAGCTTACTTCAATCCATCTTCACTTTCAACTCCTTTCTATTCCTTCTATTCCTCGTCTTGCTCTACTATTTATCTACCTCCTGATCTATCTCCTCTATCTAGCTCATTTTCATCTATACAATATTCATCTATCTCCTCTATCTAGCTCATTCTCATCTATACAATATTCTTCTATCTCCTCTTCTAACCCTTATCTGCCCCCTCTTCTACTCCTCATCCACCACTTATCAACACCATATCATCTCGTATAGTCTCATCTTCCTCAACCTACCCCTCATCGACACATTCATTTCGCTCTACACTCTACATCAGCGCTTCCCGAACTGTTATGGTCACGGATCGCTTTGAAAGATACATTTCTTCCGCGGAATCACAATTCAGTTTCTTAACTTTATTAAGCTTAACCCAGAACATGCATCTCTGCAAATCTCATTACTGAATTTTTTCGCATAACGTTCCAAGATGAGAAATAAAGAGAAAACACTTCAAATAAACAGACATATTTCTCAACGATAATATTAAATTGAAAAATGAACGGTGTTTAAGAAAACATTTCATTTTACAGTTATTATAAAGAGAACCCCAGAATTTCGCGGAAAACAGTTTGGGAACCGCCGCTCTTCTTTCTCGTCTCCCTCCACCTTTGTTTCATCCTTATCTTCCTCTAACGCATTTCATATCTATATCCCCTTTTTCATTCTCATCTTCCTCAACGTCTCTCCCATCCTCTTCCATCCCTTCTCAGTTTCCTTCTTCATCCTCCTCAGTTTCCTCCCCCCACTACTTCACTGCTGTCACTCGCAGCGTAAGCCTCGGATGCGCCTATTCGGGAGATTCACAAATACGCACATACTGCCTGATTTTCATAGGACAGCAAAATAAGGAAATAGATTTGTTGAATAATGATATAACACATACATGACCAAGTATATTTTGTTTTCTTCCAGGGTCTTTTTTTCATATTCTGGGGATGCCAATTTTTCGACAATCCGCACCAGGTACCCACAATGTCCCTCATGGGGACACATATTAACCTTTACGCTAGACACTGACACACTTGGCTCCTCGATCAGCAGTCTCACAAGGCCTTCCGCGACAACACATACACAAGAAAGACCAGGGGCAAACAACCATGTCCACGGCGAGACTCGAACCAGCGCCCACCAGTGCTGAGTCGGCACTCGCCCTAGCCACCTCGGTCATCCACGTCGGCAAAGTGCCACGTTTATGGTTTAGCATGCTCGTTGTAGTAAAAGGTTTGATAAACACGTTGACTAGGACATTACGAGATAACTTGTTTGAGGCAGGAGTCCATCTCATCAGAATAACACATGACACAGTTTCCGTGACTGAAAGTAACTACCGCTGTTGCCATGACACAAATAATGTTACTCAGCTCGTGTGCATTAATACCAAGTGCAGTTGATATCTATCGCATTTCGTACTAGCATGCGGTATCGTGAAGGAAATTGCATTTCAAATTAATTTGCAGCCATTTCTATTTCACGCCAACATAATCACTCATAAAAGGTTCAAAGCTGCATTTGCATAGTGTGAGGACACCATCTCTTCCTCGTTTGCGCCAGGTCGGTACATCCACCACGCCCTAGTCATTAAGAGGCACATCACACCAAGACACTCCATACAATTTTACATCGTTAAATTACATCACCTCCTCCTCGCATTCCTAACTGCAACATTATCAGGGATACGTCCATTAAAAAAATTAAAATTCACATTGTATTTTTGCCTAATGATTCAACCTTCACTAATTTCAATTTCAAAGTGTAAAAAGCTGATTCTTCCTTTTTTTCTGATAATTGAAAAAAAAAACAATTTTTTTACAGCGAAACAGAAAAACCAAAAGATTCAAATAATTGAAATGATGTCCATATCATTGCGTATATTATTCACAAGAAATACTATGTATTAGAGCATTAATGAAGAATTCATTGTTGACTACAAATATGATAAACCTCGAGAAAATTTTCCATCCACTATTTATCCACGCACTCCTTTTTTAAAGTACTTGCACATGATAATTCGTCTTGAATCTAAAAAAGAGAATAATTTAAGAAAAAAATAATAATTAAATATTTTAATTTCTAATATTTTAATTTATTTATTTTTATGTCTAGTGGAACTCACTGTATATTAAATTTACGATAATGAATACAATTTTTAATATGAGCAAATTCAAAACATCAGGAAGTTTGAGTTATTGCCTACTAATTAAACATGAAAGGAAGATCAGAGAATAGAGAATTCGCGAAATTAAGTGAGAATTATTACAGAATTCGAGATATTAGTAAGATCGTATTCTGGATTATTTCAGATTCGAGGTAATTCGATATAACATAAAGATAAAAATAATTGAATAAATAAATAATTTTTGATAAAGAATAATTCGAAATATCAAGGTATTCGAAATAGCTATCTCTATTTAAAATATCGCTGTGTTCGAATTATTAATGTATTCGAAACATCGTCGTATTTGAAATAGTAATGTATTCGAAACATCGAGGTATTTGAAATAGTAATGTATTCGAAACATCGAGGTATTTGAAATAGTAATGTATTCGAAGCATCGAGGTATTTGAAATAGTAATGTATTCGAAGCATCGAGGTATTTGAAATAGTAATGTATTCGAAACATCGAGGTATTTGAAATAGTAATGTATTCGAAACATCGAGGTATTTGAAATAGTAATGTATTCGAAGCATCGAGGTATTTGAAATAGTAATGTATTCGAAACATCGAGGTATTTGAAATAGTAATGTATTCGAAACATCGAGGTATTCGAAATTTCAAGATATTCCAAATATGAAGGAGTGTAGAGAGGCTTAAGCACCAGAGGTTCCATAATGTTTTCAAGTGAGAAACGTCCCCTCCCATCGGCGAGGGCGCGAAGGCCGGCGGCGCTACTTCACCTGCTGCGGGGCGGCGGGCGCGCGCGGGGAGGCGCCGCCGGGGCCCACTTTGGGCGCGGGGAACATGGCGGCGAAGTAGGCCAGGCGCCGCGCGTCGGGCGACCAGAGGCGGGGCGCCCGCGCCGCCCGTCGAGGTCCCTCGCCGCCTCGCCCGCCCGCGGCCTCCCTCTGCGCACAGCAAGGGCAGCACAGCTGAGGCGCGCGTCTCGCCATCGGCGCCCTGCGCCACACACCGCATTTCCTCCTCACTCCACACTCCTCACACCTCACTCGGTGAGCTCATAGAGGACACAATTTTTTGTTATTTACGTTCGCACCAACTTCTAGATCATTAGCGACCACTATTGCCTGTAACGGTATGGTAAGTGTAAGAATGACACGATATGATGATGATAGGGGAGGGGGAGGACGAACACAATACAACCATGCCCAAGAGGCACTCGAACGCGCGATCCTTCGGTCCGAGATCGCTACGGCACTACTGCCTTAGGATACCATTAAATAAGGCAGAAACGTCTAATTACATAATACGATAATCAACAGACATCTGCAAGTTGTTAACCTTTTTCATAATTGAAAGGGATTTTTGAAATTGGATTTGACCAGGTTATTACTGACGATGTCATTCGATTTATACTCTACAATTGTTAAAAATAAATTCAATAAAACAGTTTGAAGTTGTTTATTTCTCAACGTTTTGAGACTCAGGGCTGGTGTCGTATTCCAGGGCTGTAAGCATACTACATTTAATTTCCTCACAGACGCACATAAACAATATTGATGTAGCATTTATTTTTTTAAATGTAGTTACATAGAATAAAAATAGAGGTTGTATAATGATCTTTTATCACTGCAATTATTGTAAGGAAAATAATTTCAACAAATTTTGAATAAACATTTTGAGGTGTGCCGTATAGGACTACCTACCATAATGTGTTGCAAAATAAAATGAAGACCCGGTATAATGGAGATAATGATTTTGGAGCGTGTATTAATTTTGTGAATCTAAGACCTTTCAAATGGTTCAAGTCGAAATCTGACATGTTTTTTTCTATTGATTCTTCTGATGTTTTTCAAACATCGATGTTTCTATATAAATTTCGATGTTTTAAACATGCATTGAAGACGATGTTTCTTGAACATCGATGTTTTACGCTCGAGGTATTTACGTTAAAGTTTTGTTCGTGGATTAAAAATTCCCAGTATCACAGCTTTGTAAAAGTTAAAATATGAAACAATAACTGATATTACCACTCTCCGTTTTCAATGCACACGAATTGCACTACCATCATTGAAGAAAGTTATTCCCCGCCCGAGATCATGATGTCCTGATTTTTTCTTCGCCTTTCCTTGCATTTCACACATGGAGAGGTATTTTTTAAACTCTTTTGCTGTCAGATTTTAATTGTAAAATAAGATGCACAACCATTGTCAAATTAAATTTTGTTGCATACGAATTCAATGTTAGATGTTACTAAACATACTTTAAAATATCGATGTATAAAAACATCGATGGTTTTTGGTCACTGTATTTTGACCATCGATGCTACATAATATCGATGTTTTGCTGTCGATGTCACATCACTACTGCCGACGTACACGGGAAGTTGTTGTAAAAATAATAATTTGGTGAGTATTAGTGGCGCTGTTTTCGCAACAGACAATGACAACTCTTAGCAGCGAGAAGTGTGACTCCGAAAGACTGACGTTGGTGCTGTCTTTGCTCACTGTAATCTCTACTTACCGATTCTGACAGTTTGTTGGGCGGAAAACAGTAATTCATTTCGTGGACCCTTGTGAGCCAGTATACTAAATCTGTGGATTTATTTTATTTATTCGTCAGTTAGTTACCAGGGCTGCGCCGGAATTGGTACGACAATCCATTAATTTATATTAATTGGCACATTTAAACAGATTATATTCAGGACAATTAATCTGTACATCAATTAATATTTACGATTATACGTTTGATTATTGCAATTCAATTTAATTTTAAAATGTCTAATGTGTAACTATTTGGTTTATGTTTTTTTAAATGACGCCATTTCGGCTAAATCGTGTCTCATCATAAGCACGCACTGACAATAAAATAACATGCGGCGTATTCGGCTTTGTGCGGCCACGAAGGCGATGATTGACTCATTGATTACAAACATTTTTAATCAACCAATCATTGGCTTCCGAGAAACTCGGTTCCGTATTGTCGAACAAAACAATTGTAGTCCCTAGCATTTTTGTTTTTCGGGATAATAACACACGAATGCATTATGATCTACAATTCGCATGACGTGTTACAAGGGTGTACAATAAACGAATTCAAAATAACCCACATTCACTAATGTGTGCGAGTCAAAAATAATCGAAGATTGGCAATCAATGTTAACTATACTTGCATCCCGCTGACACTTTGGCGTGACATTGAGGTTATATTTCTCACTACCGCAGAATTAGTGTCCGGAAGAATAGGTGTTGCGCTGTGCGACATTGCGGGCTTGTCACGAGTGTGAGCAATGTCGTTAACTTAGTGTTTCGCTGCCCCGAATTGAAGCTCTTGCGCATAGCAGCCCACAGGAGCGCTTGTCTCTCGGCGGATGTACTATCGCAGTATGCAGGGCTGCACAAACACCATGCAAATGACGATTTTCATCGTAAAAGTGGAACTTTAGTATTTTTCAGTAATTTCCAGTGCGTTACCGCAGATTATTTTTTCACAGCGCACAGAAATAATGAATATTAATCAGTAGAAAAATATGAGGCCAGATTTCCACATGCACATTTTGAAAATGCCTCGTTAGACTACGCATAAGCTTGTAAGTTTTCCTTTTTTTCGCAATCAATACGAGAGAGCACACTGCCTATGAATCTTTGATATCAGTGAATAATCTGAGAGGTCAACTTTCTTACTCAAATTTAGATAAGTCTACTAGTGGAATCCCAAATAATTCTCTACATGCGTGTATAATCAGATAAGTTAAAATTATACTTGGTGCTGATTAATGGGCGCCTGAGTATTTACAAACAAAATGTCATAAATTATGAACCTCTGACTGGAGAAGTCGGCACGATACAGGCCGAACAATTACTTGATACCAATCTTAAAAATAAAATAAGTTGTCCGTCTGACCGACCGCCTGACTTGATAATATGCACTCATTTTCAAAGTTTAGATTACACAGACCACTGGTATGACACGTAAAGCTTGTTTTTGAACGGTAATGCAGTTTCTTTGAACACTGCTGTAAGTATGTGCCACCCATATCTCAGTCAGATATGAAGCTTTTTGAGCTGAAACGTGATAAACATCTGAGGTGTAAGATCTAGTTGAATCGAGCTAGAGATCATGAACATATTTTAGTTTTGAATGTACTTTATATGAAACCCCGGTGACATTTTCAATTATTCTGGAAAAGTGTGCAAATATTTTAATTTTTTCCTGGAGTAAAACACGGAACATTTATAAATATCGTATAGACCTGACTTTCATTACATCGTTACATTTGAAAATTTCTAAAGTACAAATTTATTTTCAAACCTGTTCTACACCCTGATTATTAAAACCTAAGATTTCTTACTCATGCCCCTTTATCCTTCAAATGATGTCATGACTTTTTAACAAAACGTTAGTAGTCGTTGAGTCCGAGCTAAGAAACGGAAAAGTTTCGCTAAGATGCACATGCCCACAACAAAAACGCATTCCCTCTCCCGCCGCCAGTTGCCCAACGGGATGATTTTTTTGAGGACATTAAAAACTGGGGACTCCGGAGCCAGGACCCGTGGAAAATCTGTTTGCCTGTGTCCGCTCCTCAAAATTTCGACCTAGCGTCATATAGAATTATTACCATGGATAGTGTTCGTCTAGTGAAGTACTTCTAGAGTAAACTACTGTTCGGAAAGGGAGGCCTTCACGAGTATAATATACTCACAAAGAATCGCCTTACCGAACAGCGGTGTTCACTAGATTAGCTTCTTAAGCAACAAGATATATTTTAATGAAATGTGAGGACAGTTATCTGTAGAAAACACTGTATTCACAATAAATGCAATTGCACGATTGGTTTTGCACATCATTACTAATATTCAGAATAGGTCCTTACTAAATATCATTTTTATAATTAATAATTATTTATAAGCGTTAATACGAAAGATACATTTGAAAGGCATAAATATCCTCTACATATATTCTGGAATTAAGAGTGGCTTTGAGCGTACATATTTGTAATGAGGATAGACATCGTTCATAACAGAGAATAACAGCTTGAATTTATAGGTGCTCCAGGTACAGTTAGGGCTCAAATGAGTAATTATTGTTCCCTTCAGGTCGAAAACCATGTGGCAATAAAGAGTATCCTAACAGTACGATAATCTTAAATAATACGCATGTTGTGTGATTGGGAAAAGATGGCAGGAAGTACTACACACCGTAGGAGTGCCTCGAAGTGTAATTTCACGACTGTGGCCTTGTTTTCAAACAACACGAAGAAGGCGGGGTCAAGGACGTCCACCAGCAATTACAGGAAGAAACGATCGTTACCTCTTGTTGAAGCCTGATGGAATGAGTAGCACGATGCAACTCAATTGCGACAAGTCCAAACACAACCTTAAATATCACAAACAGTCTGCGATAGTCCTCCTCATAGTGGATTTACGCTCGTGATATGGGGCTCGTTTTCAGCTTGATATCATAGTACCCGAAAATGCAGCAGGAAAACATGGGTAGGCGGATACACAACGGAGCTGTTTCTTTCTGCAACGGATAAGCACAGACGACGTATTCACCTCTTGAGAGAAAAAACAACCAGTTTGTACGCGAATATTCTGGCCAATCGGATCTCCATGAAATCGGGAACATATGTATACGTGGTACCAAGGTGACAGCGGTGACAAGATATAATGGATGAGACTACAGTGGCGTCTTGACAATGGGAAATTCACAAGCCTCAGTATTCCAATTTTGTTTCAGAATTCACTATTTTTAAATTTTTTAACCAGAATTGTTTTTCTTTAATTATAACTTTTTCCCCTTGTATCAAGCACAATTCAATAACAGTGCTATAACCGCCTTAGTTCAAGTATTAGAAATTTCTTTAATGAATCGTATCTTAAAAACGTCCAAATCATCGATAGAAAGAAATTGGGTATTTGCAGGAAAATCATAACAAATACTAGCATTTATTAATAAAAATAAAAATATTCAGATATTAATTTAAGGTTCCTAATTTGCAGATTGTCATTTCCCCCCCTTCTGAGGGTTCATATGTAGACATATATGGAGATATGCTTTTATGTATCATACTGGATTTTCATTTTTAAATGAGGGTAAGGATGCATTGCTCCGATCACGGCCTACAAAGTTAAGACGGCTCTAGAAATCCCTAGGTAGTCTTGCAGATCACATGTGCCCTGGGCATTTACGCTTTGTTTGTTCTTTTTCTCATGGACAGCCAACCGCACACGACTCTGTTAGCAGATGATAGCATGGTGATTTCTGGCTCAATTGCAGATTTATTCCACCGCAGCTTTTATTCTTTCGATTGGTTTTCAAATTAATTTACGGGTCATTTGAAAAAGTTAAATAACCTCATTTATTATTTCTTAAACAGCATGTTTAACCTTTGAACAGCGAATAATTTAATGCGTTCCGCTGAAGAGGTTTTTCAGTCGTGTCTGAAAACAAATCTCCCGTCGAATTCTTTCAATCACTTTTCGTACGCACGCATTTGAAGCACAATAGCGATAAATTCGAGATAAAACAAAATAAAATATATGGGAGAAAATATATTATCAATAAAAATATTATCAGCAATGAATAGGAAATTTGTTATAAAATTAACCCATTTTAGCGTAACCCATTATAAGATGCTATTTTTTTCATTTTATTTCCCTTGAATTCCAACCTAATTTAGCAACACAGTACTAAAGACTTCCGCAGACAATTACAATGAACCGTCATAGTAACTTATAAACGTCTTAATTTTATGGGTCATAAACGCCTACAAATTGTACCATGAACCGCCACTAGTAGATGACGTTCAGCAAAGAGGGAATGCTGCGCTGATCCCAAAGGTCGACGTGCTTGCTCGACTGAAATCCCATTGAATGTGTCTGCAAAATACTTAGCTGAAACGTTGCACCTCCCACGCGACCTTCGAGAGAGACCATGCCCCCATGTCTCTTATCATCTCCCCGTATCCACACCCTAAACACGCGCGTTGGAAGCTCGAAGGTATTACTTAATGTTATCTCAGAATGGATGTTACAGACTTCTAAGGCATGAAAACGGATTGAAGATGTTACCCCTTTACCAACGAACATGTGATGAAAAATTTCATATAACTTTACCTTTTCTTAGATGCGTTTTTCTGGGTGTCGACTACTGTGTACTCTTTCCGGAAACTAGAACTGATGTTTAACACGCTGCACTCATTACAAAAAATAAGAATGGCCAAGAAAAAATTGATCAAATTGGAGACATGCAAGTAAAATGAGCAAACAGATTAAGATATTCCGTAAAAAAAACATCAATTCATCAATTTTCAGATCATTGGACTTGCAATCTCGGACACTTTATTTTAAAAAGCTACTATGATTCACGACCCTCTTATAGGCTTTTAAAAACAAAATACAGTAACTCTTTTTGTAATTGGCTTAAATGCCAATTTGTTACGATGATTCGTGGCAAAATGTCGAAAACGTTTTGGGCTAATTGAAAAGCGAGATTAGAAAGTATTAAAATGTTTAAAAAAATTAATAAAGCAATGGTAATGAAAATTATTAGGTAGGGTGAGACACCAAAGATGTTAACCCCAAGCTCTTTTCAAGCACAAAAGATGTAAGATCTGGTTTTCACTAAAGCAAATTTATTAAGGGAGTTAGTTCATAGAACACTGCACAGCGTTTCTAAACTAAATTGAAAGAATTTTTTGCGTATCTCGTCTTGAGATATGATTTTTTCTGTTTTAATATCTATGAATGAGGGAAAATGTAATTAATATTTACTGATTATCTGGCGTTGCCTGTTTATTTACTGCTCCCCTCATTGTGATAGCAATGCCAACTAAATGCATTGCGGATTGCATTCAATAATGTTTAAAAAAACACAACAAACCATCTTCAGCTAAAGTTTTGAATCGCCACTCACCTCCCTTTTTACTTTTCTTCCTCGGGCGCACACGAGTGTTCGGACAACATTTGGGAAAATCGCTTAAATCGTTCGAAGAGTGTTTGTGGAACAGGCACACACACGGACACAGTCACACACATGCGCACACGCCCACACACATACGCGCTCACGCGCTCACATATGCACACACAAATATATTGTACATACACAAACTCGATCATAATAAATTGATAGATCGCCTTAAATGAGCCTAGTAAATCTAACAATGTGACCGTAGAAATGCATTCTGCACACAAATTCTACATGTTTTCTCCCAGCTCCAGTATGTAAACACAAACTGTTCGCATTTACACAAACATACAATATGTATGAACACAAATTTGGCACTTAAAACGAATGATCATGAAGAAAAAATACATCGAGCAAAACTTCTGGGTTTGAAGACTTGTGAGTTGACAGTAAAATCCGTGCGTCCGTAAACACACGCTTGACCAGCAGCATGATTGCATCATATTTCACTTGACAACACGTCACTAGCGCTGCATGGCAATCAGCGGACTTACCGCTCCATAGCGTGCAGCAGTTGCGCTCGCATTCATTTGAACAGAGAAGTAGTAGTCAATTGGTTCCTTTCCGAGAGCTCTCCCTACGCACTGCCCGCATCGCTGACACGTTTTGAATATTCATACCGATTGGTTGAGTTAATTGAATGCTCTGAGATGTCTATAAAACATTTTATTTCATTTGAAAAAGCTCTATATAATACAACAGTGATTACCATTATTATACCGATATAGAGCAAATAACAGGCGTACAAATATTCTTGATCTTAAGAGAATATGTCTACGTATGAAAAGGAGCACATCTCAAATGAATACTAATCAAGAAAGGTGTTAACCTACAAAACCACTACAAAATGCTAGCATAAGTCGCAAAAAGGACGACAAAAAACTCAAAGACATGTGGGATATTTATGTTTGCAAATATACAGAATGATGTGAGTGGAAGACCAAATCGGGAAATTGATGAATCACGTAAATAGGCATCAACGGGACTACGCAGGCGATGTTTTACATTTGTAACAGAAGTTTGGAAGATCATGATCATGATCTATATTACATTTCCAGAGATGGTTAACAGCGAAATAGACTAACCAATCGATTAATAATTGTGTATAACAGTTTGTCTGATCTGTCTGTCTGACCTTGTTTCCAAGCTTTCCCCCAAATCAGTTCCAATCATGATATGGCCCGTAGGGACGTGGTTAACACACTTGCACCTGCGCTCTAAGTACAAAGTACAAATCGCCGTAACTTCCTGTGGAGTATGTGGCAGGAAGAATGGGTTCGTGGAAGGCTTTTTAAATTTTCATCCTTTTTACCAATTTACCAACCTCTCTTTTCAATTTGAACTCCATCTTTATTATCTTCTCATCAAGTCGTGCAACTTTATTATATAAGCTAGGATGCATGGATTAATAATAATAATAATAATAATAATAATAATAATGGTAAAAAATTTAAATTATTACAGCAATAAAATCGACTTGAGTAAGGTCAAAGTGTATAGTGGGATCGCCATCAAACTATGTTGCCGGTTCAAGTACAAATCTGGAAATGCTTGTGCATCTTTGTATTGTGCACTGATATTTTGTAATAATTATCTTATGTTTAATAATAAACCTCTACCCATAATTACAAATTTGTCGTAATTGTGAAGAGTGACCTCAAAGCGTTTTGCTCTTCAATAATAATAATAATAATAATAATAATAATAATAATAATAATAATAATAATAATAATAATAATAAAGAAATCAATTTCCGCTGCCTTGACGTTGAACTGCTCACGATTCTACCTTCTCTTATTCTACTCTGTGTGTCAGATTAATCGCTTACCTCCGCCCGCTAATGATTTTGATATGTTTACACGTGAAATGGAAAATTTGAAATGAAAAGTCATTTCTCCACAAATGTCTCTATTGACCAGAGCATAAGCGGCAAGAGAACTCTACACAGGACATTATCAAATGTGACTAGATCTACTATCGTAAACTACTGTGTTCAGAACTGATTTCCTTCTCCATTAACTTTCTACTTATCAGAGCAATTCATCAACGTTGTCAAAGAGAACCCTCGAAGTACAGATTAAAGTAACTTCATTCTCATCTGTTTATTCTCCATTGAACGATTCCTGATACAATTATCCCTCTGATGCACCTGTGCATTCAGGTCGGACAGGAAAAGTCCACTTCTTGAAAGCGAGGTTATATTTTAATTGCACTAGCTACATAAACTCAACAACTCGTAAACACATGGATTGATAATCTTTCAAAATAGGAACAATGTCAGAATTCACTTTACACTGAATTGGCACTTTTAATATCTTTCACTGAAAATATTGCATTATAATTTATAAAACCACGTGAAAAATACTTTTGCTTTTCAGTTGAACGTAAAATTAAAGTACGCTGAAAATTTACTAAAACATATTCAGTGAAATCTGCTTTCCCGTAAGACCACATACCTTTGTAATTACATTACCATGTTATCGCGTTTATTGCTGCAAGAGTACAATTAAGCATTTCTTTGCAACTGTTTCTGAAATTAAATAAAACATACTCGTTTTTGAGCAAGCAACCACACAAGACCCGGGAATTCTGAGAATTACGCCAAACGTTAGTTGAACCTTACTTTGAGAGCAAATATATTTTTTCCCTTTTTGATTTTGATACGAAGCTTGTTAATTTTTTTTAAACATGTTGAAGTTGTTATTCATTATTTAAGATTAATAAACTCGATTGTTTTATTTGATATTTCGCTCCTTCGATACATCACAATCAAACTCTGATGTTGTGGGGCATTTCATGCAGGTGAAACATCGACTGTAATTATTGAATGTGGCCTACGTTTCGAAATAGCAAACAATCAGGAATACTAACCGGCACCGTTGTGGTAACGGGCACTCTAAAAATATAATTTCTCAAACCATCAACATTTGAACTTTTTATTAGGCTTAATATAAAAATGTAATGTGAGTGAGCAGTAGGGGGAATATGCGGGTCTGGGGCCAGGATGTGACGTCACAGATAAGAGTCGCTTATCTTATCGCTGACGTCACAGCCTGGCCCCAGACCCGCCACTGTTTTGGAGGGCGGCCTGGCCCCAGACCCGTGACTCTTATCGCTGACGTCACAGCCTGGCCCCAGACCCGCCAATGTTTCTGAGGGCTGACCCGCCGATGTGTCTGTGACGTCACAGCCCGGTCGGCCCTGTTGTGTCACGGCACGCGCGATCTGGTGGCGAAAGTGGGTAGCGTGAGAGGGTGGCGCGCCTGGCGGCGAAGGGGGGTGTCGCGCCCTGGCGGCGAACGGTGGAAGCGTGTGTGCGCTCTGGCGGCGAAGGATGGAAGCGTGTGGTGGCGTAGGTGTGCGTGGTGTGTTTCAAAAATGCCTGCCGTCCGAGGAGGATTCGAACCAGCCTGAGTCCCGTTTCCTGTTGGGTGTGGGGAGTTACCCAGCGCTTTGGCTCTGAGCTACGGCGACACCTCTAGCGGAGCTGTCCGGTGAGGGGTTCTGATAGTACACACACGCGCGAGGCGGCGGCGGCGGCGGCGGCGGCGGATGTTGCGGTTGAGATAGCGGCGCGCGGCGGCGACGCCGGATGTTGCGGTTGATAAGAAGAAGATAGCGGCGCGCTGGCTGCTGCGTTGGTCGCGAGCATAGAAAGGCGCGCGCGCGCTCTCTGTGAGCGACGCGTGGAACGAGAGGAGGGTGGCGCGCCCTGTGAGCGTCGTCGGGAAAAGGAGGCGGACGCGCGCGCAGTTTGAATGTCCACACGATAAAAGTGCATAGCGCGCGCGCCAGTCGCGCGTCTCTCTCTCTCGAGCGCTAACCCCCCTCCCCCACTGAAAAAGAGAGACGTGGAGGAGGGGGGAAAGGACGAGGCGGGAGAAAAACAAATAAAAAACAGGTCCATTGAAAGAACGATGTGTGTTTTATTGAAAAAAGAAAAATATCTGAATACAATCAAGGACATGCAGAATAGTTTGATCCTCAGAATTGACATATCATCATATAGACATGTTTAGACGTGAAAGAGACACGCTTCAAGCGCCGATAGGCTATGATTATATTCAATTCTGACGACAAAATATCCTTATGCGGTAGGTGTCTATGCGGAAAGTACTGGACAATATCAAAGCGTCCGCACGTAGAGAATGGGCGACGTCGAGTCTGAATGCAATGTTGATTTTTTTTTGTTTTGTGAAGGGTCTCACGTCACCAAGACGTCCCAGGAGATGGATCAGGATCGATGTGTAAAAGCGACTGGGCCAACGCCTAACACGTGCGAGGAGTTCGCGAGCGATTCATTACGAAAATGACCGAGAAGAATCTAAAACACTGCCGTCGGTGATGAAGATGACGAAAAGGTGTACACCAAAGATACAGTATAGTCAATGATAACCCATCCCCGGTCCCTGGATGAGACCTCCGAATCTTCTGTTGCGCGTTCCAAAGACTTTACAAGACGTTCGGAATTGATGATGTGGATTTTATTTCTGAGGATGTTCATTTAGTTTTGGAATGACCTGCACGGACATCATGTCATCATTGACATGCGCATGTGATTGTCGGAGCATCGACATAAAGAGAGAGGAAATGGACCGTGCTCTCGAGTGTCAGTTTTTGATTGAAAGAGAGAGACTGACCGTCACAGATAGTTTCAAAACACCCAGAGCGAGATGTCCGCCATCAATACACCGGAAATCGGCGTGACATACTACACATTTTCGTCAGATGGCATCTTTTGTTTTGTACTTTATTTTGGGTGTAAAATAGGTGATGAATAAAACGTAATCCCCGCCTAGGTGTTCTTCTAGTCGTCTAAGCCTCTTATGCAAAAGGGGCCCCGTCGCCAGTTTTCCATGCAGTAAGAAGCGTAGACGACTAGAAGAACACCATCATGTGGGGGTCAGGTCTTATTCACCATCTACCTTACACACACAAAATAAAAGTATAAAACAAAAGAGGCATCTGCCCAAAATGTGTAGTGTGTCCCGGAGATTTCAGGTGTGTTGATGGCGGACATCTCGCTCTGGGTGTTATGAGACCATCTGTGAGGAAAGTAGCTCTCTTTCAAATCAAAAACGAACACTCGAGTCGCATGGTCCATCCCCCTCGCGTCATACCGTTCTTCAATCAACCGCATGAAAACGTCAATCATAAAGGTGTGACCGCGAGTCCATTCACAAATCAAAAATGAACATCCTCAGAAAGCAAATCCACATCATCAATTCCGCACGTCGTGTAGAAAGCCTTTGGAACACCAACAAAAGATTCGGATGCCGAAACCAGGGACCGGAAATGTTTTAACATTGACGACTACGGTACCTTTGGAATACACCTTTTTTCGTCATCATCATCTCCGATGGCCGTGCTTTGGAAGCTTCTAGGTCATTTTCCCAAGGACTCGCTCGCGACCTCTCGCCCATGGTAGGCGTTGACCAGACACTTCCTACACATCGTTCCTGCGGCTATCCCCTGAAACATGCATCGATGACGCGGAACCATTCAAAACAAAAAAAAAAAAATCAACATTGGGCACTCAGTTATCGTCATCGCCAAGACTCTACGTGCACAGATGTTTGTATATTGTCCAGTACGTTCAACAGAAACACCAGTCACAGGTGAAACGGATCTTTTATCCCCAAAATGTAATATAATCATAGCCTATCGACACCTGAAACGCGTCTCTTACACGTCTATGCAAAGCGTCTATATGATCATATTACATTTTGAAGATCATAAATCAAACATGCAGTGCAAAGATGCGAATGTTGTTGAAAACACACATCAACACAAATGAATGAATGAAAAAAAAGAAACCCTTACAAGTCCTCTCTTACATAGAATCCATTGGCGTAGATGTCTTTCTGAAGGCTTTGCCGATTTCTTTTGAGATGTCTTTCGATCTCCTTTTCTGATAGATCGCTCAACTTGCTGAGACGGTAATCTCTGAACATTTCACCGATTGCAACGTGTTCGTAAAGAGTAAACCCGTTGAGGTCAGCATTGCCGTCAGCACCGTGTTCGAGAAGCAGTCTACCGATGGAATATTGTTCGAAGTGTATCGCATGTTCCAGCGGCGTCAGTCCTCCTCGATCACGCACGTCAACAAAGTTTGCGTCACCACCACATTCTTGCAAGCAGCGTAGCACCACGGCGGTGTTGCCGACTTGAACGGCCAGATGGAAGGGGGTGAAACCCGTACGCGGGAGCATCTTGAAATATTTCTCAATGCGTGTCCCCGCGGCCATCACGAATAGCGTGTTAAAAGTCCTCTCTTCTACACGCGATGCACTTCCACTTCGGCGGCGGCGGCGACTCGATGTGCGCGTGTTCGAAACAAGGCAGCACTTCGTCTCGCCGACAGCGCAAACACTTCCACTTCGGCACCGGTTGTTTATTGTCGTTATAATGACGAAGACAAGGCAGAAGTCGACGAATGTCTCGGTCTCGCTGCGCGTCTTTCGACAGGCGGTGGAAGACAGCAGGCACGTCCTTCGCGGCCCAATGCAATAGCAAGTCGATAGGCAGAAGCTGCAGAGAGCGATCGTCGAGGCCAAGAAGAGAACACCCGTCGTGGATGAAACGCTGCAAGGCACGTTCCAACTCGAGATGGTGCTCTCGTAGATGGGTCATGCGTCACACACTTCGTCACTGTCACTGTCACTGTCACTGTGGACTGGAGAGTACGTCGGTGGTGTATTTTCGAACGGACAACGCAGCGTCTGGATGGCTTGACGCACGCGAGAGACGCGCTGTCGCAGCGCCTCAGCGTACGGATCTTGCAGGAGGTAGCCGAGAGCTTCGATGACTGCTAACACTTCAGCGTGCACCGTGAGAATAAAGTCTTCCGGTTCAGGCAGTCTCCTTTTACCGACGCCTTCCACCCCGTATGCAATGTGGGGGGTGGGAGCCGGTGATGTCAACGTATGGTCCAGAGTAAAGGGAGGGGGGTCCCCCAAGGAGACGCAGGGAGCGTTCAAAGCGTCCTGGATGATGCAATAGCGCACGACTAAACCGTTAGTCTGACACTTACAGCACGGACAGGAGGTCCCTTCGCCGAGAGCCATCATGATCCATAGCACTTTCTCGTGACATGCAATCGCGAGATCGTGAAGAGCTTTTTCCTTTTCTTCATCGTGTCCGTCATCGCATCCGTTTTTGTTGTCCTCGTGACAGCGTCGGGCAGCACACATCACATCCACGGCAACGTCGGCGATCGTGCGATAGACGTCGGCGTAGTAGGGACGCTCTAGACTGCAATTGTAGACGAGGATGGCGAGATCGGCGGCGGCGTCGCGGAGGCTGACCCAGTTTGCCATCATCCGCTTCTTCCACGCATCGTACGCCTCTTCGTCTAAGCGAGGTCGTTCCATGGCGACAGGCGATGGACGAATGACGTGCTGAGACCTCACTCTCCGGTCTTCAACGTGATTGCAAACGCTCTCCCCCCACTACTAGTTGAATGACTCATCATAAAACTCCCTACTACTAAAAGTGTCTATCCATAAAATAAATAAATAAATAAATAAATAAAAAGTTTAAAATGAATTCTAACCTACTGAACCCCGCCTGCGGGGACGAGCGTGCACGCTGAAGAAGAAGAAGAAGAAACGGACGGACGCGTGCACTGGATGCGGAAATGACCCCATGGTAGACTCGTAAATTTATCAATCCAATAGCGTTTGTCGTCGGACACAGACAACGAACGCTTGTTTTGGACAAAGGAATAATTGATGTGGGATTTGGACCGAATAATACATTGTTTGTCGATTCTACTTTCGTTCCGAAATAAACAGTCCAAATAATTTTGAAATTTATAACGTTTGACGACCGAACGTTGTACTCCCTTCGCCCGAGAAGAACACGCCCGAGATCGGGTTTCGATGGAGTACATTTTTGGACGTAAACCTACGTAGCCGAGCAGGGGATCGTTTCCGCATTCGTCCTTAAACAGACCTAAAACCTTCTTGTTCCGAGGTGTCACGCCAAAGGCGTTATCGGGACCGAAACAGGACGTATCGAACCAGGATGGATGCCGATTCATCTCAGCGTACACACTCGTGGAAGTAGAAAGAATGAATGAATCGGTATCCATGTAAAGAAGGTGAAGGTCACAAAGATGTTTTTGACAGTACGAATAATAAAAGTCGTACATTCTATGCTTGGATATTTCTAATATACAAAACCCCAAATAGATGGGCTTTGTGAGCTTCACCTCCGTTTTGCGCAACTCGATGGTCATGAGATCGCCGTTCACGTGGTGACTACGCACGAAAGCGGGATCGGCGATGAGACGTCGGGCCCCGCACCTCCCCTCCCACTTGTTCACGAGATAAATGCGCCGGTGGTTGCGCACGTCCTCCATCGACTTGCCGTAAATGGAATTGTTCATCAGTTTAAAAAATTTATCTTCGAAATCGGAGGACGCGCGCTGTCGACGCGCGTTGTTCAGGTCCATGTACGTGGCAAGCCAAGGTCGTTGCGAAAACGAGACAACGCGATGAATTTTCGTGAGTTGCACTCCCAACTCGAGGGCCTGAAGTAGATTTCGAATGTGAACGACGTAACGACGCTTGGGCAGCAGCGTCGCCAGCAACTTGACTTGCCTGCTTTTCGAGTCGGGGGGGACGCGGGTTTCCGGACAGGGCGGCAAATCGCTCAACCGATCGTGGATGACGTCCGGGTAGTCGAGGTCGACCTCCAAAACGTATCCCCGATCGACTTCCGCAGCCGCCTCAGCGATGTTCAACCGCTCGATGTCGCTTTCCGGCATCCACCGGAAGTCGCCCACCGGAAGCGGATGTGACATCGAAAACCCATACAAGTTATTCGCGTCGACGTAGGCGAGATAAGATGGCTTATCGTCAGGCCGGAAGCGATCGCCCGCAAAGGGGTGATTGGCCTCGGCGTGTCGACCGATCACTTGCACGAGTCCCCCCCGGATGCCCCGCTCGAAAAAGAGAACCATGTCGATATCCGTGAGTAGCTCTAGTCGAACGCCGGTGGTCTTCAACATGGCGTCCCACGAAAGCCCGGGAGCGGTGTAGTAAAACAGAGGATCCAGCCCGTACACCTCCAAACACACATTTCGAAAGGTTTCCATCGTGTCGGTTTCGAGGAGGACGTCGATTTTCAAATACAAATCGGCGTACTCGCCCAAATTTTGAACGGAGAACGCGTCCCACACGGCCTGCGCGTGCGCGTACTCCGAGTCCGACACGGGTGTGTCTGTGAGGCGACTGTAAAAGGCCTCGGGCGGCGGACACCTCGTTTCGTCCAATTTGGACACGTCGTTGACATAATCGTAGGGAAACACCCCCTTCCTTCTGGCCAATGCAAAAAGACGATCGTCGGGAAAAGCTGCACGGGTGAATCTCAAATCGGCCGAATCGAGCGATCGACTTAAAGAGTCGAGCGATGCACCTAAAAATTTCAAAGAATCTAAAAAGCGCAGTTCCACTTTCCCGATTTTCTGGGAAATCGCCACGAATCTCTCGTGATTGTGCGGAACCACGCGCAGCCCGTCGTTGTTCATGCAGTTCTTTTCACCCCAGGCCTGAAGGAGAAAATGCCAATCGTAACCGCTCCCGTTGTGCATGACGACGGGGATGTGCGTCGGCGCGGGAAAGTTGACGTTACACGCTTGATGAGCCGCGCCGCGAAAGACACCCGAAAAATGATCGTGGTCCCTGACGCGAACGGAATTTGGAAGAAAAGGTCCTTTACATATGTGACATACATCGGAATTTTGAAACGCCTCCTCGTCCTCGTCGTGCATCACGAGGGGAGAAGGACAATTTAAAAGTTGTTCGTAATCTTTCGCGAGACCTTCTAGGAACGCTAATAATTGTGTCGCGACGTCGGGACCGTGAAAGGCGACCAGCTGATTCCGCGACTCATCAAACGAGCACACCACTTGAAGCGCCGCCGAAAAGGGTTCGTGCATTTGATACGGTTGAAGGAAGGATCCCTTCGACGACGGCTCACACGACGACACGGGAAGGGTGAGCGCTTCGAAATCAACGTACACCGCAATCGGGCATCGTTGTTGTCTTTCGACATGTCGAAATTCCATGAAGCGCTCCTCCTCGCTCGTCTCCGACGGAAGGATCAAACGTGCGGGGGACCCCACGGATCTACAATCGATGTCGTGAGCCTCGAGATGCGCTTGCGAGTAAAACACATTCAAACATCTGTCGCAAACGAAAATCCTACCCTTGTGTTCCGAATGTTGAGACTGAATCAGTCTACCTAAATTTTTAATCCAAACGTAATGGGACCGACCGCCGTCGCCATGTTTCAACAAGAAATTGAAATGTTTCTCTTTCTTCGTACCCGAAAAGTGAACAGGACCCACGACTTTCCAAGATTTGTTGGTCGAATCAAACTCTAACGTGAAAACGTTGAAGGAAAAGCTAGAATTTTGACGTTCGAAACGTTTAATCTCGTGAACGGGCAGGGGCCAGGAGATGCCGTGCAAATCGAGACTGTTTTCCAGTTCGTCGAAAAGGGTTTGATAGATACTGGTACGATATGAATGCATAATTTTGATGTGTGGGGGCTGACGCGCATGAAAGAGAGCCGACGCCAGCGCCCACAGGAAACATTTCTCGTCTCGATTTTTCACGTTGATCACAGCACGACGTCTCGCGATGGATGCCGGAAGAGGAAGATAAGAAGAGGCAGAATGCGCGAAAGGTTCGAACAAGTGCGCCGAAACGTGAAGAGCGACGATAGAGGCCAACGATTTTCCGGAATCTCTCTCGGAAAACTCGTCGAATTTGGAATTGATAGGATGCGCGATACGAGAAAGGAAAAATTCAGAAATGTCATCCCCGCGCGATAACACTGCAGTCCGTGCCGAAAGAAAGATGGGCTGCAGCACCCCTACGATTTCGTGCGTCTCGACGTTCTCTTTCTCGATCAAAAACTGACACTCGAGTTGCGCGAAAATTTTGAAACTAGGTCGACCGAGAGTGTTGTTAAGCTCTTCAAACATCTTACGATGGAAGGGAACACGACAACGGCTGAGAAACTCGACCGGATCCGCGATGTCGTGTGGGGGAGGAGGATTCGAAATGACACCCCGAACGACACGTCTGTTTAAAGACTGCGCGACGTCCGTCCATTGGAGAGCGTTTGCAATACACGATCTGCGTTGTTCGTTGGATGGAGTGGTCTGACCTATAGAAACAAACAAAACACACACAAAAAACATAAATGATAAGCTTTGAACGGACCCACACAACACTACTATAAAAGACATGGTTTTTTACCATCCTCACGCTGCGTAGATTCGCGAACGTGGCGACTTAAAAGAAGTTTCTTCATGACTAGCAATCGCACCGTTGAACTGCGTCAAACAACAAACAGGTGACGAGCACGGCGTAGACGATCAAGCAGAGAACCGTCACGAAGAAACAGCGCACGGCAATGTCCGCACGCTCCATGAGCAATCGTACGACTAATCGCAGAGCTCTGCGGACGCTGTGTTTTAAACGCGAGCTTATCGCACACATTGCATCACCCCAAACCGCAGAGAACACGTGCAGCACCCATGCGCGGATGACATCAACCACGCGACCACCGGAAGAGCGATAGCGATAAGACCATCGAGCCACAGAACGGACGCGGCTGGCGCGGATGTTGTGGTTGATAACGCGCGCGCGCGCGCGCGGTTCAGAGTCAGCGGTCGGATGTTGTGGTAGATAACTGCGAACAAAGGATTGGGAGCAGGACACGACACGCGTTTAAAAGGGGCTCCATCTGAGCAACGTTCACTCTCTCGCTATCAGCGAACGTGAACGCGCGCGCGCACACAGCATGCAAGACGTCACGGATACTATGGAACGTGTCACCGTAGACGACTCGCTGGAAGAGGGGGAAGTGATAGACACAACGCCTCCAAGAAAACGCAAACAGTAAGTGATTTAAAAAGTTTAAACATCTTAGGCGTATTAACATGTTGTCGTTTTCATAGTGTTTTTGTCTTCTTGATTTTGAAGACCTCTGGAAAACATCAAAGAAAAGAGGAAACTTTTTAAACAACAAGTGAAAGATGACATTAAACGCTTATTATGGAGCGATGAGGAGGAGACGAAGGAGGAGGAAAAGGCAATGACGAGAGCGCTAGAGGGTGCTTTGGAAGAAAAAGAGAATGATTTGACGAAAGCACTCATGCCATGTACATCAGTCAACACCAATGATTACACTCGCGATATGAGTCTCCCCTTTCGTCAGACAGATGACGAGGTGCGTACGCTACATTTCAACGCGGCGAACGCGAGTTGTACACAGGTGAAGAACAGCGTAGTATTTATCTACAAATCCAAGAAGACGTCAGAGTAAGTTTTTTCTTTTTTTTTCTTTTTTTGTGGTCAACAAAAATGAAACTAATTTAATTTAATTTTTTAGACCGTGGGAAATGTTAATTAAGAAAATGGACGCCTCTACAATACGACTGAATATGATAAATTTACCAAGAGGACTCTTCTTTGAAATAACGGACATTAACCTTATCGCGAGTGAACTCTATAAGAAATCCGCCTTCGTCGCGACGTTACATCACACATATGATGTGTTTCTTCCGACAAGGTATGAACACTAAGAAATGTATGAAACGGTTTGTAAAATTACAAAAATTAAAAAACTAATCACGAATGCAATTCTCTTGATTTTACAGATTTACACCAGAGATTGAGGCGATTGGAAAAGAAAACTTTTTAGCAGAAAGACCGCATATGTCATTTGTGGGTATCAATCCAAAAAACAAAGCTTATATAGTTCTCATCTACAAGTTGAATGACTTATGGCATCACTCAACGTGGGACAAACTTTTCGCTTTGTATCGACACTACGGATTATTGGACAAGCCAACCCTTCAATAATACAATATTTATTTGTACACACTACTGAATAAAAAAACTGAAATGTTAAATCATCATGACTATTGTTTTTCTTTTCCAACATCATTTTACAACTATCAATTCCTATCCCTTCCTCATGGTATTCAATAAAACAAGTCATCTTTTCATAATAATTTATTAAGAACGTCTTGTACTGCATCAAATAAAAATAAACTAACTAAATTAAAATAAAAAAAGGGACATGGAAATAATAAAATACATTTGTAAAAAACTAAAAAAATACGGCGAAGGCTGCGACGACAACCTCCTTGGCGGCACAGCATGTCTCACAACCGTTCATTAATAAACTGCAACAATAAGACGTAGAATTAAAACTCTGATAAGAAGACCATTAAAAATAACAATATAAACAATACAACTTACTTTCCCATTCAAACTCCCCGTTGCTGACGCGACGAAGACGTATTATGGGCGAGGCGCGCACGTCGGCGCTGACGCGACGGTCACGTGCGCGGGGAGAGTGGATCATGGGAGTGGGCGGTAAGGCTGTTGGAGAGCGGGGGGTGATGGGAATGGGTGCGAGGGGCGGTGGTGGTGTGTAGGTCCGCTGCGTTGACGGCAGCGTCATCACCGCCTCCTCCTCCTCCTCGTGAGCGGGTGCCATCACCGCCACCGCCTCCTCGTACGACGGTGGAGGTGGGGACGGCACCGGCTGTTGCCTCTCCCGCGCATGCATTTCTAGCGGCGCGGGAGGCGGGAACGGCGTCGGGGGGGGTTGCTGCTCCGGAGGGACCGGCATCATGAACTCCCGCGCATAGACGTCCAGTGGCAACTCCACAATAGCGTGGCGGGGACACCACAAACAGTCTGGACAATTGTCCCCGCACACAATGCGTGGAGGCAATGTCGCACATTGACGAGGAGTTTTCCCCCCCGCGTCTTGAATGTCGCCTCGCGCGCCGATGAATTGCAGAAAATGTACTGCGACCCACCGATGCGATCGGTAGGCGTAGTGCATTGCAGTTTTCCCGAAAGCGTCTTCCCTGTCGGGGGAGTCGCCGCGCACGATGCAAAACATGATCCCTAAAATATCTCCATGCGCCGCCGCGTAATGGATTAGACTTCTTCCAAACATATCGCATGGGAAGAAACGAGCGTAATTGTCTGAAAGATAATATCCGTACCAAAGTGGATTCATTATACGCACACAATACACACACGACTAAATAATCAACTCGACACAATGCGACTGCGTGTGTCGGGGCGCGGCTTGCGTGCGCAGCGCGGCATCGTTATCAACCGCACCATCCGGTCGCTAGCCCGGCGCCGCGCGCCGGCGAGCGATAGTCACCGCAACATCCGGGCGCTTGCGCTGAGGCGCGCGCGCCGGCGCCCGGATGTTCACCGCAACATCCGGGCGCTGGCGCTGGCGCTGAGGCGCGCGCTCGCGCTTCACACACTGTTTGCAAGGCCTTGTCGTGTCCGCTACGAGAGCGCGCTGCAATGCATGTTACGAACGCTCGCGTTTCACGCTGCGTGGCCTTGTCGGTGCCGCTACGAGAGCGCGCTGCAATGCATGTCGTGTTGACATGGCGGATACGAGAGCGCACATGCAGCGCGCTTTTTAAAAAGGTCTCGCGACCCTTTTTTTTCTATACGCATCGCTATAAAACACCGCGTCTATAGAACATTAGCGTTAGTGCAGTCGTCGCGATGGATAGCTTCGGACACAGCACGCGCGTTCGTCGAAGTGCGCTGAAGCGTCGGCGCATGCACGAGGACGTCGTTCATCGCGATGATTTAGCGAAACACGAACAATCGTTCAAGGATTTTGTGAAAAGCGAATTACATGCGACCCTGAGCGCGCGCGAAAAGAAAACACCGACGCCTATAGATATTACCAGGGATATTTTACCGTCTGTGAAACATCACGCGGAGGAGCGTGCCGCAAACGTTGAGAAAGTATTGCGTCACGCACTCGACGGGCACGTGAAGGATGTGAAACGCCGTTTCGCCGAACACGAGACATCTTTGAAGGCTTTCGTGAAAAGCGAATTACAAGCCACCATGAGCGCGCACGAAAGAAAAGTGCCCTCGAATCTCTTGGAGACGTTACCGCTAGTCGGTTCGTCCGGTAATTTTAATTTTCACGGCAAACTCATTCGCAAAGTAGGCCCTGGCACGAACAGCTCGGACGTGGTGATTAAGGCGCAATTGGACGGCACGCTGGCGGAGGCGAAAAAGCACGCGGAGAGTCTTTTTCACACGCATAAAGAACTCGTCAAAAACGATTTGACGACTCGTTTAAATGCGTTGCGCGAGGACGTCGATAAGCGCATAAAGGTTTGCGCAGAAAAATTGACAAAGCTCGAGACAGATTATTCATTGCTCGATGTGCGTCTGACGAGTGTCCATGACAAATTGATATCTCATTTCGATAAGTTGCGTGACGAATTCGATGTCGAAAGAGATAATTTGGAAAAAATCGAAAAGCGTCTGGTATTGAAAGGGATATTGGATAAAGTGACTGGCGATGAAGACACCGCCGATAAGCCTATCGTATCCACCGATAAGCCTATCTCATCCACCGCCGATGCGCCTAAACCTAGGCCTATGGATGATCTCCTGTCTAAGCCTTTCTCTGATCCTTGGATAGAGTGACTGGCGATGAAGACACCACCGATAAGCCTATCTCATCCACCGCCGTGTATATATATTTTGACTCTTGCGCTCGTGTATTAGTATTGTCATGGTTCGCACCGTGTGTAGAACGACAACGACGAGAGATTGTAGGAGACAACCCCCCTGGCCGATACGGCGGAGAGGCGCGCAAGAGAGAGAACAGCGGATTCCGGGTGCAGTGATTGCTCCGCCCGCGATGGGTCGCGGCGTGTTTTTGAGAGGTCGGTGCGTCGGCGGTCCTTGTAAGAAACGTCAACGTCGTCTGCAGGGGAGTGGCGCACGAAGGCGAAAGACGACGGCGCGTGGCGGTCGAAAGAGTAAGAGAGGCGGGTTTCTGCCTGCCCTCATCCCTCTCCTCCCGACCATCCTCAGCGGACTGAGCGCGCTCGGAACCGTCGCAGGCGGCGCTGCCGCTATCGCGAACGCTGTGAAAAACGCCAAAACTAAAAACCAGGAGTTAGCGGAAATGGTGCGGCATAACAAGATGATGGAAGAGACCAAAAAAGGATCGGGCGTGTTACTGAGGGCCGCGAAAATGCTTCGCACGAAGACCAAGGGGACGAGGGGGAGGAGAACGTCTCGAAAAAACCAATGAGCGGAGTACCGCGCCGAGCGCTCACGCACGAGGAAATGGCGCGTTTTGCGAAGAAGATGTTGAACATTCCTCATTTTCGCGGCGTGTTTACGCGAGATGCGCTGCCCGAAAGAACGAGGGCGAAGCGTGAGTGCGGCGTCGTCAACCTCGACGACGCCAGCGGTGACGGTACTCATTTCGTGGCGTACGTGAAACGAGGTCGAACGGTGCGCTACTTCGATTCGTTCGGACTTCCGCCCCCGCGCGAATTCCTTCGCTACGCGCGCGGACACCGCGTGACGTACAACACGCGTCAAGTTCAACACTACAACGCGAACAATTGCGGCAAGTTATGTCTACAATTTCTCGTTCACGAATGGAAGAAGAAGAAAAAGGAAGATTAAACACCGGACGTGATCACTTCGCTTGCGTCGTTCGTGTCATGCGCACGTACACTTTAATGGGGAAGGGGCCGGAGATCTCGGTGAAGTTTGCGCCGGGGGTCGACCTCTCGAACGACGTGTACGAGATCGCGTTAGTGCATCTCAGCACCGTTCACACCATTCGCAACGTGAAGGACGGTCACAACACACTCCACTACGACGTTCTCGTCGAGGGGGGAGGACCGCCAGCAAGCTATGTGCTATCCGTCCCTCCGGGTACGTATACCTTAGACGACATCCATCATCATATATCGAACATTCTACATCAACAGTTTCCCGATGAGTTTGCGACGAAGAAGCACTTTTTCGATTTGGAAGCGGACCCGCAATCGAACAAAGTGCGCGTCAACACGTCCTTCAAGCTGAATTTCGACCAGCCCGCGTCCATCGGTCCTCTCCTCGGTTTTTCAAAGACCGTGTCACCCACACCTTTCGGCGCGTACGTGACGGCCGATGCGGCGCCGACGATCGTGAAAGATTTCGAAGTGTTCGTGACGTGTAACGTGATCGAAAGCGGGTATATAAACGACCGAATAGCCCACGTGCTGTATCAGTTTCACGTGAACGATTTACCTGCCGCCATCGTCGAAGAAAGGCCGACCGAAAAAATCTATCACCGCGTCACCCGGCATTGGATCGACGAGTTATCCATTCGACTAGAGAACGCGGACGGTCAACTGATTCCGTTGTACGCGGACACGCCGTTGACGTGCACCTTACTCGTACGCCCCAGAAGCAACCGCAATGCCGCTTTCTTCTAAAACAACATCGAAAAAAAAGCACTATAAAATGCGGGTCGTGTCGCGACCGAGGCACAGAGTGCTTTGTCCGCTCACCACGTTAACACCGTCCAGTCGACAAACCTTACGAGCGTTGGGTTACACTCTCGTTCTAAGGAGGAGGAGGAAGGCGAGAAACAAATAAAATGTCGTCGAAGAGAATGAAGACCAACCATCCTACTTCAACGGAATTTGTCGACGAACACGCGATCGACATTCTCCGCAGGGAGAATATAAAACACCACATCGTCAACGAAGCTGTTCACGAGCACTTTCCGTACATTAAATCGTTTGGACAAAACGATGAAATTCGCATTACTATCATGAATAAGGACGCCGTTCTCTTACCTTGCGAGAGTTCGCTCGTCATCGCGGGATCTGCGGTCAAAAAGGGCGCAGCAACTCCCACGCGCACCAACTGCGAATTGATCAACAACGGTTTCGCCTTTCTTTTTAGCGAAATTCGTTACGAAATCAACAACGTGATCGTCGACGTGGTGAAAAATCCGGGCATCACGACCACGATGAAGAACACGTGTTTCCTTTCGCCGGCAGAAAGACGATCGTTCGGCAACGCCTGTTGGACCGAAGACCTTCTATTGTACGAGAATAATCAAAGCAACACCAGATTCATGGTCAGTAAGTACGGGGGGAAATTTTACGGTATCGTGCCATTGCGACTGTGGATGGGATTTTTCGAAGATCACACGCGTATCATGACTGGCGTGAAACACGACCTCGTCCTCATTCGAGGTCGTCACGATAATCGATGTCTCACGACGAAAGTCGAGACACCGGACGAAACGACGATTACCGTGACGGATGTGATTTGGAGAATGCCTCATTTGACGCTGAGCGATGCTGCTTCCCTCGCGGTAACGCGAACGCTGGACAGTCGGCGACCGATCCCCATACAATTCCGACGATGGGAACTTCACGAATACCCCAACGTTCCAGCTGGAGGAAAGGGACCGTTTCAGTGGACGGTGAAGACTGCCGCAAAAGAGGACCATCCCCTGTTCATTTTCTTTGGCATGCAAACGGATAAAGACGCGAACCTGAAAAAGAATTCGGGTGAATTCGACGGTAACGATATGACAAGAGCAAAACTGTATTTAAACGACGAGTTTTACCCTTATTCCGAACTACTATGCAATGTCAAATATTATACCGGCGATGAAAAATGGCACCCGTATCTCTATGAAATGATGCAAAATGCGGAACGTTCTTACTACAATCGCAATCCCATATCGGCCATGGAATATTGGTATCTGAATACTTGGTTTCCTGTTATTGTGTGGGACGTCTCCGCCAGAGCGTCTGCCGTACTCCCCTCGCAAACCGACATCAAGATCACGTGGGAAACGGGTACAGCCATGCCCGCTAACGTCACAGGGTATTGTCTCATTGTCTACAAAGCGGAAGTGCAATACGCACCCATCGACGACTTTGTGGTGAAGAAAAACGTGATCGTATAAGACGTCGCGCGTTTCGCTCGCTGCCTTCATTCCGTGTCTTTCCTTCACGCGATGATGAACGAAGAAGAAGGCGCAGAACACGTTCCATCTGCCTCGGCCGGTGAAGACGACGTGGGTGCTTCTTGCGATTCGCATTTCACCGTTTTTGATGCACTCCACGACAACATGAAGGAAGAGGAGGAGGAGGACACGGAGGTGAGAGCGGCGTCGACGTCATCCAATGTTCCTTCTGTCTGCAATCATCCCTGTCCCATGCATTGCACGTCGAAGAAGAAGAAGAAGAAAACCCGCAAGGACGCAAAACCAAAAGAGCGAAAGACCAAAAAAACAACACCATCACGACGCCGCAAGACGACGACAACGGAACGATCGACCTCCACCTCACCGGATACGGTCTGCTGCGATCTTGCGGTGGACGTCAGCGAATGCGCGCGCAACGCAGCGGCGTGGTTAGCGAGAGCCGTCCAGATGGCGATTGCATCGATGACGCCCACAACCACCGACATCCGTAACAGTCATGTTTAATGTGTACGTCATCTATGTAATTTTTTTAATCAATAAAAGGACTTGCTTGATTGTATGTGTCATGTTTCATTTCGACTCCACCTCACACACACCGACCCCCCTCCCTCTCGCCTTTGTCGCACCCTTTAAAAACAGTGTCCTTCGACAAAGGCAAACAGTCTCTCTCTCTCTCCCTCGCTCTTCGCATGACGATGCTGCACGTTGTTCCACAATCGGCAACACTGCCCGTCGTGAACGTGACGGCCTTATGGCGCGGCAAAGACGACGAGAACACGAGTCGACACGGACCCCTTTTCCCCGATAGCGTGCGCGCTCTTATCGTGGGACCTTCCGGATGCGGGAAGACAAACGTGGTCGTCTCGCTTCTCACCGGTCGCTTCGGTCTGGCGTTCCGCAACGTGTATTTATATTCCACCACAGACACGCAGCCCATGTACGTGTACTTGAAACAAGTCTGCGACGGACTCCTTCCTTTTCGTTCGTTTTCGCAACACGATAGCATCGTGCCGCCAGCCGAGGCGTCGCCCGACAGCGTTTTCATTTTCGACGACATCGCCACCGAAAAACAAGACTGTATCAAAGCCTACTTCGCGGCCGGGAGACATAAACACACGGACGTGCTCTATCTGTGTCAAACGTACACCAAAATTCCCAAGCAGTTGATTCGCGATAACGCGAATATGATTGTCATCTTCCGGCAAGACGATAACAACCTCGAGTATATCTACAAAGAACACGTGGGCAACGATTTTCAGACCTTCAACGATTTTAAGGCGATGTGTTCCAACGTGTGGAACGCCGACCGTTTTGCTTTTGTGGTCATCTGTAAACCGAGTGCGCTGCAACACGGTCGATACCGATCGGGCTTCGACCGGTTTCTCGTGCCGACGGCCGATGGCCGCGGTGCTGATGCGAAGGTTAATATATAATATCTTTTCTTTCGCGAGAGACTTCACTCTACGCCATGGTGTACGTGCGACAGCATTTCAATGTCGCGGGACGGGGGGGCCGACAGTATCGCGGAAGAGGATTTATAGGACGGATGCTGAATCGGGCGATAGACAAACTGCCCTTCGAACTTCACATTCCCGGCGGCTATCAATTTTGCGGACCCGGTACGAAGCTCATGAAGAGACTGCAAAGAGGCGACCGCGGTATCAATCCGTTGGACGAAGCGTGCAGAGAGCACGACATCGCTTACCACAACTACAAAGGCGGTGAGGAACGCAAAAGGGCAGACGAAGCGCTCGCCAAGGCCGCGTGGGCGCGCGTCACGTCCGGAGACGCGAGTATCGGTGAAAGGGCGGCCGCGCTGGGTGTGGCGGGCGCGATGAAAGTGAAATCCAAAATAGGAGGACGCGTGAGCACCATACAACGGCTTCGCGACAACGTGAGAAGAAGAAGACGAAGACACGTCGTCCGTGAAACACGACTACACGAGAACAAACGATCAAACATAGACTTGAAAACGCTGAATGCGCTTGCGAAAACGAAAAGGAGCTTGCGTGGAAAGATACCGCGCCCTCCCCCTTCCTCCGCACCCGCTCCCCTTCGACCCATCACGTCGGAAGAGCGATTGAAAACGGAGGTGGAGAAGGCACGCGAAAACATTCGCAAGAAAATGAGCATCTTGCAAGACGCCGAAACGATGCGCAGTCGATTACTCGATACGTATCTCACAACGCCCGTCTCGAAAGCCCTGCACCGCCCGCAAGGAGAGGGCAAAACGAAGCAAACTCCACCGTCTTCCACGAGCATCAAACACGAACCGAGAGTGGAAGCAGGTTCCTCCTCCTCCTCCTCCTTCGAAACACTCCCGGCGTTGGAAGACGAAGAAGACAGCATAGAAAGACATGGAGATGTTCGCAGACAACATTATGAACAATTACAGCGCTATTTGTCGAATGCTGCGATCGACGTAGGCGATACGACTTTCGGACCGTACTATATAGGAGGGCGTCCTCACATCGGTAACGCCTTCCTAGAACTTCACCCGGAAGACGGAACATTCTCCGTGCAAGGTCACACCTTCTACCCAGAGCCGGGGCTTCTCGAACTCCTTTTTGAAGACCGTCCCGACTTAAATGATGTCACGAAAGACGATTTGAAACAATATAAAACAATTCTGCAACTCACTTCCGCGCACAAGAAAAACTTCAAATCGAATTTTGCGTTTAACACGAGAGGCAATCCATGGAAATATCGTAATATTATCGCGAATCTTTTCGGTGGGGGGGAAAGACAAAGCAAAAGACTTGCAGAAAGAAAGAAGAAATGGGGAGTGGAAAAAAAGAGGAAGGGGAGCGGTCTACGTTTTGTGACGGCGCCAGACTACAAATATTGGCGCGATCCGAACACGCTCGTGGAGAGGCTACGTCTGTTACACGCTTCGAAAGCCGCCGGTAACAACGGGCTCGACGGTGAAATAGTAGAAATAGAAGATGAATTGCGTGACGCCGGTATTATCGTCTAGCGCCTCTGACCATGCAGAAGAAGAAGAAGAAGAAGACGACGGTGTTGACGACCGTTCGACAAGGGCTCGCTGCGGAATTGCACGCGCCTGCCCGACGTCGTTACGCGAGACGGCGGGTGATCACGAAAGGACTCGATGATCTATGGCAAGCCGACTTGGTCGACATGCAGCCGTACTCCAAAAGCAATCGAGGGATGCGATACATTCTCACCGTCATCGACGTCTACAGCAAGTACGCCTGGGCGGAAGCGATAAAGAAAAAGACGGGAGCGGAAGTCGTCAAGGCCTTCGACCGCATCGTGACGTCGAGCGGTCGCGTGCCTCACTTCCTACAAACCGACAAAGGCAAGGAGTTTTACAACACCGCGCTCAACAAGTGGCTCCGGGAGCTTGGCATTCATCATTATTCCACCTTTTCCAACGTGAAGGCCGCCGTGGTCGAACGGTTTAATCGAACGCTCAAGGAGCGGATGTGGAGGCGCTTCACCGCCGAGGGGACGCGACGCTGGACCCTTATGCTACCCGCCCTCCTCCGAGATTACAACAACACGAAACATCGAACGATCGGCATGAAGCCGAAAGACGTGAAAGACGATCGACTCATGCGCACGGTGTACGGGCAAGTGAAAACGCTCGACCCGCGTCTCCTGAGGACACATCGCTTTCGCGTCGGCGACATCGTTCGGGTGAGCACGTACAAAAACTCGCCGTTTCGGAAAGGCTACGAAGCGCGATGGGGCACCGAACTCTTCAAAATCGTTCGTGTGCATCTCTCGAATCCCGTCACGTACTCGCTAGAAGACCTGCAAGGCGAAACGATCGAGGGTCGCTTCTACACCGAGGAATTGCAACGCACGCGATACCCCGATCGATATTTAGTCGAGCGCGTCGTACGGAAAAAGGGTCCGCTTCGCCTCGTGAAATGGCTCGGTTTCGACTCGCGCCATAATTCGTGGGTGCATGCGAGAGACATTGAAGTGTAAGCGTCTTGCCCGGTGACGTCAGCAGCCAGCGCGCGCCGCTATCTTCTGCTTATCAACCACAACATCCGGCGTCGCCGCCGCCGGAGCCAGCGCGCGCCGCTATCTTCTGCTTATCAACCACAACATCCGGCGTCGCCGCCGCCGGACCGCGCCGCGCGAGTGCATGTCCGCTGACGTCACAGACTTGTATAAGAAGGACGGCGACAACTCGACGACCGTCAGTCTCTCGTTTTTCCCGTGTGCGAGACATCACCGCGGTGTGTGTTTTCCATTCGATTTGCGGTGCCTGCTGTGGTGCGTGCGTCATCATGTTGCGGTATGTGAAAACTTCCTTATGTAAACTCCTGCAAGACGATCAAGCACGAGAAACATCTCCTCCGCGTCCACGGATCAATGCACAAGACGACGAAGAAGAAGAAGAAGGTCGAGCGGCAACACCGCCGACCACGCCGTGGCGCGAGAACGATGTCGTGACAAGAATAAAAAAACGACGCACGCGCAACGGTCACCGTGCGCTCGCAGCTGTCGCTGATCTTCAAGGTTTTTGGATAGACGGACACTTCGTGATCAAAGTGCTGACCGTCATCCGCGCCGTCCGAGACGAGTCTGAGCAGTGCGTTCGGAAATTCACCTTTCGTCCGCCGCGGCCTTTCCGTACTTTGAGCAGAGACGACAAGCGACAGGTGTGGTGGATCAAACGCTGTCATCACGCCACACCGCCGTGGAGTAGCGGACGTTACGATTATGGAGACAGGACGTTTGTGATGATGAAAGCTTTCGAAGGTGTCTCGACGATCTACGTCAAGGGAGGACAGAAGAAAGAGTGGTTGCAGGAGGTACTCCGAGGAAAAGACATTTTCGATCTCGAGTCGTTCGGATGTCCTCCGCTGCACGAGTGCTTACGCAAGTACCGTGAACACTACGCTTGCGGTGACGTCAGTTTAGCAGGCCAGCACGTCATCGCCCTGTACGAATGGATGAGCGTCCATCGACCGGACTTATTGGTGGTGGAAAGGGAAATGTGATAAGGTCCTGGGGCACGTTATAATCATGCACTCTGCCCCGTCGCTCGTCATTATGATGCAGAGTGTTCCCGCATCCACTCCTCCGCTCATCCGCTCCGTGGCCGACCTTTTGGAGCACACCGCGCAAGAGATCAGACGCGAGACGCGCGACAACATCGAACGCGCTTTCAGAGCGTTGCGTGAAGCCGATTACACGCTTACGCTTCTCGACTCGGAGTCATTGCGTCACTTACCGGTCGAATTTTTGTGTCATTGGCCGGCGCCCTACGAGGTGGAGCGCGTGTTCGAGAAACTACCTGAAGACATCCAAAACCTACCGTGCGTTCAAGAACTTCGCTCTTGTCAGGAGCATTGGAACCGCGGACGGACGCGTATCGACGGACCGCCGCCACCGAAGCGGAGCTGCCGCTTGTGCATCTCTCTCCGCCAGCCTTGTCGACAACACTACTCGGAGGAGGACGACGCCGCACCGTCGAGGAACGAGTGTCCTTCGTGTCAAGCCGTCTCCCTTCTCGTCTGCACGCAGCACCACGACAACGGACCTTTGCTATTGAAACGGGATTGCGTGTTTTGTAAGAGGACTATCGACACGTCTGTGTAAACGTGTGTGTGTGTGTTATGGAGTGGTTAGATAGCATCATGATCGGTCTCGCCCTTCTGGACTTTGCCATCGTGCTCGCCGCTTTTATCTGTTTAATTCTTTAAAGCTGCACACCAGAGAGAGAAGCGGCGCGACACGTCCTGGAGGGTCTGACGTCACCGAAGCGTATCGCATCCGCCGCCGACCTGCGCGTTTTTTCGTTAAAAGACGCGATGACACGCTGCGGACGACAGTTCACCACGAGCGTCAGTCAAGGCAACACGATGGTCTTCTACGACTCGGCTGAGGAGGAGGAGGATCAACAGCAGGACGAGGAAGTGTTCGATGACGAAGCGATCCCGACGAACGAAGAGGAGGAGTAGGAGGAAATAGAAAATTGCAATATACCAGAGTATGTCGCCACCAAAGAGTACGTGAACGATCAACTCGAACACGCGCGTCAACTCTCAGCGCAAGATGCCAGTATAGCATTGCACCACGAGCTCCATCAAGTCAAGCTAAAATTACAAAGCGTGAGCGACACTCAATCCAGATGTCTCCGGCAATGGACCGTCAACGACGCATTTAACGCCGATCTTTACCGCATTTCGAATACGGCTCCTCCTCAAGACGAAAAAGATGTCGCCAACAAAGCGTACGTCGACCGCCACATCAACACCATCAAGACGCATCTAGCAAAAATTCCAAAACTCCGGTGCAGCAAACTTGGAAACGTGAACGTGATGAAGAAACGTCTCGTCAACGTGGCGCCGCCCGTCAGAAAGGAAGACGGTGCAACGAAAGCTTATGTGGATGAGAAAATCAAAAAAGAAATCGCTAAATTACGAGTGTAGAAGAGAGAGAGGACTCTTAACATGGCGGATTCTATGTACTTTGATTTTTTCATTTTGTTTTTGAAATCTCCTATGTATTGATTTTCATTTGTTAATAAAACAAATCATTCTTTCACGACCTGTTTTTCATTTGTTTTTTCCTTTCTCCTCTCCAAGTCCTATGCTCGCGACCAACGCAGCAGCCAGCGCGCCGCTATCTTCTTCTTATCAACCGCAACATCCGGCGTCGCCGCCGCGCGCCGCTATCTCAACCGCAACATCCGCCGCCGCCGCCGCCGCCTCGCGCGTGTGTGTACTATCAGAACCCCTCACCGGACAGCTCCGCTAGAGGTGTCGCCGTAGCTCAGAGCCAAAGCGCTGGGTAACTCCCCACACCCAACAGGAAACGGGACTCAGGCTGGTTCGAATCCTCCTCGGACGGCAGGCATTTTTGAAACACACCACGCACACCTACGCCACCACACGCTTCCATCCTTCGCCGCCAGAGCGCACACACGCTTCCACCGTTCGCCGCCAGGGCGCGACACCCCCCTTCGCCGCCAGGCGCGCCACCCTCTCACGCTACCCACTTTCGCCACCAGATCGCGCGTGCCGTGACACAACAGGGCCGACCGGGCTGTGACGTCACAGACACATCGGCGGGTCAGCCCTCAGAAACATTGGCGGGTCTGGGGCCAGGCTGTGACGTCAGCGATAAGAGTCACGGGTCTGGGGCCAGGCCGCCCTCCAAAACAGTGGCGGGTCTGGGGCCAGGCTGTGACGTCAGCGATAAGATAAGCGACTCTTATCTGTGACGTCACATCCTGGCCCCAGACCCGCATATTCCCCCTACTGTGAGCGTTCAAAAAATGGTTGAATGAACGTACCTGGAATGAAAACAATTTTTTTTATCTCGCTTCCCCCCACTCTTCCCCACTATATTATAAGGGCAGGCTACGCCTGGGATTGTATTATTTCTCTCTCAAAAAAAGGACTTTTTACATTGATTTATAAATTACTAATTGAGAAATTTAGTAAGTCCATATGGAGGCTGACAGCGGCTTCCTACACAAATGCATTCAGGAAATATCAAGCGTCAAGCACTCTCTCTATCAAGATAACTTCATCCTCATCCTCCTCAAACTCAATATCCCCATTCCCAATCATCATCATCATCATCATCTAATTAAGGCTAGCTAGAGGCCAAGTTCCGGTATGAATTCTTCCTTCTCTCCCCAATATTTATTCATCCTTTTCTGTTTCTTAGTTCTCCCCTTGGAGCACTTTGTACCTTCAAATTCTTCCATCGTTACCGCATTCTTTCTAAACATATCTATCTGAATATTTCCACAGTTTAGTATTTTATAGGATTTCTTTCCGAACCTTCTTTATCCTCTTGTACCCATGCTATTAATGACACCTCTCAAAGTTAAAAGAAATGTTTTTGCCACTCTACTGACATCCAGTCTATGGAGATGTAGGTCAGTTTTAATATTTATTATCAATTACATTAAAACACAACAGGTGCAAAACTACTGCTTATATAGAGGATTTGTCGTAGAAGCCGAATGGCGCGAAGCTACCCACGTTAGGGCAGTTAGCAAAGCGCAAAGAGCGATGTATCAGCACGAACGTATGTGAAGGGTAAAAGCAAACCAATTACGTTCATCATATCGTCAAACTATTAGAAGCCCATGCTAACAAACTAGTTCTAAGATCGAAGAGCTAAACAATGTCAGATGGACAGTTTTGTCGCCTGTAGGCAACCTTTCCATTAAATACTAAATCATAGGAATTATTGTCTTACGCTTTCTCAGAGATCTTTTTCATCATTGATAGTCTCCGTTTATAGATATAGTTTCTTACTCACACAATACTATGTAAAATTAATAATATATAGATGCGAAATTAAGAACATTTTTATAAATATAAAAATACTTATTAACACGTCAATATATAAATTACTTATTAGCACTTCAATTTGAAGTGTTCAGTAGTTATTTCCTTCTGCAAATATATTCTACCTATTAGAGAAATTGATGAGTGTTGTCGAAGAAGAGGAAAGCCTTTATAAATATAAAAGAGAAATCTAGAGAAAAAAAATCATACTTTGATTCCGAATTCGATTTCAGTTTTGTAAAAACGCATGTCAGAATTGCCAATAATTAGAGGAAATTTTGCTTCCTAAAAAGTAATATTTCTGCAGAAAAAACATTTATAAGAGCATGTTATTCAATATGAAATAAAATTTTACTATTCATTATTACAATTAATTGATAATACTTGTGCCCATTGTAAGAAAATATTATTTTCAAGCACATATTTCCCACGTCTCAAAATTTACCACAATCAGTTTTCTACGTCTCCGAAACATTCAAATGCCCTTGAATAAAAGAATTGACGGAAACAGGATCATAATAAGAACAGGTAGAACATAAGTAGCTACCCTATTGTCTATGAATGTAAGGCTTCTTCAGGGTGTCATGGAAGATGCAGAAACGGAGAAAGAGGCAAAGAGGCAAAAGCAGCATATTATAGACAGCGTGAGAAATTAATGGACCGTAATTAACACAAAGTTGGAAACAGACGGAACGGCATAAAGGAGTGAAACTCCTCTTCAAACACGTCCGAATACTAAAATAGTTCACACATGTTTAGATACATAACAGTTTTACAACGTAAAGGTCCGCGCTCGTCGCGTTTAGCCGTATGTTGAAGGCGCCCACGGACATGCAGTTCGGCCACAGATTGTACTTAACGAAACAACATTCATCTTCACAGATTTAACGTAAGGGTAGGCTTGTGCGGTACAAGTTTAGTGGAGCAGACACTCACGATACAGTCCACCACGAATCTGTATTCTGATGACATTAAGTATTAAGTATCCTGCGAATTACCTTTGCGATCGTTTTTTTAACGCAGGGTGGTAGTCACAGACGCTGGTGTGTATTCGAATGGGTTCAACTTTGACAAATACGGAAAGTATATGTGACTTCATTATGACTAGGGTACCCACCCGAGCGTTCTGACAGGTGAAAGCCAGCTCCCCACCTTTCTTTCCACCTCACCCAAATGAAGGAAAAAACAAATTAGCGAAACGAGTTTTAATATCAATCATGGATTCGAGATACGTAAGATAATTCAGAAACTGTATATCTCCGAACGGAACCCAGAAAAACCGAATTTCCAGAAGTTTTGTAGATTACGTCTTGAGAAACATTACCAGGATAATTTAGGACCCTACGACGCACCATTTTCGAATTATTCTCGACCATCCAATGTCAAGGACACTGCAGGCTGTGTTATGCGGGATCACCGTCTCATTTGCCTAAATTTGACGTGTTTTTTCAATTAATATTAATATATACAGATATAAAGTAAAAACGCTTTCTCGTCACCTATCCAGCAACTTCTCTTTCTTTTGACACGTGATTATTGAGTTTTTTTCAGCTTGAGAGCTGTAAAACGTTTCTTTTTCATACAAAGATCAGAGGCTTGTGTGTGCGCAAAGGGAGGCCGTACCCGCAGATATTTTGAGAGGGGTTCATTAGCTTCAAGTAATAAAACTTAAATACATTCAAACGCTAATTCCCCCCCCCCTTTTGAAACCTCCTCATATCTTTCTCCTGGTATGATTTATTCATTTACTGATTAAATATTTCGTGTGTAAATAAAGTTAAGAGGGAGAGGGGGCGTAGGTATATGGGTTTTTCACATTTACCGAAACCGACACCGGCTCGAAATCAGCACAGTATGGATACAGACACTATATCTGCAAGATATTTGCACATACAACCACACGGCACATGTAGCTGTTGCCGTTGAGATCGTCATGGTTGGAGTTAACAAATTGTATTTGATTGTTTGTTTTAATTGCTCGAAATCCATACTCCAAATTTTCAAAAACTTCCTGTCAACCTTTGCCCTGAAATATTTTTGTTTTGGTTATTTTCATTGGTTTTTATCCCAAATACAGCGCTTAGATTCCACTAGTCCTATTAATACATCTGTATCGTATTTGAAACATGCTATTTTATAGTTTAATAAATAATTACACACCCCTCACAAATATTATTTTAAAAAAATTACAAATCGTCGACGGCACGAGTGGAGTGACTGCTACTCGCCACTTCGTTACCAGTAAAGACATCGAACCGATATATCGGCGAATGTGAAAGCATTTTCATTTATTTACGTGAGATTCGGTGTCCACCGGAATCGTTGCCGTTGTCGTGTCTCTAAATGTGAAAACGTCCTATGGCGTGCAGGCCCTCAAAACGTTTGTTCGGGTCCCTTTCATAAAATTGTATGGGAAACACAAGTACTGTTGGTACCTTAAATTGAAAAAAAAAATCCCCTAAAAATACGCCCTTTTTTTACCTGGGCACGAACGTTACGCCACTGAGAAAGGTGCTGAAATTACCGTGCCGGGCGGCGTCTTCGGGCGGTGGGCGCGGGCGCAGCGAGGCTCCAGCGGCGACGGCGGCTGCGGCGTCGCTCGGCGACCCGTCGCGGCGCTGTCCTCCGCGCGCTATGCCCCAGCGGCGGCGCGTGGGCGCCGGCGCCGCCGCCCAACCTCTTTCCCCGACCGCGCGTGCGCCGCCAGGGGGGCTCGCCCACCCAATAGCCGCAGGTGGGTGGGCGCGCCTTATCGCGGCGCGGCAGGGCGAAAAACAATGCCGGAAAACAACCCGCGCGTGCCCTTCGACGCGTGCTGGCCCCGCGGCGGGGCGAAGGTCGCCGGACTATGCGGTTAGCGCGGCTCCTCCACACATGCGACATTCGCCAAATAGCGGACTACTGCTCGGGCAATTCCGAGCACCTCATGTGCTCGGAGAATGTTCGATGGGTCCTAAAGACCGATGCGCGGTGGGTAGGGCGAGCGCCGAACGCTCGTCGCTCGGCAAATAGCAAACAACCCGTCCAACTATTTGGGATTGGGCGAACTACTTGAGCGACGTCTGTCCGCCTGTTTGTGCTCTGCGAACGGGCCAGGGCCTACCAGCAGCGTCCCAGCCTCGCAGCCATGTGTTTAAGGGGTACGTGTGGTTAGCACAAAGACGTCCCTACGCCGAATTCTGGAGTTTTCAACGCGAGAAACGAGTTTTCTCATCGTCACACAGCAACATATAATGGGACATTGCAAGGAAAGCGCACACTATAATCTTGCCCGACCGGGAATGGGACCCGGGGTGGCGTCATGGAAAGCGAGCACGCTGACCATTGAGTTGTACCTCACAGGCGAAGTTACTTCCATCATTATTTATTTCCTTTTATCCTGTCTTCTAGCCGATCAGGTAGAAGCAAAAGTCAGCAGTGTTATACTTCATTACGAAAGCTGACAATGTTTTAAGCTATTCTAGCCGTTATCTGATTCAGCCACTTTCAAATATAACGTCATTATTATTATAATTACGAAATCACAATTAGTACACCCAAACATTACAGAATCACTCAACATTTTCTACCCTCTCCAAACAAGTTTCATTGTCTACGGCAGAGATATTATCTTTGTCGTAGCCGTAGCGTGACTACGCAAGCACAACAAACAGATCGACAGTTCTCGTGTTTTGACGATCATGCGCACTCTCCAACAACGTTTCTCAGGAAATGCGTCCTCCTTACATTTCATTTTACCGACAGCCCACACACCCTCGCTTACTCCCATTGACAATTCCCAAATGGAGCGGTATTGTCTTCATGGGGCAGTACAATCTGTACGCGCGCTGCAGCCCTACCCCTACAGGCTTTTGCGGCAGAATGGGGGAGAGTCATTAAAAATTTCAATCTAAATCATGAGTAGGGTTAATGCTAATCTTACAACTAACTTAGAGCTAGTATGCCTTAACTAACCTGTTTATAGAATTGGCGTTTTCCCTAAGTCTATAAGATGTTTAAATTGTGTCATGATTTAGATTGAAATTTTTAAAATTATATTTCTTCACCATCACACTCTAATTCTCAGACTGATTCGCCCTAATGTACAATACTCTGACACCGTATTCATTCTCGCACTTACACTGTACTATATTTACATTACGTTCACTATTTACAATTGCAATTTCTCGCCACGGCACCGACTAACCTTGTGTATTTCCGCCTCCGCAGAGCGCGCCCTGACCTACGCAACATTGCTTTAGATCAGGGCTGCTCAAGCGGACGGCCAGCTTGGCTTGCCCTCGCCTGGCACTTAACCGCCAGCGAGCGGTGAGGTCCGCTGCTTGTTGCGACAGCCCGTCGCGACGGGACAGGGGAGGCACTCGAGCGCATTCGGCTGTGATCTAGTGAAAGGCGAATGGCTCGCAGGCCACTGCAGCGGGCCACTACGAGCAATCTCACTCCTAGTTTGTGCACTAGATGCGGACACCATCTGTGTGGCGCCGCCGCCTATCCACTTGCTTTCTCACATTGTCACAGGGACAGTTTCTTCTCGCACGGGCGTGCTTCACTGGTCGTGACGTCATGCGTCCTCTTCATCCGCGCCCTGTCACGCTCGGGAGAATATCTCCTGTCCGCCTGGGCTGACAGCTCAGGTCATTAAGGCCCATGAGTGATCTAATGAAGACAGAGAGATATGAGATGAACGATAGTGCAGAAATGGTGGAGTGAGAGACAGGGGAAACGAGAGTACCCCAACCGAAAAAGCTCGCTATGTTCATCGCGAATTCCACACGGATTTCCCTGCTATTGAACCCGAGTCCCAACAATAGAAGGCTAGGAGGAGTAATTTCAAGGAGTAAAATGTTGTAGAGAAATTGGACGTAACTTTATTTCGGAGCGAGGATGGAACGTTGTGATAACAATTGATAGTTTCTAAGGGGGAATGATGTCGGTCATTAAGGGATTAATGACAATTCTTAAGAAACTGGTAAGGGTTTATATTGTTTTTAGTAATTATCAACAACTAAATAAATAAGGACGCAGCAAAATATTAAGAGTAATACTATAATGCAGCAGTCTAGATTTTTGAAAATTCGAGAATAAAACCAATCGACGATTATTGTTATAATTAAGGTCAATAACATTACCTCATAATGAAATTCAAAAGTACTTCTATTAAACAATGTTTTTGTAGAACAGTTTAACGATATACTCATATATGCTAAGAAGAAGGCTACGTCATGATTCTACGTAGCGTCCTACATATTACCTATGGGCTACTCCGAATGTCACACAAATTTTTTGTTAGTGATTATTTAAAACAAACACGATTTATGACTGCAATGCTCTGATTTGCCTACGAGTCACCTTATTGCAAAAAGGAATAATAAATATAAGGTACACAAACAATATACCCCACGTTATATTTGAGCTTAAGTATCTCAGTAGCCAGAGATATCAAACTCGTTCAAAGTAGGTTCGGAACTTTACACTGAATTCCAAATTCATTATAGAAAGTTTCATTAGTGATATAAATAAAAATTCTATGGTACAAAAGTGAGCAAGTTAATTTTTAAATATAAAGGAGCAATTGTAATTTATTGCGATTTGTGCTATTCAGGTAGTAGCGCAGGCACAAATGTGCTCTGAAAATAAAAGGCAGATCTCCTAGGTTATATTATATCACATTAACTTCTACAATTTTGTAATCTTTTGTTTTTCAAATGCTTTTATTTTCATAGACACTATATTGTGTGTACCTCTGTAATATTGGCATTTTTCAGTTATCCTTTAATCTTAAGGTATTCCTTATGACTGAAATGTCTTTATTTAAAAAAGCATTTCCTTAGTACCGAAATGTGTGAAAATGTTAACATCTTGCACAAAAAACACGAGGTTGTAGATAACCGTTCTTTTCATAATGTAACCTGATACAATATGCTTGCTCCAGTGGAATTCCATGGTAGCATATAGAGTATAGAGTCAAGAACAAATCCTCTCAAATTACAAATAAGAACATCGAAGATCCGGAATTGCTATATTCTTGCAACATATCTAATCTATCTTTTAGTTCCCTGACAAAAATCTGTACGAAAGTATATTCGAGCACAAAAAACAGAACACCATGAATCTGTAGAGACACTGCGTCTCTGCAAAAACGCTCAGCATAGACGTGTGAACTCACCGTCGCCGGTTCATATTTCTGCCAAACATGCATTCGTGGGAACGTTGCAGTGAGACAGAACGAAAGCAGGAGATAATCATCCATTAATTGCAGCGGGAGTCAACAAAGATTAGACGCCTTTCGCGTCATCAACGGGCGGGTGCCCTGCATACAAACAAGCGGCGAACACGGTGGTCTAAGTTGAGAAAGAAGTGGCCAATAATGAATGGTGAACCCAGCGAATTAATTTGAAATCTTAAATTAATTCCTTTCGATTTTCCATTATTGTCCACATCTTTCAAAGGAAGTAAATTCAATTGCATTAAAACATTATTATTATTATTATTTTAATTTTTATTATTATTATTATTATTATTATTATTATTATTATTATTATTATCCTCATTATTACAAATATATTGAATGAAGGACCTTTGTGGATCGAGTTATTCGATGACAGCAAGAAAACAATTCAGATGTTAAATTGCAGTTATTCTTATTTACAACGTTTTGTTTACATACATTTCTAATTCGTTTGTGTTGTGTATTAATTTCAACTCTTAGAATCCTGTATAACTCTGTCCTCAATTATCCTTACTAAAATGTATATGTAATAATAATAATAATAATAATAATAATAATAATAATAATAATAATAATAATAATAATAATAATAATAATACAAAAAAACCGAAAACGGATAGACAAACCGCTGATGGAAAATATATGAAAAGAAAGGTCAAAATACATATCAACAAATACCAATCATTTTCTAACTTAAAGGGAAAGAATGAAGCCAAAATCGGTAGTGATAATGGTTCCCCAAGATCAGCCTTGATGACGCCACTGTCATAAAGTAGTTCTTAAAATTTCCGAGGATGATAAAAAATGCTGTATGTGTCAGGGCCACTTAGAAAACATTGATCACATCGCCTCAGCTTGTCCAATTCTAACAAAGTCCGAATAGATAAAAGGCCCGAAATGGTGTGTAGTAACTTCCACTGGCAGATCTTTTACGCTACCGATTCGATTCTTTTACCAAATATAATTGGTAGTTTTTGTTAAAGGTTCTTGCTTAAGGTACAATTCGCCATTTGAGCTGTAGTATCTTCCCTGCTGAAAATACACAGTAGTAGTATCTTTCTCGAGACAGTATTTTACCTAACCACATGCCAATGATCAGTGTTCTTCCTTTGATGTGAGTTTCTGTGCATAAAGAACTTCGATTCTAATTACTATTTTTCAAAGTCTTAGTTTAGAATTAATTAACTCTTTTAAAAATATTATTTTTATTATTATTGTACACTTGATTATTTTTGTTAACAGTGAGCTCAATAGAAAATTCACTCCTATAAAAATGATATTAAGGTAAATTATTTTTTTATTATTATGCAATTATTGGAATGCTTGGGAGTTATCCATTAGTGTGTGTGTGTGTGTGTGTGTGTGTGTGTGTGTGTATCTCACTGAAGGAGCCAAATTTCACAAGGGCGCCAAACGTCAGAAGAAAGTGCGTAAATGTCTGTTCAAATTCCCGGCTTAGGTGGCTTATGACTTCAAATGATGTCACGGCAGTGCCTCTGACCGGAAGGCACTAGGGTTCCAGTCACGACGGTTGCACAATTTTCGACACGAGCTACACAGCTAGGTCGAATTAAGCCGCTGACTCGAGAAGAGGCTGCTCTGATCGGTAGTTTCCTGTCGTTTCTACGTTAAAGACCTGGCGAATGCCGGAGCAGTACCCTAACAAACGGGCCAAGGACCGCGCTCGATCTTTCCTTCCTCTTCCTTATCCTATCCTCACCCCTTACACACACACACACATATGCACTTCATTACCACACATGCAGGCTGACCAGTCGGAGACTTAAAGCTTATCCCGGCTAGAGCGGTGCCAACAGATGGGAGATACCTGTTTTGGGAAAACCCCATGAGCCGACGGGAAGTTGGACGCCGGATCTCGCCATCCAGGGGGGGAAGATCACCGTCACCTTCCGCGATAAAACATTGTACACTGACGCGACTAATGAGCTTAGCAGGTGACACGCCAGGAATCGCTAATTAATCAATCACTGTGTTCAGATCAACTTGGCGTAAGTTTAAAAAAAAAAACAATAACTGGTCATGCGTCTGCCTCTGAATATTGAACGCACCGAACTTTTGCAGAAAAATCGTCTTCAGTTTCTTTTATTTTATTTTTTTAAGGTGTTAAGATACTGTTCCATTTACCTCCATAATTTAACTGAAATATTACTCGTCATTCGCCGGACATTTTGAGATGTTTCATTCGAAATCTATGACTTCAATATACCACTATTCGCAGTCTCACGACTTTCTGGTTGAATGACCAGTTGTGTTGGCCAACACTTCTCTCAGCCAGGCCCACAGAGAGGCTTCGCGTGTGTGTCTGCCGTGAGGTGCCGCCCCAATCGGGCGAAAGCGTCGGTGCGCACCCCGCCCCGCCCCGCCCCGGCCCTGCCACACCCCTCCGCAGCCCCGCCACGCCCCCGCCGCGCCCCGCCCCCGCGACGCGCACACACGCAGCGAGGTCTTTGGAAGCAGCAGCTCTGTCGCCGAGGACAGTGCAAGCGAACCGAATTAGAATGAACGTTCACATATCGAAATCAAACAGAGAGGGTTGTGGGTAAAATTGCTTTTCTCGATATAGCAGGCTATGTGAATTATGCTCTTTTATCTGGACCCTTGATTTTTTTCTGATTGGCCATAAAAATTAGTTGTTTTTTCGGTCATGTTGATTCAAATGCTCTTGCTTAAACTTTAAGTAAGAAATAAAATTTTGCGTTAAGTACAAATACATTAAATGTATTTGGACTACTGATAAATTTTACATTTCTGTCGACATAATTACCACTTTTTGTTTACTTCTTAAAGTAGATAACCCTGTTTCAATCGTCTTTGAGTTTTCTCGGACTAGACCCTTAAAATATTCTTACTCGGCAGATTCGGGAAAATGCGCAATAGTGTTGCGTAGTAATTCGTAGGGCATGTTTCAGTACTTCAAGACAATTAACGATGCCTGATGATCAATGAACATGGCACATTTAGATGTTAAGTTTTCTAAATGTTTGCTGTTCAATATGTAACATATTCGAAATTGATTTCTTTAGCGATAAATGCATGTTATTTTCAATTCAAAATGATCAGGTAGAGCACTTGTCGGGGTCTTGCCAGGGACTTGAAACCTTCTTGATACATACTGCATTGAATCGCTGGGCAGTAGCTTGACAGACGAGGCTCTAGGCAATGTAGGCACATTTAATAGAACAATATGGTAGGGCTTCCCTGTGATGAATGGATTCTGGGTGCACAGTCGGCAATTGGACTGCGGAAAGCTAAGCTGGATGCGAGCGGGCCCGCCTACGTAGGCCTTCGGCGTCCGAACGAAGAATGTGCTTACGAAGGTGCTTACATCAATCGCCACCTAAGTCTCCAGCTGAGAAAATGACACCAGCAGGAACTATTGTCTACTAGAATAATCAAATGCATGTTTGTTCTAAGGAATAGACTTTACTGAATTTATCGTAAGTAAAAATAAATTCCTACATAAGAAATAATTAGCTATTCCACGCCAAATTGCGCAGCAATATTCACGATATTTCTGAAAATTTACAATGCGTTTCTTAAAAGTAGGCATCAATAAGGAAACCGCATGCTTTCTTTCATTTGCTTGAAAACTTTCGTGTTAATTTTTTGGACACAGTTATTAATTTTTGACATCGAACTACAGAAATTAGCTAAACAGTTAGTTAAACTGAACACAGTTCTAACAGATAACCGAGTGAACGGTTCCGAGAACGTATTTACAACCACCGGGAGATTTTCATTTATTTCGCACTGCACTGTATCACCACTGTTCCACCATCGTACCATCACTGATATTCGATTGTGTTCAATTCTGATATTCAAAATTTGTAGTTACATATTGTTGTTTCCATTTTCAACATTGAAGGGAGTTATCTTTCCATATACCTACTACTACGTAAAATTATCTACGTATTCCTACAATTGTTTTTACAATTTGTATTTCTGTTCGTTCTTGTTTGTCTCGGGAATGACTAAAAGATTTCGTTTGAATGTCCACTTTATGGTAGAGTATTATTTCAAGACTCAGCAACTTTTTCAGCTTATCTTCTAAAATATGTGTAAGGAAGAACTACTTACACCCGGACACAACGAACACCTACTTACATCGAAACACTGAATACCTTTTCAACACTTCTGTTGTTGAAAATACGTCCTGAATTATTTTTTAATGAAAAATAATGGTGCTAAATAATTTAAAGACCAGGTTGAAAACACGTACTTCTTTCACGCATTTCTAAGTTGACGGGGAGGTTCAAGCCTTCTGCCTACGCAATTTACGCGGTCTGCCTTGAGTACACGCAACGTATGATTTCCAATGTAAGTTCTGCATACAAAACAAAGAAAGCAGGTAATATCCAGTAAGATTTCCATTTTCTTTAATTTCCTGTTTTTCGATAACACTGACAGAATTGTAGGTTGAGTTTCGCTTAACTCTCAGACTTTCTTTTCAATTTCCGTCCCGCTAGATGTTCTTTCAATGAGGTTATTGATAGCTCTTTGGATACGGAATAGAATGCAAAACAAGCTCTTCGATATTTTCGGCAAAAAAGGAGGGAAATAAAATAATCTGACTTATTTCTGTCTTATAACTTTACATAGGTGGTGATTCACCCCAGCAGTTTTTTTCTTAAAATGTAGCATTTTTATTTCGGTATTTAAGATCATGGATAATACGGAACACGAAGACATTTTGTTCCGGAAATAAGTTTTTAATTTAATTCATTCACAATCTGTCGAGAGATAAACTACAATCATTTGGCAATGCGCTAATACTTGTACAATGTTTCTTAGTTTTAAGGCTGCAACATTTTCAGTACGCGACAATGGACGTAGAGTGAAAAAGCAAAAATATTTGGATTGCTGTTTTAATGTTTTCCTATGAACAATCGAGGGAGTCTATGACTCGTAAAATTTCGGAAGGGGAAATTAAAATATGTGTACCCCCCCAAAAAATTGAGTTTAAGCAATGGCACTTTTTCACTGTTTTATTGAAGTTTTGTGTTTATTCGGTAAATTAAAAAATGCCAAGTAATACAGCAGCTATTCATGAATTCAATAATATGTTGTCTGACTATAATCGTAGAAATCGAGGAAGGAACGGAGACTGTGACAATTAGAGCAGTAGTGATGGCAAGCAGATTGATTATGTCGACCCGTCACTTTAGAATAGAAATATTATTTTCACTTGCCACATTGAATTTTTACCAATGAAGGATGGCAAAACATTTGGATGTTTGCCTTGTACATAAAAATGTTGGAGGGGTGCTTCCCCCTCCCGTCAGCGACGCCCAAGGAAAAATTCTTCTTTTGACTGATAAACCATTTGTGTAATAAAAAGACTTCATTTGTTTACAATTCACATTACTTGACAATCGGAAGCAAGGACACCACACCTTATTGTGGCACGTACGAACTAGGAATTTTTTAAAAGCTGTCTTTGCCCAGAAATATTTAGTTCTTTTAAGTGGACCTTAAAATAAGAGGTTGGGAGGCGCCTCATGGTCCACGTACTGCTCGCCGTAACCTCCCCGTGCTCTCTTCGTGATACTGGTTGTAGTAGTTAATTCCGACGAATGAAACTAGTCTTGCTGGGTATTAATTCTCAGAAGAAACCTTCTCGTAAAATAAGTTGGTACGAACTTCGCGAAATTGCGCTCATAAGACCTAAGAGAATAAAACATTATTTAATCCTCAATCAATGGCGTCCAAAACGAATACAGTGACCACAAAGACGTTCAGGTAACTGAGAACTAGTATGGTGCAAAAACTGTTTTCAGCGTCTTGCCATGACAGTCTCACGTTCGGAGTGGACTTCCCTTACAAGGCGCTGTCTCCGGCCCTCGCTCCGGCTCTGCCACGCAGCACGCACACTCCATCTGGCGACCACGTGGCCAACCACAAGCAGAAGAAATTGAAACGAATGAATTAACAGGCCCAAATTGGAAGTGGTTTTCGTGTGTGGTTATCATTTACGTAACATTTATGAGAAAGGAATTCTTGGAGAGGAAGGAGATTGGATTTTACTATTAAGAAAGCACACTAATCCACTGATTTACATTTGGCTTATTAATCAGTATTAATCTCGTCAACAATACCCGAAAATTTTGTTAAAATCCAAAAGTATGAAAAATTCCATGGTGTTATTCGGTCAACATCAATTCATTTTTGTAGTCAGAGGTATTATTCGAGAAAGACTTCAAAAGTTCACAGACGGTTCCGGTACCAATATTTCCAATAAAACCAATATATGGTTTTCGAAGCATTGAACCAGGCAGAAGGGCAATTACATCCTCACGCAATGTGGCGGTCGGATTCTCGTTTCGTCACAATTCTACACGACCAAGATGAGCGTTTCACATTCCCTGGCTCACCACTGCGGCGGCAAACCGTTTGAAACCCAGTTCTTGGAAGCCCGACCCAACAAAATGAAAAGCGAGAAAATTGAGGGAGGGGCGGGATGAAGAGGCGAAGGAAGGCAAAGTGCGGTAAACAGGCGGCGGGCCAACGGAAAATTCTTGAGCTCGCATGTGGTCTCGGAGCGAAGGCGGCTGGTGACGCCAGAGGGGCATTGTTTCAACGGCGTCAACGGCCTCTTCCGGCCGGGCGCGGCGCGGCGCGGCGCGGCCAGCTGCTGCGACGGAAGGCGGCGGCGATGGCAGCAGCAACGGCGCGGCGACGAGCGGGTCGGTAGTGGTGACGGGATACAGTGGCACAGCGCGTGTAACAGGTGCAGTGTAATTTTGCAGTAAATAAGTATTAAATAACAAATCAATCTCCCTCTCCCTTTCCATCTCCCTCATTAAATACTTCATACACGCCCGCGGACGCACGCACGCATATTACGTGTGGTGTGTGTGGGGGGGGCGAGAGTGTGAGTGTGGGTGAGTGAGGGTGAATGTGTGTGAGTGAGGGTGAGTGTGTGTGAGAGAGTGTGAGTGTGTGTGAATGTGTGTGTGTGAGAGAGTGTGAGTGTGTGTGAATGTGTGTGTGTGAGAGAGTGTGTGTGAGTGTGTGTGTGAGTGTGAGTGTGTGTGTGAGTGTGTGTGCGTGAGTGTGTGCGTGAGTGTGTGCGTGAGTGTGTGCGTGAGTGTGTGAGTGTGAGTGAGTGTGTGTGAGTGTGAGTGAGTGAGTGTGTGTGTGAGTGTGTGTGAGTGAGTGTGTGTGAGTGAGTGTGTGTGAGTGTGAGTGTGTGTGTGTATTTTACTGCCTTTGTAGTATGGACTTACATTGTGACAGAAGGAGAAGAATTGTTTAAATCTTCAACACAAATTTATGAAATGTGCAGAGTGGGAATAAATAGGGGCGCAGTAAATGTAGGAGGGACGATGGGTAGTGGTGTCTCTTTGTTCCAGCCTGATACGTATGCCTGTTATTTAGCCTTTACTAATGTATTTTGTGTTAATGTAATACAAATTCTTGCTGCAGCCGTATGGGCGAACTCAGTAAGGGGTAGCACTGGGCACAGTTGCACACCAAAAGAACGATTAGGATGACGGGATAGGTCGCAGCCATAATATTCTGAAATGGTCAGGGGTGGAATGAACGAAATTTAAAAGCGAAGGGCGTGAAGGGAGCGGCAGCCATGACGTCAGTAATAAAAGTAAATGACTTGATTGGCATTGGGATTATGAAAGGCGAACCGAGAAGAGAACACAATGTGTACGAAAATGATCTCTCGCGTATCTCGGTCACTTCTTCAATAAGTTTTAGTTCAGAATAACAATTTCCTGACTGTAATAGAATCACAGAGAATACTCATGGATGAGTTATCGCTAAATCTCCCAGAGCAATTCTTAAAGATTTTATTTATGCATGAATAGATTTTGTATTAAAGCACAATGTTAATACTACGTAGTTACATTGACGCTGACAACCTAGAAATATATTCTCAACTTTAGCTGTGGAAAAAGAAATATGTATTTTAACTTGGTCAAGAAAAATACTGACGACCACAGTAATGTGATTAGACAGGCTGATCAGTTTCATTTGACCCAGACAAACAGCAGCAAGGAACAGAATTCACAGTTCCATGAGAGCTTGACAATATATAATAGAATGACATAAGTTCTGAAGCAGTTAGGTTCCGTGAGGAACTTTAGAGAAGAAGTGGTAAAGTGGATGATAAGGGATCAGGGGTTAATTATAATTTAATGTATCTTGATTGTAACCATATGTCAATTATTGTTTTAAGTAATTAGTCGAAGGGTATTATTATAAGTAAACTTTTAACAAACAAAACTTCTGATTTGTCAAACTGTTTGCCAGAGTTTTTTCAGGTAAAAATCAAGCAGACATAAACAAGACTATTTAAGTTATATTACGGCGGCAAGCAAACAATATGAAAAACAAAATCACCTCATCTCTGAAATAATGTGGGAAAAGACTGCATATGGAACATGTGAAAAAACAAACTCGTTTTGGCCGAAAACGTCGCGTATCTCAATTGTTAACGTTCTAAATAACGACCATTTTAAGCACGAGGGTTAAAAGAAACAAATGACAAATTCGTTTTTCTTGGTGCCGTAATTATCAAATCATACTAGAAATCTAATGTTGTTTCAACACAACAATTAATCAAATGCCTATTTATAATGGAGGGAAAGATTCGCCATATTTGAAAAGGTACGGACATAATGAGATATGAAAAATGCACATAAACACATTTTTCGAATAAGATGTGCTCGGTGCTGAGATATATCTATTCTTCCGACATCTGGAGTGAACTAATGGATTCGAACACGCAGCTATTACCGTTTCAATCGAAGCGTGTAGACAGAACATGAACTTCTCACGGGAAGTGTTGACACTTCATATTGCTCTTATCGAATATGTAAATTCACTAACATGCTTGGAACAGCGCGATTTTGTGGCTCCCAACCCAACATAAATATGTAAAAATAACGAGGGAAAGAAGTTTTCTCTTCATTTGTGTTGCACTGCGGGGGGCGTCTCTCACGAGACTAACCTGATACGTACTTGCGATACACACTCATTGCAATGTTGTCAAATTTTTCAGGCATATTTCATCTCTAATCTCACCTAATCATTCTACGTTCAGAAATGAAAATCTTTATTTGTCAAGTTAGTTCGCCAACTTGGAATGCCAAGCCGGCAGCCACATTCACTCAAACGATCCTTATTGTAGTAATCAATGGATGACAGATTCATTAGATAGACGTTCCATAAAACACCCGATAAACCTAAGTTTACGTACGAGAAATTGTTCATTAGTGTGGTGCAGCTCTACTTAAAATCAGTAGATTGCGCACCTGAAACTCAATAGGAAACCTAATAGCCGTGCATGAAGTTTCCCTTCAAACTTTGTCATAAATTTCTACATTACTTTAATTAAATGTCCATGAAAGTAATTATCATGAACGCACATTAAATTTAATGTACACATGAACTAGGATATTTTATAGGCATATCTATATACATGCATTAGTATATTTTATGCTCATATCTGGAAGGAAGAAGTGAATGATTTTGCTCGATTGGTGATTATGAATATATGAAATGAATGATGAGATACAGAAGAACGAGTGAACCTCTATATTAAATCTACATTGATTTTAATTTAAGGATGAACTCAAATGTCAAATATATTAACCTCTTTTTAATGTATAGGTAAATTAAATTTCATGTACATTATTACATTAATGTATATTAAATTTCTGACCGTTTACGAATTCTCGTCGAGGTAGTTCGGTTTTTTTCTTCGGAAACAACAACGGTAAGACCACAATTTTTGTATATTTGAAAAGCCCAAAAAATTTCAAAGTCTGATTATAAGAAAAATGTAAGAGCTTTGTCATCTTAATGGACACGAAGGCAGGAAACTAGCTAACAAATATTCTTCAACGTTCATGTTTAGCTGTTTAAGAATTCCGCTTTGCTTGGGCATAATATTTCGATTTGCTTGGACATAATATTCCACTTCGGTTTTGAATAAATCTCGTGTCAGCACTAATTCTATCAGTATCTGAAGAAATAAATGGAATGAAATGTTTTATTTCAGTTTTCAAAGATGTTCTTCTTCTCCTCTATCAAGTGTCAGCACGAAAAGCTCGTTAATGTGGGAATAATGACAAGTTTGATACTTAACTTTGAAGGTTCTGAACTGTTTGGCTAACTTATGTATGGCCATGTGTAGATATTGGTTGCACACCTATCCCCCCCTCCGCATAAGGATTACTTACATTGTAAATAGTAAGGCAATTCTGTCCATTGATAGAAAAAAAGAAGGTAAAGATGGCAGTATTCTCTGCAACATTTTGAGGCCAAATAACCTTTTATTTTGACATTGAAGGAGAAACAAAACTTTATAAGAAGGTAAAAGCTGATACTTCCTACCTTAATGCCGACTCTAATTCTTTCCCAGATTCTGCCACATCAAAAATTTCTTTAGAAATCCAAATGATTATTTCGTACTATCAAATTTGAAAAGTTTATGTGCTACAATAATGCACGAATATGAATTCTAGGCTTCTTATAGTTCATATCGAGTCAATGTCAGACACTTGGCTTACTGGAAAGTAACAGAAAACAGATAAAATTAATAAACAGGAGATGAAAGTACGGTTTGCATAAATGAATTTCTAATTAATAATTTCTAATGATTTCGATTCTGTGCTAAATCATTCACAACTAGATATCCTTACGAGCAAATCTTTCCGTTTAATAGACTTGATTAATAAAAGTACGTTAACTAATGAGGTGAACTAATGTAATAAATAACTATGCATTTGTAAATCATTTTTTCATTGTCCTACTTTAAAATATTATTTTAAATACTTACTCAGCCTGCAAACATTATAATGTTTGATAGATGATCCATTGCGTCAGAAGGGATGGATAACCGAGTAACGGTTATTTGAACAGTAACTGATTTGCCCAGCATATCACGGGCCTTTATTCATCACAGGTAATACCACGGGTCCTTTGGAAATTTTCGATAAACCTCTTACTCGCGAAGCCAGGAGGGGATTTATCTGAGAATTTCCAAAGCACGAATGGTATTTTATAGGACGATTCCACGAATGAAATAACGTTCAACAGCGTTCCAAACTGCGCCAAATATTGAAAATAACTGAAAGCATGTTAAAAACAAAGTGCGATCGATACATGAACATAGCGATCCGCATCCTAAGACAGACGAGTCGCAGCTATTATTGGCCAGTAGTGAAGAGTGGTAAGAAATATCGGATAGAAAACGAGAAAATGTTTTTGAGATACAACGCCCTGATAGGGACATTTTATATGTATAGTCAAACACTATTGGTTTTAATGTCATGAGTGTAATAATCGCAATCTATGAAGCAGCCTGCCCTGTCTGCCTTCCTCCCCCTCCCCTTCCATTCCGCTCCGGCAGCCTCGCCCGCTCCGCCGCTGCCTTCCTGCCCCGAGCACTTCGTCCGGCTCGCCTGGCGTCGGCCACGGAAACCTCTAGATCAGAGGCTTTCAAAGGGTAAGTAAGGGTCACGGTGATATATTAAATATTGCGTTTATATTTGATTTACATTTATATCTACAAAACAATTTTGTACTATTATACTGTATGTTGTTTGTAACATATGTGATTTATTTTACTAATTAATTGTGAATTAATTGAATCTGGCAAGTCCTTTAGCAACATTCTATTATATCACTTACTCTTTTGTGTTGAATCTTTAATAGGCATATATGTCAAATTTATTTTTGCCAGGGTAACTGTGGGAAGTTGCGTTTAGGTCAAGGGAACCAGGGACGAAAAAAGTATGAAAAACCCTGGTCTATTAGATGCATTGCCATCAGATTTGAATAGCCGATTAAATTGCTTTTGTAAAAATGAAATAAAATATTTAAAATTCATATTTCGGGATAACATTTTCAGTTGCAAATCGTCGTTTTTTTCTTCAGATACTCAAAAACATTCGTTCAAAATTTGTGATTAATCTATTGGTTAAAAATGTTGTACAAAAGGACTCACCTTCATACATTCACTTTATATAATACTCTTTATATAAGAAAGAGAGAGAGCGAGCGAAAGAAAGAGAGAGAGCGAGAGAAAGAAAGAGAGCGAGAGAAAGAAAGAGAGCGAGAGAAAGAAAGAGAGCGAGAGAAAGAAAGAGAGCGAGTGAGAACGAGCGAGAGCGAGTGAGAACGAGCGAGAGTGAGTGAATGAGCGAGCGAGCGAGAGTGAGTAAATGAGCGAGCGAGCGAGAGTGAGTGAATGAGCGAGCGAGCGAGAGTGAGTGAATGAGCGAGCCAGCGAGAGTCAGTGAATGAGCGAGCGAGTGAGTGAATGAGCGAGCGAGCGAGAGTGAGTGAATGAGCGAGAGTGAGTGAATGAGCGAGAGTGAGTGAATGAGCGAGCGAGCGAGCGAGAGCGAGTGAATGAGCGAGCGAGAGTGAGTGAGTGAATGAGCGAGCGAGAGTGAGTGAATGAGCGAGCGAGCGAGAGTGAGTGAGTGAGTGAGTGAGTGAGTGAGCGAGTGAGTGAGCGAGTGAGTGAGCGAGTGAGTGAGCGAGTGAGCGAGCGAGCGAGTGAGTGAGCGAGTGAGTGAGCGAGTGAGTGAACGAGCGAGCGTGTGTGAGTGAGTGTGAGTGAGTGAGCGAGTGTGAGTGAGCGAGTGTGAGTGAGTGAGCGAGTGTGAGTGAGTGAGCGAGTGTGAGTGAGTGAGCGAGTGTGAGTGAGTGAGCGAGAGTGAGCGAGTGTGAGTGAGTGAGCGAGTGTGAGTGAGTGAGCGAGTGTGAGTGAGTGAGTGAGCGAGTGTGAGCGAGTGTGAGTGAGCGAGTGTGAGTGAGTGAGCGAGTGTGATGAAACTTGAAGATGAATTTCGTTTTGATTCTGACGTGAAACCTAGAACAAGTATACTTATTGCCTCGAAGCAATATGTTGGCGTTCTTTGCAAACTTTCTGATGTGGAGAGTACTGTACTCCAAGAAGGCGTATCATTCGCTACTGCAAACAGAAAATTCTCAAAGAGGTGCAGTGTTGTCTAAGCCTATTAGACTAACTCATTCAACAGCATTTCTGAAACCTCCATCGACATCGGGAAATTTTGAAAACAGAGATTTTCGAAAAGTTAATGCATTGGTTTTGGATCAGTAAATGCCACAACCTAAGTATCCACATTCAGAAAGAACTGTCGCCCTATAATACTGGAGGTGTTATGTTAAACTTTTTCAATAATTTCAGAGATTTTTTATGAAAATCAGAACCATGTCATATTAAAAAAATGTTTCTATTCGAGAAAAAATGCAAACAAATTGCAGCTATTATTCAGAAAACTCTGAAATTAACACATGGATTTCATGTAAAGTACCCCCGAACTAAAATATCTAATTATCCCTGGAACTGCACTATATCTTACCCTTGACGTGTTTACCAAATTTCAGCTCAAAAACGTCTAATGGGGCAGAGTTAAGCGTGACACACATTCATCCGCCATCCATCCATGCATACACACGTACATAGGTTGTGGTCCAGGAGCGTCAACGTCGAAGTTCATTAGTCCCGTAGGTGTAGTGCATGTTTTCCCCTAGCGAGGTGGAGGTGATCTTCCCCCGCTGGATGGCGAGGTCCTGCGCCGACCTGCCGTCCTCTAGCGGGGTCCCCCCCCCCCCAAGGAGGTATACCGCACGAGCGGAGCACTCCCCAGCCGGAAGAAGTTCTAAGCTCCCGACCAGTCTCCCAGTGTAGTGCATGTTAGTGTCAGTGTGTGTAAGTAATGAGAGAGTTTAGAACAAGGAAGAGGAAGGAAAGATCCTGAGCAGTCCGTGGCCCGTTTATTAGGGTACTTCTTCGGCCGTCATCTGATGTTGATCAGAGAAACCCCGTAGAACTACCGTTCAGAGCAGCTTGCCGCTAGAATTCTCCCAAAGACAGAGCCTGAATTCGACCTAGCTATGAAGCCAGTGTCGAAAATCCTGCCAACGTCGGGACTGGGAATCCTAGGACCTCCCGGTCAGAGACACTGCAGTGACTACAGTGACTGCAGACACTGCAGTTGATACCTTGAGTCACCTCCCGATCATATACACATATATACATATACATATATACATATATACATATATACATATATACATATATACATATATACATATATACATATATACATATATACATATATACATATATACATATATACATATATACATATATATATATATATATATATATATATATATATATATATATACATACAGCCCGATTTGGGAGTACAAAATTGCGTGCATCTCCTCGCCCCCTGCACCTATCATAACCATCTTTAAAAGAGTACTAATAGCAATCCTGACGTGTGCTGCTACCCTGCAGCTCAAAAGAATCTCAAACGCTGATTTAACGAGCGAAAATTCGAATCGTACTGCTGAGATGTTTTCGATACTTTTCCTCCATGTGTGGTATTGGAAGGAACAGTAAATACCAACACCTGTTCATAAAACACGTCGATGGCAACAGCGAGTGATGAATGGCTACAGCGCTCCCCACTTCATACGCGGAATAAACAGGCAGTTGATCTTTTCGTTGTGTGACCATCACGCGAGAATAGCAAATTACCTGTCAAATTACTTCCTCATAAATCTAAACATTTTTCGTGGGAATCTATGTCCCATGTTCTACACATTCACATGTATTTAGAAGTTTAAGATAAAAGTAGTTGGAACCATGTAAAATTTTCGCATTTGTAGATCAATGTACTATAGTATAGAGATGCAGAAGCTGATTAACAACTTTGCCGCCCGTAGACACGCGAAAAATTGCACCCTACTTTTTTCAAATAACTCAAGAAAAAAGTTATATGTGATAACAAGTGTAATTTATTCTTAAAACTTGGACTTGCATATTTATGAATAAAATTAATGATTATTAAATTAATGTTTGGGTTTTCAATTTTTTATATGGGGAATCAATTAATTTTTAAACCATTATCAAAACTGAGGTCAATCTGAGGTGAATTCCGCTGATATAGCAACACCGACTAAACTTAGAATTGTAGGTTCTAAGAATTCCGTTAAAGGTGACTGGAATCGATGTAACATGACTCCTTTTCTGTAATTGTGATTAAATCTTAATTGCATGACTTCTAAACGTGTAAACATAGCACATTTTGACTTATCACAAGTCATATAGTAGAAGGTATTATCTGGAAGGCCTGCTATTACAAATTGTAAATTAATTTGCAAATATTTAATGATTTTGTTTCAAAACTCATCTAAATACACATTTTAAGAAAAGAAAAATCGTACGTGACAAAGACGAGGCTCCTTTGGAAATAACTTCACTCAATTTTTGCCGCCTAGGCACGTGCCACCTGTGCTTTCTCGCATTATTTTTAATGGTTACGTAATACCACAATATTACTTGAATAAGCATTTATGTAACTTTTGGATAATTAAAAGGTCACATCAATATAACTTTTCTGTCATGTTATTCAGTGTACTTGCCTCTATTTTTTTTACGTATAGGCCAACTCGGACCACGCGTGCATCCTGCTTCAGCAGGTGCAAGTACGTTTATCTGGGGGGATCAGCATTTTAGCTAAATCCCGATTTCTATCCCCCAAGGTTGTTTTGCCCTGGGAGTATGGATGATGATGATGATGGTGAGGGATGAAAGGACGGCACACACATATAGATATACACAAATACACTCGTGCCTGGGGCGACACTCAAACCCGGGGTCTCCTGGTCCGAGACCGCTACGGTACTGTTGTATCGATCTCGGTCATCTGAGCGGCTTAGAACCTTACATTTCAAAAAGTTTAAAGAAAAGATTTCGAGGAGGACGGGTGGACAAACAGAGCCCCACAACAAGAGTTTTTCTATCTAAAAATCGACTTTTTTGTCGCAAGCATTACAAAACTTTACACTACAGAAGTAGTATGTGATAAACTAAAAATATACCGAGAGTTCGAATATCACTCATCTAACTTCTTGGAAACTAGCACAGTCTCTTACCTAGCAGTGGAGGCAGGTGAACGACGTCCAGGGTAGGCAAAGCAGAGATTATAGAACAGTCGTGGATATGGGGGCATGCGCGTCATCCCATTCTCGCGTGTTTTTTTTAAAAATATTTTCAATACTACTAACTATTCAATACTAATATTCATTGTATCAACATATCAAAGGAATGGTCTCCTCTTAAATACAGAATGATGTTTTTGCATTTTTCTCTCCACCATACTATTACTTATTTTTAATGCGCGCAGAAATTGAACGCCAGCTTTCGAGCTTTTGAGATGATTTCGTGGTTTAAAGACCCAGTAAGTCACGACAAATACAAGAACAATAAAACAGTTTCTATTTGACTGGAAAATTCAAATATAGAATTGTGATATTATGTCTATTATCTTACCGAGGATATTCTATACTCAGTGCGTATGAGATGCACACGACGTAAGGCGAGAGCGAGACCCCCCAGGAAGAGGCCGCGCGCCATTAAATGTTTGCCATTCACTTTTTGCAAGAGTGCGTGGAGCAGGAAGGTTGTTTTTTTTATATATATATTATTATTATTTTCGTTTCGGCCGACTAGGACCACGCAGGGCAAGCAACCTGCATTTACCGTGGCTCAGTTTTTCATTTAATATCACGGTTGCAGGTGCTTGCGAACACTTCTTTGGGGGGACCAGCATTTAAGCTGGATCCGATTTTTATCCCCCAGGGTTGTTAGTCCTGGGGTTTATATATATATATATATATATATATATATATATATATATATATATATATATATATATATGTATGTAAGGAACTGCTGTACTATGCAATTGCATAAATCATTCTTAAGTTATTGCCGAATTCATGTAGAACATTTTGTTGAAATATTTAATTTACAGTGTTACATGAGAGTGTTTTATTTGTTTTTCTTGAGCTGCGTGCGTGCTTCTTTTTTGAAAACCATTTGTGGTTTTGTTCAATAGCATTTTTGCTCTTGCAGGCCACCTGTTGCCCAATATGCTTTAGTACATCGTTAACGCCGTTGTGTACGTAGTAAATAATGTCTTACGCTTTCGCGGTCAGTCACACGAATGGTGACGCCGCGTCAAAAAGTGAGAGGCCGGCGCGCCACATGCCTCCTGCTTCAACGCCCTTTTTGGCGGGCAGTACTTAATAGCTGGAGCAGGACTACCCCAAAAAGCGCCCATACCAGGGTGCTTTGCCACGGGGACAATGCGCAAAATTTCAATCCGGGTCAGGGAAGACTAGGTTTTAGATGGGAGTGACCGCCAGCGTCCGGGCTTTACTCTCTTTCTGTTCTCCAAACAAATACTTCTATCCTGTTTTCGAATTACAAATCACCAAGTAAGATAGGTTATATTATTAAAATTATTGGGAAGAGATTTTCTCTTCTTTTGTCTAATTATGTTAGCATGATTTTTCAGTACAAGCTCTTGCAATTAGTTCTTGGAAGCACAGTAAGTACTCTCCTCGAATCGCACAGAAGTGATGCTGTTGCGATTTCAGTGCTGCGGGGCGGTCCGCCCCTAAAATGGTGAAGGAACTGAGAGACGTCTCTCTACCGACGCCCTGGGCATTTTGGGGGTCCGGAGCTACAACAGCACATACTTTCTCTCATTTCTAAATTTGCAATTTTCGAAATTTCAGAGAATTGAACAAAAATGAGATTTGCGACTTTCTTTTAAGCATCCTTCACGCTCTCCGACAATAGTTTCATCAAACTAGTGGTGCTACAGAATGGCACAGACTTTCCGTATTAGTTTTCTATTTCCTTTGTTCTCAGTTAGCTTTCTACTTGCCACATACTCTTGCCTGCTGCCCAAAGTACATTTTTTTAAAACATTTTCTTAATTTTTCGGTTTCCTCATTGTAGAGCGGAAATATTATTTTAAAATTATTAAAAAATGGTAAAACCTCGTCCCAAATGGCAATTTTCTTTGAAAAATTTCAAGCCGTTTAACCGTTATTTTCTTAAACGCCATTCACACTATCCAACAACAAAATTTAATCAGAAACGATGGAGATTTTTTTTTTAATTTGGAAAATATTTCAGGGGTTTCATGTAAAGTACCCCTCCCCCCAAAAAATCAAAATATCGGTTTCAAATTCATGGGGCCGCGACATGAGCCACATCGATTGGAGAAAATCAGTCATTTTTTTCAATTCAGTCATCAATTTTGGAGAAAATCAGCTGAACGGTTTAGCCGCTAGCGTTGTTCACAGACGGACAGTCGTTTTGTCGTCATTCGATTTTTCAGTATTAAGGAACTACAAAACGTGGATTCTAGCAACACCACGCGTTAGAGATTTTTTTTCTAAATGTAACAACTGCATTTCTCTTTTCCTTCGATACCAGGGCCCAGTAACAAGAGTTTTTATGCTGAAAATTCGCAGTTTTTCGCGCAGCTTTACATTACTTCCATTCAATTCCGTAGCGAGAGAGTAAAAGAGAAAATCTCACTACCTTGACTTTGCTAAGCTTTAAAATTCAATCAGCAACTCGAAAAATCATTTTGATCATTTCGAGATGTTCACTTACACGAAGTGATTACAAACGTCCCATTTGCATTGTCGTGGTCGCAGCGTTGCTTGTGATGGAGGGAGATACGGATTCGAAGGAAGGATTCGTCGGGGATTCCCCGTTTCCTGAGCTTGACCGCGCGTGAGTCGCCCCAGCTTACACGGAACATCAGATAAGCCCTGAATAACTAATAATTGCCATCGATTACTTACGCGCATGTTTACGACGAGCTACAATCGAGATCGTGTCTTCGCCAACGGCGCTAGCCACTGATGCACCGGCAGGCTTGCACGAAGTACATAAGAATTCACATGCTTACGGTCCCGCAGAATAGGACCTCCTACCAACATTTCAAAACTTTAATTAATTGTTCAATCTTTCCAAAATATTTTAATAATAAATTTTAAATTACAAAGGGTATCGTTTAATTTTATTGAAATACACATGTTTAATTTCTTCTTGGGTGGATGTAACTACTTACATCTGTATTGAGAAGTTTCAGCGAATGTGATTTTTTTTTAATACAAAAAATGGAATTGTGGGTCCCTGGTACAAAAAAACAACAACAACAACAACTTTTGATTCTATAGTAGTAAATTACTTACTTTAATACGTTGCATAGTCAGAATTCAGGTTTTATGGATCTCAGATACCGAAAAATGTTTAAAGCAAAACTTGTCGGTCCGTGTGCGGACAACACTGGTGCCTATCAGAACAGACCAGTATGAAAAGACTTTCATCATGGTGAAACGTCTTTTCATCATGAAAAACGATTTTCCCCATAAATGACATTCTCTGATCGGTCTGGCTGAACTCAAGGCCCTGAGGATTTCAAAAGAAAAAGTTTGATTTTTAGGGATACTTTACTTCAAGCCTCAATATTTTCTTTTTTTTTTCTTTTTTTTTTTTATTTTCTAAATAACCCTTTTTTTCTTCGAGAGAGCAACCTTATAACTTCTGAAAACATATAATGGCACAGACTTTCTCGTGCTAGTTGGTTTCCGATTTGATTGTGTCAGCAAAAAATGGTTTTCCCCACCTTTGCTGCAGATCTCTATCGGTCCCTAGATGACCTACCAGATCCTCTCGCTTTACCTACCGCTCCTCTGGAGTCATTCCCCATGAAGAGCACCTTCACACTCCCATCATCACATAGATCTATCTTAATACCGTATTTTTGCATATTTATTCATGGTTGCTTGTACCATAGTTCTGGGAATAGGGATCCAGTTCCTCGATTGCCAAATTGAACACCAAGATGCCTGTCAGGCCAAGAGATTACAGAAGGATTAGATTACAGATGTAAAACAGGAGAGAGTCAGAATGCCATTCATGCCACGGACACAAATTATAACATTCTTACCTTTTGCAGGTTTTGGACCCACAACCTTATTGTTTTCGTACTTGAATTCACTTGCCACAAGTACCTTGTCTCACACGACTGACACACACACTTCTTAGTATTGTTTGTAAAGGTGTTAGAGTTATAAAACATATTTGTTCTTTAAGTTTGATCTTTAAACAGGTCTTGAACAAATTTTTGAAACTTTGAGTACCTAGTTTTCATTTAATTTTTCATAAAATATATGGAATTTTAAAAATACAATTGTCTCACAAATAGTTCCAAATCTTATGTTTAAATTTGTTCTCATTGTTAATTTTTTTAGAGCAGCTTATGCTTATTCTGCAGGTTCCAATTTCAAGAAATTCTCTACATTTTCAAAAATTATAAAAGTTTCGAATGGCAACACAACACAATTGCAACTACAATATTGACAATAAACATTATTTTCCTTAATGGAATCAGTACTTATCAGAGACATTGCAACATAATTATTTAAAGCCATATAGACAACGTGGTTCAATAAATCGTTTTTATGGAAATTTTTTGTTTAAAAATAAATTGTTTTACACAAGTGAGTCACACCACTGAGTTCACAAGTGGTTCCAGCAAAAATTAACTTTTAACAGAGGTGGTTTGCTTAATCAAGGTTACATGGATATAGCAAGCATTCATCAGGTCTAATTGTATGAACTGTTAAGAATTAAAATATATTTTTTATAAAGTCATTTTAATGACCTTAAACTACAAAATACAACTTGAAGAACAAATTGGAATTATAAAATACAAACTAATACGTTTAAATATGGATTTTACTCACTCTTTAAGAAAAAAAGTCTCTTAAGAGTTGTTTGATTAAGAAATTTCTCTTTTAAGCTGCACAAACTTCTTGAAACTGCCCTTTTTTATAATTTTATGAATTAGACCTGCTCTTAAAACCTCTCTCAGAAACCTTTTGTGTTTTGTGGGATCACTTGCCTCCTCTTGGCTTGTGTCAAAACACCCTTACTTGTCATTTATTCCCTTACTCACAAACCTAACTTTCTGTTCTCAACAAACCCAACACACAACTTGTTGAGAACAACTTGAGAGAACCAAATCAAGAATTCAAAACACAGTTCACATTCACAACCGACAGGATTCATGCCCAGGGTATTTGTTACAGACCATCGAATAGTTCTCATGGGGAGAAGCAAAGGACAGCAAACTTCACAAGAATGCAATGGCCTAAACTAATGCATTGATATTTCACAGAAACATTATAAAACTTATCTTTGATACCTGAATCAGAGTTTAATCCTCCAGACAGTTAAGCGACTCTAGATGCCACTATTCTTAGTAATCTGACACTGCATCCCTTCGCAAGAAGATATTCAATGAACCACACCTCCACAGCTCTACCACTTTCCCTACCTTCTTGTTCTATAACAGTTTAAAAATGCTGCGAGCAAAATTGATAAATTAAAAAGATTAAATTGCAAAATTGCAAACGGATGTCAATCTATGAAATTTGTCTGGCTGCTGGCTGTTTAAATGAGAATATTTTTCACTTGCCTTAAAAAAATTAAGCCATTAAAAGAGCTGACCGCTTAAATGAAGTAGACACTGGAGAATGTTTCACTGTCCACATGTATAGTTAACAATTTTCAAAATAGCTTGAAAAATAAACAAACAAGCCAAAAAAAAAAAAAAAAAAGTTTGGACTAGTTCACCACATATTCTTTAAAACCATTGACAATATCTCTTTCACATGATTGAACAAGTGAAGTGTGTAACATAATAAAAAACATTGTTTAATTTTAGAATTTTCTACACTTTGACGGGGCTGAAAATACCACAGTTTGTAAGTAGTAAATTTAAGCAAAAATGATTGTATGCTGTGGCTATAACAAATTAACTGCATAAAAGTTAAATGCATATCCATCTTGCATCCTATCTTGCCCACACTCAATTATAAGCTTATGAAATAGACGTTTATAAGTGAGAAATGGTTTGCTTTGCAATGCTTAGAGCTACAATTAGTATGTCTTTGATGATAAAGGGATTATTTTTTATTTTTTTTTATATTTTATGATTTTTTGCATCCTTATCTCATTTACAATGTGCTTTTAAACATTGGACATTCATTAACTCACAATAAACAAAAAACTCAATTAACACATCTCACACAAATCAAAATTTCCCTCTAATTTTTTAAATATAAAAACAAACATTCCTTGAGAACCTCTGCAAAAATTTGATGTTAATTTCTTACCTGTTACGAGTTCACTTTCCACTCAGTGGATTACAGAAGCCTGATACTGTCACTATCTCTCCATATGGTGTCCCCTGCACTCAAGCACTCCATCTATTGAAGTTGGTCTTGTCATACATAGAAGCAAACACTTATGCTCCCACGTGATATGCACAGAAACAGATGTTGATTACTCGCCATGTGCAGCTCACTCCCCAGATGATGAATGCACTGCACTGATTATTTTGCCTCATGTTTTTACTCAGAAACAGTAACTTGGAGTAAATTTCTGTATCAGATATCCACCACCACTTCTGCCACCAACACCAATTCATTTTATACAGCAATGACTTGTCTGATTAAACATTCTTACAAATTCTTCAATGCTACGCGAAACACAATCCTAATAGCTGAAGAAGAGGCTGGGACAATACTTCTATATTCATACAGTGGCATTAACCACTATTTTTTTTTGAATTCATATACCACTCACCACTTCCACACCTTACACTGTCCCACAATATTCTAATCTACTCCACTGAATAATTAAAAAAATTAAGAATTCTGATAAAGGAGATGTAGGGAGTAAGAATAGGACAAAATATTTTAAGAAAACAACTTGTATTAGTAATAATAGGCTCTGATTATTGTTATAGAAATTAAAACTCTCAGTTCTCTAACCTTACAAACTAAACAAGTCAGTTCATGTACAGAAGACAATTGTACAATACTTAAGGAATCAAGGCCCAGCACAACACTTTTTGAGATCACCATGGCTGGGAGACAGGAGCTACAGCTTACGTAAGTCAAGAACAAACACCTGGAACAAGACCAAACAATGAGGTTAAATTAAATGCCACGTTCAAGCTTCAAACAAGATAAACAAACTGATTCAAGTATCTTATTCATATTTCAACAAGGCTCAAGCCACATAACTGTTGAGTTTGAACATATTCATCACAATATCTTCATAATTTATTCTAATTTGGTTTTAAAAATATATATAATAAAACTTTAACAATGTGGCTTAACAAAAATAGAATTTATATTTATTCATAAATGAATGAAGAAGCATAGACCAAACGGTACAAATTAATTTGTATCATAAAAGATTGTTTATTTCTTTTTGAAGAATGCACCCCACTTAATTTCTACAAACAGACACTGTACATTAGAAGAGTAGAAGCAACTGAAAAAACAAGATTTCTTGCAAATACTTACGCTGCCATCAGAGGCACTAGCACCAACTTTGTCACCTCTCGAATTCCAACATACTTCAAAAATGCCCCCGGTACCCTTGTAGCTATGCACCAATTGTCCACTCTGCAAGAAAATTAATGAGATTAATATATTATAATCAACAGCAGAAGAGAAATATTATTGGTTTGTAAAACCCTTACAAATAAACCATTTCTAGTCAATCTTTTGAAAATTTTATGGACAATATTGAGGCACACGAATTTCCAATGGTATTATGTAAGCACTCATTACATATCAATAATGAAACCCAGCAGAATGGCATTAATTTCATATAATTTTGTATATTTACCAACAATTCACTACACATTTATAAGTAAATATTAAATTGGGAGTATACAACTGCTGTCAACAAATAAGAAAGTAAGCTAGCATGGAGAAGTATTTTACCAATTCTCAAGTATAAAACAAAAGTAATTAACAGAAAAGTTGAAATTATTTAGAATTGCAGGCCTATCTGTTGAAAAATTTGTGTTAATCTTTTCATTTATAGAAACAATTCACTTGATCTTTATATTAAATAAATATATTAAGTATTTCATAGGGTCATGGGTAAGAAAGTCAACTTTTTGTTTATAACAAACAAATTTCTGAAGAATTTCATCATTAAAATGGTGTGTGTCTTCTCTAATTGACAATTCTAATTATTTTAAAATTCTGAACGTATACGATAATCTGCAAAAGCAATGTGGTCCTGTCAGTCACTCTTCTCACATTGTATTTTTTTATTTTATTTAGAGGATATAAAGGAGTTTGAATGTATGTGCCCATAAATCACTGACAACTGGAATGTCCCCAGCAACATGATTGTTTTGAGTTATTTTCGATTGTGAATAGATAATGATATCAGAACACGAATGAATGTTTAAGCATGGGCTTGAATAGCAAAAAGATTTGTATTTTTAGCCAATATATTAACATGGCAAAACACATTCAATTAGATATTTATCAAGTAGTGGTTCCATATATTGAAGGTAATATGACAAAATGTAATTTTAAAGATCAAATGTACATAGACTAGGCTCATAGCACAAATAAATCAATAAAATAAATAACTATGATAAGAAGATGAAGAAAGGCAGAAACATCAGGGGGGGAAAACCCTTGGAAGTATGTGCCCAACACCTGAAAAGAAGTGCTGGAAAGTGGCAAGTTGAAAAGGAAGAAGGCCCTGACAATCAAATATTCAGTAAAGGAACGAGTTAAAAATCTTTGTGCTTCATTTAATGTAAATGGAAATTTTCAGTACAAAAGGAATGTTTTCTTAATTTCTTTTTAGACTCCTTTCTGGCAAATTGCACATCTAATGTAAAACTTGTAAATACAAACTTTAACAAGAGATTTTTCAGAAAAAATATTTTTCATTAAAAATAGCTGTGGTATATTGCATTTGGGAGGAAGGGGTGGGAGGGGGGGGGGGGGGGGGGGGCTTCCACTGGTTTTGAAACATTTACATTTTCACAAATAATATAAATTTCACAAAAACTTTTAAATAAAGTGTATAATATCAAGTTTTATTTAATTTTATAGGAAATATTGAATGAGATGGCTTTCATAGTTTCTGAGAAAATATTCTTCACAAATTATCTGTTTAATACAGGAAATAAAATAAATTCACCATTTCCAAGTGCCCAAGTCTTGTGTCATTAACTTATTGAAATGTACTCACTTGAGTGGACCAGATATGCACGCATTTGTCAAAACTTCCAGACGCAAGGTACTTTCCATCAGGAGAAAAGGCAACACTATAAACAGGTTCTGTATGTTTAGTCAGAGTATGGATACACGCACCACGCTCGACATCCCATAATCTAACAGTGGAGTCGAATGAAGCACTACAAAAGAATAAAAAACAATAAATTAGATTTTGTTTTGAAGTATCTAAGTCATTCATGCACAAATGATATTCGGTAAGTTCAAACCCTGTTTTGGAATAAATCAAGATTAACTTGATCCTATCTATTCAATATCTTTTTCTAGGTAGGAGACTAAAGCACTATTTACACACACTCTAATATGTAATATTGTTTTTAAGAATCAAAAATAATCAGGTCCAACTATAAATTTTCCTGTAGATTTTTCTTTTTCTATGACATAGTTAAAAACAAAATAATAAATAATATAGTACACCATTATTCCAGGACTCCCTCAATTTTAATTATCAAAAGAAAAGAAAAAAAATCTGACTTAGCAAAAATTACTCAAAAATATTATAAATTGACTAGTATACTGACAATGCGATACTAGCTTTACTAGTATACCGACAATACGATGTCAATATTTCCTTCATATTGGAGTATCTATACTTTAATCGTCATACATCAATTTTGTATTTACCCTTTTCTATTTACAATAGAATATCACTAAACAATTAATTATTTTGATACAAAACACTGGCTACGTCTTTTCATTTTCTTTTAACCTATTCTCGCATAAAAATCACCGAGATAACATGGTGCCCCAAACTTGTCATGGGGCAATTACCCTTTGATGTTTGTGTACAATTTAATCCACCTATAACTACAATGAAACTTGATTTTGTGAAATCCGATTTTAAGATAAACTTGAATTTAAGATAAAATATTTCTGGTTCCAAAAATACTGTTAAAAGAACTTCATATTTACTTTTGTATAAACCTACATGCAAGGTACATTGGCCTTATTCAACAACAGCTCAAGATTTCTGGATCACCATTCACTATTTCCAACAAAGTAACACAAAAGCAACACACAACCAGAGAAAATTAGTGGGAATGCATGGCATACTGAAAGTTTTCTTCCTCCTAGTGTTATTAAACAATTATTCAATGTTTAAAAATGTGTTTCACTTCATTTAAAGGTCTACAACTGAATGAATTTGTAGAATGTAGAAAACCAAGCCATAAGAATCAATACGGTTGAAAAATGGCTTGGAAAGTTGGGACACACAAAATTTCAAGCACCAATGATGCATGCTCAAAATAAGAGGTGTGGGATGAGGCAATAGAAAAGTTCTTAATATTCACTATATGAAAAGACAACCCCAAAAACTTGGTTTCACGTTGATCACTATTAACTAACAGAGACTAATGAAACAACGCAGGCTTACACGTACTGGGACAATACACAATATTTCACTGCGACCTCAACATCTTTCCGAGAGTTAAAAATCTTTCTAAAAACGTAATGGAAAGGTTTTATATTTACCAAGATATGTTCCTGTATACTGTACAGAAATAGGGCAAAGAAATCCTGCTGTCCACCTTACCTCAAAATGTAGTGCACTACTTGATTATAATCATGGACATTCTTTGTGAAAGGACACAGTACATGTCAAACTTTTTAGGTATTGTATTTACATACACTCACATATTTTGTATTTAAAAAAATTCTTTGAACATAAGAAAACTCCGTATGTTAGCTTCTCTAATAAACACCTTACCCTCATATGTTTTCTCAAAGAGGAAATGTTAAATGCTTTCAATAGATCAATTACAACCAACACAATAAAATAATGAACTAATGACAGAACATTAGCATTCACTCTATTAATTTCACGATTCTATTAAAATTTAGTGTTTATACTATAAATCTGATTAATACTGGCAACCGATAAAACGTGCTAGCTCCACTACCTTTCTTTTAAAGCAGAAATCATGAAATGTGGTTGAGTGGAATGCTCAAACTGTTTTCTAAATAAAAACCCTTTCTTTTAAATAAATGTTTGCAATTTTTTATTTCTAAACATCAGAGATTTTAATGAAAATTGGAATTTCACCATAATTATAAATGCACTTTCTTTTATAGGAACAAAACATTTCAAGAAACAATTTTCAGCCACTTTCAAGAAAATGTCGTAGTGTAAAGTATACTCAAAAATTCAGAATGATATTTGGAACAGCATAACTAGATCTTACTTCTGAGTATTTATTATGTTTCAGTTCAAAACATCTAAAGTAACCGAGTTGTGTGTGATTCATCCATTTATAAATACAAATAGATTTTCAGGTACAATTTGCATGTATCTTCTATTCACCTGCAAGAATCTAATTTGAAATAGCACCAATAGACTGATGTGCATGCAAAGATAGAGCTGAAAAGAACCTTAAACATAGATTTTATGACCTACAAGAGAGATTATATTGTTGAGGTCCTTACTTTTCCTGCCTACATATACTACAGTATTGGGAGGCAAAGTAAAAAAAGCACAATACATAGATAATTGAAGCCACCAGGAGAGGTGCAAATATTTGTTTGTTTCAGGTGTATTTAACTTGTCCCAAGTTCCTGTTATTCACACTATTTGTGTTATACTAGTCACTGATTTTGTCTTTGGATATGAAAATGTAAATCATGTAAGAAAAATTTATACTTTTTATTATTGAAATTAACCTAACTCCATTTGGTGTAGATCTTCATTTAAGCTATAAAAAAGAGTTGGCCCCAAGAATTACTCTTAAATAGTTTAACTGTTTTTAATAAAGAAACCTTGATCAATACACTGAACAATACACATCATAATGCAACATGGAAAATATTATGAGACTTTAAAATGCATATTATTTCCCCATCAAGGGGGGTTAAACTGATCTGTTCACCCAAGATTCATCAAGGTAGTGACATGTCTCACCTCGCCAAGATAAGATTCATATTTGGATTATGAGTACCAGGTCCCGTTGGACTCCATTTGATAGTATAAATTTCTTTACTGTGAGCTTGGAGGTCATGCACACAAGTATCCTGCTTCATTGACCAGATTTTCAAAGTCATGTCATCAGAACATGATGCTAGCAGGTTACCTTGAGGATCCCATTTGATGGCATTCACTTCATTCTGCAAATTTCAGTAAGAAGTTATTTTTTGAAATAAATTTACCAATTAAAAAATGATAAATGTAGTATCAAGATCTATATTCTTATGAAATCACTCACAGTATGACCCTGGAATGACTTAATAGGTTTATCAACACTCAGTTTGCAAACGTGAATGCACTGGTCTGTGCTACACGACGCAAAACTTTGATTGGTCTGCCAATCCACATCCAGGGCAGGTGCTGAATGGAACGAGAACTGTTGAGTGCACTGGCCCGAGGCGGCATCCCATATTATTGTAGTCTGAAATAAAAAAGAAACCTCAGAATTTTCTTATAGTTATTAGATTTTTGAGTGACAAAAACACGTAATATTAAATTATTTTTCTTCCTATAATAGGTACAGCTTGTACCCTGATATTATAAATTACTTCACTTCACTTTTTCTTAACTTTACCTTATCAACACCTGCACTCAGAATGTAATTGCCTCGTTTGTTCCATTTTAGAGCGAAGATGGGCCCTTTGTGTTGACCGAGAGTACTTGCAAGTCGGCCATCAGTTGTCCAAATACGTGCATACCCATCATAAGAGCCAGTAGCTAAAAGGGTACCATCGCACTGTATGCACAAAAATCAATATTACAATAACATAATCACCTTTGAGAAGCAAATATAGTATGTATTTCCTCAAAAACTACACACTTTACAAGAAGCTGTAGAATTTAAATAATGTTAAGATTTTAATACTTGGTTGGACATGAAATGAAAGCATTCCCATATATAATTGGAGCTTAAAAAATGTAATAAGAAATACAACATGGTTCCAACTCCAGCTGAGAAAACAAGAGGCATGGATCAACAGTGGCCCTTAATGTTAAAAGAAAAGTTCGACTTCCCCAATACATTAAGATTTCATTTCTTCTATGCAACAAAAATAACTTATAATTATATATTTAATTAATATATATGTTCATTTGAATTAGAAATAAATACTTTTTTGTTGCTTTTGAATGGCAAAACAATTTTGGGGTCCCAATTAAGTTGTGGCCTGGACTATTTACTTCAGCTCCCTCTCCTCCCCTTCTGGCCACCTCTGTTCAAACCAATCATTCTACATTAATCCTCAAAAATATATTCTTTAAAGAGGATTCAATTACAAAATCCGTATGTAAAAATGACCAAACAGCAGACAATACAGATACATGCCATTAAACAAATTATGAAAAAATTGGGTTTGAAGTCATAATGAGAGTTTGTGCAGATAAATATCAGTACAAGAATAGCTATAAGCTAACAATAAAATTAAACTTTATGGCTTTTAATTGAGCAAACTATTAAGAATACGACTTTAAAGTTTTGGTTACGGTAATGTTAAATATAATTCACAGTATCAGCCTTAAAGAAATGAATTCAAAGAGAATAATCTTTGCTGTTAACTCGCAAATCAAATTTGAGTACTCACATTCCAATCCAGAGAAGTCACATCTTTGTTGCTTGGTACCTCTGTGCCTCCCTTCTGGATACAATGTCTAAGTACAAGTTGATTTGGAGAAGCAGAATTATCACTCATATCCCAAATACGAGCGGTACTGTCCCCGGAACTGAAAAAATAATAGAAACAAACCTGTTCAAAACTGTTTCCTTCACATGAAGAGAGAAGAAGAATCCACTCATTTCAAATGTGATTAGCAAATAATACATATTAGTACTAATTTATATCAACATGAATTAAAATCATCAAAATATTCACCACTCCTAAAATTTCGAAATACATTTATACTGCTAGACAAAACAAAATGCAAGTCTTTTCATCAAATGTTTTTGTACCACCTTCAAAACGAATAAAATTGTGTACAACTAAATTTTAAAGCAAACAAATTTTACTAGGACATCTTTCAATTTTCTATCCTAAGTATTAAGGTGGTATTCTCCTAAACAAATGTTAAGAAAAAGATCATTAGAGATTAAAATACATGAAAAATAAATATATAATAATCTAGAAATATTATATTTTGTAAAACTGCTTTAATACAGCTATTAAGAACACATTTTTTCCTCCTCTTACGTGAAGTTCTCCACAATCCCACAGTTTTGAGCCATTTGTTTACTCTTACCCAACTTGTGTATTTCATTATTTACTTTGGCTTGTACTAGATCTCTCTTGATAGTTTCTTCCTTCACCTATTGTCACTAAAAGACTCTTCCAAACTTAATATCTTAGATTAAGGCCTAACTGTGTTTGATTTTGTCTTCAGCTAGCCCTAGTTTGTCTTTGTTACTTGTGGATTTTCATTATTGTTCTCCAGAACAACTACATCTCTAATATTTTCATCTTTTTCAACAAACTCAAATTTCTAGTTTATTCCTGATTAATAGTGCTCCAGTTACACACTAACAAATTTTCTCCTTCTGACAATGTTTTAAAACAGTATAAGATACTTGATCAATGTCCAGTTTCGTTAATTTGAGTAGTTTCCTAATATCTTTAAAATGAAGTCAATCTATGTGCTAAACAAATAATTCATGGTTTCAAGTAAACCACCAATAACTTTTAATCACATGTTGATAAACAGAAGACCATTTTTTAATTAAAAAAAAAAAAATTAAATTAATCCCTAGGAAACTTAATAGGCTCATATTATCATACATAACATAAAAATGTTGTGAGCTATATAGCCAGAACACCTTCCGCCCTTCATGCATTTCAACATACACGTGAAATGTATGATATATCTATGTCAAGTTACAACACATTTAGGACTAAAATAGAAAACTGTTTTAGTCACTTCAGATTAGAAATCTAAATAACAAAAACAAGTCTATAATATAATATAATATACATTCCAAGACACAATATCAGATAATTTCATGTTAAAGAAAACTGAATTATGCTTCTGAATTAAGAAATAACAAGGGGACAAAGCATATGACGCATGAGCCATGAAAATCTCCTGTCCATAAGTTTTATTCATTTCTATCAGGACAAGTGTTAAAATTTGTGAGACGGCTTAAGGAGACCCCTCCCCTCTGCCGTCACGTTTCTCTGACAGTGTACCATGTACTTTTACTGTATGTGTATATGGCTTTCATAGACTCCAAAACTTCATTAAGTATATTTAAGAAACTCTTAATCTATTCACTTACCCTGAAGCTAGCAGATCTGTTGTGGGATTCCACGCACAAATGAATACCTCTGATTCATGTCCTCGCAGTACTGTAGCCTTACTAGGAGGAATTTCAATGCTGCCATCTACTTCCATATTTTCAGGTACCGTTGACTGCACAGCAGCTGAACGAACATAATGCTCATATTAATTACACAAGGGGAAAGATAATTAAATTATAATAAAGAAACATATAAGTTTTTACAAATTTCACATGAATAAGCTAACCTTCATCTCCATTAATATCTTGTATCTCTGTTTTAACAATTTGTTGCTTTTGTTGGTTTTGTTGCTGCTGTTGTCGACTGGCCACCACATCAGGCATGACAGCATCAATAAGGGATAAACTTTCCACCAAGCGTTGTTCTGTTCCATCCTATAAACAACACACATTTTGTTAATACAAATTAAAAACTTATAGTAGTAATATGCAAAGTCGAACTGTATTACCTCTCCTATGCTTATTTCAGCTTCTGTATACTGTAGACCTTTCTGCAGTATGCTTAACAAGGCGGCTGGGGGTACTAACGCTCCATTGATATTAGACTGTGATATATGTGACTCAATACCAAATGTATATGCTGAATGCTGGAAACCTACAAACATTAATGTAGTCATACAAAAGGCACTTATGTTCCGCAGAGAAAAACAACATTCAGCCACGTCCAAGCGACCGGTTTAATATACGAGTCGCATTGTAAGGTTAGGGTTAAATAAACAACGCAACATAAATAACCTATTGAGTTTAATATGAAACAATTATATATAGACTATCTTAGTGTTGCTGAGAATTCTGGAGTCATTGCAATAAAATATAATTCAGAAACTACATCTAAAGTAGAATTTACCCGATTCTTGAAGGTAGCGATAAACTAAGAAGTTCACTTCGTCACTTGAGAAACTCATTTTTCCAGAGCCTTAGAAATCTTAAGCACACATTACCATAAATTCCACGTTCCCTAATCAGTATCAGATCACTATAAATTGGCAGAATGAACAAGATTCACACACGCATCGGACCGCATATAAACAACCACCAACACCACCAACCTATTCTCACCAATTCCCACTCCACTCAAGGTCAAACTATTACCAACTACTCAAAGGCGATGACCGCTCACTCCCAAGCTTACCAACTTACCTTTTATAATTTTCATTATTTAAAATAGAAATAAAAGCAAGAAATAATTTTATCGGAACAGATACGTCTCGGAAGAAAAGGGTAATATTACAATGTTTGCCTCCATCGTTTAAATTTGATTGCAACCAACAATATAAAGCAGCCGCTACATAAAATTTTTGTAACGTTATCCCTAATGTTTTTGTCTACAAGTTCAACTTCCACATTAACCATGGCGTAAGGAAAAATCTACACCATGATTATTTTTCTTACACCATTATCTTAACTACATAAATCTACTCAATAAACTATATAACACTCTATCATGGAGCATACTGAGTTCAACACGCCTCAAAAATTGTTTTTGATGCCTTAAAACTTTTAAATATTTGTTGATTAAAACCCTTTTCTTTTCTCGTCCTTACTTCATGAGAAGAGAAAATCATGTAATCATACGCCGGAAAACGGCGAATATTCGTTAGAAAAACTCTTATTGCCGGGCCCTGGAAAAATCGTCTAATCCTGTTCCTATATTCAGTAAAGTATTTGCTCTAACACGTGGTGTAATCAGAATCCTTGTTTTGTGGGTCATTGATACCAAAAAATTGATTATGAGCAAAACGTCTGTCTGTGCGTCAGACTGTCCATCTGTGTTCAACGCTAGCACGTAAACCGTTCAGCAGATTTTCTTCAAAATCGATATTTCCCGATCATTGTGAGTTTCAAACGGATATTTTTTTACATGAAGACTCAAAAATATTTCCAAAATTTTTCTCAAAAATTGTTCCAAGGTTTTTGAATAAACTTTACCCTCGGATAGCGGTAAGGACGCTTAGAGAAGTTTAAGTTATGTGTCGAGTTAAGAGACTGATTTTTCAAAAATTGCAGAAGTGCAATTTGTTCTTTAAAGACATCTTAACATAAATGTGCGATATTTCTAACCGTACCCTTGGCAGGTATCAGCTGTCAACGATTTCATCCAATCGGGAGCTTATACTTCACTACAGCGATATCACTATGTTGACGTTCAAGTTGGATGAAAGCATCAACATCAGATACCTGCCAGAGACATGGTTAGAAAAATCGCACTGTAAGGTCATATTCAATTTTTTGGAAATACTTTTCTTGGGTTTTTGCACGAAACATAGGCAATTAACTTTTTAACGATTTTTCTCGAAACCCCCTTCAAATATGTTCTTTAAATTTACTCCTTGTATATATCAAGAGACGGTCAAATATATGGCGCTCGTTCATTTTCAGCGAACTCTGTGTTATCGAAAATTGTAAAAAGTGAACATTTAAAAACAAAATTGAAGGTAGCGATTTTTGCCTTAAAGAAAGTCTGTTCTAAAAACCAGTTAAAAAAAGTTTTTTTTAATTTTTTGAAAAAAACGAGTGGCTTTTGCGTAATATTTTAAAATTAAATAATGGTGGCAGCAACAAGCTGTAATACACACGTCATAGGTAAGAAATTGTTAATTATACACAGATAAAAGAAATAGAATGGAATTATTGATAGTATGTACATATAACAAAATTAAACACTAAATTAAGTTGATTATGTAACGCATTCAAAATTCTTTCAAATTCTGTCAGCCTTCATGTAGCTCGTTGCGTGTATTTTGCAAATGTACATTCCCGCCTGAGATATGGCATAATATTCTGGGGAAACTCATCATGTAGTACTCAGACCTTTAGATTGCAAAAGAAAATTATTCAAATAATGAACAAATGCCATCCGCGTGATCCCTGCAAGTCTCTCTTCATCGAGCTTGGAATCTTACCACTGACTTGCCTATATATTTAAGAATTTGTAATATTTGTCAAAAGTAACTCACTTAACGGTGGGAACATATTTTCATGCAAATACTGATATTTATAATTATAACACAGGTCGTAAAAATCACGTTCAAGTGTCAGTACCAACAACTCACTATCAAAAACCCACATACAATACATGTACGTTACTTTACAACGCATTGCCAGATGCCATTAAACAATTGAAGTCGGTACACAAATTTAAGTTAAAAGTAAAATCTTTTCTGCTGCATAACTGTTTCTATACAATTAGAAACGATGCTGATTATCAAAAAGAAAAATAATGATTTTTTTACAAAATATATATCTAGATATATATTTTAGAGATATATTGAATTAGTTTAAGTTTTATTGTATAATTTTTTTAAAAGACTTAATGTTTGTAACAAATAATGTACTTCAGCTGCGGGGTCAACGACCCCCATGTCGATAAGGTTTTTGTCCAGTTTCCCTGATCCATTCAGCAAATGATGAGATGAACCCTTGTTTTGCTTCTGGGCGTAAATGTAGCTTCACTATGCGCACGTTTTGTTGAACTTTCCTTTGCTTGTAAAGGTAGGAGTAGAGGTTAGAGCGAGGCACTATTTTGCTAGCAATGAAGAAAAATCATACTTGCATTTCATTTACCTATGCAAATAAGTTTTCTATAGCTCGGGAATGAAAAATGTCTATTTTTTCAAATAGTGTATAATTTTGCGCATATTAAAAATTTATTTTTATTTATTTATTTTAATATTTTACTCATCTTTCTACTATTTATAGTTAAAATGATGGGAAGGGATTCTGTAACTCAAGAAAACGTGCGCAGATGATCTTCTCTCCCATACGTCACATTCAGTTTTTACTGTTTTTTTGACTAAATAAATCTATATCTAAATTTAAATCTAGATAATACCTTAGTTTGTATATGTCGCTCGAAATTTGCAAAATTATGAGTATCCAAACTATTCCTAATCGCGTTCAGGGTATCCGTTCCGACACAGCTGATAGTGCATTAACAACTCGATTGGCTATAAAGTGCGATCTCTGTCCCGTCCTTGTTTTTTTTGTTTTTTTTTTCGTAGTTTCATCGTGTGTGTTCATTTTTCTTGAAATTATTTTAATGACCCTTTTTTTGTGATCGAGGTGAAGCCTCATGCTAAAATTAATCTTACGAACTATCTAACTAATCTTATCTTAAACGGCCGTACTGGTCAGAGTTCATCTTTGGCCGCCGAGCAGTGTCTTTCCGGGTGGTCATGACTACGCTTGCCGGAGCGGCAGCCCTGCGCCCCAGCGTCCGGAAGAGGTCAGTCAGCGGCGGTCGGCGCCCCACCTCGGCTTTTTGTCCGACAGCGCGGCGGTCGGGCGGCAGACGGCGTCTTCCCGGGAGCCCCGGCTACGTGAGCGGCGGTCGTCGGTCGGCTGGCGTCTATGCGGCGCGGCAGCGTTGGCTGGCGCCACTGTGTTGGTCCGGGCGTTGGCGGCACGATTCGCGGACGCGTTAATCGCGCCCCGGCACGTCGTCACTCTGGGCTCGCGGTCGGGCACTTATCGTCATGGCCCAATGCGATTGTTTAAAGTCAGCGCCCCCGAGTCGGTGTGATATATGGCATTCAGGCGGCGGCAGTGCATTCGCTGGCGCCCCCCCCCCCGTGAGTTGAAGCAGAATCCGAATGTGCAGGATCAGAATTCAGAAAATAAAATGTTGAACGTGCAGGATCAGAATTGAGAACGCTGGACGCTGAATGCCCAAAACCAGAATGAACGAGCTAGCGTCTTTAGTTCGCCTCGAAGGATCCGCGGATCACGTGATCCTCCTCCACTTCATTTCCCGCGATTGGCGGACGCGCGTCACGCGGTTTCTTCCACTCTATCGCGGCTTCGTTGTCAAATTCTGCGATATCCGAACGTCATCGCAGTTCCGAGAAAAGAGCTCGACTGCGGTGCGTCGCTCGGAGAGACGGTACTTACCTCTGAGTCACAGGGTACAACGGGTGTAATTTGCCTAAATACAAAAACGGTTTGACATGAAAAAGTGGGAAGCGGTTCATTCGGTAAGTTTTGCCTTGAATGCAGCAATATTCTGATTATTTTTCAATATAGCCAACATAGGTATTAAAGGACTTGTCTTATCCCAGTGGAAAGCTTACATACGATGAATTGTTTTTAATAAATTGATCATCCGAATCAATGGAAAATAAAACTACGTTACTACCAATTTTAACCTTGCTCGACCTATTCGATGGTCCATGCTCTTTAACACATTCGAAGAAAGGACAGGGATGCATTTGATGCTTATTAAACCTTCTCCAGCTGATATTGGTGTAAGTACCAATGGAATCTACGATGGCGAAACAAGCCTTGTGCAAAGCGCCACAGTGGATATATCGGGCATCTTAATCTCCTACACCCACGTCAAGTATCAATTGTCAGACTTCACCATCCCTGCCCTGGAGAGTCCCATTTGCATCGCCGGGCCTCCGCAGTGTCCTACACAGAGGTGTTGCTGTTTCCTTACATCCCGCTCACGTAGGCGACCATTTTGGTGTCTCTCGTCGCAGCCATCTTGGCGCGCTATTCGGGGCACTACTACCTAGCGAACGGCGCGCGGCGTGGCGGGCGATGGACTGCGCTCACCCGCGCTGCGCTGGACGCGGTCGAGGTGATCTCCTCAGGCGGCATCACCCGCAGGACGCTTCTCTGCCCGAGCGTGTCCTGGAAGGAGCGCTCCTCTTGTTCTGGTTGGTGCTGAGCAACGCCTACGCCGGCCAGCTGCTGGGGCTTCTGAGGGCGCCGCCCGATCTCTCCGATCTGCAAACGTTGGCAGATGTCGCCCAGGTGCTTGATGACGTATTCGCATACACCTTCTTGCCGAGCATCTGCAACAATACGAACTCCCCGCAAGCGCTGAGAGATACACGACCCAAGTTGAGATTGGTGAAAATGCAAGAAGCGTCTTACGAAGAGTAACCCATGAGGAGCACATTAGCATTCAGATACACGCCATCTTTTTCTCCTGTGTTTCTGTCCTCAAGGAATTCACTGACAACGGCAAACCGGCCACTGCACAGCGCCCCGGAGTGCGTGAATCCGCCAGGGCACTTGGCCATTAGACTGCGCAAGAAGTCCCCACTGTCGCCTGCCTTCAGCGACATGGTGCAGCGCACGGTGGAAGCAGGACTTGTAGGGCACTGGGTGCGAATGCAGCGCCTCCACATGGCCGCCCCTCCACCGCTCCTCGCACCCGCAGAGTCAAGCACATGGCAGGCGCGCACAGCCGTGGCAACCTTCCTCGTGGACGTTTTGCTAGAGAAGTTTTTTAAGGTCACCGACAGATATCTTGAGAGGTGGAAGTTACGAAGAACTAGGACCAACGCATAGGAAATCTAACATACAAGTCTCATTAGTTAGAACAGAAATTTCAATCTCATTATCTGGTACGGTCAATTCGCTCAAATTATAATGTGAGTTTTGGAATGGAAAGAACATATATTTAATTTAAATTTCATGTCGCATCGATTGATGCGCTTTGTACTAAACAAATATCTACACAAGTAAACAAACGAAAAATGAATAGAATTAATGAAGAAAAAGTGTTTCATTTATATATATTTATCATGTAGTTTTAAAGACGTAACAAAACTATAAGATCTTAAATGATACTCTTTAAAACCATTAAAAACATTCATAAATTCAATAATCCACTCCATATTATTGTATAATTATAACTGAAGAATAACACTAGCCTGCGAATTTTAACTTTTGGTTTGTTGCCTAAAGTAAAATATGTGATTATATATAATGTCGATGTGGTGAATCCGAATTTTCCGTTAAATCCGTTTACTTCTATCATGAAAGGCTTTTTTACGAAATCACTTTACATCTATTGTAAAATTAAGAAAATTTCATCACAAACATTTTCATAATACTTTCTTATTTTAAAGAAGAAACAATTTATTTAATTTACACAACTTACAGAAATTAATGTACTTGGTTGCTAGTACATGTCACTAGAGTGTTTCTGCTTTATTTTGTCTTATTTACTTCACAATTGCGAAGTTGCACACGAATTTTACACCTGTTGGTTCTTACGCGAGGAAATTCTCCTGTTTCTTTTCCTGTGATTGTCTTCAAGTATTTCACGCTTTAACATCCAAGAATAGTCTTCAAGCATACTGAAGCTCCAACGTCCCTGCTACCTCCTTCCAACTCCAGCACATCCTCATGAAATCGTTCTCAAAAATCCTAGATTTTCAAGTAAATAATTTAGGTCAGAAAACAGGAAATGAATTTTCAGTCATGTTACAACCAAGTACCTTATATGCGTCAAGCATGTCTGCCACAGTGTTTCAGTAATTGAAATTTTTGTTGTTTCGGAGAAATTTTGAAACAAATTCACAGTAAGATATTCATGCTGATTTCTCCTTTTCAATCATAGGATTTTTAAATGCTGCATCTGACAAATTTTATTATTCAGGACCATTAAATATAACTTCTTTTAATTTCGCTTCAGATAGTATTGGAAATTTTTAACACACTCTTTTCTCACAATCTCTTCTTCCTTATTTAAAGTATTTACGAATTGTTTCATTAAGCCAAAGTAAATGGGGAGAGATGGCAGCAAAACTTTAGGACTTACAAGACTTTGGCACACATCATTATTATTAGAACCTACTTACAAACTTCTGGAGGTGGACAGCATTCCTCAGTCCAGTAATCAACTCGTATCCTGATATCCCACAGGCACAGAAATCATGGAAATTTGGTAAAACCAGATTGTTGACGCAGCAGCTTAGTAAGAACTTTAAATCGCCAGTTGATTTCACAAAACAAATTTGCCAAGTTGATTTCACTGAAGTCCACTCGCAATAACATCAGTTAAATTTGAGTGTGATTCTTTCACATATGAATCCTGACAAATGAGCACATAGAAGTTCTCCAGGGAGACCTTTCTTGCTAATCAATTCCGATTAAAATGATTAATTAGTTATTTAACTACAATGTAGATAATCATACAATTAAATATCAATATTATAATTTTTCTACAATCATAAAATGGAAATAAATGTTTTAAACTTTAAATAAAATATAACTAATATTTACAATTTAACTGGTCTTAATATGTTCGTGGCAAAACTAATATCGTCCTCACATTCGTACAGCTCGGAGTTTGATTTCGTTCTCAAACGAGTCAAACGTTCAACACGTCGACTTTGATTTCGTATGTTCTGCCATGAATTCTAACTAAATTTGCCATTGGATGTTTACAGTTTCTTGAAAGTCATTTTTGGGCTCGTCAATAAAATACGAAGCACTAAGAGGGGGTGGCCGGGCGACGAAACGTTATGCTGGGTTAAATGGGAGTAGGGAGTTCTAGTTTAGTGCTACGTTAAGCTGATAGTTCTTTTTTCAACAATTCTAAAATAACAATTTTATTGAATCTTTCTCTAAAAGCATTAAAATATTAAGGAAATAAATTAAAAAGTTATGATGTATAAATGTTTACAATAATTACAAATATATTTTCATCGATGGTATATTGATTGAATCTTATATTACGAAGAAAATATTCGAAACTGATTTACAGGTTGTTTCAAAAATAGGGGGCACAATTTCAAGTATGTATTCCCGTCAAGTATGTATTTGTAGACAATTAATATAGTTTATTACAACATGGGTCCGGAAATGCTTTATTTTCGAGTTATTAGCCTTCAGTTAGCTTTCATAACACCGAAATTCACCTGAACGCTTTTTCTTCCGCAGGTCATTGCTGTGAAAGGAGACATTAACAGGACACTCTGCAGCTCATTCCGAAGTGAAGGTCACAATCAGTGTTGTGTTTGGCGTTCGACTGTGCGTCTGTACTCAAATGCAGACATGCACTTCAGGTACGCTAAGGTGAAGACATTTGTACGTCTCCATTACTGTCTGTGCGAGCATGGAAAATTTAACTCTTCTTTTTTGGGGAGGGGTCTACCAAAATCTACAACTCCCACTGTAGAGGAGGAGATTCTGGACACTGTGGACAAAACTCTTATCAGCACACGAAGGTTAGCATTGCAAGAGAATGTTCCTTCTACGACTGTCTGGAGAGCATGTTGCAAGAATATCAGTTGTATCCTCATCATTTGCAAGGTGTACAGGTGTACCTATCACTAGCAGATTACTCTACACACGTTAGGTTCTGTCACTGGTTCTTGGAGCAGTGTGGTGCACATCCAAACTTTCCTGCCTTAGTATTATTTACAGATGATGCACAATTCACACGACATGACGTTACAAATTTCTACAATAAGCATAGGAAAACCCACATGCAACTGTTCCATCTCTTGCGCGCGGCGATGGTGTAACGGTTAGCGTACCGGACTGTTGTACCCAAGGTGTGGCGGATTCAAACCCGATCGACGCCGTGGATTTTTAAGGGCGAAAAAATCCTTCATACGCCTTCCTTCGGAGGGGAAGTAAAGCCGGCTGTCCCACGTTAGTAGATTTACTTGCATGTAAAAGATCGTCAAGCCTAATTGACGACTCTCTGAGCTAAATTGAAATCGCCTGTTTCTCGCCCAAGAAATACCTCCTTTCTCTGCTAGTTGGTGAAAGGAGCGTAGCGAAATTTGCGTGGTCAGATGGAAGAGCGGGCCCGATGGCCCGAGTCTCGCCACGTAAAATAAGGCATTAATTCAATTCAATCTCATCACCAGGTGTGGTTCTCCCTTAACATGTGGACCGGTAGCATTGGTGATCGCTTAGTTGGAACTCATGTACTTGTAATCACATTTACGGGGCAGGCGTTCACAACTTCCTGGAAAAACACCATACCTCAATTTTATGAAGACACTCCACTGATCAGTCGTCAACACAGTCACTTCTTGCATGATGGCGCTCCTGCACACCTCAGTCGTACGGCTCGACGTCACTTGGATTGAAAGTTTCCTGATCCATGGAAAGGAAGAGGTGGCCCAATCGCTTGACCTCCTCGCTCACCTGATCCCTCGAACCCTCTCCATTTCTACTTGTCGGGGCATTTAAAATCATTGGTGTATTCGTCTCGGATGCTTGTAACACCGTAACTGTGGCGTTTTGTTATCAAATTGTGGCATCTTGCGAGGTAAACGCAATACTCCTGGAGTTTGGAATCGTGTATGCAGGTCAACGAGACATCAGTGGAAACCGGAAAAATATGTAGTATGAAACCTCAAAATATGTACATAAATATGTAATGAGAACATTCAGAATATCTAATAAATATGTAAAATCGGATATAAAATGTAATATGAAAATACCCTACTAATAAAATTCGCATTTACATAATATAAAATTACATTTATACAAATATTCCTGAACAATTATTTTTAAAAAATACAAAAATTTCAAAAAAAATATTTTGAGAGTACAAATGGATGCACACTTTGCACCGTACAACTTTCTCGTCAGTTGCAGAAGCTTCATCTATTGGTAATCAGGACCGTAGTTTAGGAGCCAGACTAGATGCAATTGACCAGTAATCACTGCAGCATGCAGCCTTCTCATCGAAGTGTTACACGTCGGCGATCGCCGAAGAAACTCAGAAATTAAGATTAACGGTCACGAAATGCGGTGTCGGTGTTTCTTTCACACCTAAAGGTGAAACTGGTCTCAGTCGCTGACGCGCACTTCCCACCATTGAGGTAACTGAAGCCTGTCTGTACGACATCACGCGGCTTCACGTAGGGGTCCTGGAGCACGCGGTAACAATGTAGGAAAAAGCACTAATTTGTTTTTGAAAATACTTCTTTTCATGAAAATGCGTAATAGATTTAATAAAATTGATAGAATAAAAATTATATTTTGTGCAAATAGCAAAATATGAAATACAGTACAAAATATGTAACGAAAAAAGTTGGTATTATGTTAGGACGACGACGATTCTCCAAGATTACAGTTTTAAGAACGGTAAGTAGAAAGACAAAAAATATTTAATTAGATAAAAATCTTGTCTCTAGACATCGGTGTGAGGTCTGTATTCAAGCAAGAGGTGGACATTTTGAACATCTTGTGTAATGACAATGACCTGCGGAAAGAAAAACGTTCAAGTGAATTTGAGCGTTGTGAAGGTCATAAGTCGGTAATGAATTTCCGAACACGTGTTGTAATTAACTATTTTGATTGTCTGCATATGAGGAATACATACCTGAAATTATGCCCCATATTTTTGAAACACACTCTCTAGTATATTCTATAATACAATGAAATTGACGCAATACATTTTCGCCCATGAATCCTCCACATGTGCACTCGTCAGAAATTTTATCGCCTTCCTTCTCGTAAAAATTGTCCTCCAATCTTACTAGGCGCAGTTAGCAGCGCCAAATAATTCTATCTCTAATAATAATTAATTTTAATGTGTAACACAAACTTAATACAAATTGTTATCATTGTTATATAATTTATTTCTCCTTTTTGTAAATGGGGGTCGCAAGCGTTGGTATTTATTAGTGGGGGTTTCAAACGCACATTATAGGGATATTCAAAATGTCCTTTTGCGTTTCGTCATTTACGGACGGCCCCTTTCTTTTTCTTGTTCCTTACTCGGTACTAACGTATTACATGGTTGGCTAACACGTTTTTCTTGCAGACAATTCTTTTTCTTCTTCTGCACTTCAAGGGTTAGGTTCTAGAACTTGTTCCGGTGACCACTTCTATTTGTGCCATCCTACATCTCTGCTTCCTCTGCATCCGTAGTCCACTGCAAGAGCTGGTAATCTACTATCGGCAATTCTTCTTAGATGTTTTCACCAGTTTCTCCAGCAGTTCTTTTCCCAGTTTTTTTCTTATCTTCGTATTTTCCTTTTATCTAAGGTGTTATATCCTAGAGTCAAAAATTTAATTTCTGTTGTCTGGATTTTAGTTATCTTTTTTTTTGAGCTATTGCTTCAGCTCCATACATTAACACTGGCACAGATGCTGCATTGAAGAATTTTGTTGTTTCTTTCCTTGTTTTATTTTTTAGATATCTGTGTATCGTTTATCTGTGTACAGATATTTCTAAATTTATTTACTCTTTTATCAAATTTATATATATATATATATATATATATATATATATATATATATATATATATATATATATATATATATATATAACAACCCACCTATCACACAACTGGTACCTTCACAACAGCCGCATGAACAGTAAGCGGGTTAATAAGATATTTGCTCGTGAAGCGAGCTTAAAATCTCGGGAGCAGGATCTTCAGGGTGCGAGAAAGGTTTGAACCCTTGACACAATAAAATCACACAAATTGCACATAAACGAGCGTATAATTTACCCAAAACTTTGTGGCATAAGTTGATGACAAAAAAATCAAGAATAGAATCACACTTTTACAAAAAAAGATCAAAAACACAAATAGAAACCTTTACAGTACATTAAATGAATGAACACATAATTTACTCCAAACTGGTTCTCTGAACTAATTACTCTAATCTACACTGGGAATTCCCTTGGAAAATTAATTATATCTAAATTTAAGCTATCCTAGTTACATTTGCACATGAAACCAAATTCAGTTTACAATCTCTTGCTTTTTTTAAAAAAAATATTACATGCAAAGAACAAAATGTGGGCAAGTGCACTACTCTCATTTATAATTTAACTGTAACTGCTAACAGCAGAATAATAAATGTTCCAAATAGAATGTTTAAGGCAGGCAATAGTGCATCAAAAGTCTCCTCCTACAATGCTACAATTTGTTGCCACCCGTGTCCTCAATTTCCTGCACTTTCCTATACTAGTCTTTTTCCCTGCCAACGTGAACTTGACCTACTTTCCGATGGATTTGAGTGTTACCTCGAAAACTCCCGCTTTCTCGCCTTGAAGGTCACGCGCTGCCTGCTGCATCGACGTCGCTCAGGTCCAAGCTTCTGCGCTGTACGCTGCCTTCTTGCGCCCTCTTCCGTTCTTCGTAGTCGGCCTCTTCTTCTCCCTCGGCTTCTTGCGTCCTCTTCCGTTCTTCCTAATCGGCCTCTTCTTCTCCCTCGGCTGCTACCGGCGCCTCTGAGTACGCCCACGTTGTGAAAAAATGTCCCTTGCACTTCCGTGAATACTAGTGCAAGTTCCTCGCTCGTTGCTACTTTTACTTCGTTAAATAAGAACTTTCAATGTTTTTCGCACAACGGTTAACTTTACTTCCCGTGATGTTAATTGAGGAAACACTTTACTAAATATTCAAATCTCGCGGACGACTAACTAGCACGTCTGTTCGACGCCGAAAACTCCTACCTAGCAGTCGTTGCGGCGGCAAACAATATCTCAGCTGGCGTTGACGAGCGGTGATGAAGATGCTGCTTACCCGACGAACGGCGACAATCAGAAGAGAGCTGCTTGCTCGACGCGTGGTGGCAAGAAAAAGAGAGCTTCCGCATGCGGGTCAGCCTATTTATTGTCCGACGCCTGGGGAAATTCTTCGTGGTGGGGTATTTCTCCTCTCTCAACTCTTCGCAGGGGAAAACGTTGCTTGCTAATTCGTCTTTGATTAGTACGGGCAACGGATACCAGGCTGCGCGTTTAGGTACTCTGATTTACGCCTGCTCTCTTCGCTGCCTGTGGGCGTTCATACAGACGAAACGGTGGTGTTATGGGGTTGTATAATCCCATAACGCCACAATATATATATATATATATATATATATATATATATATATATATATATATATATATATATATATATTTCAAATTACATGTGGCAACCTAGATATTTAAAATATTTTACATGTTCAATATGTTTTCTATCTATCACAGTCTTTGTTCTCACAGGATATTTTACTTTATAAGCCGTAGCTTTGTTTTTTTCTATGGATATTTTAAAACCATATTCTATTGCAGTTTGATTTAATCAATATATTGCCATCTGCATTTTGTCTTCAGTGCTCTGTATTATCATTTTGTCGTATATGGAGTTTAAAAATGATTTTTTCCCAAAATAGATCCCTGGATCTATATTCAACTTCCATATTCTTAACGTGACGTTCATATTAAAACGCGTCGGCGATATGTAACAGTCCTGTCTTACACCTTTGTTGGTGTGTATCTGTGAATTTTCGTTTTGTGTCCTGTTTAAAGCTCGTTGTTTAATGTAGGTTTTTTATCACCTCTATCAAGTCCTTCTATTAAAATTACCAAAAGCTTTTACTAAGTTCACGAATGTTGGCAAAACTGTTCACTATATTGCTTGTTTACAAATTCAAATATTTCGTCCTATTTTCAATTCCGATCTCATATATTGATGGAGAGTGACGTCTATGGTATTAACACCAAACTATCTAAGACAAATGGCCACCGATTTGAATAATATGGTTGAGCTTTATGATACTATTCATAGTATTGTCCCTCTAATCTTTCTATACTGCACGTGCAGCGAAAACCACAAAGGAAAAAGTGATTTCCCGTATACATACGTATATACGGAGTAATAGACAGAGAAAGTTACGTAATGTCGCGGAAAATTGATTTCGAGATTTCAACGGAAACTTTGGGGTCCCTTGATACCTAAAAAGTGTTTTTATCAAACCGTCCGTGAACACCACTAACCTAAACCATACCAGGAGCGGATCCTCTGGAGGGATGAGGGGAAATCCCCCCCCCCAAAAAAAAATTCAGTAACTGTCAATTTTAACTTATCACGAAACTTGCAAGTAACTAATGGTGCGAACACCATTAGTTGCATGGAACAGCACGTACTTTCTCGCCAGTTTTCACGCAAAATTCGGACGTTCGTCTATGAACACCACTAGCAAACCATCCCCATTTGTTTAAAGTAACTATTAATTTTAACTAATCACGAAACTTGCAAGCAACTAATGTAACCAAAATGAACCTGACCCGCGTTGCCAATTTGCAATGAGACTTGTATCTTTCCAATTCATAAACTATTTTTAACTCAACTTATTTCATGATTCCCCAAACTGGGTAACCATTTGTAACGTCTTCGTTACTTTTCTAATATAATTTTCTCTGTTACGCTCATACTTTAATTGCTCTAATAATTCATCATTTGGCTAGCTCTGTTTTTCTATTAAGATCTTGCAAGAGTTTGATGTACAACGTACGTCACCTTACCTGCTGCACATTGATGTGCGACTGTACTGAAATCACGATTCCTGGAACTTTCGTGAAATTTACTACCTACTGAACTGATGCCAATTCAAAGAAATATCAGCCTTTACTTTTCACAAAAAAAAAACAACCAACAACAACAACATTTATTGTAACATATCTCGAGCTCGTTATTAATTCATAATTCTATGGACTTTAAACATTCAACCGTACGGCTCTAATAAAGTTCGTAAGCGTACGTAATGTTTTTCCAGTTGATATGCCGCAGTCTTCTCCAAAAGGGAAAGTCCTGGGTCCTGTGGTGTAATTTATGAGCATACTGTCCGTGTAAACTTCGGATGTTACCCGACTGTTGCTATTTATAGTTTGCTATTCGGAAAATCCCTCGCATCTGCTCTAATAACGCGTGGCGACTTTCTCTCACTAGGCTTCGGGTGAATCCTCTATTCAGAGGTGGATTTACGCATAGGCACAGTAGGCACGTGCCTACGGCGGCAAATTTTCAAGGGCGGCAAGTTTTCAAAGGCGCAAAATTTTCTTGATATTTTCTAAAACAAATTTAGGTTCTCTAAAAACTATAACAGCATAAATATTTTTATTTTAAAAATATCATATTAATATTTAATACAAGCTATTTATTTGTCTACTTCATTACAGTATACCTTATGATTTCAGAAGTATATGAATCTGAAACTAAGGCCCGTTGATGAAAGAAAACATGTTGCAATTCTAGTTCTAGTTGTCATGTTTTTAATGTTAACGTTTCAGTGTTGAAACGTTAATAATGTTCAACGTTACTTGCTATGAAGATACAGTTTATATCCAAAATTAGCTAATCCAAGAAAATTATTTAATTTATGAAAACAATGTGCAAAATATAATGTTACTTTTAAAGTTAAAACGTTTAAATTAATGAGGAATTGTTACTGAAACGCTACAATTAAAAATGTAACATTAATTTTAAACAGGGGGCGGCAAATTTGATGTGCCTACAGGCGGCAAAAATATTAATCCGCCCCTGCCTCTATTCACGATTACAATTTCCTTAAAATTAATAATTTGTAATTCCCACTACGAAACTAACCTCAAATAAACCCACGAAGGCTACATATTTTTAACTGCAAAATTCATACATTGAATTTTTGAAAATTGCAAAAAATTAACTTTACAAAACTAATATTGAAGATAGAAATAATTTTTTACTAAGCAGTTTATTCTAAAAAAAAAAAAAAAAGCAATCTTTGTAAAACATATCAATATTTTGAATAACTTGTGATTTTCAGTAATTTCTGCTTGAAATTAATGCTAACTATAAAACAATAATTTTCTCGAGGCTCACATTGTGCATAGAGAAAAGAATGCTTTAAAAGTACAAGTCTTCATTTTGTAGATTGGAGAAGTTAGAAATAATGTGAGAAAGTATATGCTATTGTAGCACAACTTTCTTATCGTAATTCAGAGATAAAAACATTTGTTTTTTAATTTCCAAGACTTGCTGTTATTTTAAGAAATTATTGTAATTCATATACAACTATATAATTTTATTAAAAGAGATGGTCATTTAATTTTCAAGACATGCTATTATTTACAAGTAAGAAACAAACACAGTTAACAGGAAAAAGATTTTATTTTTATCCTCATAGGTATAAAAAGCAACATTGTCGACTACACTTATCACTCAATGGTTGGGTTCAGACAATTTTTTACCGAAACATTTTGTACAAAAAACACAAAAAATATGTTCTTTGTTTAACACTTAAACAATAATTGATAATACAATACCTCAAACCATCCCAAATATTTGTTCATAGCACTGGCTCTACCATGTCTTTTGTTCATAAAGATCTTCCAAACAAAGGAAAAATGAAAGTAATATGCACCATTGATTCTTCCCCTCCCTAAAAATGCCCAATGATCTTTTCACTTTTCATATATATAAGAGAAATATTATATACTGTATACTGATGAAGAAACACACACAGAAAACTTGCATTATCGCAGATTGTATAATTATTCTCATCTGATGGCATGCATTAGAAAAAAGTTTCCATTCTTAGCAGCTGACAACACTCATTTCAACTGGTATGAATTTTTTTTTTTGTTTTCACTAATATATGTTCTGCGTGTTTTTTATTTGGAAGTATTTATGTATTTAAATACCAGTCAACAATCTTCAGTCCTAATAAATTTAGATACACTCTCCTCCTTGAAATAAAACTCTCTCACACACACACATTCTAACAGAATATTATTAATAATTATAATAATCACACCAGAAATGCACTGAAACTCATCACAACCATTCACTCTTTTGCTCATATATTTTTACACTCACACTAAATACAGAATCTATAATATAATAAAAAAATCTTATACAAATATTCAATGCTAGACACTTTCTATGTCCCTAATAGGTAAACATATTCATATATATGCATATACATAACATGGAATCTCAGCAGCGTAAACATTATCAATTATGCAAAACAAAGTGAAAAAATAAAGAAATCTTTGGAGAATGCGTATAAAGTCAAGAACAGTTACAAAGAGCAAGTGTATTGCAATGAAATTTGGTTAGCACAGACATAATGTAAAGCTTCCTTGCAAACTTTTTCTTAGCAATGTAATGGAAGAATATTCGAGACTTAAACTTAAGAAAAGGGGAAAGATTGTCAAACAGAGCACCAGAAATATTTTAAAGCACCATCTTGAACTGAACTTGGCACCACAGAAGATTACATTGTTAGAAATTTATGAAAAAGCTGTAGATAGTTAATGCTTGAAATTGCTGAATAACAATAATTCAAAATTATGTGGAACAGAACATTTCAAAAAGTACAATTTGGTAAATGTTTTCATATAATGTATACCAATGTGAAACAGGCAATTTTGGAGGTCAATTATATTAATGAGAATTTTCAATTGCTTTTGTATACATAGACTACAAGCTTTCCTCTAATAAAACATTTTTTTGGAAAGCATAATTTTTAGGTCTGTGATGCATGTTCTCAGAGTCAATCTATCACTAATTATGTGACAAGATTGAGTAGAGAACAAAATAAAAAAAATACTAGACTCACTAAGCACAGTTAGATAACTACAAACTGTGAGGAGACCTACAAAAAGAATGAAAATTGCTCGATTATTCTTTCCTCACATGCAAAATTAAACTGTTCAATTTACAAAGCACAACAAAATGTTTCCTGACAATACAGCAAAACAAGTTGACTACAACAAATTATACACCATTATAGAACAGTGATGTTCTTCAAATACATTGCAAACACATTGTTACCCATATGGGAAATGACTAGCTGGTTAAATCTGTAAACAGAACCATGAAGGAGAACAGAGCACAGAAAGTGAAGTGACTGGTATAAGGAAACATTTTCTGAAAAGAGTTAATGAGAGTTGCTGACAAAGAATGCAACTCCAAATGCTAACAAAATTTCATTGTAAATGAAAAAGAACCAAAAGGTGTCACACAGGATTATCTGGCGCACCACACAACAAAGAAACAAGACAAAGATAAGACAATGATATACCACATACTCATTCTAAAAAAAACTAGGTTGTTAAGTCAAGCTTTCCCCTCCCATCACGACAAAATGTCCAGTCTTGTTGATTGCACCAGCCAAGTAACCGAGGCAGACCACACTTTGCACCCCCATTTTTCAAGGGGTACCCCATGCAAGCAGAGCAGTTCACACCTCTCTTCCTTTCTACTCAAAACACCTTAAAAGCACTTCAGTACGCTAAAAAAGTTGGGATGTTTCTCACTTTGTAGGGAAATGTACTTTTAAATTTTACAAAAACAACAATTGCTTTATCTTGTATCAGCTTAAACAACCTGAGCCCAATTACATATGTGCCTAGTATAAAAATTGTTGTTTTACAAAAAGTTGGGGACAAGGATTAGTTTTTTTAAGTACGCAATTTCAGCACAGGCAAGGTGATTCTTTGCTAAGTAAGTTTAACATGTATACAAAATATA